>OY728157.1:1512656957-1513873957 GCA_963277665.1 Viscum album | reverse complement strand
CATCCCTTTCTAATTTTATTTTTTATTAAAGAAACCAATGGTTTGTGATTTGTTATGGGATACATGGCTGGACTATCATGATTGAGAGCTGGGTACATGGTTGGGGCTTCCATGGAGTTGGATCTCGATATTGGAGCTGCCATGGATTTAGAGCTCAGATGTGTTGTACTACTATGGGATGAGTCCCTAGAGTTACGTGGTATATAGATGGTAGATTCCCTAGACCCAGATCTGGATGATTAGATCTACCTTGGATTTGGATCTTGAGTATTTGGAATAACATGGGATGGGTCCCCAAAATCACGAGGATAGGGTTATAAATGCCATGATTTGGATCTAGACGCACAGTTGAGCTACCAGGGATTTGGAGCTCTGACACTTGGAATTCCATGGGATAGGTCCCCAGTTTTACAAATCCATCCCTCTAAATATTCTACTATTAATAGAGATAATAAAACTTGAGCCCTGATTCTTGTAGGCCCCGAGTTGGTGACCAACACTGAGGGTATAGAAATATCATATGTGGGATGCATTTCCCTCTAATATTAAAACAGTATTAGAAGATAGGATAAAAACTTACAAGAAACTATAGAATACAATATAAAATAAACCAAAAACCATCCCACCATTCATGAAACATTTCAATATATAAAAATAAAATTCACCAAAGTAAAATACCAAAATAAAATACATATAACAACAACTCAAAAGTTGCTCCAAAACCCAAGCTAGCAATGTATAGCTTGGTCCCCAAAGTCCCCATGGAGACCTAAATAATTTTTTATATACATAGGGTGAGTATAACATGTATAATCAATAGGAACATACCAAAGGTATCAAGTGTACATGTAAAAAAACATACTAATGTGCTAGTGAAGTAATAGAAGAACTAACATGCACTTAAACATGTTAACTAAGAAAAACCAACCTCACCATAGATTTCTCACCAAATCACGCTTCTAATATGGTAATATAGTATTGAGAACATAACAAAGAAAGGTACCCCATAGCCAATTCCCCACTAATTTTCTACTCTCACACCCCAATGTCAAACATACTTTACTCCTATACCTTCTATATATATCACATCACATCTCAAGCATCTCTGATATGGGTCAAGACACATCCCTACCTACCCCACCCTCACAAGGTCTAGAATCTGGTGCTAGCACCACACAACCACCACCTAATCCATATAATACCACTTTCAAATAAATGTTTCACCATTTTAAAAATTTAACGAGTTTCCACTAAATACCATTTACTAAATCATTTAATTCACATTCACACAACCCATTATTTTATTCAATCATCAACACATTTATTTATTCATTTCATTCAGCATCATCATTCATTCCACTTCTACTTTAGAAACTAACTAAACCACCCCACAAACAACTTACCCACCTCACACAACCATCTCTAAAATACCATGCATCCACTATAATTGCCACACCATGTCAACCAATCAATCTTAATAAAAAAACCATGCATCACAACCACCGTAAAATCAAAACCACTGCGCACCATAACCACTACACACCACAACCACTGTACACTACAACCACACAAATTCCCATATCACATCCATGCTAACTAACCACCATATTATAGCCCCACGCATTACACAACCCATATAGTCACCTCTATCACCACACAATAGCCTAAACCACATAGGGAAACACAACATGCATAAGCCCACACAACATCAACACATCCCAACTTCCACAATTTATTTTGGGTTCTTCATCACATCACTTATTTATTTAGCATGAGTATTATAACAAAAACTAGATTCCATGGGCAACCAATTTATTATCCAAATATAAATTCCTTAGAATTTTATTTAGGGTGTGATCAAACAACAACACAGTAAGGGTATCACAATATATCATCTATAACACAAACAAGGCTTCCAATAGTTGTGATTTTCAGAATTGGAAACAAGCATTCATAATATATCAACAATACATAAAAAAAATAAATTCATATGATTACTTCCCATCCCCATCAATTTTAGATTTTAAAAATAACTATATTCATTAAGAAGACACATACTATCCAACCAAAGGAAAAAAAGTAAGCAATCCCCACACATAGCACATAAATAGGGAGACAACAAGGATTTCATACCTCAAAAAAGCTTTCTAATATCACTGTACACCATAGTGTGAAGAAGAAACAACCCAAAAACCAAAAAAACACATAAAACCATGGATTAGACTTGATCACACCAAGGGATCATCAAAAAATATCCAAAAAACATCCCAAACACAAAAAACACCACCACATGGAAAACCTGAAGAAGAATGAAAGTAGAACAATGAGGATGGGAGGAGAAATCACCTAGGATTGACGAAACTCAACCTCTAGAACTCACAATTTGAGGTAAGAAAATATGGGATAAAAGATCTTCTAAAGTTGCTAGGGTTCATCCACAAAACGAGGGAATTTAATAATGAATAACAGAAAATTCAGCATAAAGAGAAATTATATACAGGATCTAAGTCACCACATTTACTGTGTAAATTCAATATTTATGTCATAAATTCCATGATCACCATGGGTTATAAACTATAAAAATGGATTTAGTTCATGAAACCCTTTTTAGTTGAAAAACATGGCACCTCATGCTGGATTAAACTTACACTATAAATCCACTCCTTACAGTGTAAACCCATTTCACACTTTGTCCCTCACCACATACAAGACCTAAACCACCACCAACATAAGCCCTAAAATACACATTCATTCAATATATCCCACTTTTACAATGCAAATCTCACTATAGCTGAAATACTACAAGTAAAAATATTTTGAAGCCTCTGAGACCTCCTCCAAGTACTTTTTAACCAAAAAATAGGAAAAGTAATGGGTTGAGAAGGCATGCGACATTACATTATATAATTATGAAATGACTATCATCTTACATAATAGAAACCAAACCCAAAAAATGAAAGGGTTTCGAACAACTACCCTATGATATACCTCTTAATGATCTCATTACACCTCAAAGATACCACCATCCAAACACACCAAACTAAAAAACCTACAACACACCTCACACAACCACACCACAATCTCTCATCAGGAACAAAACCACACTATATGGAAACAGAAACTAGCCAAATCCTTTCCTCATAACCATCCACACAACCATCTAAATCTCCACACAACCCAAACCAACCACTACACAACCAACACACAACATTTCCCCAAGTGTAAAAAAGATGGGAATTACATCTTCTATGTCAAGATATTATTCACTTTATATATCACTAAATCACACACATGATTATAATCATGTAAAGGTATAACACATCTTTATTAGGAATTGGGTTTCCCCTTTTAACATGATAAAAGATTTATTACGCATCATAACATCAAGAAAAAGTACATCTCATTAAACAACAATATCTATACATCACATCATCAAAATAAAACATAGAAAAGTAAAATTCAAAACAACTTTGGGTTAGAGGAACACATATGCATCTATCACTAATAAGAACTCTCCTTTAGGCCACCATTCCTCCACAACACACAGACCAAGGGGATGGTTCATCCCTAAAACACCTTATCTCACTAATGACCGCTTCATGAATGTCACATCATCCTTCATATCAAAATTTCCCCATTCAATAATGTGTGAGTCATCATGAACATACTGATGAAATTTGGATATGTGAAAGACATCATGGACCCTCTCCATCCATGGTAGAAATTCCAAATAATATAGAATATCACCAACTCTCACCAAAACCTCAAAGGCCCCAATGAACCTGGAATAAATCTTACCCCTAACCAAACCTCATATTCCCCCATTGAGGGGAGAATCTCAAGAACACATGGTCTCTAACATCAAACTCCAGGGGCATCCACCTATGATTAGAATATCCATTATGACGATCTTTCGCTTCCCTTATCTTGTCTCAAAAAAATTGGATCATCTCAATCAAGCTCAAAAACCCAATCAGGACTAATAATTGTTGACTCCCCAACCGACATCCAACACAATAGAGAATGAAATGGATTCCCATACACCATATCAAATGGGGCCATTCTAATAGATGAGTGATATTTGTTGTTGTATAAAAATTAGACTAGTGGTATTCTCCTTACCCACCATCCACAAAAGTCTAGGATTCAAGATAACAATATATACTCTAGTGTTTGGAAGGTCCACTATGCCTACTCATACATATAAGGTTGGAATGTAGTGATAAGAAACATCTAGAATCCAAAAGCATGCTGTAATAAATTCTAGAACTATGAGGTAAAGAAAGGACCCTAACTAGAGATTATGGTCCTTAGTATCCCATGAATCCTAAACACATAATCCATATACTTCCTCACTAAGAAATCTACAACACTCAACTCACAGATCTCTAAAAATGAGCTAACTTCCTCAGTCAATCCACTCTCATGCAAAATGTATCACAACCTCCTTAATAACAGGATATCCTAGTGACAAAATCTATCAATATTTCCTCCCATTTACACTAAGTAACATCAAATTATTGTAATATACCTCTAGGAACATGGTGATCCTATTTCACCTGTTGTCGAACTAGACACCTCACCACAAACTCTATTATTGACCATTTAATTCTTGGACACCAAAGTTGTATACTAAATCCAGGATTCATATTGGTCACACTAGGATGTACTACTAAGGAGAGATATAAAAATCATGGAGAAATTCTTCATGAACTACCAATGGAATAAAAAAACTTCCATGAAACATCACATGGTTATAACCATTCCTATAGATAATCACCATAAGAAACACAACCACACATCACCTCTACCTTTGAGTCTCACCATCGAGACTTCTCCACCTGTTGCATCAAAGAGGACTCCATAGTCATCTAATGAAGTAAAACTCGACCAATTATCTCCCCCACATCAAGATACATTACTGTAATCCCCTTATCCCTTTTTAAACATAAAAAGACTCCCAAACCACATATCCTTAGGATTTTAGAATAAAATCATTGGAAATAATATTCCAATTTTCTAGGGTGTAATATATCTAAAAATCATAATCCTGAAAAAAACCCCACCAACCCTTGATGGAATAGATTCAAATATTGCTAAGAAAATAAATACTTCAAACTATTTTGGTCTGTGAAAACCACATAACACTCCACAATAGAGAAATGTATCCACAACTTAAATGCAAAAACAATGACTGCTAGCTCTAGATCATAGGTGGAATAGTTATTATTATGGGGATGTAACTACCTAAAACCATAATAGATTACATCCCTATAATAAATCAACATGTATTCCAATCCCATATGGTACATTTAAAAGATAAACTAAGACAACACACTCTCCTCAAGAAACCAAATAATTGGAGCACTGACCAACTTCTCCTTCAAAAAACCGAACATTGTGTAACACTGATCAGTCCACATGAAGTCCTGGTCCTTCCTAGTTAAAGCTATTAGCAGTTCTTAAAATCAAGATAAATTAGGCACAAACCTTTGATAATAACTAGAAAAATTGAGAAAACTACGAACCACTACCACATTATTAGGTGCTTCACAAGAAATAACTACCTCAACCTTCAATGAGTCTACTACAACACCCTACCAAGATAATATATACCCAAGGAATCACACCTCTCAAATCCAGAACATACACTTAGATATATTTCCATAGATATAATGGTGTTTAAGGACCTATAAAATAACTCTTAAATGCTCGACATACTCCTTCTCTAACTTCAAGTAGATCAAGATATCAATAATGAATATAATGATAAAAAAAATATAGGAATTAATATAACATAGAGTTCTTGATCCACATGATCACAGCTGGTGTGTTCATAACATCAAATGGCATGACCAAAAACTCGAAGTTCCCACACCCACATCTAAAGGTAGTCTTCAGGATATCCTCATCCTTCACCCTCAACCGGTGATATCCAGACCACATAATCTTCAAAAACCAACTAGCCCCCTCAACTGGTCGAATAGAACATAGATCCTCAAAAGCGGGTAATGGTTATTTACTTTTACCTAATTCAACCTCCTGTAGTATATTAATGAACTCATACTACCACCATTATTCTTGTAAAACAATATTGGAGAACCCCATGGTCAAAATTTATTTCTCGTAATTTTATCTTCTATTAAATAATTAATTTACTTATAATTTTGGTCTTATACATATTTAGTTAATTTTCAGAGATAATGCTTGAATATGGAAAAGATAGGGTGTTACAGTTGAAGGCTTATTCTAAAAAAACTAGTTCTCTTGAATTGGATCATATCTATTGTGATTTTTATTATTACCACATATGTGATCCAATTAAAGAGGGATTTATTTTCAGAGAAATAAAGAAACGGTGTGATGTATAATAATTAAGCACAACTCAATATGATACATTGTGTTCCTGGTATGAATCAGAGTATACATTTTTAGTTTAAATTTGAGACTTTGTATTTAATTTATTTCTTTATAGTATAAGATTTTTTTTCTTATACATGTGCATTATTTTTCTCGAGTTGGGGTGGTTTGTTCGGAAACTAATAGAATTATCAGGGGTCAGGTCCAAAGATAAAGGAAGATTGATGTTTTTAATGTCTATAAGAATTTTTACTTACTATTATATTTATAAAAACCAATGTTTGAAATTTCTATAATATATCCTTTTTTTCTCTTATTTGTGTTGTAAATTTTATTTCAATTAAATTAATTATTTTCTCCTATATTTTCTCCCATTTTTTCTACTACGGTGTGTTGTAATTTTAATATCACACTGATGTAGTATACCCCTTTATTAGCATTAGAAAAATCACTAATGAAGGGATCCTTTATTAGTGAGATAAAGAGAACTGATAAGGTATCCTTTATCAGCACTATGAAAAGCACTAATAAAGGGATCTTTTATCATCACTAAACTAGAAATGTTAAAGGATCCCCTTTGTGGGTGAAATTTTTAGCACTGATAAAGGATCCCACTATCTGCGCTAAATAAAAGAATGGATAAAGGGGGTCCTCTATCAATTCTTAAATAAGCGCGGATAAAGGTATCCTTTATCAATTATTTTCCAAGCGTTGATAAAAGGCCATTTTATCAGTGATTTTCTAGTGCTAATAAAGGCTGAGTGATTTTAAGGGAGATCAAATTTTCAATGCTTTTTTGCACTAACAAAGGTTTATTATAGAACTCTTAAATTCATTATTTTTAGTAGTGGTTCTCGATTCCCACAGACTGACAACTGGTTCCTAGGAATAAAGAAACACACTTGGGAATGGTTTCACCCAAATCAAGTAAATTATATGTAGTGGAAATAAATAAGAATAACATAATTGACTGACATATTAAACTGAACATAAATAAATAAACATCATAGATACAACAACATTCAAAATAAAAACAAACCAAACCCAAGGGACCAAATGACTTCAAGTGACCTAGAATCACCCATCGTAACCCAAGACAACTATCCTAGGCAACCTGATCCAAAGGAAATTAAAGGGATAAATACAATAACCTAAAAATAAACCATGAAATACTGTATACACTGAATTGTGTATACAGGGTGTCAGAAAACCAAACCTAGTGGGATTTCCCCAAAGAGTTTGTGAAAATAATTTAAGAAGGTAATTCATTTATTCTAGTTTGAAATATAGTAAGGAATAAAGTTTTTATAGTATATATTTAAAAAACAAAGTAATAAAAAATTCTTATTTTTTAAAAATGTCCATTTATTTTCAAGAAGAACCAATCTAAATCAATTACTCTATAATAAACACCTTAAATAACTTGTCTTTAAATAAAAACTAAAACATTGAAATAAATTCTATATAAACAATTCACACCATGCAAATAACTCTTTTATATTTAAAACACCCTCCTAAAAAAATTCCAAAATGATTTAGAAAATTAACTAGCATCATATAAATAACAAGAACAATAGAGAAACACCATATGATTAAATAAACAAAATAGGCATGTGAAAGTTAACTATCAACAATTTCACAAGTAAATCAACTAGGGAATAGAAAATATGATTCAAGGGTATTATTATATTAAAACAACATTTATGTAATAATCATAAATTTTTCTACCATAGGTCCCAACATGAGACAATATTAGACTTTACCAAACATAGACCAATTGTTTTCCTATGTTGCATCCCAACACAAGCCACCTGAATTGCCATCAGTCGGTCTCATTGGGGAACTCCCACTATCCCTATCTCATGATAGAGGAGACACTAGTAGTGTGTGACTATCTAGTGAAGTATAAATCTAGACTTACCACTTAGTTACTCATGATCTCATGACAAAAACAAAGTGAGGGTGAGAAAACAAACAATCAGTGTAACCAATATAAAGTGTAAACAAAAATCTCACCCTCAACACCAACTCCCTTATAAGAAATATCCCATTTAGATCAATCACTTGATCACTACATACATAAAGCACCACCCATAAGGGATAACAATATATTATGGGATTCGAGGTAATCTCACACACCCACACATTTGTAAATCATTTAAACGTTCTAAATAAACCTTCATAAATATTTACTCATGATGTTGAGTCCTTTGTAAACAATTTTCTTGAACACACACTTAAAATAATTAAAAACCACTCTAATATCCATAAAATAACTTAAAATCTTAAAACCACACTCCTTAATTTATTCCATGACCCAAACAGGGTGAAATACATTCATTTAACAATAGCCTTTTTTGTAAAACATCGAAACATTTTCCATCATCACTTGGTATTTCAAGCAACCTTTGAAAATAAGGAAAAACATGTCAAGTGAGGATTCAACTTGAAATAATTTTAAACCCATGTAGAACCATAATATATAATTATAATTTGACAATTAAATCATTGAAAACTCCCAATCAAACAATGACATGCCCAAATAAAATAAAATCACAAAAACACCAACATCATGCAATCAAAAATCGAGTTAGAATGATTTGAAACACATATCCTTTGGTGGTGAACATCCAAACACGTAAGAGAAAAACCCATAAAACCTTGAAATGACAAAATAAATACATTAGAACAACCTCAAATCCCTAATATTATCTCAACAACCTTTTAGGGTTTTGGGAGGAAGTGAAACTGAGAAAAAAATGAGAGGAAGAGGAAGGAAGCAATAAGAGGATGTGAAGAGGAAGATTTTATATCTCAAGGAATCTGTGAGAAATCTATGGATAAGGTCTTGAAATTGAAGGGGGTAGGGAGGAGGACCCCTTGGTGCAACATGGTCTGGTTGATTGAGGAAGGTGAATAAAGTGGAAAGAAACCCCCTAAAATCGGTTCAGTGATGATTTTGGAAAAACAAAATTCTAAATCTGTGCAACTCACACAGTTTGGCTGAATAGTTTGATAAACTATGTGGAAATCATGTAGGTGACACTGGATAAGCACATATCACCTGTATAGTTTTTCCACATGATTAGAAGAAACTATACCAACTATTTAATTCTTTAAGGAGTGTTGTAATACTCTACATGGGCAACCTGCACAGTTTTCTTAACAGTGCGTTGCAATCGTATGATAGTCGAGACCCTTCAAAAATTATGGATTATGAACCCAAAAATATTGAACAAGGTCAAACCATGAAGAATAAAAAAAATAAGTAAAAAATTAAATTAAATTAAGGATCATGGTGTGGCAGTATACACATAGATGAAAATCCTTCAAAGGAATATTGAAAATATAAGAAGTTTTAATAAAAAAATTTCTTAGTTTTTAAGAAATGTTGAATTATATAGGGTAAATTTTCATTTTTAAAGAAATAAATGAAATAAAATTTTTAAAAAATATATTTTAAAAATTAATAACGAATAAATTATTCAATAGAAATAATGAAAATATAAAATTTCCTTTATAAATATCAAGGGGTTTGAGTTAAGGGAAGAATGGGAGTAGAATGATGCATAAGGAAGTCACTGATTTTTCACATATTTTTAACCTAGTTTTAATTAATTAATTTAACTATTTTTATTAATTTTATGTTCTTTTTAGATTTTTGTAATATTTTAGTTATTTTTATAAATTTAGATAATTTTATTCTAATTTTTAGTCGATGCTTTATCTCATCTCCATCTCATCCTCTCCATCACCATTCTCCTGAAGCTGAGACACCACACTGGTGAACTGCCTGTTGCATATGGTTTTGTAAAGACGACCAAGCCACCTCATATATTGAAGTACAACCCTCGCAACTAACGTTCGAGCCTGAAACAAGGTGAATTCTTGCATAGCATCAATCCCTCTTTGCACACATGCCGTCTGTGCATTAGCACCCACCTAACATTGCCTCCTGTTGTATTCAGTGTGTTGTATGGTTTAATAAATAATTTTTTGTCATGTAAATTATTTTTTTATTATATTTACAAATATTAATAACGATAATAATAATAATAATAATAATGTATATAATAGTATTAAATATTTTTCTAATAAAGTAAAATAATTTTAATATAAAAACTAAAATATTATTATTATTAAATAGAAATAATATTTTTTGTTTATTTATTAAAATAATGAATATTGTAGTTCTATTTTAAAATAAATTACAACAATAATTTTATTAAATATTATTTTTAGCTAATAATTATGTGAATAAATTCAATTTGACTTTTTGATTATTTATAATTAATTACATAATTAATTCTATTATTATTAATTATTATTAAATACGTAAATTATTAGATTATATATAACATTTATAATAATTATTTATTACTTTGTTAATAAATTATTAATTATATAACTATCCTGATTGTTATAAATTATTATTAATTATATAATAAGTTGTTTATAACAATATTATTATTAATAATTATATTTTCTATATTACTAATTTAATTAATATTTATTTTAAATTATATTATTAACTTCTTTTTTTAGAAACTAAAGATGGGTCACAAAGGAACAATCCCATTTATTAAAAGAAATATAAAAAAAGTAGAAAACAGAAAGGCACAAAAGCCCATATCAAAATAAAGGAATCAAAAGACTCCAAACCAATAACCAAAAAGAAGATCAGAAAAACCTCCACCAAAGTAAAGATCGGTCCACATCTATCTTCTTCCTCTTCCTCAAGGATATCTCTCACATGGATGTCGACCACACTTCTAGGACTCTCTTGCATCATGCCATGGATCATTAACTTTATAAAGAATAAGAATAATGGACTCCACCATTTGTATAGGCTCTAAATTACCAGTTGTAGAGTCCTCATTGTTAGCCATAACAACCTCAATATGAGTATTTACTACCAGTATTAAATATATCTATATGTTTTGAATCAATGATGTTTCTCTCATGTTAGGAAACAACACATATAATAAGTGAAGGTTCATCTCCTTGTGCATTCATATCATCTTGTCCATCATGTAAATAAATCACCAAATTCAAAGTAATAATCTGATGTATAGTGACATCCATTGAATTAGCTTTCTATTTGGATCCATCAGTATCCTTGGTATTTAGAATAACATCTTGTACAACCTGCTGAACCACATTAATACCCATGATGATAGAATAATTAGAAGCATGGACATGTGAATATTTCCCATAATAAGAATATATAACCAAGTTATCAATCAATTGTAAAGTGTAATCAGCCTATTGATTACCCCCATCTATAAATTTCTACAACTGAGTTTCTTCTAGATTAGATATAAAAAGTTTTGTTTTAACCTATGTATTAGATTAATTTTGCACATCTTCTACAACGTTCTGAACTGCATCAATAAATCTACTGACATATAAATCAGAAGCATTTAAAGTAGTCTATTTCGAAGAAATATACAAAGAATCATTTTGTTTCTTATTTCCAACAATACCCTTATCATTTTGAAAAACTTCATGTGGATTTTCCAGAGCAGACTACTAAGAAATTATATTTTTCTCACCAAAAATACTACTAGATGTATGAACATCATTCAATTTAGTAGTCTCCAAAACATGAAGTTTTAACTTGTAGTTATCAACCACATGACCAAAAATATTTCAATTTCTACATTTCACATATTTCCTAAATTTATCAATATAATGTCCCACATTAAACCATTTGTAACAAAATTAAGGTAATTCCTCAATGTTAATATGCAATTCAAGTTTGAATTCTTTATCTCATAGTACTACGATATCAATAATAGTTGAGCACATATCAATCTTAACCATGATGCGAGAAAATAGACCAAATATATCCCTTTAACTTTTCTTATCAATTTTTATAGGTATACCTATGGTAGATGAAACATCCCATAGGATTTTAGAATGCCAAAGTTACCAACTAAGACCAAATATTTGTATCCATACCTAAGTAGTAGTGTTTCCAGCCGATCTATTATTGAATGCTTACACTCTGCGATTCTTTGAGAAATTAGTGAGTAATTTGATTGAACAAAATCCAATGAATTGTTCTTCATTATTCTCCCAGAGGTAGATGATAAGAGGTGATCGTCATCAAAAAAATTGGAAGAGGGACCCTATTTGTGATTCAGATCAATAATCATAGGAGGAAAATATTCCACCGCAAGAATATTAGGTTTTCAAGAAGAATTATCATTAGCAATGATGTTTATCACAGAAGTGCCCAGATTCAAAGATGAACCAACAAGAATATCCTAGAATGATGTAACTTTGACACCATCCTTATTCAAGGGAATAGAAGCAACATCAATAGGATTAGTGGTGGTCATCAAAACCTAGCAATAAAAAATGTTGAATGAAAGAAAGATTCATTGGGCACTCGACTTTCTTAGACCACTATTCATTACACAAATCTCTTATTAACTAATTTATTAGTTACATTAATGATTATATTAATTATATCATTATTAATAAATATTAATTTAGTCATTAAACATATTTAATAATAACATTAATATTTATAAACAATTTAATTCAAAATATTTAATAATAATAAAATAATTAATAATAACAGAAAAGGTCCATTCAGAATCCAAAGCTCCTAAACATATATAAAAGATAAAGAAAAAGATAACATGAAAACAAGAAGATGGATAGGTTCAAATAAAAATACAATATCTTATCTAGGGAGAAAACTACGGACCAATAAAAGCATAATCGTTTCCATAATCATAATCCGAATCATCATCATCTCTTGTTTCCCACTCTCACTGTGAATTTCCTTTATTAAGGATCCCAAGGATCCTCACCTTGGATCTTTCCTACTCTAGGGTGAACTCTATAATTAATTCCTTAGAAGATAACCTAGTACCCACATTCTTAGGAATGTTTGATAAATCCTTCCACAATCTTCTTTTTGGAGGAACTAGAGCAAGACCTTCACTGACTCCATCTTTCCCTTAGCATGTAAAACAACATCCTTAAAAGATATAGGATCACCACTACCCATAAATCGAAGATGATTAGTTTCAAGAATAACCATTTACTTTTCCTTATCACTTCAATCATCTATAAAATTTATCCATTTATCATAAATTTCTAAATAACTGAAGACATTATAGATCTCAAGAAGATAATCCACGCTCTACTAAGCATTAGATTTCAAATTCCTAATATCCTATAGAACAATCCCTATAAAGTTAGCATCTAGAGGCTACAAAATGAAACCTTTATCATAAATTGGTAAAGGAGGACACCCGAACACAACACCAACAGACTCATCAATCCCATCCTGAGCAGTAAATTGGGTGAAATCAAACTTTGACTACCAACCTGCTGAGAAGGTTTCAATGGAAAATCACTACATCAGTAATCTGATTCCTCATTTACTACAACAGGCTCACTGATAACATTTTAAACCTGAGTATACTCCACTACAGTGCCCAAAAAACTCATATGAAACAAAATATTCTTCTTTTCAGGTATAGTAGCCTATGAATTTCTTACCTTCTCCCAATTTAAAAATAATTAAATTAATAATATAATACTTAATATAAATTATTCCAATAAAAATTTTAAACTGTAAATACTTTGTTTTTACTCAATAATGTTTGTATCATGTAAATTAATTTTTATTTATTATATTAATGAAATTACTTTATATTTAAGTTATTTTTTTATTTTTAATTAATGTATTAAGTTTCATTTATATTATACTTATTGTTTATATTTCATAGGAATCTATAATCACTTAGTTGAAACGTAATAATATTTCAATAAGGTGACATTGAAATCCTATAAATTATAATGGATAAATACAATATAAATGAAATTTTACATAGTGGATAGACATGAAAAATACTTAAAAATTAAAAGAACTTATTAAGAACAATTGATGAAACAATAATTTTAATCGCATAAAATACTATTGTTTCAAAACATAACATTTGTACTTATAAATTATTTTTAAAATAAACATTTTTTGTGTAAATTTATTTATTTTAAATATTTTTTATCGTTACATCTATTTTCAATTAATCTATATTTTTATATTCAATTTTTTAAATTTCATTTATATTTTATTTATACTATATTTTATGTCCACAAATAATTACAAGTAATGTTATGTTTTTAATCAACAAAGTATGTGCCATGTAAATTGATTTTGAATTATTATATTAATGTAATTATTTTAAATTTAACTTATTTTTCATATTTTTAATCGATGTCTTAAGTTTCATTTAGATAATAGTTATAGTTTATATTTTATAATAATCCAAAGTCACCTAATTGAAACGTAAAATGTTTCTAGTAGGTGAATTTAAAAGCCTATAAATTATTAAGTAAAAATAAAATCTAAATGAAATTTGAAACATTGACTAAACATATACAAAATAATTGAAAATGAAAATAATTTCTTAAATCGAATTGTGGAAAAACTATTTCTTTCTCACAAAATATTGTTGTTTCAAAAGATAACATTTTTACTATTAAATTATTTTTGCACCAAAAATTTTTTGTGAAAATTTATTTTTTAATTTTTTTTGTCATTCCTTTTATTTTAAACTAATTTTTATTTTTAAAATCAATGTTTTAAATTTCATTTAGATTTTATTTATACTTTATAATTTATAGGACTTTGAAGGCACCTATTTGAAACATTATTATGTTTCAAGTTGGTGAATTTGGATTCCAATAAAATAAAAACTATAATTAAAATCAAAATGAAACATAGGATATGGATTAAAAATATAAAAAAACTCCAATTTAAAATAATTTCAATAATACAACAAAAAAATAATTTTCATGAAGAAACCTTTTTTGATTAAAAACTTAAAATTATTTTTTAAAAAAATTTATGGGCATAAAATATAGAACAAATGAAATCTATATGAAATTTAAAACATTGAATTTATAAATAAAAATTAATTTAAAATAAAAGGAATATTAAAATAATAATAAAAAAATACAATTTACACAAATTTTTTTTCTATAAAACATAATATTGAAGTACAAATGTTATATTTTGAAATAATAATATTTTGTACCATTGAAATTATTTTTATCAACGTTTTTTACAAAAATAAATTTATTTTAAATTATTCTTTATATTTTTATTCAATGTTTGAACTTTAATTTGTATTTTACATATAATTTATAATTTATAGGCATTCAAAGTCAGCTACTTGAAACATTATTATTTTTCTAATAGGTGAATTTGGAAGCCTATAAAATATAATCTATAAGTAAAATATAATTGAAACTTAAATCATGGATTAAACATATCAAAATTTTAAAAATTAAAAGAATTTCATAAATATAACAAACTAAAAACAATATACCATCCAATGGCCTGAAGACCTTCAATTTTTATTGATTTTGATAATCTATCTTTCAAGGGTTGAGGTGGAACCCTTACAAGGCCCTGTAGGCGTAAGTATTACATGGACCTTAGGCTTTAGAGGAATTCATTTGCCTATAAAATTCAAACATTACATACAACCGAGACTAACTACTTGTAACTGCTCCTCCCGAGTATCTTCATCATGAAATCATCTCTCCACCTTCACATGGTTGTTCGGCTAGGCATTCCTGTGCATTTACAGGATTGTCCCGATGGCAGGTTCCATACCATCTCATTCTTATAATCCGTTTTATCTTCTACTGCGGTGAAAGCTCCATACTCATCCTCCTTATAGAGCTTGTTCCTCGTTGGTCGTCTGGTTTGCATCTACACTTAAGGTGACCCGAAGGCCTTGAGGTGGCCCGAAGGCCTTAATGACCTGAAGGACTAGGTGGCCCGAAGGCCTTATGGGACTCAGTGACCAAATCAGTGGCCCGAATGCCCAAACAGGGGCATATTCCCAGCTACTACAGTGCCAAACAGTACCTGCTATAGTACTGCACATTTCCCGCTACAGTGCCTGCGACAATACCTGCTATAGTACTGCTACAGTTTCCAGAAATAACATAACTTTTAAACTTAATTTATATACATATAATATTATACAAATGAAATTTATATTAAATTTAAAACATTTATTGTACAAAAAAAATTGTTAAAAATAAAAGGAATGTCAAAAAATAATAAACCAAAAATTTTAATTTATATAAACAATGTTTGCTCTAAACATAATTTATAAGTAAAAATATTAATATAAAAAATATAATTATTAATATTCATTTATAATATTCATAAATATAAAAAATATAATATAATAATATTAAATAAATAAATAGTTTCTATAAATGTTATATATAATATAATTATTTTTTATTTAATAATACTTAATAATAATAAAATTAATAATTCAATTAATTATAAATAATAATTAAGTTGAAATGAATTTATACATATAATATTATATAAAAATAAAAAATAAAAAATAATGTTACTATAATTTATTTAAAAATAGAAATTAAATATTAATTATTTTAATAAATAAACAATGAATATTTTTTAATAATAATAAAATTATTTTTTTATTTATATACTTTATCATTATTATTATCATTATTATTTGTAAATTTAATTGACATAAAATAATTTAAAGGAAAAAAATATATTTCCTAATAATGATTCATAATAATTATATTATTAATCATTAATAATTATTTTAAAATATGAAAGTATTTCTATTATTAATTACATTATTTATATTTGATATTAGAAATTATTGTGTATTTGTAATTCCCCCACCCTGACCATCTGTAACTATTAGAAATTATTAATAATTATATATTTATTATTATTTATATTGTTAATTATATCATTTTAAAAATATGTATTATTATTATATATTTGTAAACATAAAAAACAAAACAAAAATATATTTTTTTTAAAAATAGAACAGTGGATGATGTCTGAGACAATGCCTTTCTCCAAATTATTTTGATGAAGGTGTTGTTCTGGACAATGCCTTCTTAAGAAAATCTATTAAGAAGGTGATGTTCTGGACAATTCCATCTTCATAAGATTTCTGAAGATGGTGCTTCATTGAAGAGCACATTATTTGGAATAATTTTAAGGAAGGTGTTGTTCAAGAATGTGCCCATGCTTCAACCACTACCCCTCAAAGACAACCATAGATCGAGAAATAATTTCTCGATCTACCTATTTTGGGAAATAGTTTTATCTTTCCCATTGTATGGGAAAATTTTCCGAAGATCTTGCAATGACAAAGCGCATGCATGGTTCTCTTTCTTATTTTGGTGATCCATGGATAAGAGTTCAGCCTGACTTGATATTGTTAATAATTTTCATAATTTATTTTCAACATCTAGTGTATTATTTGTTGGGGTAGCCGAACATCATGGTTATGGTGAAGAAATAAACACAAACAGAAGGATTAAATGGAAGAACACAAAAATGTAATGTGGTTTGGTAAGGTTTCTATTTCTATGAGAGAAGGGGGGATGTTCTTGATTATTTCTCTCTAAATAAATCTTCTGAGGATTACATAAATATATTATAGTTCATATTATTTTAATCCTATTTTATAGAGAGTAAAATAAATGTTGTTAAAGGTTGATTTGGGGTGGTTCATCATCCCTTGAAAAAATCCCTCTATTGGCTGCTTCAATGGTCCATGGTTTGGCTTCCAAAATAGAGAAGAAAACTCTATTCCAATAGAAAACTCTCCTTCCAGTAGAGCATTATGATCCCTCTCTTGATCATGTGACCAAACTTCCTATTCCAAACATCTACATAAACATATTTTCTGGATACATTGAATTCTCCTCCACACAGTCTGCAATCTGTGAGATAAAGAGAAGTATCTTTATTTCTTTTTTCAATTACCGTGTTTCCTTTGGCAAGCTTCCATTTCCCATCATTGGAGGAACTAAAATATCTATCATCATAAATCATTCTAGTGGATATTAGACTGAGGGAAATATCAGGAATATGCCTCACATCCTACAACAATAACCTACGTCTAAAATAAGTTTTTAGAAAAATATTACCAATACTGGTGATTTTGGATGCACCATCATTTACCATCTTTATAATTCCAAAACCATCTAAAGTGTAATATGAGAAGAAATATCTTTTTGACCATGACATGGTATGTGGTTCTTAAATCAATCAACCATGTTGAGTATTTGATTGAAATAATGACCTTATTATCAACCTGAACAATAATGATCTCATTATTGATAACCACAACATCATTATTTCCATCCTTACCTTCATGATTCCTCTACTCTGCCTTCATCCTTCTACACTCTCAAATTAAGTTTTCAAACTTTCCACTATGGTGGAACTTTATGAAATATATCGATCGATGTTTTTTATCACTTACTTATTTATAGACTTTGGTCATGTGGTTCTATTCCAATACTTATTTCCAACCATTTCTTCTTCCCTTGTCTTCAAATGACAAGAGCCTCTGATTCAGGTGTACATCCTTCATCCTTAATTTGGGAATCTTTATTCAACATTCTATCTTTCACCATTTTCAAGGTTAGAGTTCCATATGGGGTTGAATTGCAGAATGAAACAACTAGTGTGTCCCATGTCTTTAGTAAAGAACTCAACATCAATAGTGCCCACAAACCATCATCAATCATAATTTTCATAGAATTCAACTAATAAATGGTACCTTGGAACTTGGTTATGTTCTATGATATGTTATCCCTATCTTTGTACTTCATGTTGATAAGTTGTTATATCAATTTTTTTATTCTTCATAGTTTTCATAACATACATATTTTATAATTTTCTCCATATAATGTACACATCGTGTTCATTGAAAAAATTCGGGAAGATACTCTTATCGATCTACTATCTGATTTAGGAAGCACACTTCATATTGAGCATGACCCACTCCACATAAACCGATGGGGTACTGGATGAAGTCTTCTCACCCGATTGACCACTTTTTGAATATTTCTCTGCTAGAACTGCAATGGGATTACTGGTGTCCACTATTGGTTTCCACAAATCTTTAAAATAAAAAAGATCCTCCGTTTTGGGTTTTTAGATATCCTAATTAATATAAGTGAGTTTAATCATGTTATCAGTATTTTCTTCTATATATTCAGTGATAATTTTGAAAATCTAAGTACAAGAATATGTACAGAATGGTTAAAATAGCTGTAAACAAGTCATGGATCACTGAAAATGTACTCCAATTGTCCAATATATTGTCAAAACGGTTTCAATGGTCTAGATAGAATGATGAGGTGGTTTTGATGTGGCTCCCTGGAAGATTCACTAGAAAAGCTACCAGAAAGTTTCCACCTACATGAACAATACTATCTTCTCTATCAAAGGGTACTGTGGTACTCAAGGATTGATTGAAACTTTGACTATATCTACTGACTTCGTTTCTACTCAATTTTTTGATGTCACTTATGCCATTCGAATCATCTCGATGAGATATTCACAGATCTAGATTTAAAAAAATTTAGACCGCCTTCAATTTTATGGCCATTGAAAAACCCTTCTGCAACTTCATCATTTCGAACTTGGTGCCAGTGATACCACTTTTTTGGGGTAGCATAATTACTTTTTGATGAAATAAGCATGAAAAAAGAGTAAAATGAATGAAAATGAAAATTTTACATGGTTTGGAAATGGTCCAACATTCACAAGATATGGGGGCATGTTCTTGATTATTTTTATCTAGATAAATCATTGTAGGGTCACATAAACATATTACAATACATGAGGTTTTAATCCCATTTTATAGAGAATAAAATCAACACTGCCAATGGTTGTTTTTGGGTGGTTTATCAACCCTTGAAAAAACTCCCTCTGCTAGCTGCTTTAACATTGGATTCTTCAACTATCCATGGGTTTACTAAGAAACCAGAGAAGAAAAATAATTTTAGACATAAGGATCTTCTTCCACTGGTTTCACCATTGATTGGGAGTGAACCCCCGTTATTTACCAAAAACTGTACAAATCCTGGGTTATACCCCATGATCCCAAAATTTATTTAAAAATTAAACTAACAAAGGAGATGGAATGTGGAAAGAAGTGACAAGACACTGCCAAAAAGAAATGAAAAAAACTACCTAGGAAACAAGAGAATAAAATTCATCTTATGGATTGAGATCAATCATCGATCCTACCTCTCAGATGATGACCCCTCCTCCATGTTTTGGGATTTTTCCATTTCTTCTCAACATTAGTTTGAGGTTAAATGATGTCATCCAGTCTTGTCGGATCCTCAAGTGGTTGATTATCTTGTTCTCCAGCTAGATCTGAACCCTCTGATAATATCTTCAGATCAAAACTTATCCTTACATAGATAGTCTCAATGACAGGGGATTTTCCTTTGACTTGGATCATTCCATGAGTGTTTCTAAATTCCTCAAGGAAAACATCCATGTTATTGGATCGAATTAAAATGTTAATCAAAATAATAGAGTTCTCTCTTAGTTTAAGTTGGACCACCTCCAAAGTTAGATTCAATTCCACTAATTGTTTAGCTGATTATTTTTTATAAACATAGGTACAACTTATCCTTTTTTAGTACCTTCCCACTACACTACTTCTGGATGAAAATAAACATCATAATCAATGATTTTAGTATCTTTTTCCCTCTTTTACATAGAATATAAATCATCTATATAGATTTGAAGTATATGAGGGTGTATCTTACCTATGGAATTTAGGTCATCCTCTAAGGTAAGTTGAATGAAGGTAGTGTCATGTGAAACACCTACCACCACTGCACCCATACATTCACACATGTTCTCATTATTGGAATATGATCCCAACAAGTCTTAGAATCCATGAGGGGAATGTAATTTCATGTTATTCATCCATTTATAGTTATAAAGAAGATTCCACTCTACGAACAATTGTTTATCAGCTTCATAATGTGCAATGAGTCCGCTTTCCAAATCCTCGTTATCATATTCCTCATCATGATTGATCATTTCATATTTAAGGACAATGACATCATTCACTAAAATGAAATAATCATTTCCTAGATTATATTAAATAGAATTCTCCAGTATAACCTCATCTGGATTGTGAGGCCCTTATTGTGGGCCAGAAACCCCATCAAAATGAACATGTTTCTATGAATCAATGAGATTCACCTGTTCTTGAGCCATGGCTATATCAACCACCTTATTCGTTACTATCCTTCCACAATTATCATTTGTATTTCTAGAGAGACCACAATTGAAGAATACCAATATTTTTTGATAGTGATCCATTTTGTAACCGATGTTAAACAAATAGGAGTAGAAGTCGGGGATCCTCTCATAATCAATAGCTAGATCAAAGCATTGATCATTCATAGACAAGATAATGAAATGAATTAAAGGAGAATCAAGGTCAACTTAAACCAAGAACTTAGAAAAGTTTCCATACCATTCACTATCATTTTCTTTGTCCATCTTAATCGGAACTCCAACTACATCGTCAATGTCCTAGAGGATTTTTGGTAGCCATAAAAACCATATTGGACCTCAAATATAAATCTAGAATTGAGTAATAAAATTCTTAACATTTATAGTATTAAATGAAACATCTCAGTTTTGAATTCATATTATTCCAGGGTTAAGATTTAAAAACCAAGACTCTATGCTTTTGATTTTAGATTTTAAGAAGGAAAAAAAACATGGTAAAAGCCTTTACCTAGGGAGGTTATTCTCTAACCATCATACCCCCTAAAAGCTAGTAAATAATTCTTGATTTCTAGTAGCCTCAGATAGCTCTTTTTATTAAAATGATAGATGTGGGGAATGATTTAATGTTTTCATTCATGTAATCTTACCGAGAAGAGACCATGATTGGATTCCATAAATGTAGTGGTCCCTTTCTTCTTGATCTTCTGGATTATAGGATTGAAAGTGAAAAATTCATCAAAATTATTTGCGCAAGACACAAGATTCCTAGGAAACCTTTCATAGTTTGTGTCACAATTCAGGTCCTATCTTATAGAAAGAACTGATTCCTAATGATCCACAATAGAATGAGTATAATAAAGCTTAGGGAATGTTTTTGACTCTAATGGAATCCAATGGCACCAAACACTCAATATCATCTTCATCAAAATAAACAATAGAGATCAAAGGAGGATAAATTACATTATTTATTTGTGCTACCATAGCCCTCTAGAATCCATAAGGATTTAGTGAATCTATTAATCATGTAAGACTCACAAAATATCCACCGTGTCACACAAATGCGAGCTCCAAAGAGGCCACCATAAATATCATCTAGTGTATTATTTGAATAATGGGTGGCTGAGTTTTATTTATGAAGAATAATTAGTCATTCCATTTTGATTTTTCTATTTTTAATTAATTTTCAATTGTTTTTTATGCACTTAATTTTAATTCTTAGTTGATTTGATGATATTGAGAAAATTGACAATGTTGACAAATAATTGCACAAAAAAGGACTCTAAACTTAGAACAAACAATAATTGAGAAAGGAAAATTTTTTTACCAAAGGGGAAAAATATTTTCAAGGTGTTCATAATAGTTCCATATAATGTTATAATTCCAGACACATTTCACTGATAAAACTTAATTCTCACTATTTTATTTAATTTTTTTTAGTTTAAATTATTTATTAATATTTATATTTCTAGAAAAAATAAATAAATAAATTTATTTATATTTATATTGAAAAAATCTATCATAATATGTCTGCTTAAACACCATTGAAAGAGATCTTATTATTGACATAGACCCCTTACTCTTTATGGTTTGACCTTACTGGAACTTCTATATTAGCTAATAGGTTATAAATTTATAAATTGGGCACGTCGTGACAACACATATGAAATTTCCAGCATCGATGTTGGAGACCACATGCTATCCTAGAATTAGAAAAATATTGTCTAAACCTTGATTTTGGAATAGTTTTTGCTGATGGTGAATGTAATGATCCAACCCACTAAGGGACACCTGGCCAGTGGAAGGTTAGTCCACGACAACCCCATTCCCACCTTCAGTAGGATTGGGGATGGTGACAAGCACTTAGAAAGTATAACTAAAATGGGAGGTATTTTCTTAATGTACATGTACTACTTCATATTTGAGTTTATACAATGTCAGATTTTATCAGTGCCAATGAAAATCATTGATAATGGTTTCTTTTATAAATGATAAAAAAATGGAAAAGGATACCTTTTATCAACACTAAAAAGGCACTAATAAAATAAGACCTTTATGAGCACTTTTTTTAGCACGGATAAAGGGTTCCCTTTATCGGTGCATTTTCTAGCACCGATAAAGCCTGTCTTTATCAATGCTAGTTAAATTAATGATAAAACTAAAATTATCAAGTGCCCAACCCCCAAATCTAACTTATATACATTAAACTACTTCTTTTTATATGATTCTACAGTATCAACACATCAGAATCCTATTGCGGGGATAACCTATGACATACACTCTCCACACATCTAAATGGGCCTGTACCTACACACATGGGCCCCTGCGGGCCTTGGCCTACCCTCTACTCACTACGGTCCACTCTCCATAGGCCCCCTTGGGTTTTGTCCCACCTTCTGCTTATTGTGGTCCACCCTTCTCTCTTGTGGGCTAACTAAGTTAAATAATTTTTTTATAATTAAAATCTTATTTCATATATATAAATATATATTAATATATATATGAATATATTAAATATTAATATATATGAATATAATAAATATTAATATATATAAATATATATTAAATTTTTTTATTTATTTTTTATTTATTTTATATTTTTTAAAATTTATTCATTTTTAATATTTATTTATATTTATTCATTTTTTATAACTAAATTCTTATTTATTATAGAATAATGTATATTGATATATTAAATTTTAATATATAAAAATATATGTTGATATATATATATAAATATATAAATATATATATATATATAAATATATAAATATATAAATATATTGATATATATTAAATATTGATATATATTAATATGTATATATAAATATATAAATATATATTTAAATATATTAATATATATTTAAATATATTAATAAATAGTATATTGATCATTTAATTATATATATATATAATTTAGTAAATTTAATATATATATAGTAATAAATAGTATATTAATTATTTAATTAAAAATTAATAAATTACAAATATATTATATATATAATTAAAAAGTAATACATTGTTTATAATTTACAAAAATGAATAAATTTATTAAATACTTAATATAATAATTAAATAATTAATATATTATTTACCAAAAGGGTTTAGAAGCTAGGAGAACCTGCTCCTACCAAAATTTATTGAGAAAATGAAGGATAAAACAAGGAAAAGGGAAAGGACATGGACAACAAAGGAAAGTCATCATGCTAAAAAAGAACTACAAATGGGTAGAACCAGGATCATCCCTATAATCATGACCAGAGGAATCATCAGCAAACTCCCATTCTTAATACTAACCCTTCCAATTGAAAAGCACAATGTACTTTTCCTTGAGTTTCACCTACTCTGGAGTGAGCTCTCTGGAAGAAGATGAACATCCACACTGTGCAACATCCCAATCATATCTTCCAAGTCCTTTTCCTTGGTTTTTTGTATTCCTAACTTTTTTCCAGGACTTCTGTTTCTGAAAATCCCCTTTCTTCCCATATCCCTTAAAAATGAGAGGCTGCTCCATCAAGTGATTAATTACTCTTGAAGCATAATAAACCATAAATTTCACTCTAATATCATGGTCAATCAACTCCATACCATCCATGACAGGTGATGTATTCTTATCAATAACTTCCTTGTTACTAATATAATTGTATTTTGAGCAACTTGATCACCCACCAAACTACCCTCCCCTACGTTAATCTCAGTCCTAGTAAACATATCTGACCATAGTTTATTTTTACAAGTGCACTTTACAGGATTTGTAACCCATTACTCCACTTTACTAGTAGAAAAATCACCTAAAGACTGCACAAAATTCTCAGGTAAATCAGAAGATACATGCACATTCCCTATCATAGTATTACTTTCCAACTTCTTAGAACCATTATCATTTAAGTTAGAAGAATCTGTTTGAGAATTAACATGACTTGTAAAAATATCAAGATGACCACTTCCCAATTGTCTAGAGTTTCTATTATTATTCTCCATCAACTTCTCATAGTTACCACTATTTTCATTCTGTTCATCAGGAATCACTGAAATATTATCTCCAATAAAAATATTAATATACACACCTAAAAGATTTCTTTTCTTTGGCCTTTTGAAACACGTGCTTTCCTCATGTCCGTGATTATGGTAGAAAGCACATATGCTCGATCTCCTACAACTAGAAACAAAATGACCAATGATTTTTCATGTCAAATAAAATCAAGGAACATTTTCATACTCAATTTTATGATTGAGGTCTTCATGGTATTTTGAAAGAAAAACCTTTTACAGCAAATAAGAACAAAGATCCACTTCAACCAAAAATCTTGAAAAATGAACAAATCTATCCAATTCAATCTCATGAACCATTTTGATATGAATACCAATGGATAGAGCAATATCATGGAGTATTTTAGGGTGACAAATGAGCCAATTTAAACCAAAAACTTTGATCTAAAGTTGTGTATAGGAATTACCAACATCTAATGGATTGAAAGATTTATCCCATTCATGAATGTGGATCATTTTGGGTTTGAGGGAGATGAAAACAAAACCCCATGCCCTATTCTTTCTATTTTCTAAAGAGAAAAGGAAGTGATAAAACATGTGACCCAAAGAAACACACTTCCATTCAGAGAAACCCCATATATTCGATAATTTTTTTAGGATCCATAATTTTTCTTGGCTTTGATCACCAAAAAAAATCAATCAACTAATGATATTGAACTCACATAATTTTAGCTGATTAGAGACTACAAGAAGATCCTCCTTTAGATGAACCTCATTACCTCATTTGTGAAAGTAGAAATCAGTAGATCCCTTGAAGATAAAAGAACACCTCTGCACATCAACACCAACTTGAGTAGAAGCCTCAAAACCGCCATCCAAAAGATCAAGAGACACTACCGGCGGTGGATTATCAGATATAGGAGTATGGGAAACAAAAATGAGAATCATGGACGTGCATCTATGAGAATAAAATTTTTATGAATCAAGATCAGTTTCCAAAGTTGATGTCTTCACAGATGAAAAACTAATATAAAATAGAGATCTGGAAACGCAACCTAGAACTTCTATTTAAACCATGAATGTCTTCAATAGATTTGATACATAATTATCCACATAGAGGTGAGCTATTGACACACATCGATGCGAGTCAAACCTACTCAGAACAAGGATGGCCACCAGCGACACACACAATGTGATTAACCACTAAATGAGGCTAATATTAATTGTTAATATATATAATATTCATGTGATTTATTATTCATAAACACCATTTTAGTGAATTCTACACTTTGAACATCATTCCACATTATGATTGTAATACCTCCTTAAAATGCACTATTATGTGGTACATTTTTGAACATCATTTAAAGTACCCAATGATTAATCTAGTTTTAAGGAATGTAATTATCCATATTTTAATTTCATATTTTGGGAAATTTATCTACACTTCAATATTAACATTTTTCATTCAGGGATCAATGGATAATTCATGGAAGAAGATGAGGCTATTTTGTGATGAAAGGAAACAATTTTAGAGAAGGTAGATTGGACACCATCCCATTGATGAGAATGTGGGACCCACATTAAAAACCCAATTAATCCCAAATTTTGTGGGAGGATAGAAATAATATATAGGAAAAAATCATTCTTCATGATCTAGTGATAATTAGGCCTCCATTATGGTCATTTATGCAGCCCAAGTTGGAGATAAAATTCTGCTCCAGATTCTACGGCCCAGAAAAACATCCTACTAATATAATCATATCTCCTAATCCACAACTCCAAATGAGTCCAACTTTTACAAAAGGTTATGAGATATTCGGGGATCCATTTTCTTCCTCTATGACCAACTCTAATTCAGCCAGATATAAGGTCTTATAAGCACGTTTGTTTAGTGGATGAAAGCTAGATGCCACCTCAGGTCAAGGGTGGAAAAATCAACTCTTCCTCAACTTTCCACCGACCTATGGCCTACCAAAATTAATTTATATGCTTTGTACTATTGGAGGCTCGACCAAATTCTTACAAAATTCCTATTTAAGGCAGTGGTGGTGGAGGAGTTTTTCATCTTTGATGCATTGTTCAATTGTAATGTTATGCTGGGATTTTGTTGTCTCAAGTTTGTCTTTCACATGTAAGTTGTTCAATTCACTTTAGTTTATTAATAAAATATCTTCTTTTCCTCTTATTATATTGTTCTTAATATCACTTTGATAACATTGGTTCAAGGTGTGAATTTATTCACACTAAAACTTGTGAAATTATTCACACAACGGTGGAGTGATCATTTTCTTTTATTTGTTTTCTTTACTTCTTCCATTCCTCCCTCATGAGTCTACTTCCCGCTTCCATTGAAAGAATAACATCAATGAAGGGATAACCCACTTATGAGTTTATCCAAGGGAGTATCAAGGGGATGTATTGAATTTTATTTATTACCTCATTAATTTATAATCACTTCTTTAATTGAGATTTTTATTTGATATTTTTAAACTCCATCGTCCTTGTTGAATTTAAGGCTACATGCTTCATGTGATAATACAAACCTTTACCTTGATGTGCTCAAAACTTTGATCATTACAGTGTATAGGTGATTAGTATTAAAGGGTGTAGGTATGAAACCAGTAGGTGATGATGTTGTTTTATCTTCTTAAATGAACCCATCTCAAATATAAGAAATTGAAATCATTGAAAAGGAAATACGTCCAATCCACCCCAAATGATAACCTAGGATAAACTCACTCTTTTAAATTGAATTTACTTAAGTCTCTTAGAGTTAACTTAAACCCATATAAAATCAATACAATTTGTCCACTTCATAGAAAAAAAACAATCCATATAATGTACGTGTCTATAGGTTACTTCTTAGGTCTATGAGGATTCAACAACCAAGCTAGACTACAAGGACCGTCCTACTTTCTTCTTTTGGGTAAATTTGAGCGAGAATCAAATTTTTGAGCCGTTTCTGGGGACCCAAGTAAGTTATCTAAACACCCATTATATTCTCCCCCATTTCTTCTTTTCTCATCGAAATTATCTTATCTTTTCCCTTTCTCGTTTTTTTTCTTTTGGCGCATGTCTACCTACACTCGCGATCAATAAACCCGTCTAGTTAGGGAGGATAGTCCTGGGGTTGGGGAGTCAAGTACACCAAGGGAACTATTTCCATTAGATCCTAATCTTCCTAATACTCTAGAGTCCAAAATTTATTCCATTTAAATGGAAGTTCTTCAAAAAACCAAGTCATAAACCTGGGTGGAAACCAAAATTGAAACCCAAATGAGGTAGCCCCAAACTTGGGGAATGCAGTTGATCAAACCATGAATGACTACCTCACACCTTCCTGGACCAATGCCCCCTCATGCATTAGACACAACTACCTAGGAGATTCCAACTACATATTTAAGCCCCATGTCGTAAACCATCTTCCCACATTCCATGGAATGGAGTCCGAGATGCCCTACCTTCACATTAAGGAGTTCAATGAATTTGTAGAAACCATGTGTCCCCCACATCAACTAGAATCGACTAAGATGAGGATATTTACTTTTTATTTAATGGATAGAGCTAAAAATTTTATAAAAAATTTTAGACCATCATCCATCAACTATTGGGACCAACTACAAAGAGAATTCTATAAAAAATACTTTCCCCACCACAAAATAATTGCACTTAAAAAGAGTATCCAAAACTTTTTTGAAAAAGAGGGAGAGTCATTCTATGAAACATGGGAGAGGTTCAAAGACACTCTAAACATGGTTCCACACCATAATTTTTCTATTCCTGAACAAGTGATAATTTTCTATGAAGGGTTGGGTCCGGGGAACAAACAATTCATTGACATGATGTGTAATAGAACCTTTAAAAACAAAGCACCAAATGATGGTTACGAGTATTTAGAAATCTTTTCTGAACAAAACCAAACATGGGGAAATTCACCTTATTCTAAAAATCCACAAATAACTACTGGAATTCATACACTTAGAGAAGAGGAAATCCTTAGGGCTAAACTCGCAACACTCTCTAGGAAGGTTGAAGAAATAGACCTTAGGAATGTCCATGAAATCCAAACTGTAGACCTTGTTTGCACAATTTGTGACAAACATGACCATAAGACAGACAACAACCCAACCATTCCATCCCTCAAGGATGTTCTTTTAGGAGGACCCCTAGAGGAAGTAAATGCTTTGAACTTTCAAAATCCTCAATACCAAAACAACTTCAACCCAAGGTATAATGACCACCCATGCTTCTATTGGAAAGATAACCAACAACCTAGCCAACCACAGGGACAAAATACTTACCCCCATCAGAACTACCAAAACCATAACCAGTTCCAAACCCAACCTATCCAATACCAACAACCACTGGTCCATTTTCAAAAAACCATCCCACCTCCAAAACATCCCCCCCGGGATAAACCAATCTTCTCAAGCACCAACCCGAACTGTTACACAAAGCCTACTAGAACAACTGTGAAAACAAATGGAAAAGATGAAATCGGAAGTCTCTTCCCTTAAACGAGAACTTCAAACCATCAAAACTGGAAAGGCACCCATTCCTACTCAGGCGGTTCCATCCTTAATTTCAAGGGGAGAGTCAAGTTGTACTTAAACAACTCATGAACAACTAAAGTTTGAGACTGTTTTAAGAAGTGGGAAATCAATTGAGAAACCTGAACAACTAATTCCGAACCCACATAAAGATTCAAACTTGGATGAAAATTCAAATGAACCACAATATCAAACTGAGGAAACTGATAACATTGTCAAAGAAACAACTCATAAACAAACAACCCCACAACATGCACCATTTACTCAACACATGAGGGGGAAAACCAAGCCTGAATTAAGTGAAACATTAAGAGAAATATTCTCACAAGTCAAGTTGAACATTCCCCTTCTCGATGCAATCCAAACCATACATTCCTACTCAAAGTACCTTAAGGACTTTTGCACTTTTAAAATAAAATTTTCACATAAAAACCAAGTCCTTTTGGCAGATAATGTGAGTACCACCATTCAAGGGAACATTCCTCCTAAGTTGAAATACCCGGGTTTCACTTACATCAATGTTGAACTAGGAGAGAGAAAAGTTTTCAAGGCCTTGTGTGACCTAGGTGCTAGTGTCAATCTCACCCCTTATGCTGTGTACTACCAGTTAGGACTAGAAGAAATCCAACCCACATCTGTCACACTTAAACTTGCTGATTGTAGCATTAGGGTTCCAAAGGGGATTTTAAAGGACGTTCTAGTAAAGGTCGAAAACATCATCTACCCTGCTGACTTCATTGTCCTTGAAAACCATCCAAACTTAGGAAATAAGTAACAAAACCCAATCATCCTTGTTCGTCCTTTCCTTAAAACAATCAACTCTATTATCCGAGTCCGAAATGGTAACATGACCATCACCTTAGGGAAAATGAGTCTAGACTTGAACATCTATAATGCAAGCTCACAAATAGGGGATGATGAGGACATTCATGAAGTAAACATGATAGGAATAATTGATAATGAATCTATAGAACATAAAGGAATATTTAATGAATGTTTAAGTTAGGATGAGATTGATTTCCTTTGTTCACATGAAGGAAGTTTATCTCCTTGGCTTGAATCATTTTCAAATTGCTCTTATGATGAAGTCTTAGGTCCAACAATCAGTGAAAACTTTCAAGAAACCACTTTCATGGAGACCACTCCAACTTCCATCCCTAAATATGATCAAGCCAATATAGTAGCTGAAACTTCTTCATGTGGGGAATCAATTCTATCTAAAACATTAGAAAGTAAAATTGCTCTTGATCTAATGTCCCAATATTCTATTAAAATTCTGAACCAACCTAATCTTGAATTGAAATAACATCTCGATGCACTCAAGTATGCCTTCCTAGGGGATAATCAAACACATCCTATTGTCATTTATTCTTCTCTTGAAGCCAATAATGAGAGGGTGCTTCTATGTGTCCTTAGAAAACATAAGAAAACCATTGGTTGGACCCTGTCTGATATTCCCAGGATTAGCCCACTTATTGGGACTCATGGGATTGTTCTGGAATCTGATTCAAAGCCATGTCGTCAACCTCAATGACAACTCAATCCTAATATCTTGGAGGTAGTAATGAAGTAACTTCTAAAGTTGTTAAAAGATGGTATCATCTATCCCATAGTTGAGAGTGAGTGGGTGAGCCCAATTCAAGTGGTTCCAAAAAAGGCTGGAATCATAGTGATAACCAATGAGGATGGAGAGATTCTTCCAACAAGGGTGAGTAGTGGACGAAGAGTCTGCATAGACTATAGGAAGCTAAAATAATTTACCACGAAGGACCATTTCCCCTTACCATTCATTGGCCAAGTCCTTGAGAGAGTTTCAGGTCATGCCTTCTACTATTTCTTAGATAGGTAATCGGGGTACAATCAGATTGATGTATCCCTAGAATATCAAGGAAAGACTACATTCACATGTCCATTTGGAACCTTTTCTTTCAAACGCATGCCTTTCGGGTTATGCAATGCCCCTAGAACCTTCCAGTGGTGCATGATGGGAATCTTCTCAGACATAGTAGGGGATTTTCTAGAGTTCTTCATGGATGACTTATTTGTGTTTGGGGATACTTTTGAGGGATGTCTGCAGAATATAGAGAGAGTATTGTCAAGATGTGAAGAAAAGAATCTAGTCCTAAACTGGGAAAAATGCCATTTCATGGTTAAAGAGGGACTAGTTCTAGGCCATCTGGTCTCAGGTAGGGGTATTGAAGTTGATAAAGCCAAGGTTGACATCATTCGTCACATTCCATCAATCAAAACTGTCAAGGAAGTGAGGTATTTCTTAGGACATGCTGGTTTCTATAGAAGATTCATCAAGGAATTTAGTTCAATCTCCCATCCCCTTTGTGCTCTACTAGTAAAGGATTCTCCATTTGTTTGGACAGAAAGCTGTGAGGGTTCATTTACAACCCTAAAATCCTCTCTCACCTCTCCCCCATCGTGAAATCTCCTAATTGGAACCTTCCTTTTGAACTTATGTTTGATTCTAGTGACTTTACTGTAGGAGCTGTGTTAGGACAACATTGTGATAAAACTCCTTATGTAATTTCTTATGCAAGAAAATCCTTAAATGATGCCCAAATCAACAACACCACCACTGAAAAGAAGTTACTTGCTATTGTGTTTGCCTTAGAGAAGTTTAGGTCCTACCTCTTAGGATCCCCCATCATTGTGTTCACTGACCATTCTACACTAAAATACCTCTTCCAAAAAAAAGATTCTAAGGCTAGAATGATTAGGTGGGTCCTTCTATTACAAGAATTTGACCTCATAATCAATGATAAAAAGGGTGTTGAAAATATTGTAGCTGATCACCTCTCTAGAATGGATTTCAAAGATAACTCCAATCACCCTTCTATGTCTGATTCATTTCCTGGTGAACACCTATATTCTGTGAGTGACTGCCCTTGAAATGATGACATAGCCAATTTCTTAGTTACAGGAGTCATTCCAAAATTCTTAGGGACTCAAGCTCGAAGGAAATTCCTTTCTAATGTTAGACACGATGTGTTTGATGATCCATAACTCTATAAGTTCTTCCTTGACCAAGTCATTAAGAGGTGTGTCCCAGAATATGAACAAGAGTCCATCCTTAAATTATATCATAGTTAGGCATGTGGAGGTCACTTTTCCTCTAAGAAAACATCTGATAAGATTCTTCAATGTGGTCTTTTCTGGCCCACCCTCTCAAGGGACTCCTACACATTTTGTCAAAGTTGTCCTAGGTGTCAAAAAGTAGGGTCCAACACAAAAAGGAATCAAATGACACTCACTACTATCTTAGTGGTTGAAATCTTTGACTGTTGGGGAATTGATTTCATGGGTCCCTTCCCAAACTCTAGGGGATATCTTTACATTATCTTAGCTATCGATTATGTCTCCAAATGGGTTGAGTCTATTCCTAAAAATCCAATGGTAATCAAACTGTGATTAGATTTCTCAAGGAAAACATCTTCTCTAGACTTGGAATTTCTAGGGCTATCATTAGTGCTCGTGGAACTAATTTTTGTAATTTTCCATTCTCATCACTCATGAAAAAATATGTAATTCTTACAAAGTTTCCACTTCTTACCACCCACAGAAAAATGGTCAAGCTGAGTTAGCCAATCGTGAAATCAAACAAATTCTTGAGAAAACTATCAATCCTTCTAGGAAAGATTGGTCCGACTCTTTGGGAATATCGTACAACATTCAAAACCATCCTAGGAATGTCACCATATAGGTTGGTTTATGGAAAAGCATGTCATTTACCTGTTGAAATTGAACATAAGGCCTTTTGGGCAACTAAGAAAATGGATTATGACCTCTCATTGGATGGAATAAAAAGGAAATTAGATCTCAATGAACTGGAGGAACTAAGGATAGAGGCTTAAGAAAATTCAAGGATCAATAAAGCTAGAGTTCAAGCCTACCAATCTAGGAATATCAAGGTCAAACATTTTGAACCGGGAAAACATGTGCTCTTGTATAGTTTAAAACTCCATTTACACCCGGGAAAGTTAAGGTCTAGATGGTCAGGTCCTTTCATAGTACATAAGGTGTACCCCCATGGGGCTGTGGAAATTCAAGATCCCACCAATGGTCAAACCTTTAAAGTTAATGGTCATAGGTTAAAACCATTCATTGAACCATTCCGAAAACATGAAGTTGATGAAGAATTGTGTGAACCAACCTTAGATGATGAAAATAATTAATCAATTAGGAGTCCAAGTCGAGCTAATGATGTTAAAAAAAGCACTGCATGGGAGGAAACCCATGGTTTTCAAGTTTCCTATCATTTTGTTGTTTTAATAAACATTATATTTTAAATAGGATTAATTAATCATTTCGATATTTAATTTTAAAAAAATAGACTATTTACCTATTCTTCTTTTATGAGTATGGATGGGTATGAAAGGGGAGCGCCGTATTCATTCGTGTCACACGGTGTGATCCATGAGTAATACCTTACCCAGAAATTTAAAAGAAGACAATGTATCATTAGTTTGATTAAAAAAAAATAGAGAAAACCATAAAAATGATGATACTTGGAATTAAATAAGTCATTGTGTTGTTTTTGTGTCTAGTTTGTTCTTCTTTGTATGGTTCAAGGAATATTTTGGGTGATGCATGTACAATCAAGGAGGTGCCTACATCCCCTAAGAGATTAAAGGACTAATTTGGAGCAGCACGAATTTCAACTTCAACCACCAGGTGACTTCATTCCACGATCCTCAATTTCAATTTCCTTTTTGAAATTTCATTCTCTACCTCTACCCCCTTCTAAATTTTCTTCTCTTTAAACACTGGGGACAATGTTATTTTAAGTTGGGGGGAGATAAAATAAAAAATGCTTTTGTGTCAAAAAAAAAGAATGATTTGAAAAAAAAGTGTAAATGGAAGGAAAAATTACTTTAACTTTGAACATGGTAATACACATTACACACTTTGAAACTGAATATCAAATAATTTATCATTCCCTGATTCTAATTTTAATCCTTGTATAATTTCATGAGCATAGATTTTGTAAAGTGTGGCTGTCCAATGTGATATTTCATCATTTATATTTTCATCCAAATAAAAAAAAAGATCACAATGCAAGTCCTTTGGATAGTGGGGTATTAGTTTGAGTTCATGGGGTCCCCCAAATAAATAGAATAGGTTTGGTGATCATTGTAGTTTTAATATGAGTATTCAATAAAAAAATAAAATAATAATAATAAATTTGCGTGTAGAGAAATGAAATGACCTAATGCGTGGACTTCGACACTTGGGGATCGTGACTCCATAGTTGTCTGGCCCAGAGTTAGTAAATTAATCTCTATTATTGGTAATTTGAATTTGTTTTTGACTGAGTTAACTCGATATGATGCCCGAGTATGTGGGCGTCAATTGGTACCCAAAGGCCTTTGAGCCTGTGAGTCATCGGCAAAGTCTCGCTACAGGGGTTGACTCTTTTGAGTGAAATTTCAATTACCATGGAAAAATTGCAAAAAAAACAAAAAACAAAAAACAAAAAAACAAAAACAAAATAAGAACAAAAAAAATAATAAAATAAAAAAATTGAATACTCATCTTAATATTGAAATGTGATTTCACCTAGGGCTTCCATCATTTCCCCCTTGAATAAAGATGAACCCTCATGTCTATTGTGATGCACAACACATCCTTGTACTTAATTGATATTGGATGAAATATGGAAATGAATTTGAACAAAGGAATGTTCTCGGGATTGGGATATGCTTATGAAAATATCATGTATTAAAATATTTTGATGGGTTTCATGATTATTTGGTATAAGAGTTTTTGGTGATCATTTTGTATTAAAATGTTTTTAGAAAAGGGAATTCAAATCTCATTTTAATGAGATATATTTTTCTTGGGACTAGCAAAACTCAAGTTGGGTGGTGTGATTAGCCACTAAATGAGGATAATATTAATTGTTAATATATATAATATTCATGTGCTTTATTATTCATGAACACCATTTTAGTTCATTTTACACTTTGAACATCATTCGACATTATGACTGTAATACCTTCTTAAAATGCACTATTATGTGGTACATTTTTTAACATCATTTAAAGTACCCAATGATTAATATAATTTTAAGAAATGTAATTATCCATATTTTAATTTTATATTTTGGTAAATTGATCTAAACTTTAATATTAACATGTTTCATTCAGGGATAAATGGATAATTCATGGAAGAATATGGTAATATTTTGTGATGAAAGGAAGAAATTTTAGAGAAGGCAGATTGGACACCAGCCCACTGATGAGAATGTGGGACCCACATTAAAAACCCAATGAAGCCCAAATTTTGTGGGAGGATATAAGACATATAGTGGAAAAAATAATTCTGCATGATCCAGTGCTAATTCGGCCTCCATTATGGTCATTTATGCGGCCCAATTTAGAGATACAATTATGGGCCAGATTCTGCGGCCCAGAAAAACATACCACTAATCTAATCATATATCAGAATAAAAAACTCCATATGAGCCCAAATTTTACAGGATCTTATTAGACATCCGGGGCTCCATTTTCTTCTTCTATAACCAACTCTAATTTGGCCATCTAGAAGGTATTATAAGCTCTTCATTTAGGTGGATGAAAGCTGGATGCCACCTCAGGTCAAGGGTGGAAAAATCAACTCTTCCTCAACTTTCCACCCACCTATGGCCTACCAAAATTAATTGAGATGATTTGTACTATTGGAGACTCGACCAAATGCTTACAAAAGTTTTATTTAAGGCAGTGGTGGTGGAGGATTTTTTCATCTTTGATTCTTTGTTCAATTGTAATGTTATGCTGCAATTTTGTTGTCTCAAGTTTGTCTTTCACATGTAAGTTGTTCAATTCACTTTAGTTTCTTAATAAAATCTCTTCTTTTCCTCTTATTCTGTTTTTATTAATATCACTTTGATACCGTTGGTTCAAGGTGTGAATTTTTTCACACTAAACCTTGTGAAATTATTCACACAACGGGGGAGTGATCATTTTTTATTTGTTTTCATTACTTCTTCAATTTCTCCCTCATGAGTCTACTTCCCATTTCCATTGAAACCATAGAATCAATGGAGGGATAACCCACTTATGGGTTGATCCAAGGGAGTATCAAGGGGTTGGATTGGATTTTATTTATCACCTCATTAATGTATAATCACTTCTTTAATTGAGACTTTTATTTGATGATTTTTAAACTCCATAGTCCTTGTTGAATTTAAGGCCACACACTTCATGTACTAATACGAACCTTTACCTTGAAGAGCTCAAAACTTTGATCCTTCAAGTGTATAAGTGATTAGTATTAAAGGGTGTAGGTATTAAACTAATAAGTTATGATGTTGTTTTATCTTCTTAAATGAACCCATCTCAAATATAAGAAATTGAAATAATTGAAAAGGAAATATATCCAATCCACTCCAAGTGATAACCTAGGATCAAATCACTCTTTTAAATTGAATTCACTTAAGTCTCTTAGTGTTCACTTAAACCCATATAAAATCAACACAAGTTGGCAACTTCATAGCCAAAAACAATCCATAGAATGTTCGTGTCTATAGGTTACTTCTTAGGTCTCTGAGGATTCGACAACCCAAGCTAGACTACATGGACCGTGCTACCTTCTTATTTTGGGTAAATTTGAGTGAGAATCACAATGCCATCAGGAAACCTCATGATTTCCATGGACGGGAGCATCCAGATTCGATCTCTATATATCTAATATACAATTTATTATTTTATATATATATATATATTAAATTTATTCATTTTTATTAATAATAATTTCATTAATAAAATTTTCAATAATTTTTTTATCATTTTATTTTCTTAATACAGTTGTAATTTATATAATTAATATATATTCATTTTTATTTTAACATATATTCATGATAGATTTATGAGAAAGACCAGGAAAACCCCCAAATTTTTTATAAATAAATTTATTAAATTATATATATATAGTGATAAACAGTATATTAATTATATATATAATTAAATAATTAACACACTATTTATAATTAATAAAAATGAAAAAAATTATTTAACAAAAGAATAATATATATATGTAGTAATAAATAGTATATTTATTATTTAATTAGTATTCTAAGTATTTAATAAATTTATTAATTTTTATTAATTATAAACAATATATTATTTTTTTAATTATATATATATGATTAAATTTCACCCATTTTTAACATGAATTCATTCAACATAATTTATTCATTGATAATGTTAAGTGTGTGCTTAATTTTTCATTATAATTTATTGATTTTAATTATTTATTCATTTAGTATTTTTGTAATTTATTCATTTTAATGGTTTTATACATAATTATTCCTTAATATATTTAATTTTTCTAATTTATTCAATTTTTTATTATTTAATATTTTTTGTAATTTTATCCATTTTCTAATATTAATTTATAAATGTCTGTTCATTAACATTTATTATTTTTAATATGGTTTTAATTTATATAATTAATAAGTATTCATTTCCATTTTAACATATATAAATATTAATTTTTAATTTTTAAAAATTATCTAGTTAATTAATAATAGTTATTTAATTTTTAAATTTATTTATTCTTCTTATTATTTATTTCATTAAAACATGTCACAAATTATATAATGTCATTGTTCAATTTAAAATATATACAACTTGTATATATATAAACATTAATTTCACATACACAAATATTTGCGTAATTAATGAAATCTTATATAGAAACACACACACCTACTATTTATGTAATTTATTCAAATTTTAATATTCATTTTATAATTTAATTTAGTAACATAATATATTTAATATATTATGTTATTATTCGGTAAATTTTAATTATTTATTTTTAATATTATTCCCATTAGTATTATTAATTAATTTTTCAATTTTTTTATTTTTTATTTTTTTGGAATTTAATTATTTTATAATATTTATTTATACATATTTCTTTACTATATTTTAATATTTAAAATATTTATTCATCTTAATTTCAATATATATCCATATTTTGTTTTTTTAATAATTTTTATAATTAATAAAACTTATCATTTTTTTAATATTTATAAAGTCAATTCATTTTTAAATATTCAATTTCACTCATTTTTAATATTTATGCATTTGTGATTATATTTTCATTAAAAAAGTTAACAATATATTTGTAAATAAATATTTATAAAAAAATATATTTATAAATGTTTGTTTACTATATTTTGGAAATTATATATTTATATATATTAGGTGTGTGGGGATACAATTGCATTCAAACACACACACACACAAACAGACCAGAAATAAAGGTCATAGCCCCTCCCCCCAAGGGGAGATCCCACCCATAAAGCCTTATTTATTCAGTACCTGACCTGTAGGCTCAGTGGGAATGAATCCCATAACATGGCCTAAAAGCTTAGTGTAGTGTCATGCCTACATCATCTTTCCTGCATCACCAGGCCTATGTCATGCCTGCCTCTGTCCAAGACAGGATGTGTTTCACAGTTATCTAGGGATTCCACAGAGTTTGAAAAACTATGTAGAATGTCTCTACCTAATTTTGAACAGTTTTCCCTCACCCATGCACAATTTTCACTAATTATGAACCAACCGTGAAACATGCACATGATGGACCAATTTACCTTTCTTTCATGTATCTAACCACAAAGAACACCCCCGAGCTTCCACATACACCCAGTAAACATTTAATTACACAACATTAAGTAATTCAAACCAGAATTTAAACAAGAACATACCTCCACAATAACATAGTAGACTGATGGATCAACTTCAACAAAAAATGGATCAATTCCTAGGTGTAGTCCCATGACGAGGTCAAGAGAAAGGAGAAAAAAACAAAATCAATGCTCTCATATTTGAATGTTTGAGAGGTTATGGATTTTCCATCACTACCAATCCCATGCAGTCTTGCATTGGGATTGCTCGTTGAGCATCTTTTCAGGTTGTTTTCTATGTTTCAAAAAATTATATCAGCTAGGGTGGTGATTATTGTTGTGAATTTGGTTCCTAGGACTATAATGGCCAGGTATTTAATGATTCTTTCCTCTAAGTCCATGGACTATGTAAAGGTTACCCCTCAACCTATAAAATGGGATTATCAAATCAATATATATATATATATATATATACATATATATATATATATATATAAGCCTTTGGTAGTTCAGTCATGGTTGCGTCTAGACTTTGGTAATGGCATAAAGGATTGTTTTTCATAATTTAGAAATGATTTGGATAAAATAATGTGATTATTCTTTTGAATTGTAAATTATATATGAAATGCATAAGTGGGTAAATTCTTGTTAATTGAATTTTTTAAATGGGATAAGGCCTGGGAATTGATGAATTATAAAAAATGGGTTAATGCATGGGAATTATTGAGAATGATAAATGGGTTAACATGTGGAAAGTAAAAAAAGGGTTAAGTGGGATATTCCATGTGAATGGTAAATGTGCAAATGGGTTAAGGCATAAAGATTATTTATATGTTAAATGAAATGGGAAATATGAATTTTATTTGTATTGATTATGTATGTTTTGTGATATGGTATATGTGGTAAATGGATAATAAGCATGTGCACATGGCTTGGTGGTGTGGGATGAAGGACTAAGGCTCCTCCCATGGGTTGGAATGGAATGAGGTTCTAAACCCCACCATTTAATGCAAGGGTTAGAGAGTCAGACTGACTCTATAGGAACCTAATAGTTTCATTGGATGATACTACTTGGAATGAGGCTCTAATGTAAGTGTGTTATGATTATTAATAAAAAGTTTATCCCTAGTGAGATAGGGAACTTTAGTTATTCCCTTATGCATGATAATTTATTATCTTATGCCATTGTGTAAATGATGTAAATTCCTAACCCATAGATCATGCGATGAAAAATAATCTATTAATAAAGATGGTATGAGTGATGAAATGGAATTAATGATGGAATTGGTTTAAGTAAATTTTGTTATCTAATAGAACCTGGGTTGTCTTTTGTTTATATTGTCATTTATTTAGTAAATTCATGTAATATCTGTTTAGACTGGATATTTTGTAGACATCATTGGTGGTGGCCTATTGAGTTGTACTCACACCCTTCTCACGCCTCCATAGGGTACTAGAGAAGATTTAATGGTTGGAGGTCAAGACACGGGTACGGGACCTATTCTAGGGAGTTGAGTTGGTCTTGGGATGTGCATAAATGAGGATCCTTACATGGAGTTTGGACCCATTTTGGGGATTCAATGTTTTTTCTTTTTTTTGGGGTTCTCTTCACTTTTGTCATTGTTAGCCTGACATGGCATATTTATTGTTTGGTTTTAATTTTTACCCTATTTAGGAAATGATTAGTAATGTGTGTCATGATTTATGTTCATTATTCACTTATTTAATATGGTATCTTCTTTGGATTACTATGGTAAAGAGGGTATAGTCTCCCTATGTGACTTATTTGACCCTCATTACTAGTTGGCAACCTCTAGAATATAGGGAGGTGTTCTTGAGGTCATGTGGAGACCCAGCTCGGGGCACCGATTCGCTGGTTTTTGGGTCATGGGCATTACAAAGTTGTATTAGAGCCTTTAATTTCAGTGTTTTCTTATTTGAGGATGGTATATGGATGATTAGGACATGTCAGGTCTTGGAAATGATCTCGTTCTTGGGATTATATAACCAATGTATAGTGGAAACCCCAAGTACCTAGGGTGGGGATTGTTGTTCCTGATGTGTGTTGTTACAGTTGAATGATATTTCATCATTGGTTGATGCGCTTTTTTGTGTTATGTTATGATTTTATGATATTTTTCTAATGGACGAAATATAATGAGGTAGTTAATTCATGAATCATTATAAGAACCAAGTGATATAGCTGGAATGCATCATGATAGGCACATACGAGATGAGTGTGTGGGGTATGAAAGGTATAATTCAATTTATTTCATGAAAAAATTGAATAAAATGGTTACTAATAAAAAATTATACAAATGGGTAAAGAGGAAAGAATGTTAAAGAATGATTACATAATTGTTTTTAATTAATGGTTGTAAATAAGTTAAAATGTTGGTTAAAAGAAATTGTGAAATGGGAAAGGTGTCAAAAAGAGAATGATTTGTCTGTGAAAGCGGAAGTGGTTTAAAAAGGGGTATCTAATGAAATACTTGTGACTATGTATGTTCATTTAACCCATGTTAAACATGGACTAAGATAGGTATGATCGATGGTAGTGTTCTAGATGTAGTGATATTTTTTGGTATAATGTATAAACAATGGTTTGTTTATGGCTAGTGGAGAGCCTTATTTAGAGAAAATTGTGAATATTTCATACTATGTGTTTTGAGATGTGTGTTTGTAATTATATTGAAATGTTGTCTTGATGATGTGTTCCAATTGGGTGATAAGAGGATATCACTAATAATTTTCATCTAGTAGTGGAGTAGGGAACCCTGAAGATTCACAATAATATAGGAGAGGAGAAGTTCCATGAGTACTTCACTCATTTTATGTAAATGATAGTACATGACTTAGGGATGGGTGTGATGAGTATGTTTGAGATGACCAGGGTGTTTTAGCTACAACACCTACTGATTTTTTTGGATAGGGTGGAATAGATGTATATGAATTTTGGATAGAGTCCATTCAGACGATTCTTGATCACTTAGAGACTCCTCGTGAGAAGAGAGTCAAGCTAGTGGCTTACATGCTGTGGGGTCAGGAAAAGTGTTGGTGGGATGTTTTGGTCCAGACTCTATAGTTTGATGGTTTTACATGGAAGGATTTGCAAGATAAGTTCTTGGAACACTTCTATCAAGAGACTTTGAGGTAGGAGAAGGCTGTGGAATTTATGAGGTTGACCGAGGGATCTATGTCAGTGATAGAGTATGATGGTCGCTTCAATGACTTGAAAAAATTAATTTCAGCATTGGTAGGTGATGAGGCATCCATGACAAGATGTTTTCGGGATGGACATAGACCTGAGATCAGGTCATAGGTAAATATATTCCATTTAAAGAGGGTTATTGATGTAGTGGATCGGGACCTTATTTCAAAAGAAAACCTCAAGGAGGCTTCTAGTGGTGTGCATGTAGTTTCAGTTGGGTGAACCAATGGTACGACTTATGAGGTAAGGAATCATTGCTTTGTGAGTTTACACCAAGGCCATAGTGGATATAGTAGTCATAAAAGAGAACCATTTTCTCAAGACAGTGACCGAGTCTTTTGTTATGAGTGTGGTAAGTCGGGTCACATGTGTGGCCAATACCCCCGACCACCAATTGAGTGATGATCATGTGGCTTGTGCAGAGGTTCTGTAGGAAACCAATATATACGAGAACAGATAGAGGAATGATGAAAATTATGAGGACAGGCAGGGGGCCAGTTACCCCATATCAAGTAGGTAGTTGGAGATCACCGGCCTTACTAGTCGGGTTAATGGGCATGGTACTCTAGGGAAAGAGCTTCCATATTAGAAGGGTACTACAACACAAAGAAATAAAACTAGAGACCAGGGTAGTTGGGTTGGTTAACTTTATGTAGTTTAGTATACACTTGGAGGTGGTGAGGTTGGACCATGGACGGCTCTTAGTACAATTCTGGTAGATTCTACACTTTTTAGTTCTATATTTGATATATATACCTTGAATTCTTTTGCTTCTACTTAGTTTTTGGTTGTGTTGTGCCTAAAATTGGAACATATGTGTGGGTTTAGGTCAATCGATACATTGTTATGGGTATAGGTAGAAAATGTTAGGTAGTGTAAGGGGTGTGCCCTTGAAATTGGTGGTAACCGTTTCCCATGGGACTTTTTTGTGCTTGAGATGTCGAGTTTTGATATGATTTTGGGTAAGGATTGGCTAGTGTTGTACTGAGACCATATCAACTATTACCACCACAAAGTAACATTCATTTCTCTCAAGGGATACAGTTATATCAATTGTGGTCAATGGGATGTTGGGGAAGGCCGTGAAGGGCCGGTTTATTTCAGTAGTTGGGTGAACTCACAACCCAAGTGAATTTTCTCATGCTTGATAATGGGGAAGGAGAGAATTATTTATTTCCTATGGTGGGGTATTGGTTCAAGTATGTGTTCCCTAAGGTCTTATCTGGGCTCTTTCAAGAGAGTGATATTGAATTCATGATAGATTTTCCACTGGGAGAAGTACTAGTTTCCATTCCACCATATAGAATGGCACTGGAAGAACTACATTGTATTAAAACTCAATTAAAGTAATTGGTGAATAAAGGGTTTATTCATCCTAGTATGTCACCTTGTGGATATCCAGTTCTATTTTATAAGAAATGTGGTAGATCATTGCGATTTTTTGTTAATTACATGAGGATGGATTAAATGAAAGTTAATAATAGATACCATCTTCTTTGAATCGATGATCTTTTTGACCAGCTAAGTGGAGATTCCGTGTCCTCTAAGATTTATTTGAGACTAGGGTACCATCAGCTGTGGGTGAGACCTTATGATGTGTTAAGGAATACATTAATGAGTAGGTATGGGATGTATGAGTTTTTGGTGATATTTTTCAGGTTGACAACTCCACCAGTAGTGTTTATGGCTCTAATGAACCAAATCTTTCACCCATACCTAGATTAGTTAATGGTTGTCTTTTTTGATGACATATTGGTGTACTCAACGACTCATGAAGATTATGCCAATTTTTTTTGACATCAACTTAATTACACTAAGAGTGATCATGATATACACCAAGCTATCCAAATTTCACTTCTAGATCGATAGGGTTCATTTATTGGGTCACTTAATATCTTATAAAGGTATGTTAGTGGACCCAAAGAAAGTGTAGGTAGTTGTGTCTTGGGAGAATCCCAAGAATATTTTTGATGTCTGATGTTTCTTATGATAGTCCAGCTATTATTAAAGTTTATTTAGAGACTTTTCCAATTTACTAATACCACTTTCAATATTGACCTAGAAGGGTGTCGAGTTTGAATTGTATGGGGAATGTGACAGTGCTTTCCAAGAGTTAAAGAAATGGTTGACTACCACACCGATTCTGATCTTACCCAAGACAAGTTAGGGATATACCTTCTTTTGTGATGCATCTGGTTTTGTTCATGGAACGATGTTGATGCATGATGACTGGGTGGTTGTGTATGGTTCAAGACAGTCGAGGCCTCATGAAAAAAATTACCCTACTCATGATCTTAAGTTTGGCACATTAGTTTATACCTTGAAGTGTTGGCATCACTACCTATTGTGAGATTTTTTTATGGTGTATACTGATCATAAAATTATTAATTATGTATTATATTAGATTGAATTGAATCTTTGGTAGTGAAGATGGGTTTAATACATGAATTATTTTGATTTTGAGTTGCTTTACATGCTAGGAAAGAAAAAAATGTTGCATATGTATTGAGTAAAAAGGATTAAAATCAAGAAATTCATAAATCGAGATCTAAGTGAAGGATGATGGAATTGTTTAATGAGATGTATATAGAGGTATAATATGGGCATGGGTAGATAAATCTTGAATTCTTGATAGTTTTGTCCACACTTATGAGTCATAAAAAATAGAAGCAATGCGAGGATCCATAATGTTTTTCTTTGAGGGTAAATATTAAAGGTGGGGAGTCACCTTATGGCTGGACCGTTGGAGTTGATGGGATCATTTTTGTGTGGGGCCATGTTGTTGTGACAATGTGTATACGAGAATAGTTGATGAAAAAGTTATATGAATCGAAGTGGGAAGTATATCCTGATTCAACCAACATGTATCTAGATATTTTTATATAGTATTGGTGGCTAGAGATAAAGAAGGTGGTTGTGTGTTTCATGGCTTGATGCCAAACCTTCCAGTAGGTGAAGGATGATAATTAGTGGCTAGGGGGTTTGTTGTAGCCACTACACATTCCAAAATGGAAATTGCATGACGTGATGATGGATTTCATGATGGGTCTCCCAAATACACTTTATAAGAATGATTCAATTTGGGTGGTTGCGGATCAGTTGAATATGGTGACTCATTTCTTGACGATTCAAGAGATATTCACCATGGACTAGTTGGGTGAGTTATATGTTTGGGAAATAGTGAGGTTTCATGTGGTCACACAGACTATAGTTTTATATCTTCATCCATGTTTTATATCGTGCTTCTAGATAGTATTTCGGAAAGCGCTTGGTACCCAGGTGTTTTTGAGTATGACTTTTCACCCATAGATGGACGGGAAATCAGAGCATACCACTCAGGTACTAGAGGACAAGTTAAGGGTTATGTCTGGAATTTTAGTGAATCATAGAAGAATAATTTAGTGAATTTTTAGTTTTCCAACAATAATAATTATCATAATACAATTTAGATGACCCCATTTTAGGTGCGATATGGTAAACCGTATAGTTCTCCATTTTGTTGGATGGAAGTATGGTAATCAGAGTTATTAGGACTGAGTCTCGTATAGGAGACATCAAAATAGATCTAGTTGATCCAGAAACATATGAAAACAGCTTAGAGCAGGAAAAAGTTGTATGTAGAATGACATCATAAATATATTGAGTTTGTGGTGGGTGATCATGTGTTTCTTCGGGTGTCACCTAGGTTGGGTCACCATTAGATTCAGAAGTTGGGTAAGTTGGAATACATGTTTGTGGGGCCGTTTGAGATTGTGGAGAGGATCAAACCAGTGGAATATCGGTTGTCTCTTACCTAGTGGTATAGTGGTATGAGTGATGTGTTTCATGTGTCATAGCTTCATCAGTATCACCCTAACCAATATCATGTGATTGATGTCGAGGATGTTGATCTTGAGGATAATTTATCCTTTGAGAAGTATTTGCTTCATATAGTGGATCATTGTGAGAATGTATTGCAGGGAAAGACTATGCCTTTGGTTTGTGTTTTTTGGTAGCATGGTATGGTTTAGGAAGAAACATGGGATAGAGAGGCATAAATGTGGGATCAGTGTCCTATTATCTTTAATTTGGAAGCCCAGTGATTCCTGAAAGTGAGGCTCAAGGATGATCCATTATAAGGTGTGAAGGTCGTAAGATCTCATAATTCATGGAGGTACGTTCTTAATAAAACATTGGATTGAATTACTTAAATATGGATAATTAAATGTTTACCTAGTGTATAAGGGAGGTCAAGGGTGTTTTGAGGGATCAGGAAACAAAATAAAGAGAAATCAGTCTATCATATGCATGTTTCATGGTTGGCACATGAATAGTGGAAATCGTGCCATGGGTGAGGCCAAACTGTGAATCCTTGGACAGAGAAATTTAGCATGGCTGGCATACTGTTTTTCAAACCATGAATAATCCTCAGGTAATTGTGTGAAACATCCTCTATTAGATGGAGTTAGGAACATAGTTGGTGCATGGTATGGAAAATCAAGCGACCAAACCGTGGTCCTCATTAAAAAGGGAGAATTTACAAAATTTCCCCCTTAGGATTTTAAGCTCCTCACCTGATTTTCTCCCCATTTCTTCCTCCTATAGTCCCAGTGATGAACCTAAACACTCAATACCTCTCAAGGACCAATCTCATTCGATTCAAGGTCGTTTAGAGTGTCATTGGTTGATGATTGAAGCTCTGAGTATGTCTAATGCTCCTCTTGCATCTCTTTTCAAGATTAGGGATTTCAGTTTCATTCATCTTCTTGTAAATTCATAATACCAGATTTTTTCTAGTGGATATTAGTTTGGGGATTTAAAGGGTGCTTGAATCCATATCAAAGTAAAATTTTAAGGGTGTTTTAATCTATAGATTCAATGTAGGTGGTCTATAAGTTATATACCATAGTTTTTTCATTGATTTATGAATGCATGGTCGTGATATTTATTCCCTATTGATGTGAATTTGTCTCCTTGAGTAATATTTGGTAAAATGGTTTGCTAAATGATAAATTTTACTCCTCATGGACACTGTGGGATGTATAGAGATTGATTAGACTGTATTAGGACCACCTATGGGGTGTGTCAACATTTTTGAACATGGAAAATTACAATGTGAGGGATAGAATTTCCTTGTGATCAAGTAGAGCCCATAATGAACATGTTGACATGTTAGTTGAGTTGAAAAGGGAATATTTATAGTGGTTTCCGGACTTTCATAATGGCATAAAGGATTTTTGGATCAATATATAAACGAGTTGGATTAAATAAAGTGATTATGATATGTGACTTATGAATTGTGCATGAAATGACTAAGTGGGTAAATTATTGTGAATTGAATTGTGTAAATGATCTAAGGCATGGGAATTCAAGAATTAATGTGAAATGAGTTAATGTATGGGAATTTTTTGAGTATGTTAAATGGGTTAAGGTATGAAAAAGAAAAAGGTATAAATGAGATTTTCTAAGTGAATGGTAAATGTGTAAATGGGTTAAGGCATAAAGATAATTTATGTGTAAATAAAATGGGAAATGCGAATGTTATGTGTATTTATTAAATATGGTTTCTGATATGGTATATTTAGTAAATGGATAACAAGAATGTGAACATGGCTTGGTGGTGTGGGTTAAAGGACTGAGGATCCTCCCACGGTTCGGGTTGGACTAAGGCTCCATACCCCACCCTTGAATGCATAGGTTAGGGAGTTAGACTGATGCTCTAGGCCCCTAACAGTTTCATTGGATGAGACTACCTAGACTGAGGCTCCAAGGTAAGTGTGTTATAATTATTTATGAAACTTTTATCCCTACTAAGATAAGGAACTTGACTTATTCCTTTATGCATGATAATTGACCAACTTAGGCTATTGTGTAAATGATGTAAATTCCTAAACCATTGTGCATGTGATGAAAAAGAATATATTAATAATGATGGTATAAATTATAAAATATAATTTATTGTGGAATTGGTTTATGTGAATGTTGTTATCTAATGGCACCCAAGTTGTCTTTTGTTTATCTTTTCATTTATTTAATACTTGCATGCACTATCTATTTAGACTGGATATTTTGTAGACATTGTTGGTGGTGGTATAATGAGTTATTCTCACACCTTGCTCAGGCCTCCATTGGGAACCTGAGTAGATTTCATGGTTGTAGGTCAAGATATGGGAAAGTGACCTATGGTAGAGAGTTGAGTTGGGATTGGGATGTGCATGGATGAGGATATGAACATGGATCCAGGATCTATTTTGGGAATTCATCTATTTGTATTTAATTTGGATTTTCTTTAATTTTGACACTATTAGCATGACATGAAATATTTATTATTTGGTTTTAGTTTTCACCTTGTTTGAGAAACAATTAGTAATGCATGTCACAACGTATGTTCATTTTCCCTTTATTTTGTATGGTATATGTTGTGTCTTACTCTAGTAAAGAGGGTATAGTCTCCCTACATGATTTATTTTACCCTTACTGCTAGTCAACAACCTCTGACATATGGGGAGGCGTGTTTGAGGTCATGTGGTGACCCGGCTCGGGGCACTAGTTTAGTGGATTTCTAGTCAAGGACATTACATAAATAATTATATATTAAAATAATTATAAACATATAATAAATATATTTAAATAATGAATATATTTACTATATTTATATTTATATTTATATATTTATTAAATATATACAATTATATAAATATATATAATTATATAATTATATTTATAATTATATACATTTATATTTATTTATTTATTTATAATTATATACTTCTAAATATTTTAATTATATTAATTATATTATTAAAATTAATTATATGGGTCTTTATCATATATTTTCTAACACTGATAAAGATATATGTTTATCATCCCTATGAAAGTTCCAATAAAGAAGTATTTTATCAGTTCTTATTATTTTAGCACTGATAAAACCCTTCATAATCTTTTAAATAGAACCCTAACCGAGCTGATTTTCCTCACACCATTCAACCTCCCATGAAAGTTTGTTTTTCTCAGTACTCCCAATTGGACTTATCTTAGATGAATTAAAACTCTCAAATCTAAGGTATATTATCATTTCTCCTCCTCTCTCATTTATCAGTGTTGTCGACCACATCTCTAACACACACCTGGTCCAAGACACATTATACTTTTGTGTCATTTGTTTCGTGTTTTTTGTCACCTCGCCTCTCTACCACCACTATATTCAGCCTGGACCAACCACCAATAGTCACAAAGCATCCCTTTGGTGAACACCCTTTACCCATATTTTACTCCCTCACCTAACCAACACAGTACGCCTTTTCTCTCTCCCTTCATGACCACATCCACTCCATCACCATCTCAAATTTATACTAAATGGATTGTTTTTATCCCACGTCAGTGGGACAAATGTGTGATAAATAGAAATCATATTGATTTAATTACTATTTTATTTAAACATTTTTTAATTATTTAGATATTATAGACTTATGGATTTAATTTAAATTGTCTAATTATAATCCATTTTACATCACATAATGAAAGTTATAATTTTTATTTCAGTGGTGTGTTTATTAGTCAGCTGTTCCAGAACATTAATGGGAATTACTGTGATTTTAATTAAAGTAATAACAATGTTTTTTATTTTTTTAGGAGTTTTGTTTTTATATGTATTATTTTAAGGTAGATTTTATACTTTTATAAAATTATAGATTTTTGTTATTTAGATTTAAAACTAAATATAGTTTTTTACTATTGATTTTGAAAATATTATAAAAGGGGGAATGGATTTTTAGGGGTTTGAAATTCAAAAATATGAGTTTATATAAATTTTATTGTTTTATGGTGATTTCTATAAAATGGTTTTGTAGTTTATTTAGTGAATTGGTTTTGAAAATGAATATGAATAGTAAAGGATTTAATAATATTGATTTCTAAAGAGATTACTTGATTAAATTGGTAAATGATTATATTTTGTGAAAATAGATATTGAATTAAAATTTTTTACAGTGGAAAACAGGAATATATTTTTTTAATTGTAAACACTTGGTTTTTATTAAGTTTATATATTACTTTTTATAACTATGAAATGGGTTTCTTATAAAGGTTTATCATCCATTTTATTATAGTTATTTAGGATCTGATCATGTTAATATATAAAGTTTGAGGTATAGAATTTTAGATACCGTACTATAAGGTTTATATAATGTTCAGATAGAGTTGAAAGGGTATATAGTTTTCCCATTATGTGTGGACACAGAAACATTTTTTTGATTTAACCTGTTTTAACCTTACATTCTGAAAAATAGTTATATAATGGTCTTTTCAATTCCTAGGGAGGTTTTAATGTGAATTAGAGTGTAATATTTCTTTTTTATTTGGATAACACTCATAGGATTAAAGGTTTTGTGAGTTTTCCTTGGTTAATATAGATTTTGAGAAAATTTTATTTCAGATTCCTTTCATTATTTAGTTACCTTAAACATAATGGGATAATAATGAAAAATATATTAATGGTTTGAGGTGTGTTGGTATGTATGGTTTTCATCTTTTAATTTATAACATTATTTATTTTGATTAATCAATGTACATAATATTATTGTTATTTATATCTATTGTGTATCATTAAGAATGGTTTCGGTCTCACCCAAAAAAGTTCTCATTTAAAACACATTTACCTTAGACGCATACATGATTAAAAGATAAGAGAATAATTATATAAAGTTTATTATAATATACCCTAACCATACATGTGGTATGGATTTTATTAAGAATTGTTATACTATTTTGGATATACCTATGAAGGCTTTGACTAATTGATGTGGGAGATAACTTATAATGATATTTATCATTATTAAACGTTGAATCAAAATGTTTTAGATTTCAATGATTTGATGTCCCTATTAACTGAATTTTCTAGAATATTTATTAATGGGAAGTATTTGTGGTGTTTTTAAGGAATTTTAATAGAGGTATTGAATATTTTATGTAAAATATACCAAAGATTGATCACTCTACTATTTTTAAAAAAGGTTTTCATCAGTGTGTTATAATAAAATATATTTGTTGGTATTACTATAATACATAGTCTAGAATAATATACAGAAAAAAGGGAGTAACATGGAGTCCAAATTGACTTATTTTATCAATAATAGTTTCATATATTAGTTTCATGAAATTATAAGATCCTTGACCATATTTTAAAATTTTGTCATTACATGACCATGTATGTTCTAAGGAAATATATTTTAAAAAATTAGATTTCTAGTTTACAATTAATTAATAAGAAATAATAATAATTATCCATGGAATTATACCATCCAATAATAAATAAATTTTGTTTTCCAACATATTTACCACCAAATTTTTGTCCCACACTACATCAAATTGAAAACTTGGACCAACACCAATATGTTTACCCATGTATTTTTCTTTTCATGTCACCCTTATGTAAAACAAACACTTGTTAGGAACCTAACAAATAACAATCAAATGTTGGGTTCCCCTTGTTAGAATTATCTATAACTTTCTCCTTTGATTAGGAATATCTTATGTGTATTTATTTATTTTTTATACAAAATGAATATTTTGAAGACATAATAGAATGGATTTGAATAAAAAATGTATGCACACTAATTATATGAAAAATTATTATGAAGATGGAGTTAAAGAGTTCATCAAGTTTTCAATAGAGCATGCATATAACCCTTCTCAAATCATTTTTCCACGTTTACATTGTTTTTATTCAAGAAAAAGTAGTCTGTAAGAGTTGAAAGAATATTTTATTTTTTACGGTATAAATATAGGACTAAACATGATGAAAAATTAATGTTCATATTGATTGGGATGATACTGTAGTTTATGGATCATTTAATATGAATAACAGTGTAAATGATGATGGATATTATATGAAAAAAATGGTAATGGAAATTGAATATGAATTTTTTTATTATAAAAAGTTATTTTTGAAGTTAAATTTCTCTACTAATATAACATTTTATACTGGTTGTACTAAATACACAACATTGTAAGCTGTATTGAAGTTATATAATTTGAAAACCGTAGCAGGTAGTGAAACAATAGATTTTAAAAACTAATTTGTCTTCTAAATAATATGATACCATAATAAAATGAACTACCTTCTCAAACATATGAAGCTAAATTAATGCTTCGTTCAATGGGTATGATCTCTAAAAAAGTACATGCTTGTCCAAATTATTTCATATTTTTTCTCAAGGACTATTAATTAATCATAAAATTACATAAGTGTGGAAGGAATCAATATAAAAAGATGATTTAGGTCCTTAAAAAATTTTATGGTGCTTTCCTATCATTCCACGATTAGATGGATTTATGGATGTTAAGAAACCGTGAGATAATTGACATGGAATGTAGATACAAGAATTTAAGATGGGAAACTATGTCATCCCATAGACTATCCTCAGTGGAATAAAATTTATTATAAGTATCCTACATTTGGAAATGAGTTGAAAAACATACATCATGTGTTATCTACAAATTGAATAAATCCTTTTGGTGTAAATATTAATACTCATAATACATGGACATATATTTTTGTAAATTATAAATTTCTTCCTTGGTTATGCATGAATCACAAATACATTATGTTGTCTCTACTTATATCTAGACCAAAAAAGTTAATAATGATATTGATGTCTATTTGGATCCACTGATTAATGATCTAAATTTGATGTGGGATATAGGTGTTACAATGTATGATTCTCATAAAATTGAATAATTCACATTGAGGCCCATGTTTTACGGGATGATAAATGACTTTCCAGGTTATGGAAATTTGTTATGCTATAGCATTAAAGGAATATTGGGGTGTCCTATTTGTGAATAAAACACACACTCAGTTTGATTGAAACATTCCTAGAAGAGTTTTTTGGGACATTAGTAATTTTTACCTTAATGACATAAATGTTGATCCTAGACAATAACATTTGATGAGAACACCAAACAAGGTATGTCACAAACCAACCCGAGTCAACCCTGAACTGGTCACCCAGGCCAGCCCGCAATAAGTCCCAAGAGGAATTCCTGATCCTGATGGGATGGAGAAAAGCACTAAGGGAATTAGTAGAGAGATAAGGGAATGCTTTCTCCCACAAATAAACAATTAAAAATCCATCAGAATGAAACGGACAACCCAATACACAATTATACAAAAGTTGAACTAAATATTATTTGCACATGGAAGTGAAAGTACAACTGAAACAAAAAAATCAACTAACCAAACCTGAAAAATAACTATCTTCATGTAACCATGCTGGCCACTCTCCAAAAAATTATGACATGTTTCCCAAGGCGATCGAACTCGAGCTAAAACCCGCATAAGGGCTAAAAATAGAAGGGGAGTATAGGTGTGAGTATTAAAACTTAGTATGTTAGCCCGATATTCTACCCCCAATGCACTTACTTTAAAATAAAAGAAACATCAATTACAAGTTTGAAATAAAATTTATAAAAGTGTGTTTTCTAAACACGGTTCCATGCTATAATCATTATAAAATAAAATGGTTGCAAGTTTTCATAACGAGGAAATGTGGGTAACCAATTTCAAAGAGATGTAACTTCAAAGTAAAAATAGTTTTAAAGAGGGATTATTTAAATAATGTTCACTTTTAAATAAAACAAACACACTTATGAAATTATGAACCAAACACACTATATACTAATGGTGGGTACGAAATAGCCTATGATCACAAGTTATGAGAACACCCCTAGGCACTAGTTCATTGTGGGTCCCAGGTACCTCGTATCTTGGTGTATAAGTAACAATAAAAAATATCCATTCTCATTCATGTGCCACTAGTAGGGATGAAATACCCATAACATCGTAGTCCCCAGCAACATCATCATAGTTTAGTTAGTGTTTTAATCGTCAAACTTGCTATATGAAACAGAGACGAAACCACTCCAGATCACTAGCATACTAGTACACAGCCACCCACCTAGATTACCAGGTTTAACTTTAGTGCTTATTTGGGTTCTAAATATTATAAAATACAATTTTCACATGAAAATGTCATTCCCAAATCATACACACACAAACAGCCTCCAAACATGCTTCACATTTCTTTCACGGATCAATAAACCATTTAAAATTTTCATAAAACAATTTATAAAATTATAACGAGGATTTGGACATAAAATCCATTCAAAAATTCAATTTTAAGGACAAAAAACCACCTTTACCTATCAAACCATATTTGGAATCCCCAATACCATTTAACAAATCCATTTCATGGACCATAAAATGGCTCTAAATGATAGAACATTAAGTACACATGAAAATCATTTTTACAAGAAAAATGTCAAATGGGACTTTAAGCATTCTTCATAAAAATAACATTTATCAAAATAAAAAATTAAAATATTCATAAATAAGTGTAAAAATACAATTTTAAGCAATATAACATTTAATTAAACCCCTCAAAACATAGGTTACACATTCAAATCCCATCCATTTCTATAATTGTGCCAAATAGGCCATTTACCCAGAACACAAGCCAAAACACCCTAAAAACCAATACTCACTTAATTATAAAACCAAAAACTAGAGTTTAACCCACATTAAGAACAAAAAAAAAACATTTGTTCACATTTTTATAATATTTTTCATAAGACAAAACGATCATTTTATATCACATTGATCACACAAAAGCTAACCAGGAACTTTCCCAAAAACAAGGCTGACAACAATTAATAAAACAAACTCTATTTAACACTAAAAATGTTATAAAACAAAATTTTTATGCAAAAAAATTATTTAAATATGTAAAATAGGTTCTAAATGAGTCCAACTTTTACAAAAGGTTATGAGATATTTGGGGCTCCATTTTCTTCTTCTATGACCCAATCTAGTTCAGCCAGATATAAGGTCTTCTAAGCACGTTTGTTCAGTGGATGAAAGCTGGACGCCACCTCGGGTCAAGGGTGGAAAAATCAACTCTTCCTCAACTTTCCACCCACCTATGGCCTACCAAATGTAATTGATATGCTTTGTACTATTGGAGGCTCGACCAAATGCTTAAAAAATTATTATTTAAGGCAGTGGTGGTGGAGGAGTTTTTCATCTTTGATGGATTGTTCAATTGTAATGTTATGATGTGATTTTGTTTTCTCATGTTTGTCTTTCACATGTAAGTTGTTCAATTCACATTAGTTTATTAATAAAATATCTTCTTTTCCTCTTATTCTGTTGTTCTTAATATCACTTTGATACCATTGGTTCAATTTGAGAATTTATTCACACTAAAACTTGTGAAATTATTCACACAACAGTGGAGTGATCATTTTCTTTTATTTGTTTTCTTTACTTCTTCCATTCCTCCATCATGAGTCTACTTCCCGCTTCCATTGAAAGCATAGCACAAATGAAGGGCTAACCCACTTATGAGTTGATCCAATGGAGTATCAAGGGGCTGGATTTAATGTTATTTATTACCTCATTAATTTATAATCACTTCTTTAATTGAGATTTTTATTTGATATTTTTAAACTCCATCGTCCTTGTTGAATTTATGGCTACATGCTTCATGTGCTAATACGAACCTTTACCTTGAAGTGATCAAAACTTTGATCCTTAAAGTGTATAGGTGATTAGTATTAAAGTTTGTAGGTATTAAACTAGTAGGTTATGATGTTGTTTTATCTTCTTAAATGAACCCATCTCAAATATAAGAAATTGAAATCATTGAAAAGGAAATACGTCCAATCCACCCCAAATGATAACCTAGGATCAACTCACTCTTTTAAATTGAATTTACTTAAGTCTCTTAGAATTAACTTAAACCCATATAAAATCAACACAAGTTTTCCACTTCATACCTAAAAACAATCCATAGAATGTACGTGTCTATAGGTTACTTCTTAGGTCTCTGAGGATTCAACAACCAAGCTAGACTACAAGGACCGTCCTACCTTCTTCTTTTGTGTAAATTTGAGCGATAATCAAATTTTTGCGCCATTGCTGGGGACCCAAGTAATTTATCTAAACACCCATTATATTCTCCTACATTTCTTCTTTTCTAATCCAAATTCTCTTATCTTGTACCTTTCTAGTTTTTTTTCTTTTAGCGCATGTCCGCCTACACTCGCGATCAATCAAACTGTCTAGTTAGGGCGGATAATCCTAGGGTTGGGGAGTCAAGCACACCAAGGGAACTCTTTCTATTAGATCCTAATCTTCCTAATACTCAAGAGTCCAAAATTGATCCCATTTCAATGGAAGTTCTTCAAAGAAACCAACTCATAAACCCGGGTGGAAACCAAAATGGAAACCCAAATGAGGTAGCCCCAAACTTGGGGAATGCAGTTGATCAAACCATGAATGACTACCTCACACCTTCCTAGACCAATGCCCCCTCATGCATTAGACACAACTAACTAGGAGATTCCAACTACATATTTAAGCCCCATGTCCTAAACCATCTTCCCACATTCCATGGAATGGAGTCCGAGATGCCCTACCTTCACATTAAGAAGTTCAATGAATTTGTAGAAACCATGTGTCCCCCACATCAACTAGAATCGACTAAGATGAGGCTATTTCATTTTTCTTTAAAGGATCAAGCTAAAAATTGGATAAACAATTTGAGACCATCATCCATCAACTATTGGGACCAACTATAAAGATAATTCTATAAAAAATACTTTCCCCACCACAATATAATTGCACTTAAAAAGAGTATCCAAAACTTTTTTGAAAAAGAGGGAGAGTCATTCTATAAAACATGGGAGAGGTTCAAAGACACTCTAAACATGGTTCCAAACCATAATTTTTCTATTCCTGAACAAGTGATAATTTTCTATGAAGGGTTGGGTCCGGGGAACAAACAATTAATTGACATGATGTGTAATGGAACCTTTAAAAACAAATCCCCAAATGATGCTTACGAGTATCTAGAAATCCTTTCTGAACAAAACCAAAAATGGGTAAATTCACCTTATTCTAAAAATCCACAAAGAACTACTGGAATTCATATACTTAGAGAAGAGGAAATCCTTAGGGCTAAACTCGCAGCACTCTCTAGGAATGTTGAAGAAATAGACCTTAGGAAAGTCCATGAAATCCAAACTGTAGACCTTGTTTGCACAATTTGTGACAAACATGACCATAAGATAGACAACTACCCAACCATTCCATCCCTCAAGGATGTTATTTTAGGAGGACCCATATAGGAAGTAAATGCTTTGAACTTTCAAAAGCCTCAATACCAAAACAAATTCAACCCAAGGTATAATGACCACCCAGGCTTCTACTAGAAAGATAACCAATAACCTAGCCAACCACATGGACAAAATACTTACCCCCATCAGAACTACCAAAACCATAACCAGTTCCAAACCCAACCTATCCAATACCAACAACCACTGGTCCATTTTCAAAAAACCATCCCACCTCCAAAATATCCCCCTCGGGATAAACCAATCTTCTCAAGCACCAACCCGAACTGTTCTACAATGCCTACTAGAACAACTGTGCAAACAAACGGAAAGGATGAACTCGGAAGTCTCTTCCCTTAAACGAGAACTTCAAACCATCAAAACTGGAAAGGCACCCATTCCTACTCAGGCAGTTCCATCCTTAATTTCAAGGGGAGAGTCAAGTTTTACTTAAACAACTCATGAACAACTAAAGGTTGTGACTTCTTTAAGAAGTGGGAAATCCATTGAGAAACCTGAACAACTAATTACGAACCCACATAAAGATTCAAACTTGGATGAAAATTCAAATGAACAACAATATCAAACTGAGGAAACTGATACCATTGTCAAATAAACAACTCTTAAACAAACAACCCCAGAACATGCCCCATTTCCTCAACACATGAGGGGGAAAACCAAGCCTGAATTAAGTGAAACATTAAGAGAAATATTCTCACAAGTCAAGTTGAACATTCCACTTCTCAATGCAATCCAAACCATACCTTCCTACTCAAAGTACCTTAAGGACTTGTGCACTTTTAAAATAAAATTTTCACATAAAAACCAAGTCCTTTTGGTGGATAATGTGAGTTCCACCATTCAATGGACCATTACTCCTAAGTTGAAATACCCGGGTTGCACTTACATCAATGTTGAACTAGGAGAGAGAAAATTTGTCAAGGCCTTGTGTGACCTAGGTGCTAGTGTTAATCTCATCCCTTATGCTGTGTACTGCCAGTTATGACTAGAAGAACTCCAACCCACATCTGTCACACTTCAACTTGATGATTTTAGAATTAGGGTTCCAAAGGGGATTTTAAAGGACGTTCTAGTAAAGGTCGAAAACATCATCTACCCTGCTGACTTCATTGTCCTTGAAAACCATCCAAACTTAGGAAATAAGTAACAAACCCCAATCATCCTTGGTCATCCTTTCCATGCAACAATCAACTCTATTATCTGAGTCTGAAATGGTAACATGAACATCACCTTTGGGAACATGAGTCTAGAATTGAACATCTATAATGCAAGCTCACAAACAGGGGATGATGAGGACATTCATGAAGTAAACATGATAGGAATAATTGATAATGAATCTATAGAACATCAAGGAATATTTAATGAATGTTTAAGTCAGGATGAGATTGATTTCATTTGTTCACATGAAGGAAGTTTATCTCCTTGTCTTGAATCATTTTCAAATTACTCTTATGATGAAGTATTAGGTCCAACAATCAGTGAAAACTTTCAAGAAACCACTTTCATGGAGACCACTCTAACTTCCATACCTTTATCTGATCAAGCCAATCTAGTAGATGAAACTTATTCATGTGGGGAATCAATTCTATCTAAAACATTATAAAATAAAATTGATCTTGATCCAATGTCCCAATATTCTATTGAAATTCTGAACCAACCTGATCTTGAATTGAAAGAACATCTCGATACACTCAAGTATGCCTTCCTAGGGGATAATCAAACACATCCTATTGTCATTTATTCTTCTCTTGAAGCCAATAATGAGAGGATACTTCTATATGTCCTTAGAAAACATAAGAAAGCCATTGTTTGGACCCTGTCTGATATTCCCAGGATTAGCCCACTTATTGGGACTCATGGGATTGTTCTGGAATCTGATTCAAAGCCATGTCGTCAACCTCAATGACGACTCAATCCTAATATCTTTGAGGTAGTAATGAAGGAACTTCTAAAATTGTTAAAAGATGGTATCATATATCCCATAGTTGAGGTGAGTGGGTGAGACCAATTCAAGTGGTTCCAAAAAAGGCTGGAATCACAGTGATAACCAATGAGGATGGAGAGATTCTTCCAACAAGGGTGAGTAGTGGCCGGAGAGTCTGCATCGACTATAGGAAGCTAAAATCATTTACCAAGAAGGACCATTTCCCCTTACCATTCATTAACCAAGTCCTTGAGAGAGTTTCAGGTCATGCCTTCTACTATTTCTTAGATGGGTACTCGGGGTACAATCAGATTGAGGTATCCCTAGAATATCAAGGGAAGACTACATTCACATGTACATTTGGAACCTTTTCTTTCAAACGCATGCCCTTAGGGTTATGCAATGCCCCTAGAACCTTCCAGTTGTGCATGATGGGAATCTTCTCAGACATAGTAGGGGATTTTATAGAGGTCTTCATGGATGACTTATTTGTGTTTGGGGATAATTTTGAGGGATGTCTGCAGAATATAGAGAGAGTCTCGTCAAGATGTGAAGAAAAGAATCTAATCCTAAACTAGAAAAAAATCCATTTCATGGTTAAAGAGGGACTAGTTCTAGGCCATCTGGTCTCAGGTAGGGGGATTGAAGTTGATAAAGCCAAGGTTGACATCATTCGTCACATTCCATCAACCAAAACTGTCAAGGATGTGAGGTCTTTCTTAGGACATGCTGGTTTCTATAGAAGATTCATCAAGGAATTTAGTACAATCTCCCATCCCCTTTGTGCTCTGCTAGTAAAGGATTCTCCATTAGTTTGGACAGAAATCTATGAGGGTTCATTATCAACCCTCAAATACTCTCTCACCTCTCCCCCATCGTGAAATCTTCAAATTGGAACCTTCCTTTTGAACTTATGTGTGATGCCAGTGACTTTACTGTAGGAGCTGTGTTAGGAAAACGTTGTGATAAAACTCCTTATGTCATTTCTTATGCAAGAAAATACTTAAATGATTCCCAAATCAACTACACCACCACTAAAAAGAAGTTACTTGCTATTGTGTTTGCCTTAGAGAAGTTTAGGTCCTACCTCTTAGGATCCCCCATAATTGTGTTCACTGACCATTCTGCACTAAAATACATCTTCCAAAAACAAGATTATAAGGCTAGAATGATTAGGTGGGTCCTTCTATTTCAAGAATTTGACCTCACAATCAATGATAAAAAGGGTGTTGAAAATATTGTAGCTGATCACCTCTCTAGAATGGATTTCAAAGATAACTCCAATCACCCTTCTATGTCTGATTCATAAGATGATGAACACCTATACTCTGTGAGTGACTGCCCTTGATATGATGACATAGCCAATTTCTTAGTTACAGGAGTCATTCCAAATTTCTTAGGGACTCAAGCTCGAATGAAATTCCTTTCTAATGTTAGACATGATGTGTTTGATGATCCATACCTCTATAAGTTCTTCCCTAACCAAGTCATTAAGAGGTGTGTCCCAGAATCTGAACAAGAGTCCATCCTTAAATTCTATCATAGTTAGGCATGTGGAGGTCACTTTTCCCCTAAGAAAACATCTGCTAAGATTCTTCAATGTGGTCTTTTCTGGCCCACCCTCTCAAGGGAATCCTACACATTTTTTCAAAGCTGTCCTAGGTGTCAACAAGTAGGGTCCAACACAAAAAGGAATCAAATGCCACTCACTCCCATCTTAGTGGTTGAAATCTTTGACTGTTGGGGAATTGATTTCATGGGTCCCTTCCCAAACTCTAGGGGATATCTTTACATTCTCTTAGCTATCGATTATGTCTCCAAATGGGTTGAGTCCATTCCTAAAAAATCCAATGTTCATCAAACTGTGATTAGATTTCTCAAGGAAAACATATTCTTTAGACTTGGAATTCCTAGGGCTATCATTAGTGCTCGGGGAACTAATTTTTGTAATTGTCCATTATCATCACTCATGGAAAAATATGGAATTCTTACAAAGTTTCCACTTCTTACCACCCACATAAAAATGGTCAAGCTGAGTTATCCAATCATGAAATCAAACAAATTCTTGAGAAAACTGTCAATCCTTCTAGGAAAGATTGGTCCGACTCTTTGGGCATATCGTACAACATTCAAAACCATCCTAGGAATGTCACCATATAGGTTGGTTTATGGAAAAGCATGTCATTTACCTGTTGAAATTGAACATAAGGCCTTTTGGGAAATTAAGAAAATTGATTATGACCTCTCATTGGACGAAATACAAAGGAAATTAGATCTCAATGAACTGGAGGAACTAAGGATGGAGGCTTAAGAAAATTCAAGGATCAATAAAGCTAGAGTTCAAGCCTACCAATCTAGGAATTTCAAGGTCAAACATTTTGAACCGGGAAAACATGTTCTCTTGTATAGTTTAAAACTCCACTTACACCTGGGAAAGTTAAGGTCTAGATGGTCAGGTCCTTTCATAGTACATAAGGTGTACCCCCATGGGGATGTGGAAATTCAAGATCACACCAATGGTCAAACCTTTAAAGTTAATGGTCATAGTTTAAAACCATTCATTTAACCATTCCGAAAACATGAAGTTGATGATGAATTGTGTGAACCCACCTTAGATGATGAAAATAATTAATCAATTAGGAGTCCAAGTCGAGCTAATGATGTTAAACAAAGCGCTGCATGGGAGGAAACCCATGGTTTTCAAGTTTCCTATCATTTTGCTGTTTTAATCAACTTTATATTTTAAATAGGATTAATTAATCATTTTGATATTTAATTAAAAAAATATACTATTGACCTGTTCTTCTTTTATGAGTATGGATGGGTATGAAAGGGGAGCGCCGTATTCATTCATGTCACACAGTGTGATCCATGAGTAATACCTTACCCAGAAATTCAAAAGAAGACAATGTATCATTAGTTTGATTAAAAAAAATTGAAAACCATAAAAATGATGATACCTGGAATTAAATAAGTCATTGTGTTGTTTTTTTTTCTAGTTTGTTCTTCTTTGTATGGTTAAAGGACTATTTTGGGTGATGCATGTACAATTTAGGAGGTGCCTACATCCCCTAAGAGATCAAAGGACTAATTTTGAGCAACACGAATTTCAACTTCAACCACCAGATGACTTCATTCCATGATCCCCATTTTCAATTTACTTTTTGAGCTTTCATTCTCTACCTCTACCCCTTCTAAATTTTCTTTTCTTTAAACACTGGGGACAATGTTATTTTAAGTTGGGGGGGAGATAAAATAAAAAATGCTTTTGTGTCAAAAAAAATGAATGATTTGAAAAAAAATTTTAAATGGAAGGAAAAATTCCTTTAACTTTGAACATGGTAATACACATTACAGACTTTGAAACTGAATATCAAATAATTTAGCATTCCATGATTCTGATTTTAATCCTTGTATAATTTCATGAGCATAGATTTTTTAAAGTGTGGATGTCCAATGTGATATTTCATCGTTTATATTTTTATCCAAATAAAAAAAAGATCACAATGCAAGTCCTTTGGATAGTGGGGTTTTAGTTTGAGTTCATGGGGTCCCCCAAATAAATAGCATAGTTTTGGTGATCATTTTAGTTTTAATATGAGTATTCAATAAAAAAATAAAATAATAATAATAAATTTGCGTGTAGAGTAATGAAACGACCTAATGCGTGGCTTTCGGCACTTGGGGATCATGACTCCATAGTTTTCTGGCCCAGAGTTAGTAAATTTATCTCTATTTTTGTAATTTGAATTTTTTTTGACTGAGTTAACTCGATATGATGCCCGAGTATGTGGGCGTCACTTGGTGCCCAAAGGCCTTTGAGTCTGGGAGTCATCGGCAAAGTCTCGCTACAAGGGTTGACTCTTTTGAGTGCAATTTCAATTACCATGGAAAAATTGCAAAAAAAAAAAATAATACAATAAAAAAATTGAATACTCATATTAATATTGAAATGTGATTTCACCTAGCGCTTCCATTATTTCCCCCTTGAATAAAGATGAACCCTCATGTCTATTGTGATGCACAACACATCCTTGTACTTAATTGATATTGGATGAAATATGGAAATGAATTTGAACAAAGGAATGAGCTTGGGATTGGGATATGCTTATGAAAATATCATGTATTAAAATATTTTGATGGGTTTCATGATTTTTTTATAGGAGTTTTTGGTGATCATTGTGTATTAAATTTTTTTGAGAAAAGGGAATTGAAATTTCATTTTGATGAGATATATTTTTCTCGGGACTAGCAAAACTCAAGTTGGGTGGTGTGATTAGCCACTAAATGTGGATAATATTAATTTTTAATATATATAATATTCATGTGCTTTATTATTCATGAACACCATTTTAGTTCATTTTACACTTTGAACATCATTCCACATTACGGCTGTAATACCTTCTTAAAATGCACTATTATGTGGTACATTTTTGAACATCATTTAAAGTACCCAATGATTAATATAATTTTAAGGAATGTAATTATCCATATTTTAATTTTATATTTTGGGAAATTGATCTAAAATTAAATATGAACATGTTTCATTCAGGGATAAATGGAGAATTCATGGAAGAAGATGGTAATATTTTGTGATGAAAGGAAGCAATTTTAGAGAAGGCAGATTGGACACAAGCCCACTGATGAGAATGTGGGACCCACATTAAAAACCCAATGAAGCCCAAATTTTGTGGGAGGATATAAGAAATATAGTGGAACAAATAATTCTGCCTGATCCAGTGCTAATTCGGCCTCCATTATGGTCATTTATGCGGCCCAATTTGGAGATACAATTATGCGCCAGATTCTACAGCCCAGAAAAACATACCACTAATCTAATCATATCTCAGAATAAAAAACTCCATATGAGCCCAAAGTTTACAGGACGTTATTAGACATCCGGGGATCCATTTTCTTATTCTATGACCAACTCTAATTTGGCCATCTAAAAGGTATTATAAGCTCTTCTGTTAGGTGGATGAAAGCTGGATGCCACCTCCGGTCAAGGGTAGAAAATCAACTCTTCCTCAACTTTCCACCCACCTATGGCCTACCAAAATTAATTGAGATGATTTGTACTATTGTATAATCGACCAAATGCTTACAAAAGTTTTATTTAAGGCAGTTGTGGTGGAGGATTTTTTCATCTTTGATGCTTTGTTCAATTGTAATGTTATGCTGCAATTTTGTTGTCTCAAGTTTGTCTTTCACATGTAAGTTGTTCAATTCACTTTAGTTTCTTAATAAAATCTCTTATTTTCCTCTTATTATATTGTTATTAAAATCACTTTGATACCGTTGGTTCAAGGTGTGAATTTATTCACACTAAACCTTGTGAAATTATTCACACAACGGGGGAGTGATCATTTTTTATTTGTTTTCATTACTTCTTCAATTTCTCCCTCATGAGTCTACTTCCCATTTCCATTGAAAACATAGCATCAATGGAGGGATAACCCACTTATGGGTTGATCTAAGGGAGTATCAAGGGGATGGATTGGATGTTATTTATCACCTCATTAATGTATAATCACTTCTTTAATTGAGACTTTTATTTGATGATTTTTAAACTCCATAGTCCTTGTTGAATTTAAGGCCACACACTTCATGTGATAATACGAACCTTTAACTTGAAGAGCTCAAAACTTTGATCCTTCAAGTGTATAGGTGATTAGTATTAAAGGGTGTAGGTATTAAACTTATAGGTGATGATGTTGTTTTATCTTCTTAAATGAACCCATCTCAAATATAAGAAATTGAAATCATTGAAAAGGAAATATGTCTAATCCACCCCAAGTGATAACCTAGGATCAAATCACTCTTTCAAATTGAATTCACTTAAGTCTCTTAGTGTTCACTTAAACCCATATAAAATCAACACAAGTTGGCCACTTCATAGCCAAAAACAATCCATAGAATGTTCGTGTCTATAGGTTACTTCTTAGGTCTCTGAGGATTCGACAACCCAAGCTAGACTACAAGGACCGTGCTACCCTATTATTTTGGGTAAATTTGAGTGAGAATCACAGTTCCATCGGGAAACATCATGATTTCCATGGACGGGAGCATCCAGATTCGATCTCTATATATCTAATATACAATTTATTATTGTGTGTGTATATATATATATATATTAAATTTATTCATTTTTATTAATAATCATTTCATTAATAAAATTTTCAATAATTTTTTTATCATTTAATTTTTTTAATACAGTTGTAATTTATATAATTAATATATATTCATTTTTATTTTAACATATATTCATGATAGGTTTATGAGAAAGACCAAGAAAACCCCCAAATTTTTTATAAATAAATTTATTAAGTTTTATATATATATAGTGATAAACAGTATATTAATTATATATATAATTAAATAATTAACACACTATTTATAATTAATAAAAATGAAAAAAATTATTTAACAAAAGAATTAATTTAATATATATATATGTAGTAATAAATAGTATATTTATTATTTACTTATTATTCTAAGTATTTAATAAATTTATTAATTTTTATTAATTATAAACAATATATTATTTTTTTAATTATATATATATGATTAAATTTCACCCATTTTTAACATGCATTCATTCAACATAATTTATTCATTGATAATGTTAAGTGTGTGCTTAATTTTTCTTTATAATTTATTGATTTTAATTATTTATTCATTTTGTATTTTTTTAATTTATTCATTTTAATGGTTTTATACATAATTATTCTTTAATATATTTAAGTTTTTTAATTTATTCAATTTTTTATTGTTTAATATTTTTTTTAATTTTATCCATTTTATAATATTAATTTATAAATGTCTGTTCACTAAAATTTATTATTTTTAATATGGTTTTAATTTATATAATTAATAAGTATTCATTTCCATTTTAACATATATAAATATTAATTTTTAATTTTTAAAAATTATCTAGTTAATTAATAATAGTTATTTAATTTTTAAATTTATTTATTCTTCTTATTATTTATTTCATTAAAACATGTCACAAATTATATAATGTCATTGTTCAATTTAAAATATATACAACTTGTATATATATAAACATTAATTTCACATACACAAATATTTGCGTAATTAATGAAATCTTATATAGAAACACACACACCAACTATTTATGTAATTTATTCAAATTTTAATATTCATTTTATAATTTAATTTAGTAACATAATATATTTAATATATTATGTTATTAGTCCGTAAAATTTAATTAATTATTTTTAATATTATTCCCATTAGTATTATTAATTATTTTTTTAAATTTTTTATTTTTTATTTTTTTGGAATTTAATTATTTTATAATATTTATTTATATATATTTATTTACTATATTTTAATATTTAAAATATTTATTCATCTTAATTTCAATATATATCCATATTTTGTTTTTTTTAATAATTTTTATAATTAATAAAACTTATCATTTTTTTTAATATTTATAAAGTCAATTCATTTTTAAATATACAATTTCACTCATTTTTAATATTCATGCATTTGTGATTATATTTTCATTAAAAAAGATAAAAATATATTTGTAAATAAATATTTATAAAAAAATATATTTATAAATGTATGTTTACTATATTTTTGAAATTATATATTTATATATATTAGGTGTGTGGGGATACAATTGCATTCAAACACACACACACAAACAGACCAGAAATAAAGGTCATAGCCCCTCCCCCCAAGGGGATATCCCACCCATCAAGCCTTATTTCTTCAGTACCTGACCTGTAGGCTCAGTGGGAATGAATCCCATAACATGGCCTAAAAGCGCAGTGTAGTGTCATGCCTATATCATCTTTCCTGCATCACCAGGCCTATGTCATGCCTGCCTCTGTCCAAGACAGAATTTGTTTCACAGTTATCTAGGGATTCCACATAGTTTGAAAAACTATGTAGAATGTCTCTACCTAATTTTGAACAGTTTTCCCTCACCCATGCACCATTTTCACTAATTATGAACCAACCGTGAAACATGCACATGATGGACCAATTTACCTTTCTTTCATGTATCGAACCACGGAGAACACCCCCGAGCTTCCACATACACCCAGTAAACATTTAATTACCCAACATTAAGGAATTCAAACCAGAATTTAAACAAGAACATACCTCCACAATAACACAGTAGACTGATGGATCAACTTCAACAAAAAATGGATCAATTCCTAGGTGTAGTCCCATGACGAGGTCAAGAGAAAGGAGAACAAAAAAAATCAATGCTCTCATATTTTAATGTTTGAGAGGTTATGGATTTTCCATCACTACCAATCTCATGCAGTCATGCATTGGGATTGCTCGTTGAGATTCTCTGCAGGTCATTTGCTATGTTTCAAAAAATTATATCAGCTAGGGTGGTTATTATTGTTGTGAATTTGGTTCCTAGGACTATAATGGCCATGTATTTAATGATTCGTTCCTCTAAGTCCATGGACTATGTAAAGGTTAACCCTCAACCTATAAAAGGGGATTATCAAATCAATATATATATATATATAAGCCTTTGGGAGTTCAGTCATGGTTGCGTCTAGACTTTGGTAATGGCATAAAGGATTGTTTGTCATAATTTAGAAATGATTTGGATAAAATAATGTGATTATTCTTTTGAATTGTGAATTATATATGAAATGCATAAGTGGGTAAATTCTTGTTAATTGAATTTTTTAAATGGGATAAGGCATGAGAATTGATGAATTATGAAAAATGGGTTAATGTATGTGAATTATTGAGAATGATAAATGGGTTAGCATATGGAAAGTAAAAAAAGGGTTAAGTGGGCTATTCCATGTGAATGGTAAATGTGTAAATGGGTTAAGGCATAAAGATTATTTATATGTTAAATGAAATGGGAAATGTGAATTTTATGTGTATTGATTATGTATGTTTTCTGATATGGTATATGTGGTAAATGGATAATAAGCATGTGCACATGGCTTGGTGGTGTGGGATAAAGGACTAAGGATCCTCCCATGGGTTGGTATGGAATGTGGTTATAAACCCCACCATTTAATGCATGGGTTAAAGAGTCAGACTGACTCTCTAGGGACCTGATAGTTTCATTGGATGATACTACTTGGAATGAGGCTCCAATGTAAGTGTGTAATGATTATTAATAAAAAGTATATCCCTAGTGAGATAGGGAACTTTAGTTATTCCCTTATGCGTGATAATTGATTATCTTAGGCCATTGTGTAATTGATGTAAATACCTAACCCATAGATCATGCGATGAAAAATAATCTATTAATAAAGATGGTATGAATGATGAAATGGAATTAATGATGGAATTGGTTTAAGTAAATTTTGTTATCTAATAGAACCCGAGTTTTATTTTGTTTATATTGTCATTTATTTAGTACATTCATGTAATATCTGTTTAGACTGGATATTTTGTAGACATCATTGGTGGTGGCCTATTGAGTTTTACTCAAACCCTTCTCAGGCCTCCATTGGGTACCTGAGAATATTTAATGGTTGGAGGTCAAGACACGGGTTGGGGACCTATTCTAGGGAGTTGAGTTGGTCTTGGGATGTGCATGAATGAGGATCCGTACATGGAGTTTGGACCCATTTTGGGGATTCAATGTTTTTTCTTTTTTTGGGGTTCTCTTCACTTTTTTCATTGTTAGACTGACATGGCATATTTATTGTTTGGTTTTAATTTTTACCCTATTTAGGAAATGATTAGTAATGAGTGTCATGATTTTTGTTCACTATCCCCTTATTTAATATGGTATCTTCTTTGGATTACTATGGTAAAGAGGGTATAGTCTCCCTATGTGACTTATTTGACCCTCATTACTAGTTGGCAACCTCTTGAATATAGGGAGGTGTTCTTGAGGTCATGTGGAGACCTAGCTCGGGGCACTGATTCGCTGGTTTTTGGGCCATGAGAATTAAAAAGTGGTATTAGAGGCTTTCATTTCAGTGTTTTCTTATTTGAGGATGGTATATGGATGATTAGGACATGTTAGGTCTTGGAAATGATCTCATTCTTGGGATTATATAACCAATGTATAATGGAAACCCCAAGTACCTAGGGTGGGTATTGTTGTTCCTGATGTGTGTTGTTACAGTTGAATGATATTTCATCATTGGTTGATGCGCTTTTTTGTGTTATGTTATGATTTTATGATATTTTTCTCATGGATGAAATATAATGAGGTAGTTAATTCATGAATCATTATAAGAACCAAGTGATATAGCTGGAATGCATCATGATAGGCACATACGAGATGCGTGTGTGGGGTATGAAAGGTATAATTCAATTTATTTCATGAAAAAATTGAATAAAATGGTTACTAATAAAAAATTATATAAATGGGTAAAGAGGAAATAATGTTAAAGAATTATTACATAATTGTTTTTAATTAATGGTTGTAAATAAGTTAAAACGTTGGTTAAAAGAAGTTTTGAAATGGGAAAGGTGTCTAAAAGAGAATGATTTGTCTGTGAAAGTGGAAGTGGTTTAAAAAGGAGTATCTAATGAAATACTTGTGACTATGTATGTTCATTTACCCCATGTTAAACATGGACTAAGATAGGTATGATCAATGGTAGTGTTCTAGATTTAGTGATATTTTTTGGTATAATGTATAAACAATGGTTTGTTTATGGCTAGTGGAGATCCTTATTTAGAGAAAATTGTGAATATTTCATACTATGTGTTTCGAGATGTGTGTTTGTAATTATATTGAAATGTTGTCTTGATGATGTGTTCCAATTGGGTGATAAGAGGATATCACTAATAATTTCCATCTAGTAGTGGAGTAGGGAACCCTGAAGATTTACAATAATACAGGAGAGGAGAAGTTCCATGAGAAGTTCACTCATTTTATGTAAATGATATTACATGACTTAGGGATGGGTGTGATGAGTATGTTTGAGATGACCAGGGTGTTTTAGCTACAACACCTACAGATTTTTTGGAGAGGGTGTAATAGATGTATCTGAATTTTGGATAGAGTCCATTCAGACGATTCTTGATCACTTAGAGACTCCTCCTGAGAAGAGAGTCAAGCTAGTGGCTTACATGCTGTGCGGTCTGGAAAAGTGTTCGTGGGATGTTTTGGTCCAGACTCTACATTTTGATGGTTTAACATGGAAGTATTTGCAAGATAAGTTCTTGGAACACTTCTATCAAGAGACTTTGAGGTAGGAGAAGGCTGTGGAATTTATGAGGTTGACCGAGGGATCTATGTCAGTGATGGAGTATGATGGTCGCTTCAATGACTTGAAACAATTAATTTCAGCATTGGTAGGTGATGAGGCATCCATGACAAGATGTTTCCGGGATGGACATAGACCTGAGATCAACTCATAGGTAAATATATTCCATTTAAAGAGGGCTATGGATGTAGTGGATCCGGACCTTATTTCAAAAGAAAACCTCAAAGAGGTTTCTAGTGGTGGGCATGTAGTTCCAGTTGGGTGAACCAATGGTACGACTTATGAGGGAAGGAAGCATTGCTTTGTGAGTTTACACCAAGTCCATATTGGATAGAGTAGTCATAAAAGAGAACCATTTTCTCAAGATAGTGACTGAGTCTTTTGTTTTTAGTGTGGTAAGTCGGGTCACATGTGTGGCCAATTCCCCCGACCACCAATTGAGTGATGATCATGTGGCATGTGCAGAGGTTCTATATGAAACCAATATATACGAGAATAGATAGAGGGCTGATGAAAATTATGAGGACAGGCAGGGGGTCAGTTACCCCATATCAAGTAGGTAGTTGGAGATCACCGACCTTACCAGTCGGGTTAATGGGAATGGTACTCTAGGGAAAGAGCTTCAATATTAGAAGGGTACTACAACACAAAGAAATAAAACCAGAGACCAGGGTAGTGGGGTTGGTCAACTTTATGTAGTTTAGTATACACTTGGAGGTGGTGAGGTTGGACCACGGACGGTTTTTAGTACAATTCTGGTAGCTTCTACACTTTTTAGTGCTATATTTGATATATATACCTTGAATTATTTTGTTTCTACTCAGTTTTTGGTTGTATTGTGCCTAAAATTGGAACATATGTGTGGGGTTAGGTCAATCGATACATTGTTATGGGTATAAGTAGAAAATGTTAGGCAGTGTAAGGGGTGTGCACTTGAAATTGGTGGTGACCGTCTCCCATGGGACTTTTTTGTGCTTGAGATGTCGAGTTTTGATATGATTTTGGGTAAGGATTGGCTGGTGTTGTACTGAGACCATATAAACTGTTACCACCACAAAGTAACATTCATTTCTCTCAAGGGAGACAGTTATATCAATCGTGGTCAATGGGATGTTGGGGAAGGCCGTGAAGGGCCGATTTTTTTCAGTAGTTGGGTGAACTCACAACCCAAGTGAATTTTCTCATGCTTGATAATGGGGAAGGAGAGCATTATGTATTTCCTATGGTGGTGTATTGGTTCAAGTATGTGTTCCCTAAGGTCTTATCAGGGCTCCTTCAAGAGAGTGATATTGAATTCATGATAGATTTTCCACTGGGAGAAGTACAAGTTTCCATTCCACCATATAGAATGGCACTGGAAGAACTCCATTGGATTAAAACTAAATTAAAGTAATTGGTGAATAAAGGGTTTATTCATCCTAGTATGTCACCTTGTGGATATCCAGTTCTATTTTCTAAGAAATATGGTAGATCATTGCGATTGTTTGTTAATTACATGAGGATGGATTAAATGAAAGTTAATAATAGATACCATCTTCTTTGAATCGATGATCTTTTTGACCAGCTAAGTGGAGATTCAGTGTCCTCTAATATTTATTTGAGACTAGGGTACCATCAGCTGTGGGTGAGACCATATGATGTGTTAAGGAATACATTAATGAGTAGGTATGGGCTGTATGAGTTTTTGGTGATATTTTTCAGGTTGACAACTCCACCAGTAGTGTTTATGGCTCTAATGAACCAAATCTTTCACCCATACCTAGATTAGTTCATGGTTTTCTTTTTTCATGACATATTGGTGTACTCAAAGACTCATGAAGATTATGCCAACTTTTTTGACATCAACTTAATTACACTAAGAGTGATCATGATATACACCAAGCTATCCAAATTTCACTTCTAGGTCGATAGGGTTCATTTATTGGGTCACTTAATCTCTTATGAAGGTATGTTAGTGGACCCAAAGAAAGTGTAGGTAGTTGTGTCTTGGGAGCATCCCAAGAATATTTTTGATGTCTGATGTTTCTTATGATAGTCCAGCTATTATTAAAGTTTAATTAGAGAATTTTCCAATTTACTAACACCACTTTCCATATTGACCTAGAAGGGTGTCGAGTTTGAATTGTATGGGGAATGTGACAGTGCTTTCCAAGAGTTAAAGAAATGCTTTACTACCACGTCGATTATGATCTTACCCAAGACAAGTTAGGGATATACCTTGTTTTGTAATGCATCTGGTTTTGTTCATGGAACGATGTTGATGCAAGATGACTGGGTGGTTGTGTATGGTTCAAGACAGGCGAGGCCTCATGAAAGAAATTACCCTACTCATGATCTTAAGTTAACCACATTAGTTTATACCTTGAAGTGTTGGAATCACTACCTATTGTGAGATTTTTTTATGGTGTATACTGATCATAAAATTATTAATTATGTATTATATTCGATTGAATTGGATCTTTGATAGTGAAGATGGGTTTAATACATGAAGTATTTTGATTTTGAGTTGCTTTACATGCTAGGAAAGAAAAAAATGTTGCATATGTATTGAGTAAAAAGGCTTAGAATCAAGCAATTCATAAATCCAGATCTAAGTGAAGGATGATGGTATTGTTTAATGAGATGTATATAGAGGTATAATATGGGCATGGGTAGATAAACCTTGAATTCTTGATAGTTGTGTCCACACTTAGGAGTCATAAAAAAGAGAAGCAATGCAAAGATCCATAATGTTTTTCTTTGAGGTTAAATATTAAAGGTGGGGAGTCACCTTATGGCTGGACCGTTGGAGTTGATGGGATCATTTTTGTGTGGGGCCATGTTGTTGTGACAATGTGTATACGAGAATATTTGATTCAAAACTTATATGAATCGAAGTGGGAAGTACATCCTGATTCGACCAACATGTATCTGGATATTTTTATATAGTATTGGTGGCTAGAGATAAAGAAGGTGGTTGTGTGTTTCATGGCTTGATGCCAAACCTTCCAGTAGGTGAAGGATGAGAATTAGTGGCTAGGGGGTTTGTTATAGCCACTACACATTCCAAACTGGAAATTGGATGACGTGATGATGGATTTCATGACGGGTCTCCCAAATACACTTTGTAAGAATGATTCAATTTGGGTGGTTGTGGATCGGTTGAATATGGTGACTCATTTCTTGACAATTCAAGAGATATTCACCATGGACTAGTTGGGTGAGTTATATGTTTGGGAAATAGTGAGGTTTCATGTGGTCACATAGACTATGGTTTTATATCTTCATCCATGTTTTATATTGCGCTTCTAGATAGTATTTCAAAAAGCGCTTGGTACCCAGGTGTTTTTGAGTACGACTTTTCACCCATAGATGGACGGTAAATCAGAGCATACCATTCAGGTACTAGAGGACAAGTTAAGGGTTATGTTTGGAATTTTAGTGAATCATAAAAGAAGAATTTAGTGAATTTTGAGTTTTCCAACAATAATAATTATCATAATACAATTTAGATGACCCCATTTTAGGTGCGATATGGTAAACCGTATAGTTCTCCATTGTGTGGGATGGAAGTAGGGGAATCAGAGTTATTAGGACTGAGTCTCATATAAGAGACATCAAAATAGATCTAGTTGATCCAGAAACATATGAAAACAGCTTAGAGAAGGAAGAAGTTGTATGTAGAATGACATCATAAATATATTGAGTTTGTGGTGGGTGATCATGTGTTTCTTCGAGTGTCACCTAGGTTGGGTCACCATTAGATTCAGAAGTTGGGTAAGTGGGAAGACATGTTTGTGGGGCCGTTCGAGATTGTGGAGAGGATCAAACCAGTGGCATATCAGTTTGCTCTTACCTAGTGGTATAGTGGTATGCATGATGTGTTTCATGTGTCACAGCTTCATCAGTATCACCCTAACCAATATCATGTGATTGATGTCGAGGATGTTGATGTTGAGGATAATTTATCCTTTGAGAAGTATCTGCTTCCTATAGTGGATCATTGTGAGAATGTATTGCAGGGAAAGACTGTGCCTTTGGTTTGTGTTTTTTGGTAGCATGGTATTGTTTAGGAAGAAACATGTGATAAAGAGGCATAAATGTGGGATCAATGTCCTATTATCTTCAATTTGGAAGCCCAGTGATGCCTGAAAGTGAGGCTCAAGGATGATCCATTATAAGGTGTGAAGGTCGTAAGATCTCATAATTCATGGAGGCACGTTCTTAATAAAACATTGGCTTGAATTAATTAAAGATGGATAATTAAATGTTTACCTGGTGTATAAGGGAGGTCAAGGGTGTTTTGAGGGATCAGTACACAAAATAAAGAGAAATTAGTCTATCATATGCATGTTTCATGGTTGGCACATGATTAGTGGAAATCGTGCCATGGGTGAGGCCAAACTATGAATCATTGGATAGAGGAATTTAGCATGGCTGGCATAATTTTTTTCAAACCATGAATAATCCTCAGGTAATTGTGTGACCCATCCTTTATTAGATGGAGTTAGGCACACAGTTGGTGCATGGTATGGAAAATCGTGCGACCAAACCGTGGGCCTCATTAAAAAGGGAGAATTTACAAAATTCCCCCCTTATGATTTTAAGCTTCTCACCTGATTTTCTCCCCATTTCTTCCTCCTATTGTCCCAGTGATGAACCTAAACCCTCAATACCTCACAAGGACCAATCTCATTCGATTCAAGGTCGTTTGGAGTGTCATTGGTTGATGATTGAAGCTCTGAGTATGTCTAATGCTCCTCTTGCATCTCTTTTCAAGATTAGGGATTTCAGTTTCATTCATCTTCATGTAAATTCATAATACCATATTTTTTCTAGTGGATATTAGTTTGGGGATTTAAAGGCTGCTTGAATCCATATCAAAGTAAAGTTTTAAGGGTGTGTTAATCTATAGATTAAATGTAGGTGGTCTATAAGTTATATACCATAGTTTTTTCATTGATTTATGAATGCATGGTCATGATATTTATTCCCTATTGATGTGAATTTGTTTCCTTCAGTAATATTTGGTAAAATGGTTTGCTAAATGATTAATTGTACCCCTCATGGCCACTGTGGGATGTATAGAGATTGATTAGACTGTATTAGGACAACCTATGGGGTGTGTCAACATTTCTGAACATGGAAAATTACAATGTGAGGCATAGAATTTCCTTGTGATCAAGTAGAGCCCATAATGAACATGTTGACATGTTAGTTGAGTTGAAAAGGGAATATTTATAGTTGTTTCAAGACTTTCATAATGACATAAAGGTTTTTTGGATTAATATATAAACGAGTTGGATTAAATAAAGTGATTGTGATATGTGACTTATGAATTGTGCATGAAATGACTAAGTGAGTAAATTATTGTAAATTGAATTGTGTAAATGATCTAAGGCATGGGAATTGAAGAATTAATGTGAAATGTGTTAATGTATGGGAATTTTTTGAGTATGTTAAATGGGTTAAGGTATGAAAAAGAAAAAGGTATAAATGAGATTTTCTAAGTGAATGGTAAATGTGTAAATGGGTTAAGGCATAAAGATAATTTATGTGTAAATAAAATGGAAAATGCGAATGTTATGTGTATTTATTACATATGGTTTCTGATATGGTATATTTAGTAAATGTATAACAAGAATGTGAACATGGCTTGGTGGTTTGGGTTAAAGGACTGAGGATCCTCCCACGGTTCAGGTTGGACTAAGGCTCCATACCCCACCCTTGAATGCATAGGTTAGGGAGTCAGACTGATGCTCTAGGCCCCTAAGAGTTTCATTGGATGAGACTACCTAGACTGAGGCTCCAAGGTAAGTGTGTTATAATTATTTATGAAACTTTTATCCCTACTAAGATAAGGAACTTGACTTATTCCTTTATGCATGATAATTGACCAACTTAGGCTATTGTGTGAATGATTTAAATGCCTAAACCATTGAGCATGTGATGAAAAAGAATATATTAATAATGATGGTATAAATTATAAAATATAATTAATTGTCGAATTGGTTTATGTGAATGTTGTTATCTAATGGAAACCAAGTTGTCTTTGGTTTATCTTTTCATTTATTTAATACTTGCATGCACTATCTATTTAGACTAGATATTTTGTAGACATTGTTGGTGGTGGTATAATGAGTTATTCTCACAACCTGCTCAGGCCTCCATTGGGAACCTGAGTAGATTTCATGGTTGTAGGTCAAGATATGGGAAAGTGGCCTATGGTAGAGAGTTGAGTTGGGATTTGGATGTGCATGGATGAGGATCTGAACATGGATCTAGGATCCATTTTGGGAATTCATCTATTTGTATTTATTTTGGATTTTATTTACTTTTGACACTATTAGCATGACATGACATATTTATTATTTGGTTTTCGTTTTCACCTTGTTTGAGAAACAATTAGTAATGAATGTCACAACGTATGTTCATTTCCCCTTTATTTTGTATGGTATATGTTGTGTATTACTCTAGTAAAGAGGGTATAGTCTCCCTACATGATTTATTTAACCCTTACTGCTAGTCAACAACCTCTGGCATATGGGGAGGCGTGCTTGAGGTCATGTGGTGACCCAGCTCGGGGCACTAGTTTAGTGGATTTCTAGTCAAGGACATTACATAAATAATTATATATTAAAATAATTATAAACATATAATAAATATATTTAAATAATGAATATATTTACTATATTTATATTTATATTTATATATTTTTTAAATATATACAATTATATAAATATATATAATTATATAATTATATTTATAATTATATACATTTATATTCATTTATTTATTTATAATTATATACTTCTAAATACTTTAATTATATTAATTATATTATTAAAATTAATTATATGGGTCTTTATCATAGATTTTCTAACACTGATAAAGATATATGTTTATCATCCCTATGAAAGTTCCAATAAAGAAGTATTTTATCAGCGCTTATTATTTTAGCACTGATAAAACCCTTCATAATCTTTTAAATAGAACCCTAACCGAACTGATTTTCCTCACACCATTCAACCTCCCATGAAAGTTCGTTTTTCTCACTACTCCAAATTGGCCTTATCTTAGATGAATTAAAACTCTCAAATCTAAGGTATATTATCATTTCTCCTCCTCTCTCATTTATCAGTGTTGTCGACCACATCTCTAACACACACCTGGTCCAAGACACATTATACTTTTGTGTCATTTGTTTCGTGTTTTCTGTCACCTCGCCTCTCTACCACCACTATATTCAGCCTGGACCAACCACTAATAGTCACAAATCATCCCTTTGGTGACCACCCTTTCCCCATATTTTACTCCCTCACCTAACCAACATAGTACGCCTTTTCTCTCTCCCTTCATGACCACATCCACTCCATCACTGTCTCAAATTTATATTGAATGGATTGTTTTTAAGCCACGTAAGCGGGAAAAATGTGTGATAAATAGAAATCATATTTATTTAATTACTATTTTATTTAAACATATTTTAATTATTTAAATATTAGAGACTTATGGATTTAATTTAAATTGTTTAATTATAATCCATTTTACATCACATAATGAAAGTTATAATTTTCATTTCAGTGGTGTGTTTATTAGTCAGCTATTCCAAAACATTAATGGGAATTAGTGTGATTTTCATTAAAGTAATAACAATGTTTTTTATTTTTTTAGAAGTTTTGTTTTTATATGTATTATTTTAAGGTATATTTTATACTTTTATAAAATTATAGATTTTGGTTATTTATATTTAAAACAAAATATAGTTTTTTACTATTTATTTTGAAAATATTGTAAAAGGGTGAATGGATTTTTAGGGGTTTTAAATTCAAAAATATGAGGTTATATAAATTTTATTATTTTATGGTGATTTCTATAAAATGGTTTTGTAGTTTATTTAGTGAATTGGTTTTGAAAATGAATATGAATAGTAAAGTATTTAATAATATTGATTTCTAAAGAGATTACTTGATTAAATTGGTAAATGATCATATTTTGTGAAAATAGATATTGAATTAAAATTTTTTACAGTTAAAAATAGGAATATATTTTTTTAATTGTAAACACTTGGTTTTTATTAAGTCTATATATTACTTTTGAGAACTATCAAATGGGTTTCTTATAAAGGTTTATCATCAATTTTATTATAGGTATTTAGGATCTGATCATGTTAATATATAAAGTTTGAGCTATAGAATTTTAGATACCGTATAATAAGGTTTATATAATGTTCAGATAGAGTTGAAAGGGTATATAGTTTTCCCATTATGTGTGCACACATAATTTTTTTTTATTTAACCTGTTTTTACCTTACATTCTGAAAAATAGTTATATAATGGTCTTTTAAATTCCTAGGGAGGTTTTAATGTGAATTAGAGTGTAATATTTCTTTTTTATTTGAATAACACTCATAGGATTAAAGGTTTTGTGAGTTTTCCTTGGTTAATATAGATTTTGAGAAAATTATTTTTTAGATTCCTTTTATTATCTAGTTACCTTAAATATAATGGGATAATAAGGAAAAATATATTCATGATTTGAGGTGTGTTGGTATGTATAGTTTTCATATTTTAATTTACAACATTATTTGTTTTGATTAATCAATGTACATAATATTATTGTTATTTATATCTATTGTGTATCATTAAGAATGGTTTCAGTATCACCCATAAAAAGTTCTCATTTAAAACACATTTACCTTAGACGCATACAGGATTAGAAGATAAGAGAATAATTATATAAAGTTTATAATAATATACCCTAACCATACATGTGGTATGGATTTTATTAATAATTGTTATACTCTTTTGGATATACCTATGAAGGCTTTGACTACTTGATGTGGGAGATAACTTATAATGATATTTATCGTTGTTAAACGTTGAATAAAAATGTTTTAGATTTCAATGATTTGAAGTCTCTATTAATTGAATTTTCTAGAAAATTTATTAATGGGAAGTATTTGTGGTGTTTTAAGGAATTTTAATAGAGGTTTTGGATATTTTATGTAAAATATACCAAATATTGATCACTCTACTATTTTTAAAAAAGGGTTTCATCAGTGTGTTATAATAAAATATATTTGTTGGTATTCCTATAATACATAGTCTAGAATAATATACAGATAAAAGGGAGTAACATGGAGTCCAAATTAACTTCTTTCATCAATAATAGTTTCATATATTAGTTTCATGAAATTATAAGATCCTTGACCCTATTTTAAATTTTTTTCATTACATGACCATGTATGTTCTAAGGAAATATATTTTAAAAAATTAGATTTCCAGTTCACAATTAATTAATAAGAAATAATAATAATTATCAATGGAATTATACCATCCAATAATAAATAAATTTTGTTTTCCAACATATTTACCACCAACTTTTTGTCCCACACTACATCAAATTGACAACTTGGACCAACACCAACATTTTTACCCATGTATTTTTCTTTTCATGTCACCCTTATGTAAAACAAACACTTGTTAGGAACCTAACAAATAACAATCAAATGTTGGGTTCCCCTTGTTAGAATTATCTATATCTTTCTCCTTTGATTAGGAATATATTATGTGTATTTATTTATTTTTTATACAAAATGAATATTTTGAAGACATAATAGAATGGATTTGAATAAAAAATGTATGCACACTAATTATATGAAAAATTATTATGAAGATGGAGTTAAAGAGTTCATCATGTTTTCAATAGAGCATGCATATAACCCTTCTCAAATCATTTTCCCATGTTTACATTGTTTTTATTCAAGAAAAAGTAGTCTTTAAGAGTTGAAAGAATATTTTATTTTTTACGGGATAGATTGGTGCTATAAATATAGGACTAAACATGATGAAAAATTAATGTTCATATTGATTGGGATGATACTGTAGTTTATGGATCATTTAATATGAATAACAGTGTAAATGACGATGGATATTATATGGAAAAATGGTAATGGAAATTGAATATGAAATTTTTTATTGTAAAAAGTTATTTTGAAGTTAAATTTCTCTACTAATATACCATTTTATACTGGTTGTACTAAATACACAACATTGTAAGCTGTATTGAAGTTATATAATTTGAAAACTGTAGCAGGTAGTGAAACACTAGATTTCAAAAACTACTTTGTATTCTAAATAATATGATACCATAATAAAATGAACTACCTTCTCAAACATATGAAGCTACATTAATGCTTCGTTCAATGGGTATGATCTCTAAAAAAAGTACATGCTTGTCCAAATTATTTCATATTTTTTCTCAAGGACCATTAATCAATCATAAAATTACATAAGTGTGGAAGGAATCAATATAAAAAGATGAATTAAGTCCTTAAAAAAAATTTATGGTGCTTTCCTATCATTCCACGATTAGATGGATTTATGGATGTTAAGAAACCGTGAGATAATTGACATGGAATGTAGATACAAGAATTTAAGACGGGAAAGTATGTCATCCCATAGACAATCCTCAGTGGAAGAAAATTGATTATAAGTATCCTACATTTGGAAATGTGTTGAAAAACATACATCATGTGTTATCTACAAATTGAATAAATCCTTTTGGTGTAAATATTAATACTCATAAGACATGGACATATATTTTTGTAAATTATAAATTTCTTCCTTGGTTATACATGAATCACAAATACATTATGTTGTCTCTACTTATATCTGGACCAAAAAAGTTAATAATGATATTAATGTCTATTTGGATCCACTGATTAATGATCTAAATTTTATGTGGGATATAGGTGTTACAATGTATGATTCTCATAAAATTGAATAATTCACATTGAGGCCCATGTTTTATGGGATGATAAATGACTTTCCAGCTTATGAAAATTTGTTATGCTATAGAATTAAAGGAATATTGGAGTGTCCTATTTGTGAATAAAACACACACTCAGTTTGATTGAAACATTACTAGAAGAGTTTTTTAGGACATTAGTAATTTTTACCTTGATGACATAAATATTGATCCTAGACAATAACATTTGATGAGAACACCAAACAAGGTATGTCACAAACCAACCCGATTCAACCCTGAACAGGTCACCCAGGCCAGCCCGCAACAAGTCCCAAGAGGAATTCTTGATCCTCATGGGATGGAGAAAAGTACTAAGGGAATTAGTAGAGAGATAGGGGAATGCTTTCTCCCACAAATAAACAATTAAACAACCATCAGAATGAAACGGACAACCCAATACACAATTATAAAAAAGTTGAACTGAATATTATTTGCACATGGAAGTGAATATATAACTGAAACAAACAAATCAACTGACCAAACCTGAAAAATAACTATCTTCATGTAACCATGTTGGCCACTCTCCAAAAAATTATGTCATGTTTCCCAAGGCGATCGACCTCGATCTAAAACCCGCATAAGGGCTAAAAATAGAAGCGGAGTATAGGTGTGAGTATTTAAACTTAGTATGATAGCCCGATATTCTACCCCCAATGCACTTCCTTTAAAATAAAAGAAACATCAATTACAAGTTTGAAATAAAATATATAAAAGTGTGTTTTCTAAACACGGTTCCATGCTATAATCATTATAAAATAAAATGGTTGCAAGTTTTCATAACTAGGAAATGTGAGTAACCAATTTCAAAGAGATGTAACTTCAAAGTAAAAATAGTTTTAAAGAGGGATTATTTAAAGAATGTTCACTTTTAAATAAAACAAACACACTTATGTATTTATGAACCAAACACACTATATGCTGATGGTGGGTACAAAATAGCCTTTGAGCACAAGTCATGAGAACACCCCTAGGCAATAGTTCATTGTGGGCCCCATGTACCTCGTATCTTGGTGTAAAAGTAACAATAAAAAATATCCATTCTCATTCATGTGCCACTAGTAGGGAACATCATAGTCCCCAACAACATCATCATAGTTTAGTTAGTGTTTTAATCGTCAAACTTGCTATATGAAACAGAGACGAAACCACTCCAGATCACTAGCATACTAGTACACATCTGCCCACCTAGATTACCAGGTTTCCCTTTAGTGATGATTTGGGTTCTACATATTATAAAATACAATTTTCACACGAAAATGTAATTCCCAAATAATACACACACAAACAGCCTCCAAACATGCTTCACATTTCTTTCACGGATCAATAAACCATTAAAAATTTTCATAAAACAATTTATAAAATTATAACGAGGCTTTGCACATAAAATCCATTCAAAAATTCAATTTTAAGGACAAAAAACCACCTTTACCATATCAAAACATATTTGGAATCCCCAATACCATTTAACAAATCCATTTCATGGACCATAAAATGGCTCTAAATGATAGAACATTATGTACACATGAAAATCATTTTTACAAGAAAAATGTCAAACGGGACTTTAAGAATTCTTCATAAAAAGAACATTTATCAAAATAAAAAATTAAAATATTCATAAATAAGTGTAAAAATACAATTTTAAGCAATATAACATTTAATTAAACCCCTCAAAACTTAGGTTACACATTCAAATCCCATCCATTTCTATAATGGTGCCAAATAGGCCATTTACCCAGAACACAAGCCAAAACACCCTAAAAACAAATACTCACTTAATTATAAAACCCAAAACTAGAGTTTACCCCACATAAAGAACCCAAAAAACATTTATTCACATTCTTATAATATTTTTCATAAGCCAAAACAATCATTTTATATCACATTGAGCACACAAAAGCTAACCAGGCACTTTCCAAAAAACGAGGCAGACAACAATTAATAAAACAAACTCTATTTAACACTAAAAATGTTATAAAACAAAATTTTTATGCACAAAAATTATTTAAATATCTAAAATAGGTTCAAAAAATTATAAGTTAGGTGGAAAAGAAAATGGATCATTTAAACAAACACTTAGTGTGCACACTTTAACAAAAACAACACATTTTTCAAAAAACAAGGCATAAACTACCCTTCTTGCACACTAAATAAGTTAAAAAAGGTGGAAAACAATATATATCATACATATAAGATGTAAAATACAATAAATAGATGAATATTTAATTATAAAGGTAGTGTTTAGGAGAACCTACCTCAAAACCAAGGTGGAATTGAAACACACTCCCAATAACACCATCCAAGGGTTTATAAACACTAAACCAATGAATAATAGCCCCAAATGAGACAAAAACACAACAAAAATCATGGTATAACATAAAAATAGGTCTTTAATGACTATGGGAGAAGAAATATCCAAGAAAAATTGGAAGGAGGATGAGGAAGGATGAGAAAGGAGAAGGAAACTAACCTTGATAACTGGAGAACTCTTCATCTTCCCTTAGATCAACACTCTAAGAGAGGTTATGAAATGTATTGGAACTCAATGTAGAGGATCATTAGGTATGGAAGAACGAGGGAAATATTATTTGGGGGGAAATAGTAAGAAAATGAATGATTTATGAAAGAAACAAATCACCTCTTCAAATATGGACAATTTGAGAAACCTTGAGGTAGTTCGCCCTAATCCTCGATGAAGATGAGGTCCAAAGAGGGAAAATGAAACATTGGGGTGCACATTGGGTTTTGGGGTTCGAGTGAGAGGTGGAATGGCTAAAAAATATTAAAAAATGAATAAGATATAAAAGAAACAAAATATTTTTAAAACTGGAAATGGGCTCATGAGCTGGCCTAATACCTGAATAAATAACCCAAATCCACCATAATTATAAATTCATAAGGGGTAAAAATGGATATGGTAGTTTTAATAGGTCATGGGACAATGGTATGTTTAATGGGTGAATTTTTTTTATAAAATTAAGGATTTATAAAAGAATGAAATTTTGTTTTTAAATATGAAAATAAGTTCACAGTTTGGACCAAATCTTGAAGTAACCACCCTTTTATCGAAAACCCCCCAAACAAGATATGGGGCACCCATGGTAGGATGATTATACATAGATGGAACTTAAAAACTCAACATCCATCTCACCCAAAAACCAAGGAAAATATTGGGATTTCTAATGAACTAGATAAAAACCAAGACATGAAAAACCGTGTGTGACAATTCTCCCCACCATTGAAGCTTTTCGCCCCCAGAAATCCTTAACACTTTCCAGCTAATTAATCAAAACCTAAGGATTTATCATCAACAAAATCCATCCTCTTAATCCAAGTACATTTTACCCACAAAAATAGAACTTAAGCCTCTTTCCTAAAATGAAACAAAAACTCACAACCACTTCCCAAGAATAAATGGAAGGATCAAGCCACTCATCCACAACCAATCCAAGACAATATTATTGGGAATTCTCCCAAATATCTAAATGACCACCCCAAACCAAAGGAAATAATGAAGGCCAAAAATTTAAATGGATTCTAGAAAAGACTCTCCACCACTAAGTATGAACCAATAGTGACCAAACAAGATTTCCACATGATCTAGAATTGGTCCTCCCCCATAGAGGCCAACCAAAACTCCCTTACAACGGACTACCAACCCAAGCCAAGAAAAACACAACATGGTTATTTAAACTTATCGCTCCCAAATGGAGGTGAAAAGAACATAGCCAAAAACATCATGCACAAACCAAAAACTACCACCACACTAGGAGGGGAGGGAAGGGGCCTAATGATTGGACCACTGAAACGAAAGTTGAAAACCACCCACCACTCTTCCCCCATGGATGGATAAAATCCATGACCACACCACATTCAAATGGGTGGTACACACAAGAAAACTAATCAGATGCTCTCATAAAATATGGCATAACCATATACAATACATGAGGGGTAATTCCTCCGTGCCCATTGCGGAAAATGGGAATTCACAGTGATGAGAAACAAAAATAGAAATTCCAAAACCACATCACCGCAATGGTGGAGGCACAAACTTAACCAGACTCCCCCACCACTAGGATTACTAATTACATTCCAGATTCAATATGAGACATTTAGCTAAAGATATGATGGTTAAAGCATCCACTGCCTCACAGTCAAAAGTTAAGGACCAAAACACCCCATGAAACTCACTAGCTTAAACAAAACACCTTTACCCAAACAGAGATTTGGAAGATAAACATCATAATTTTCTTCCAATCTAAACAAGGAGTATAATGAACAAGGTAAATGACAAATTACATCAATATCAATAAGTACAACTACCAAAATAGAGATAATCACCATATTAGGAAGGTTCTTTAATCTGAGCCCAAACAACTCTCTATTTCAACAAATGGGTCGAGACATCATTAAAAGAGGTTGATTTAACCCTTGAAACGAATATATAGTCTGATAAACTATAAATATTAATAATAGAGAACCATAAGTGTCCACATCAAAACATCCAACACATCTTTAGAAACCCACTAAACATTACTCCAAAACTGGGCCACCAACAAGATCTCATCTCAAGACACAACAAGAGAATGACTTCCAGATAACAAGGAAGCATACCAAATAAAATACACTTATAAGACATAGGAAAAACCATCCACATAACTCAGTTTTTAAACAAATTCCTCAATTATTTATCTCAAAATACTTTTGAGAAACAAACTAACATTGTGGATTTCCACATTCACCAATTGTGTTTCATCAAGTCTCACTCACATGCACATTTCCATGCCACCTCAGGCACCCAACCACCATTCCATACCATCCATCCATCTAGATATCCACAAAACCATGTAAGTGAGAACCCATGAAAACACCAAATGCTAAAACAAAACAACATCATTCCAAAAACATCATGTAACTTCTAAAGGCACACTAACCACAAAGTCAAAAAACCTTTTCATATTTAACAAAACAAACCACACTTCACCAAGAACCATTTTCTGAAAAACCTACCCCTTTTAATATTTAACTACTTTCAAAACAACCAAGATACTCCAAACAACCCCTTACCATTTTAAAAAATTCAGCAAAGTCCCTTTTCGTAATCCGATGGACACAGAGATCAAGACCCTTTCTTGGAAAACACCAACCACTCAAAACCAATTTCCAAAACCAACTCATCAGATTCAAACACTTTTCGACAACAACAAAAAACCATTTAAAACAATTTTTCATAATCACCTTAAATTTATCCACACTTTCAAAACATTTTATTTCAACAAAACACAAGTTTAGATTAGGGAAAATCCAATCCCGTTAAATCATTTTCACTTTATTCCTAATATTTGTTTCACAAAACCCAACTTTAAAAAACCTTTATTATATTAAATTTTGAAAAAAAATCAACAATTCTCACAAGAGGATTTTCAAAATAATTTTCCAATTCAAGAATGATCCAAGAGACCCACAAAAGGTAACTAGTGTCGGTGGGTGACTTGACCATATGGTTGGAGGCCACATGCCAAACACACCACCAACATAAAGAGCCTTCTCAGGAACATGCCCCAGCTCCACATAGATTTACAAGACCTATGAGATCATGGAAACCATTAGTCCAGCTCCCCTTGTCGTATCCTCACACTAAAAAATCAACAAGAACCAAGGACACTACTAAAACTGGTGTTCACATGGAAACCTGAGGATCAGAATTATCTAGAGTTCGCAACACTCTTCCCAAACTTAACCCTCAAGTCCCAATAATCCTACTTTATCTACCTTGTCATCCCACCAAACAACAAGGGTGTTATAAAAATCAAGGTCTTCTAAGAGACATGTAACTCCCCGACCCCAGTTACCCAGAGTCGGTGCATTATTACATAACATTGGCATGATCATAAGGAAATCATGTCTCGAAAGACCGATTAGTTTAGTATTATTGGAAACAAGATTCATACATAAGTTTAACTTTACAACTTGAAAAGAAATAAAACACAAATATATTTCATTATAAACATCTAAGCCTCCTAGATTATGCCTGCTGTTCACTCATAACTAACTTCTTCATGTCCTGGGAAAATGAAACATAAGAAAGGGGTGAGCTCAAATGCTCATTAAGGGTAAGTAATACAGTGGAAAATGACATAAATATTAAGCATGGTAAATAATTGAAACCACATGACTTTACCAATAATAAACATGAATACTTTTATAGAAATAATATGAGCTGAGTAAATAATTCCATAATAAAACACAATCATGGGTATTCTACTAGTCGAATGAGAACATGAACCATCAATACTATTTCCATAATGAGGGAATGTATAATTATGGACATTCTAAAACATTTTGTCAAGGCCCTGGCCAAGATGTCTAAAAATGATTAAGGCCTCGGCCAAAAACATAAATCAAAATGGGAAAGGGTCTCAGCCAATTCCACATATAGTTGTCTCATGAGACCTACCAATGCATCGAGGAGCTATAACGGGCTCCACCAGTCACTTACTAAGTCCAATACATTCCTCATATGAAAAGGTTTAAACATATCATAAAAATTTGTATTAAAACTAGCATACGAAATGTCAATACTTTAACCATAAACCATGAATGGTATAATAATAGCACATCCACAGTCAAAAATATCACAAAACCTTAAATACAATATGGAAGTTTTGTATCATAATAAATCAACTTAAAATATTATTAAAATCCATCAAATGATGTTGACATAGATGAAATAAAAACCCTTTTTAGAGAAATATCTCTTTCTATTTTGAAATAATTTAAGAGTCACATAATTTTAAACTAAACATTTAATTTGAAAATATTCTTATAATATTGTAAGGGAAGCTTCGACAATTTTATAATGGTAGAAAATATCCACACCCACCGTATAAGTTATAAAAAGACATTCTTACCTTAATTTTGTCGAAAAGGTTAAAAATGACATTATTTGGAAAATGACAGAAATATTTCTTTTATAAACATCTTATAAAAATTAAAACAAGGGTATAAATTAATTTAATCCATATTATGTAAAATAGTAAGAATTTTTTGAAATACATTTTTAAGAAACATGGATGTGGATGATAAAGAGGTCCTAGTAGATAATTACGTATAAACAACCTCAGATAATGAAGAGATTGTGAAATAAACCCTTACCTTGTACTTTTCCTTGGTTGAGGGTAGGTTAAAATCCTTTATAATAGTGAAATAATTGTTACTAAATTATAAAATAATCATATAAATTAATATTATATCATATATGATCTTTTAAAATTTCTTTGTTAATAGTATCTTAGTATTATCTTCATTTCGGGTGTTAACTTAATCGTTTTATTTTATATGTTTTGTTACATAAGCCATGGTTGTTATGGATAGGTTGTATCTTATTCATATACAGAATGATATCAAGCCCTTAAACATTATTTTTAACCATAAAATGAAAATTATTCTTGAATGGATATGATGGGGAATGAATATCATCGCGTTCGTGGAGACGGTAGTCCGTACGTACGCACGAGCGCCAATATCATTCTTTTGATATTATAATAATATAAAATTGGATGGTATATCATATATAAAAAATCATTATCCTATTACATTTATTATTTACAATAATTACACATCATTATTATACCCATCCGAATAATAAAGTTTTGAATAACAATTACACCACGACGTGGAGACGGCAAGTCGTACGTACGCACGTATGGTGAAATGTCATTCAAAGGATGGATAGAATACTGAATATGGTTGTACCATATTTATAATAACATCACAGTATATATAATATATAGTATTTATTATTTTAGAATGGGAATAACAAAGAAAGAAGAAGTTGAAGAAGAAAGGAACTTGAAAGAGGGTGGTGAAAACATTACCTCTTAATCGGGTTCTTCCTTTTTACTTGATCAAAAGGGCTCATTAGGTTGGATTTATGATAAAACTAAGGCCTCTAGAACTACTTGAGGTATGTTTAGAGAATATTTGGGTAGGGGTTGGATGATCCAAAAGTCTTTGAAGGTGTAAATTAGAGAGAAGGGGGAGTGCTCTTTTATAAGAGGGGTGAGGGGAACCTTTGGAAAAGCTAGAAATATTATTTTATAATAAATTCATATTCGGTTTCTAATGGATCCAAAGTGAATTATTTAAAGTTTAATGTGGATATGGGTCGAAATCATTTCAACCAATATATTTTAGACAGGTTTGGGTCACTATATTAACCTTATCATTTATATTTAACTCTTAGTTAAATAGTTTGACATCTACCATGTCTCTTTGTATTTTTATATTATATAGTTAATAAACTTACTATATACATCCAAGGGACCCCCAAGTGGTCCATTAATGATACACCTATCATGATATAAGTCCTTTGGCCGAACCATAGATTTATAGGAATATAATATCAATTAATAATATAATATTTGTTTTAAAACCTCTTTTATGTCAATTTTGACACTATTTGGTATTTTGTTTTTGATAATTTCATAACAGCATTATTACTTCGAATAAAATTTATATAACCAATTCTAATATGTTATATTAACCTATAAAATTAGTTTAATTCATAAAAAGTCTCAAATTAAATTTATTTTGATATTTATAATATCAATTATTTTAATATTTCACTAATAAGGTAATTAATGCATCATCATTGTGTCATAAATAAATTAAATTATTTAATGTTTAAAAATTATAAATAAAATACCATTATGTAGGAAATATTTTTTTATTTCTAATGAATATTTATAATTGAATTTATATTATGTATAACCCTATATTAAAAATATTTTAGTTATTAAACTTTGATTTTAACTCTTTTAACTCTTCTTTGAATTAAATAATAATAAATGTCGTAATCTAATCCAAGTGGACCTAAATGATAATATTTTATTCCTAAGGTTGTTTTTGGTCGAGATGCACTTGTCCAATATAATTAGGACATGTGTTAGGGTAATATTAATATTATTTTTACCCTTAATTACCCTATTTACTTTTAACCGTGGTAAATAAAAATAAAAAGTTACTATTCACCAAAAATTATTTTTATCTTATTGAACCACATTTTACTCCTTGATATTAACCGTGTCTCTCGGATTTTCGTAATTCCACTCACCGAAGTTGTAAAATTAAGTTTTATGTGAATTTCCAAATTCTCCTAGGAGGTGGGTAAAAGACGGTGAAAAGTTTCATAAAATTTTTATATATCTAAAATTATTCAAAACTAACTCCAATGAATTACATTGAACTTATATAGGTATTACGTATCCATTTTAACCTTAATTAAATTTAAATAAAATAAATAATTATATAAATAAAAATTCAGTTTCAAACTATAACTCAGTGTTTATTTCACTATTCATCAAAAATTGAATGTTCTCAGAAAAATACCAAAAATTCACCCTAAGCTAATTTCGATATTCCGAATCCAAAAATGAAATCCATTTTGAAAGATAAAATTTATAAAATTTCAAAAAGTAGGTATTACTATTCATAATGGATAGTTTGATTGGTTGTGGTGTTTGTTAGAACTCGAAGTTGCATACAACACATGCTACTATATTATTCAAAGAGAAGCATACTATGGAAGCTTGGGGTGTTACAAGACGACCTCCTATAATACCATTTTTCCATGAACTAGCACAAGTCGACCCTGAAATGGTTACCCAGGCCAGCCCATGACAAGTCCCGAGTGGCATTCCCGATCCTCCTGGGATGGAAACAAGAATTGAGGTAATCAATAAAGTGACAAGGGAATGATTTTTCCCACATATAAACAATTAAACAACTAGTGGAAAGAAATGGACAACCCAGTACACATTTATATAAAAGTTTAACAGAACATTATTTGCACATAGATGTGAAAGTACAACTGAACCAAACAAATCAACCATCCAAACCTGAAAACTAACTATCTCCATGAGACCCTGCCGGTTACTCTCCAACACAATGATCACACATTTCCCAAAGCGATCGAACTTGAGTTGAAACCTGAACAAGGGCTAAAAACAGAAGAAGACTGTAGGTTTGAGCATTAAAAATCAATATGTTAGCTCAATATTCTATCACCAATGAACTTCCTTTAAAATAAAAGAAACATAAATTCCTAGTTTGAAATACAATATATAAAGTTATGTTTTCCAAACATGGTTCCATGCTATAATCATTATAAAATAAAATGGTTTCAAGTTTTCATAACCAGGAAATTCTAGTAACTAATTTCAAAGAGATGCAACTTCAAAATAAAAATAGTTTTAAATAGGGATACTTTAAATAAAGTAAAATTTTAAATAAAACACAGACGTTGCTGAATTTTTGAACCAAACACACCATATGCCGATGGTGAGTAAAAAATATCCAACGATCACAAGTCATGGGAACACCCCTAGGCACTAGTTCTTTGTGGGCCCCAGGCACCTCGTCTCTCGGTGTAAAAGTAACCGTAAAAAATATTCGTTCTTGTGCATGATCCATTAGCAGGGAAAAAATACCCATAACATAGTAGTCCCCAACATCATCATGATCGTTTAGTTAGTGTTTTAATTGTCAAAAATTGTTACGTGAAATAGGGATAAAACCACTCCGGATCACTAGTATACTAGTACACTTCCACCCACCTAAATACTCGGGTGTCTCTTTAGTGCTTAATCAGGATCCACATAATTTTAAACATAATTTACACATGAAAATTTCATTCCCAAATCATACACAAGCAAACAACCTGAAGAAATGATTCACATTTCTTTCACAGATCAATAAATCACATGAAATTTTTATAAATCAATTTCAAGAGGTATAACGAGGCTTTGCACATCAAATCCATTAAAAAAAATGCTCTTTAAGGCCAAAAACCCACCATTACCATATAAAAATATATTTTTCATCCCGAAAACCATTTAATAAATCAATTTCATGGACCATAAAATGGATCCAAATGATACAACATGAAGTACACATAAAAACTACTTTTATAAGAAAAATGTCAAACGGGCCTTTAATCATACTTCACAAAAATAAAAATTATCAAATGAAAAAATTTAACTATTCATAAATAGGTATAAAAACACCATTTTCAACAATATAAAATTTAATTTAACCCTTCAAAAACTTAGGTTGCAAATTCAAAACAAATCAATTAATATAAAGGTGCCAAACAATCCATTTACCAAGAACACATGCCAAAACTCCCTAAAAACCGATACTCACTTCATTATAAAACCAAAAACAGATTGGAAACCACATAAGGAACCTAAAAAAATTAATTCACATGATGCCAATATTTTTCATAAGCCAAAACTATCATTTTATATCACCTTGAGCACCCAAAATCCAACCAGGCACTTTCCCGAAAACGAGGCATGCAACAATTAATAAAACAAACTATATATAACACTAAAAATGTTATAAAACCAAATTTTGATGCCAAAAATTTATTTAAATAGATACACCAGGTTCTAAACATTATAATTCAAGTGTTAAAGAAAATGTAACATTTAAACAAACACTTAGTTTGCACACTTTAACCAAAACAACACAATTTTCATAAAACAAGGTATAAACTACCCTTCTCACAGAATAAATAATTAAACCAAAGGGTGAATAACAACACCTATAATACATATAAGGTAAAAATAGTAATAAACATATCAATATTGAATTATAAAGGTAGTACTTGGGAAAACCCACCTTAAAACCAAGGTGGAATGGAAAAACACACCCGATAAAAACTTCAGAGGGTTTATAAAGACTAATCCTAAGAATACCAGACCCAAATAAAAAAAATACAATAAAAAATCATGGGATAACATAACTATAGGTCGTTCATAACCAGGGGAGAAGATAGAGCCAAGAAAAACTGGAAGGAGGAGGAGGAAGGAGGATAAAATAGAAGGAAACTCATCTTGATAACTAGAGAACTCTTCATATTCCCATATATCCAAACCCTTAGAAGATAGGTATTGGATTGGAACTCAATGGAGAGGCTCCTTAGGTATGGATGAACTAGGGAAATAATATTTGGGGGAAATAGAGTAAAAATGAATGATTTATGAATAAAACAAATTACTTCTTCAAATCTGGATGATTTGAGAAACCTTGAGGACGTTCATCCTAATCCCTGATTAAGATGAGGTACAAAAAGGGAAAATGGAACATGGGGGTGTGCCTATGGTTTTTGGGCTTGAGTTTTAGGAGTAATGACTAAAAAATATTTAAAAAATAATAAGATATAAAAGAAAAAAATATTTTTTAAAAACTAGAAATTGGCCCACATGTTGGCCTAATACCTGAATAAATAACCCAAATCCACCATGATAATGAATTACTAAGGGGTACAAATGGATATGGTGGTTTAAATAAGTTATATAAGGCCAATTGGGAAGTTTAATGGGAGAAATTTTTTAAAAAGGAGTTAAAAAAGAAACAAATTTTATTTTTAAATCTGGAAATGGGCTCATGGTTTGACCTAAATATTGAATAACCACCCTTTTCTCAAAAAATCCCCAAAAAGGCTATGCAAAACCCATGGTAGGATGACTAGAAATATATGGAACTTGAAAAATCGACATCCATATCACCCAAAACCCATTAAAAGGATCTGTATTACCAAAAAATTGGATCAAAACCAAGGCATGAAAAACCAGGTGTGACAAGGTACAACACTATCTCTACTAATAGGTGATCAAATATTAAATAAAGTAAAAGATAAAGAAATTATTTTTGGTAAACCATTTTATAAAAAACATACAAATAATGTTGGAAAAAGAGATAAATTTTCTTTAAATTATAGTACTATAATTGTTTGTATGTCATACATTTTCTTGATGTCATACATGTATTAAAAATTTATTTTATGGTGTTATTAGAATGTTACTAAATGTTCCTGGAAACAAAATATGAAATCAATGATAGTTTGGACATTATTTTCATGGGGAAAAGGGAAGAATTTTCATAGGTGAAGGGTAAAGGGAAGATTTTTCCTAATACAGTAGCTTACACTATATCCAAACAAGAAAAAGTTGAAAATTTTCATTTTACTTAATGGTGTAAAAGTTCAAGAGGGGTATTAATAAAATATCAATAGTGTCATTTTGATGAATAATTTAAAGTTATAGGGACTAAAATAACATAACTATCAGGTTTTGATGTATGATTTTATGCATGTCACTTTACATTACATTATTCCAAAAAACGTGCTACATAAATTAACCATACTCCTCTTCTTTTTTGAATCCATATACAGTAAAGTTATATACCCAAAGAGGTTTCCAACCACGAATAAATAGGTTACAATCATATTATGTAAATTAGATATGTTCTTACTACCATTATTCTTTGATATAATGGTCCACCAAGTTATTCACTTGGATAGAGTAGTTCAACTATGTGGTCCTGTCCATTACTGATGGATGTACCCCATTAAATGGTATATAAATATTTTGAAAGAGTACATCAACAATCAAAGTATTTTAAGAGGTTATATCATGGAATGCTATATTGTTGAAGAATTTATTGAATTTTTTTACCAACTTCATATCATATGTTAATAGTATTAGTCTCCCAATGTTTATTCACAACGGATGCCTTATGGGTAAATGTATTTTTAGAAGAGATGTTGCTACAATTACCATCATAGAGGAGAAGAAATCTCACCTTTATATTTTACATAATAGTAAATATATTGATCTATACATGGAAACCTAAAAAGAAATTTTTTAAACATTTTAATCCATAACGGTATAAAGGATAAATATAAAATATACATAAGAAATAATTTATAGGATGGTTACAAGATCATATATATATGAATTTATCTAAAAATCCAAATTCAATTGCCAAATGACTTTGATGGCTAGCCAGGGGACCAAATAAAAATGTTATATATTACACTAGTTTTGTAATTAATGGTTATATTTTCTATAAAAAAGTATATGATAACTATAGTATGATGAAAAATAGTGGAGTTATTCTTATGGAATATGTGATAATGATATCTGGTTTCAATGATCGAAATACAATTTATGTGAATATGTCATATTTTGATATCATCAAATAGATTTATGAGTTGGATTATACCACATTTAAAGTGATTATTTTCTATTGCAAATGGGTTGAAAATATGTTTGTAGTGAAAGTTGATGGAATGGGATTTATGAAGGTGAATTTCAATATTGAAGGGTATAAGGGCGATCCATTTATAATGGAATCATAAGTAGTGCATGTATTTTATATCTCAGATTCAGAAAAAAATAATTAATTAATTATCTTGCTACCAATGAAAAAAACTATAGGGTCAAATGAGAATTCAATCGATGATTAACCTTTAATTGTGAGATCACAATCATTTCATGGTGGTCCCATTTTAGAAAATTTATTTTACATTTTATGGGATTTGGATTCTCGATAGAGGATCCAAATCCATTCACCCTTAAAGAAAATAGAGTTAAATGAGCAGGTTAAAGTGTTTTTTAATATACTATTTTCCTCTAAATATTATGTGTTCTCTATTGTAGTAACATAATATAGAATAAATATTTGACTACTCATCAATACAATGAGTTTTTCACATGAGGATGTTACCAATCTTGGGGAAAATTGACTGTTGATCATGAAACTATAGAATTATTAGGGGATCAATAACATGTCGATAAAAAACAAGAGAAATGTAGAATCACTATATTGAATAAAATTATAAAGGCAAGAAGAAATGGAATAAAAATTTTGGTTGATTAGAATCAACACGACTAACCTATTGACACCCAAAAGTCAATGTTCATTAGTTATGTTGGGGTCACAATTAGAATGAATGTTCCAATTGATATAGATTCGTGGTGCCATGTCTAGCCTATAATAAAGTAAACCCTTTGTGAATATACTAAGGTAATATTATAATATAATTTATCTATTGTAATAAAAAAATTATACAATGAAACATTTATTTACTCTTATTTATCCCTTTAATATTTTGTTTATATTAAATCATTTTATTAAGAAATTTGTCTTAATGGCTGTTGGAAAAGCCCATAGAGGCTTCTAGAAAATTCTTAATAAGCTTCATATCTGAGAGGTTAAGGGAAAATTTAATCCCCAACCACTAGTATCATATACACACATTATAAAATAAGAAACATAGAATGCATTCATTAGTTTTCGTGATGAGAAGTCATTTCATTTGCATTTTATTTGATAATATATTACGTAAAATTATTTATTTTTATCAAATTTGATTCAAATTTATTAATTTATAAAGTAGAAAAGGAGTTCTAAAAATAAATAACCTGCATCAAAACCAATGTACCACTATCTGAAAACAAGTATGGGGTCCAATTAACTATAGAAGAAAATGGTGTGTATTTAAAATATATAATAAAAGATTTATGTGATTTGAAACAATATATACTCCTCTATTTAAATGAATATTGATGAATTAAAATATAAAGTAACTTCCATCCCAATTCATGTACTATGGAAGGATTCCTTGTAAATAAATAGGGTAAAAAAGTTGATGAAAACACACAAGTAATATAAGAAAGATGTGTAAGTATTACATAATGGTAATTTGTTATTATTTATAAAATTATTACATAAAAATATAGGTTTATGTTCATATGTTTTTATATGGTATAAAAATAAGAATTAGAAATGACCATACCTTAGAAAACTAATTTTAGTATCTTTGAAGACGATGTAATAATATGGTCTTGTTAGAGTTGTAGGTTTTGGAGTGTAACCTCAAACATATTTCGAGAAGAAAAATCCACAAGAAGATACATATTAGATTATGATATGGTTTTAGGTGAAAATATATACTTTTCAAGATATTATTGTTTGGCCAGGTTTGGTAGAACAATATATGTGAAAGGATCAAATAGAATCAGTAGTGGAACAAATATTAGAACATAAAGATCCAAATATTCCCCTAAATCACATACCATATCTGAGGCAATAAATTTTTTCATTAAAAATTATCCTAAATGAAAATAAAAAATCCCCAATAAATTTATATTAATAAATTTTTTAGCATAAACTTTAATGTGATTTCTATGTATCGACACCCATTCACCACCTTATTGTAAGGGGTACGATGTATAATATCCTAGTAGACATGCTAAACAAAAAAGAACTCCCAAAAGATAACATGAATGTGGAGATTTAAGTGGATCCAGAGCCGATCATTGATTTTCCTATTCCACTTGATGATCTAGATATTATAATGGTCGATGATGCTATTTAAACTTTCATATCATGGCCATATTATCTTATAAATATATATGGGGTGTAACACCCCAAAATTCTAATTTAAGAACCTTGTATTTGATAGAGTGTATGACACGCGACACCAAGCATGTAAGGGAATATAATATCTGGATACTTTATCATATATTTAATGTTTAAAATATATTCTATATATTCATGTATAACTAATGTAGCTTGTGTTACACACAAGATATACCTTTCTCGATATCTTTCGTTACACACAAGACCATGTTTCACCAAATAACAATGCATTATTAAAATGTTATAATTTAATTTAATAAGACTTAACCAACTCGTTAAATTAGTATTTTTGAATAGTATTAAATAACTTATGATTTTTTTTATAATTATATAAAATTGATTTATATGTTAAAAGTTAATCCGGAATGAATATAAGAACCAAATGAATATAAATGGAATGTTTTTATATAAAACTATTTTTATGCTCACAAAGATATCTTATCCTAAAAATTAAAGTAATAAAAATTATTGAATGATTTTAATTAAATATATATGTTATATATTAAATAATGTATCTTTTATATTCATAAAATTTATTTGATAATCATAAGATAAGAACAAACCAAATTCTACACATAAAAACTTATATTTTTATTAAGACATTTTTATCGCCTTTAATGGAACAACTATTTTAAATATCAATTTTGACACATTTATGAATTTAATTTTATAAAATAAAATTCAATTTTTAATTATTAATTTCAAAATTATCTTAGTTTTAATTTTTGGTATTTTTTCGAGAAACTTCATTTTTTGATGAATAGTTAAAAATACTGCATTTTAGTTAAAAACTACCTTTTCATATAAATAATTATTAATTTTATATTGTATTTTAAATTGGTTTTAAAGAAAAATTAGATCAATTTTAAATATATTAATATAATTTAGTTCATTAAAATCAATTTAACTTTGAAATTGAATATAAAAACTTAACAATCTTTTAAACATTTTTCTACTAAACCAGTTAATTTGTCTGTCTGTAAGATTAACATTAATCTTAATTTTCCAACTTATATTGTTTGAATTATGAAAATATGGAATAAAAAATTTTAATCAGTATAATATTTAGAGTCTAATAATAACATGTTATTTTTTTACCAAAAAATTTAGTAGAAGTGATTAAAATTAATCACAACGATTAAGGTCAAATTAAGCTTAATTACAGACTAAACCTTAATCTTAGGGGCCCAAATGACCTAACCAGTTTTCAAAAACGGATTTTATGGACATATATTGACCATAAAACTTACATTATTGTGTTTTTATTATTTTTTATGACTTTTTATTAGGTAATAACATGTGTATACATAACTTGTTTCCAAAAAATTGCAAGTTAGTCCTTTTGATTCCCTATAAAAGGAAACCACCTATCCCACTTCATCACACCTATAAAACCTATTAGGTTCATAAAATATCTTCAAAAATAGTCTCCCAAAATCCCCCCTACACCTATAAGCCTCACTTTGGGAAAATCTTTCCAAGGAAGCCTTTTGGTATAAACCAAAAGAAGTTACCTGATTAAGAGGTAACATCTTCTCTCTAGGTTTTTAGTTTCATTTCCATTATCCACTCCCTATAATCTTATTATTATATTATTACATAAAAACAACATTATCCTAAATATACATGGATTTTTTTAGTCTAAGGGTTATAATTAAACTTACACACACTTTCATATAATGGATAACAAACATATTGTTTCTGTGTACGATGAGCTACTACCTCACAAAATGATGATTGTTCATTTTTCCTTTACCACCTATCATGGTGGCCATTATTATGAATACACTATTTATATATTATATATACTATATTTATAATATATTTATGCTTCTTTAATTTTCATTTACAACATACCTTTATGCTTTCCATCTTGTGTAAACATGATAATTTCATTTGAGGAAGTGTGGACAACCGCGCCCTCAAAGCAATGTGACTCGTTCTTTCCATACATGGAATGTATAAAGTATGGTATTAATAAAAATATGAAACATATATAACACATATATTATACTGTAATTATAATATACATATGTATCATTTAATTTTCATTATTTTAATATGAAAAAGAAATGAAAGTAGTGTTCATGCGTACGTACGACCTGCTGTCTCCATGAATGGTACACTTCATTTCTTCTCTCCAAACTATATATAAAATTATAAATACTTATTTAATGGATATATATGATGATTAAATCATGTTTTAAATTCTTTATATGATTAAACTATGATCTAATTAATAAAAAAATAGTTCAAAACATACTTGAAAAAACTCGTCAATTAACACCCGAAATAATCTAAATAATAAAGATTGTTAACAAATGAGTAATAAGACATTATAAAAGATTAAAATATGATATTATAAACATTATTATGGTAATTATATCAGTTAATAACATATTTTAAACCACTATATATAATGATAAATACCACATAAAAAAATTAAGGTTAAGGTAAGGTATTTTCATCTCACTTTTTAAATTTGTGAGGTTAATGTCATATTCACTACTTACTTCTTTTGTGTGGTATACTGACTGACCATTTTGATATATTATATCATGATTTCACTTTATTTTATGATATTAAAATTTTAAATTGATTCTACTCTTTTATGGAACCCTCGACTCAAAACCAACTCAAGTAGTAAGGGAATTTCGTCTCAATTTACATTTCACTGAGACTTAATTATTATTTTTCACCAATTCACTTTTATTTAGTGTATAGGATTATTTTTTAATGTTATATCATTAATCCAATTATTCTCATTATATTATAAGTTTTATTTAATTTCATACCTTTCTGGAGATTATGATTTAAAAGTTTCAAAGTGGTATAAGACACTTTGTAATTTTTAAAGATTATTCTTTTCAAGAATGTTCTTAATGATTATCTTTACAATATCATTTCCTTTTGTGATTTTTAAATTTTATTTTGAAACAATTACTTTATTGTAATAATTAATCATTTTAAATTTACTGGGATATCCATACTGTCATTAAATCAATATTATTATTGCCTAAACCATATACCATTTTTCATATGGTGTTTACATTAACTGTTATTTGATTAATTGGGGAAATATTTATAACATCCATATTTCTCATCAAATAAGGTTATTTGATAAGAAATATTAGTTATTTATATTATTAAATATTAGGAATTTTTTGGACTCACAATTAATGGTGGAGGCTGAAATTTAAATTTCTCTTCGATGCATCGACAGGTTCTCATGAGATAAATTAGCTGGCCAAATTAGACGGGTTTCAATCCGCAGTTGTAAACTATCTTGTGAAAGGTCTTGATGGTAATAGATTTTCATGTTCCTCACACATGACATCAATAAAGAAATAATTTTACTCATTTGTATTTATTTATTATTCATCCATGAGATTTTTCATCAACATATCTATGGATACATTTCATTATCCGTTTTTGATTTAGATTGCATGAGTTTCATTTTATTAACTTTCCATATTGATATTTCCTTATCTAGTTGTTGAATGACATATTTTTTTAGTTAATCACCATTCCTTGTTAATTTATTCTCACTGATTCATTATTTATTACAATTTACTTACACTTACTAAGCATTTTAAATCACCCCTTATTATGTTTCTTTCCCTAAGTTATGAAGAAGCGATATTTGAAAAAGTATTCAAGGACACAGTTTATTTCATTTTTTATGTATCATTTTTTTATTTTCTATTTACCAATTTATTATGGGAACCATGTATGTAATCCATATTTATAATCTTCTAAATTTAATGGTCCTTTAGGATTTGATTCCTTGTAATCATGCCAATGTAATAAAAAAATTCACTGGATCCAGGCTTCTGGGGCCGGGGTGTTACATGGGACATGTCATTAAACAAAATTTCAAATGAAAATACTTTAACCATTGATGAAAAAAAATTTTATGTGAGGTATGGTACTACATATGGATAGAATAATGGGGATATGAAAGGTCACATCATGAAAATCTTGTGAATCGAATAAAAAAACAAACAGACCTTTCCAGAGTACCTTCTCCCCACCAGTTCCACTCTAACATATATTAAAATTATAAGTTCATATAGACACCACATCTAAATATATATATGTTTCCTATATTAAATACGAATAATAAATATTTAGAGATGTCATTACAGACATGGTTGGTCTTTAGAGTATAATTGATATTCTCATGTTTGAATGGCTAAGAGTCTTATTTTTGAATACATACATGAGGTACATTTTCATAATCTGCCTATCCAAAAAATGAAATACTATGTTTATTAAGGTTAATAAATATTCATTTTTTTACAAGTGTTTATATTAATACAATGTTAAGGGAAAACCCTATAAAACACTATTTTGATTTATTAATCCCTATATTGTTTCTATAGAAGAACGTTTTTTGGAGTTAGAATAAATTGATAAGAGAAAATATGATATAACCGTGGACTTTGAGAAGAAAAAAATAGACAATCGACTATTTTTGATGCCTATAATGTAGGGGTAAAACTTTTTTATATAATCATATAAAATATATTTTTCTTTATTTCATTACTTATTTGTTTTTATTTTTTAAAGAAACACTAGATGTTGATTACAATAAATTTGGATACCCCAAATGCTTATTTTTTTGATATGATGCATGGATTTCTATCAAACTAACCACACATGATGTGTATTGTTAATTTGTAATACACTGAAATAAACATTTTATATATAGAATTCAAATTATATGTTTTATTTTGTATTTTAACAAGAATTTTGTTAAGATAAAGTTATCTATAAATATTGGATAAATCATGGTATAAGGTTAGTGATTGAACATAATTAGCCTATGAATTTATTTAAATTGAAATAGATTAAGTTATATAATGAAATATTTAACAATAAAAACATATTTCAAATTAATTTACTCATTTTGGTTAATGTTTCTATAATGTTCATAATAATAAAATAAAAACTATTGTAGATATTTCATTTTCAAATTTATGAAAGATATCATATACCATCAAAATATTAGCATCCACAAAAAATTAATTTACAAATGTATTTAAAATTTCATTAAAAATATTTTTTAATAATTTGTATGTCTATATTTTTTCAGTACATCCAAGATTAAAAAAAATATATGCACTCAAAAGAAGACGTATATTTTTTTAGAGATGAGTGGGAAGAGTACATGGTATCAGAATGTTTACTGACATCAAATTTTTGTGATTACCTATTATGTTTGTGATCTAGTATGGCTATGGAATTAGAGACACACTTGGGATATGAATCATTAGTATCATAATTCTTGTATATTATTTTTGATATCGTTCTCAAGGAGAAGTATATTGGAGGAAAACAATTTGTTTTGAAATTAATGGGTAGAATACATAGTGTCATAATGTATATATAGATCATGAACAAGTTACTTCATACTACTTATTTAGTCAATTTTCTCCTCATTTTCTCTACTTTTTTTAGTTAATTTTCTCATCTTTTTTATCTGATACTTATTTTGTTAAATTTACTCATTAGTTCAAAAAATACATCACATTCTCAAATCCAAAAAAAATCAGATTGTTTTAATAATTTAGGATAATGATCCATGAGTCATTTTTTGATGTGTAGGAAGTAACCACCAATCTATTTGACACTCGATATGGGTGGTATGAATCAAAGTGAACGTTTTCAATAAAAAAGTTCAATTTTAATTTATAACACATTTCATATCACTAAAACCCTGAAAAAAATCTTTTATTATTTTCAATCTTTAGGAAAAAAATCTACAATTAATTTTTCACATATAGGAATTGACTGCATGCCAATATGGTACGCAATGTGGACGGTATGACTCAAAGTTTTCTTTTTTAATATAAAAGTATCATTTTAGTTAAAAACATATCACATATCCAAAACTAAAAAAACAATATTGGATTATTTTCTAACAATAGGTAAATGATCCATAATTTATTTTGGACATATATGAATCTAATTCATATCAATTTGATACTCGATATGGTCAGTATGACTCTAAGTATGAACTTTAAATATAAAAGTGCCATTTTAGTTTAAAATTCTCATCACATATAAAAAACAAATAAAATGAGTTCATATTGTTTTCAAACTTTAGTAAAATTATCTAAAATTCATTTTTAATGTATAGTAATTGACTGCATATCAATTTGACACATGATGTGGTCGGTACGACTCAATGCGCGTGTTTTCAATACAAAAGTCACATTTTAGTTTAAAACGCACATCAAATAAACAAAACCAAGAAAACATGATAATATTTTTTTTCAAAGATTAGTAAAATTTTAAATAATTCATTTTTGACATGTAAGAATCAACCTTACATCAATTAGACCCCCAATGTGGTCGGTATGACTCTAAGTTCATGTTTTCAATACAGAAGTTTCATTTTAGTTTAAAATACACATCAAATAACCAAAATCGAGGAAACAAGATCATATTATTTTAAAATTTAGAGAAATGGTCCATAATAAATTTTTGACATGTAAGAATCTACTACAAATCAATCTGAGACATGATGTGACTGATATAACTCAAAGTGTGTGTTTTAAATTAAAATGTGTTATTTTAGTTTGAAGCATGTGTCACACAACCAAAACTGATAAAATAAGATTTAATTGTTTTAAAAATTTAGTAAAACAGTCAATAATTCATTTTTATATATTAGAATTGACCTCACATAAACCTGACACCTGATTTGGTCGGTATGACTCAAAGTTTTTTTTTCAATATAAAAGTGAAATTTTAGTTTAAAATGTGTGTCATATCCTCAAAATAAAGAAAAAGATCTTAAATTGTTTTAAAAAATTTGGAAAACGATACATAATTAATCTTTCATGTGTAGGAATCAACTGTATACCAATATTAAACATTATTTTATTGGTATGAATCAAATTACACAGGTTTAATATAAAAGTTTCATTTTAGTTTAAAATGAATCAAAAATATAAAATTGAGAAAACAAGCTCAGATTTTTTTCAAACCTTTGAAAAATGATCCATAATTAATTTTCAACATGTGGGAATAAATAAAACATCAATATGACATCCTATGTGTTCGGTATGACCCAAATTACATGCTTCCAATATAAAAGTGTCATTTTAGTTTAAAATTCAAATCAAACATCCAAACATGATAAAATGATCTTGAATTGTTTCCAAATTTTAGGAAGATGACCAATAATTAAATTTTAATGTTTAGGAATCAACCTAATGTCAATCTGAAACCCGATGTGGTTAATATGACTTGAAGTGCATTTTTTCAATACAAAAGTGTAATTTTAGTTTAAAATACATGCCAGATCACAAAAACCAAGAAAATGAGGTCAGATTGTATTCAAACTTTAGGAAAATGATCCATAATTCATTTTTAATTTTTAATAATTGACTACACATTAATCTGACACATGGAGTGATCGATATGCCTCAAAGTGCATGTTATCAATATAAAAGTACCATTTCAGTTTAAAAAACATATCAAATAGCCAAAATTGAAGAAAATAGATTACATGGTGTATGAAATTTATGAAAATGGTCTATAATTAATTTTTGACATGTAAGAATTGATCTCAAATTAATCTGACACATGATATGATTGATATTTCTAAAAGTATATGTTTTCAATATAAAGGTATCATTTTAGTTTAAAACACATGTTACTAGCTAAAAACCAGAAAATTAACTTTTAAAATTTTGTACAAAAACCCATAATTAATTTGTGGCTTATAGAAATTTACTTAACATCTATCCTACATGTGATGTGGTCGGTATGAATCAATGTGTGTGTTTTCATTATATAAGTTCCATTTTATTTCAAAATGTGCATCACATAGGAAAACTAAGAATAACAAGATCATATTGTTTTCTCATAATTTTATCTACTATCAATTATTTAATTTCCTTACAATTTTTATCTTATACTCATTTAGTTACTTTTCACAATGATAATTCTTGAAGATGAATAAGAAATGGTGTGACAGTTAAAGGATTGTTCTCAAAAAGCATGTTTTATTAAATTCTCTCACATCTATAGTGATTTCTTTATCACCACATATGTTATATAATTCAAGAGAACCTTCTTTTTAGAATAAAAATAAATTCTTTGATGTGTAATAATCAACTAAAAATCAATATGATACATGGTGTTCTAGTTATGAATCAAAGTATATGTTTTTAGATTAAAATTGAAAATTTTTGTTTAATTTATTTCTTTATAGTATTACTAACATAATAATTGTTTTATTATATAGGTGTATTATTATTCTTGAGATAGGGTGGTTTGTTCAGCAACTAATATCATGATTGGGGGTTGGTATCCAAATATAAAGGAACATTGATGTTTTTGAATTCTTGTGACAAATTTTACTTACTCATAAAATTGTATAAACCAATGTTTGAAATCACTATAAAATTGTGTTTTTTCTTATATTTGTTTTATAAATTTTATTCCAATTAAATATGTTATTTTCTCTTTTATTTTATCCCTGTTTTTTCTATTGCAATGTACTATAATTTTAACAATACACTACAATATTCTTTCCTTTTACCAGAACTAGTAAAAGAATGAATAAAGGGATTCTTTATCAATGTTAATCTAGAACCAATAAAGGACCCCCTTTATCAATGCTAAAAAACCGCTGATAAAGTTTCACATTTGTCAATGAATTTTTTAATACTAATAAAGTTTCACTTTATTGGTGTTTTTCTAGTGCTGATAAATGACTATAGATTTTAAGTCCACTCTGATTGTCTTCTATTATTTTCTTCTAAAATTTCTTGTTTAGATCATCTTTTTTCTTATCAATTTTTTCCAACTCCAAAAAAATTTCTTCCATAAAAATGATATAGGGATTAATGAATCCACATTGTGTTTTATAGGGTTTTAACTTTATGCAGTAGTAATATAAGTTCCTATAGAAAATATGAATAGTTGTTTTCTTTAATAAACATAGTATATCTTTTTTTGGACATATGGATTATTAACATGTACCTCATGTATGTATTCACAACTGAGACTCTCGTCCATTCAAACATTAGAACCTCATTTATACTATTGAGACCAACCACATATGTAATGGAATCAACAAATATTTCTCCTTTATATTGAATATAGGACAAATAATTATCTTTGAATTTAACATATTTATGAATTTGTAATGTTAATATATGTTACAGTGGAACAAGTAAGGATAAGGAACTTCCCGAAGGTCCTTTTGTTTTCTTATTCGATTCACTGGATTTTCTTGATCTAACCTTTTATTTCCCCATCATTTTATCCATTTACAATACCATACCTCACTTCAATTTTTTTTCATCAAATGTTGTTATATTTTCATTTGAAAAAATTATGAAGGAAATAATCCATGTATATTTATAAGATTATATGTCTATGCTATAAAAGTTCCAACAAAATCATTGATCATTGTAATATATGAATCATTAAGTGGAATAGGAAACTCATTGCTCAACTCTTGAGATACTTCAACCCCCACTCTCATGTGATATTTTTGGATTTCTTTGTTGTGTATCATGTATCCTAATATATTATACACCATACCCATCAAAACATGGCAGTTCATGGGTATTAATATATAGAGATCACATACAACTTCTCCCTACAAATTTTAGTAATATAAAGTTATCAGAAGTTGTTTGATTTAAATTTAGGAGAAAGAGTAATGAAAAAATTATTACCTCAAGCAAGGTATGAAGTTCAGGGGGGATGACTAGACTCAAAACTAGTGGGGTAATTTGTAACTTCCTCTGTTGATCTTTGTTCCACTTTCAGTTCACTTTGATCCTTTCACATATATTGATCTTCCAAACCAAACAAGAGAATACTGTCTTACACAGAATCTATTTTCACCTAAAATCCTTTCATCATCTGATATATATCTTCTTGTGGATTTTTATTCTTGAGATATTTTCTAGGTGTCACTCTGAAACCTATACCTCAAACACAACTATATTATTCTAGCTACTTCAAAGCTATTAAAAGTGGTTTTTATTTAGGTATGGTTGTTATCGATTAATTTGTTTAAACCATATAAAAAAATAATGAACATAAATATATATTTTTATGTAACACTAATAAAAATCATAATTAATTACTATTATGTTATACTTATATATGTTTACCATAATACTTGTGTATTTTTATCAACTAGTTTACCCTCTTCATTTACACGAGTCTCCTTCCATAACACATGATTTGGGATGGAAGTGTATTTTCATTTTGACTCATCAATCTGCATATAAAAAATGAAATATATGTTGTTTCATATATCATAAATTTTTTATTTTATATTAAAAATACATACCTTTTTCTCTTATAGTGATGTGTACCCCATCCTTACTTTGTGATAGGGGAACACTAGTTTTATTTCACATTGTTTATTTTCAGAACTCCTTTTATTTTTCATAAATTAAAAAATTTTAATCTAATTGAATAAAATAAATAATATCAAATACTATATTATAAACTACAATGAACCAAAAATTATTTCTCATAATGATGATGGATGAAATAATTCTATGTTTCTTACTTTATAATGTATGAATATGAAATTGGTGGGTGGGAATTTTCTTTCCCCTTAATATCCCTAAGAGGAATATTGGAAATAATTTTCTGGAAGCCTCTATGGGCTTTTCTAGAAGCAATTAAGATATATTTCTTATAGAAATCATCTAAAATAAATGAACTTTTCAAGGGATAATTAAAACAAAATAAATGTTTCATTATATAATTTTTTGGTAAAATAGAAAAAGTATATTGTAACATGACCTTTATATCTTCCCAAAGGGTTTATTTCTTTGCAGGTTAGACATCCACCATGAATCTATATCAATTAGAAAATTCATTCTCATTGTGACCTTAACAAAACTAATGAACATTGACTTGTTGGGGTAAACAGGTTTACTATTTTGATTCCATCCAGCCTAAACTTTTGTACCCTTACATATTTCATTGATAATTTTAGAAAAAACAGTCATTCTAGTTCATTATTGTTTTTTTCATAAAATTTTTATTGATCCACTAATAATTCTACCATTTCATCATAAACCACCTATTATTCTGAGATATTGGTAACAATATCATGGGAAGAATTAATTGTCTGTATGAGTAGTCAAAAATTTAATTTAGATTATACTAATACAATAGAGAAAACATAATATTATGAGGAAAATAAAAGTATATTAAAAAACACTTTAAGATACTCATTGAAATCTTCTTATTTTATTTAGAGGTTGAAGGGATTTGTATCCTCAATCAAAAATCCAAGTCCCCTCTTCGTAGTCACATCTAGCATATAATACATTTTCTACAGTGGGATCTATATGAAGTTATTATGATCTACCAATGAAAGGTTCATCCTATATTGAATTTTCATCTTACCCTATAATTGTTTTAGTCATCAGTAAGACAATTTACCAATTCTTGTTTTCTGGATCTGAAACATAAAATACCTCCACTGATTGTGATTCCATTATGAATATATCATCCTTATACCCTTTAACACTAAAATTATCCTTTACAAATCCCATTTTATTAAATTTCACTACACTTATTTTGTTAACCAATTTTTAATGGAAAATAGTCACTTGGAATGTTGTATAATAAAATTCCTATATCTATCTGATGATGCTGAAATATGACATATTTTCTTAAATTGGATTTCTATCCTTAGAACAAGACAGGTTCATAGCTTTTTCCATAAGCATAACTCCACTATTTTACATTGTACTTTGGTTATCATGTTATTTTTTATAAAATGTAAAAACATTAATTACAAAACCAGTGTAAGATATAACATTCTCATTTGGTCCTTTGTCTAGCCATCGATGTCGTTCATCAATTGAATTAACATTTTCAAATAACACCTTATAAATATGATCTTGGAATCATTCTATAAACTATTTATTATGTATATTTGATATCCATCATTCATCCCTTGATGGATTCAAATGTCTAAGGATTTCTTTGTTCTCTTGAACTTATGGATCAATATCTTTACTATAATGTAAAATGTGAAGGTGAGATTTCTCCCACTCTGTGATGGTAATTATAGAAAAATATATTCTAAAAATACCTTTACCCATAAGGTATCGTTTATAAGAAGACTTTTGGAGACTGATGTTATCAACATATGACACTTAATTGGTATATAATTCAAAACATTCTTGAACAATATATCATCTTGTGATACAAACTTTTACATGAACTTGATTCTTGATTTACCCTTTAAAAATCATTATATACAATTTAATGGGGGAACATCCATATATAAATCACAATTCTATATAGTTTAACCTATATAACCAAGTGAACCATCACCTAGACCATTATATAAAATAATGATAGTGGGAAGAGAATCTCTAATTCACATAATGTGACTGTAACCTCTTTATTCATGATTGGAAGATTCAAAATATATATAACTTTACTATATAAGGGTTTTAAAAATAAGTAAATAGTGGTTAATATATGTCATAAACTTTTAGGTAGAATAAAACATAATGTGATGGGCATCAAATCAATCATTAAAACATGTTATTTGTTTTAGTCTCTCTAACTTCAAATTAGTCCATGATATCAAATTCTTGATTTTTTAGGAATACACCTCTAAAAAATTTACACCATTAAGAAAAATGAATAATTGATTTTTTTGTCTGGATATATTGTAAGCTAATTGAGGAAGAAAAGTATTCCTTTTACCCTTTACTAGTGCCAACTCTTCTCTTGTCACCATGTAAATCATGTCCAACCTAGCCTTGATTCCATCTTTTATTTTTCCAAGAACATTTAGTAATGTGCCAATAACACTATTAAATTTTTTTCTACATGCATGATATCAATAAAATATCTCACATACAAACAATTATAGTATGGTAATTCAAATAAAATTGATAAATTTTTGCAACATGATTTCATAAAGTTTTGTAAAAATGGTTTACCGAAAATAATTTTTTTATATTTTACTTTATCGAAGAGTTTATCACCTATTAGTGGATATGGTATTTCACCTTTTTTGGTATTCTCGTCGAATGTTGTCATCTAGGATCGATATTTATGTTTTCAAGTTAAAAAACTATGATGTTTTAAAAAAATAATCTTTGAGAATTTTTTTCAACTGAACTAAGTGTGTGAATTCTTTACAAGTGGGACACCCCAACATTTATTTAATGTTATAGCCAGAAAAATTTCCATAAGTAGTATATTAATTCATCATCCCATACAACATATCCCTCAATATAAATTATTCACTTATATTATCATCAAATATTGTGACACTTGTATCCCACATCAATTTCAGATATTCGATCAATGGAGACAAATAAACATCAATATCATTACTAGGTTGTTTTGGTCCAAATATAAGCAAAGATGTATTTGTGATTTGTGCATAACCATGAATAAGTGTTCTAATTTACCAACATAACTTGCTATGTACTGTGAGTACTACTTAGTACACTAAAAAGATTTATACCATTGGAAGATAACGAAAGAGAAAATTTTCTCTACTCAATTCAAAATTTAGGATACTCATAATCAATTTTCTTCTATTTAGGAGAGTCTACTGGATGATGTAGTTTCACATCTTTAATTATTGTATCTGCATTACATGTTAATTTTATAATATTTTTCTAACATCCTAAAGTCCTCTAAACCATGTAATGATAGTAAATCACAATAAAACTTTATTAATACATGATTCATCTTCCTTGTATTGATTCGCACCACACTTAGGTCATTTTATGAGTGATTCATGGTCCTTGAGAAATAATATGTAATCATTTTTACAAGAATGTATTTTTTGAGAGATTATTCCAATTTAACATAGAATTCATTTATAATCATATTTTCAAAAAGGAAGTTTATTTTATTATGGTATCATATCATTCAAGCGACCAAGTAGTTCTGTAAATATGGTTTTACTCCACTGACTAACATATTTAAAATTATATAACTTCAATACAACTTATAATTTTTTATATTTATTAAAAAACATATATAATAGACTCTTAGAATAGTTAATTAACATCTCAAACAAATTTATACAATCTTGAAGGTAATCTTTAATTTCTATTGAAATTTTTTCCATATGATCTCTATCATCATTTACATTGGTATTCATATAAAATGATCCATAAACTACAGTATCATTTCAATCAATCTATATATTTGATTTTTTCTAGGTTTAGTCCAACATTTATAGATCTAGTCCATTCCTTGACAAATAAAATTTTCATCTAACTCTTCCAAACTATTTTTTATTGAATAACAACAATATAAACACAGACAAAGGATTTGATAAGGGTCATAGAATGATATATTGAAAAACTGATAAACTCTTCAACTCCATCTTCATAATATTTTTTCATATAATTAACATGCATCCATTTTCAATTCATATCCATCCTATTAGGTTTGTAAAATATTAATTTTCAGAAAAAAATAAATAATTATAGATAATATATTTATAATAAAGGAGAGTGTTATAGATAATTCTAATAAGGGGAACCAAACATTTTAATTTTATCATTAATTATTCCTAACAAGTTATCATTTTACACAATGGGGACATGAAAAGAAAAAACTAGGGTAAACATGTGACTATTGGTTCTGCTTATCTATTTAATGTTGTGATGAAAAAAAGGTGGTAATAAATATGTTGGAAAATAAAGTTTATTTATTATTAGTTGGAAGACTTCCTATGGAAATTATTTCTCATGATTTTCATTTAATTGTGACCTGACTTTCTAAATTTGTGTACAAATGATTTTCCTTGAATCTTAAAAGGTCATATAATCACTAGATTTCGACATAGGGTCAAGGAACTTGGATTTTCGTGAAATTAATGGGTGAAACTATTATTGATGACAGAAGTAAAGTTGGATTCTATATTACTCTCTTTTTCTAAAGATTATTCTAGACTATGTATTATAGGAATACCAAAAAATATATTTGTAATATAACCTACTAACAAAACACTATTTCAAAAATATTATAGTTATCAATCTTAGTTATATTTCTCATATCCTACAATATCCAAAACCTCAATTCAATTTACTTAAAACACAAAAATTACTTTCCATTAATAAACATTCCAAAAAATTCAGTTTGCACAAATTTCACTTCATTGAGATCCAAAACATTAAAATTCCACATCTAACAATTAAACACGCCAATATAAGCTATCTAACACATCTAGTAGTCAAAACCTTCACAGGTATATCCAAAAGAGTATACTCATTATTAGAAAAATATTTATTGCATGTATGGTTAGGGGATATTATAATAAAATTTATAAAATTCTTCCACTATATTCTAATCCTATATGTTTACAAGATAATTTTTTTTAAATTATATTTTTTATGGGTGACACTCAAACCATTCCTAATGATACACAATAGATCAAAATAATAATAATATTTTTTACATGTCTTAATAAAAATAAATAATGTTATAAATAAGAAGTTAAAACATATAGATACCCAAACACCTAAAACCATGACTAAAATTCTTCTTGTCCATCCCTTATATTTATGGTAACTTGATAAGAAAATGAATATTTGAAATCATTTTCTCAAATTATATATTAACCAAGGAATCCTCACAAAACCTTCAATACTAGGAGTCATATTCTAATAAAATAAGAAATAAACCACTCAAAAACACTTGGAAACCTCCCTTAGATTTGACAGGTCCATTATATAACTATTTTCCAAAATGAAAGCTAAAAACAAGATGAATAAAAAAATTATTTTTATTCCCCACTTAATGGGATTACCCCATACCCTTACAACTCTATCTAAACATGATAAAAAATTTATATTATAATATCAAAAATTCTATTCCTCAAACCTTATAAATTAACCTGATCATATCCTAAATACCTAAAATGAAACACAAGATAAACCCCTACAATAAAACCATTTAATAGGTACCTCAAATTATAGATATGCTTAATCAAAACCATGTATTTTCATTAAAAACAACATATTGTTATTTTTAACTCTTAAAAAAATGAATTCAATGTTAATTTTCACAAAAAATAACCATTTAACCATTTAATCAAGAAATATTTTTAAAAATAAATTTTATAAAATCATTGACTATTCAAATTTATTTTCAAAACAAATTCACTAAATCAACTATAAAACAATTTCATAGAACTAACCATAACATAATAAAATTTATTTACCTACCAATTTTGGAATTTAAAAAATCCAAAAATTCATTCTTCCTTTTAAAAGATTTTCAATATCAATATTAAAAAAACTATTTTAATTTTTGAATCTAAATAAAAAAATCTAGAATTTTATAAAATTACAAAATATACCTAAAAATAATCCATATAAAAAACTCAAAAAATAAAAAAAAAAAACATAGTCATTCCTTTAATTAAAATAACACTAATTATCCTTAATGATTTGGAACAAATAACTAACAAACAGATCATTGAAATGAAAATTATAACTTTCATTATGTGATGATCAATGGATTATAATGAAACAACTTCAATTTAACTCATGAGTCACTAATATCTAAATAATTAAATAAATTTTAAATATAATAGCAATTAAATCAATAGAATTTCTATTTATCACACATTTATCCCAGTATCTTTGCTTACAATGTAGGCTATTCAACAAAAATTTGAGACCGTAATGGTGGCGAGGCGGTCAGGAAGGAATATGGGGAAGGCTTGTTGTGTCGGTCATTTGAGGCAGGGGAAGATAGGGAAAAAATGGTCACCAGAGGGATTTTTCGTGATGGTGGTTGGTTGGCTTGGGATGAAGACAATGATGGTGTAGAGGAAAGGTGATAGAAAGAAATAAATAAAGGACACAAAAATATAATGTGGTTTAGAAATTTTGTGCATGAGAAAGGTGATCGATGACACTAATAAATGAGAGAGGAGGAGAAATAAAAATATACTATAGATTTAGGAGAGTTGATTTGTTTGAGAGAAGGTCTAGGGGGAGAGGTAAGAGAGCTAATCTTTTTTGAGAGCATGAACAATGTAGGGAAAATCAGTTCAATTAGGGTTCCATTTAGAAAACGAGAAGAGTTTTATCTGCACATTCTTAGTACTGATAAACATATATCTTTATTATCACTATAAAAGCTTTGATAAATACTTTTATAATTAATTTATAAAATATCATTAATATAATTAACGAATTTAAATGTATATAATTATAAATAATAGATAAATATAAATGTATATATTTAAAAATACATTAAAATAATTGTAAATATATATTTATAAATATTATTATAGATAAGTATTTTATATTATAATTATAAATAAATTTATTTGAAAATTTATTTATAAATAGTTATATATATTTATAAATATATTTATATAATTATACATATTTTTATAATTATATATATATCTAATAAATAAATATTAATATAAATATAAATATAATAATTATTTAAATATATTTATAATAATTTTATAATATTTTTAATATATAATTATTTATTTTTAATTATATAAATACTTTTTTCAAAACTATATTTATTTATTTATAATTATAAATATATAATTTTATAATTTTAGTAAATATAAATTTATAAACATATTTATTTTTAAATATATTTTTATAAATATATTTTTAACATTATTAATGAATATATAATATTAAATGCATGAATGTTAAAAATGACTAAAATTGAATAATTAAAAATGATTAGACTTTCAAAATATTAAAAAATTGGATAGGTTTTATTAATTATAGAAAATATTAAAAATTAAAATATGGATATATATACAAAAAAAGATGAAGACATATTGAAAATATTAAAACATAGTAAATAGATATGTATAAATAAATATTAGAAAATGACTAAATTCCAAAAAAAATATTAAAAATGAATTAATAATACTAACTCTAATAATCTTAAAAATAAGTAAAAAAACACTGATTAAAAATATAATATATTAAATATATTATGTTACTAAATGAAATTATAAAATGAATATTAAAATTTGAATAAATTACATAAATATTAGGTGTGTGTTTTTATAATTACATAAATATATGTGTGTGTGAAATTAATATGTGTGTGTGTGTGTGTGTGTCTAAGTTTCATATATGTTAAATTGAACAATGTCATTATATAACATTTAACATCTATTAATGAAATAAATAATAATATGTATGAATAAATTTTAAAAATAAATAATTGTTATTAGTTATATATATAATTTAAAAAAATTAAAAATGAATACACACACACCCTCACACACATACATATATTTCTATGTGTGCCTATATGTGTGTGCGTGTGTGTATGTGTGCGTTAAAATGAAAATGAATACATATTAATTATGAAAATTGCAACCATATGAAAAAAATAAATGTTAATGAACAAGAATGTGTAAATAAATTTTAGGAAGTTGATAAAAAATATTAAATTAAAAAAATATTTAAATTAAAAAATATTTAAAATCAATAAAATATAAAAAAATTAAGCACACATTTGACTTTATCATTGGATAAAATATATTAAATTAATGCATGTTAGAAATGAGTGAAATTTAATTATATATATATAATTAAATAATTAATTTATTGTATATAAATAATAAAAAATAACAAATTAATTAAATGATTAATATACTAATTAAATAATTAATATACTATTTATTTATATATATATTATGTTTAATTTTTTAAATAATTTTAATCATTTTTACTTATTATAAATAGTATATAAATTATTTAATTATATATATATATATCATTGATATACTATTTATTAATATATATATATATATATACTTATTACATTTAATTATAAAAAAATCGGGTGTTGGTCCGGTCCAGCTCATAAACCTGCATAAATATATGCTTAAATAAAAATTAATATATATATATTAATGATGTAAAGTACAACTATATTGAAAACATTAAATGTTAAAAAAATTCAAAAAAATTTAATTAATGAAATTTTTATTAATAAAAATGAATAAATTTAATATATATTGTAATAAATAGTATATTAATTATTAAATTATTTTATTAAGTATTTAATAAATTTACTCATTTTTATTAATTATAAATAGTGTATTACTTATTGAATTATATATATAATATTTTTGTAATTTATACATTTTTAATTAAATAAATAATATATAATTTAATACTATATTTATATATTAAATTTAATAAATTATATATATAATTAAATTATTAACATACTATTTATTAATATATGTCAATATTTATTAATACATATTAATATATATATTAATACATATCAATATATTTTTATATATACCAATATATTTTTCTATATATCAATATATATTTTTATATATTAATATTTAATATATCAATATATATTTTTATATACGGAATAAAAATTTAGATATAAAAAAATGAATAAATATAAATAAAATTTTAAAATGAATAAATTTAAAAAAATATTATACAAAAAAATTTAAAAACAAACAAATTTAATATATATATATATATATATTAATATCTAATATATTCATATATATTTATATTTAATATATTCATTTATATTAATATTTAATATATTTTTATACATTAATATATATTTTTGTATATGAAATAATAATTTAATTATAAAAAAATTAATTAACATAGCTAGCCAACAATAGTGAAGGGTAGACCGCATTGAGCAAAAGGTAGGCCAACACCCAAGGGTGCCTGAGGAGAGTGAAACACTATGAGAAGAGTATTATCCAAGGCATATAGGGGATTATGTGTGTAGGAATAGGCTTATTTAGGTGTTTGGAGAGTGTATGTGGGAGCCCATCCCCGTAGCAGGCTTTTGATGTGTTGATGTCGTGAAATCATACAAAACGAAGCTTCTGAATAACCAAAAGTTTGATATGGGACTCGGGCATGCGATCACTTTAGTTTTATCAATAATTTAACTAGCAATGATAAAGAAAACATTTATCATTCTAGAAAACGTGATGATAAACAGAACCCTTTAGCAACACTAAAAAGCGCTAATAAAGGTCTTTTTTTTATCATTGGTTTTTTAGTGCTGATAAATGGTACCTTTTATCAATGATAATAAAGTAAATATTTATTAGTGATTCTTACTAGCTTAGATAAAATCTGTCATTGAATAAACCCAAATATATATTAGTGCCTTCCTAGGTCGATGAGTCTTTCAACAACTCCAAAAGAGTCCATCTCTAATGCCCAATATCTCGTGTATCTGAATAAGTAATTGAGTGGAGGTCCCATACCTTGCTACCATGCCACACGGTCTAGGGAGAACAACTCTAATTGAGGACCCACACCTCAATAGTGCTCAAAGATATGGGAATACCACTCCGTAGGTAGAGGACTTGTGCTCTAAATAGGGGAGTATTGTCTCAACCAATATGAAAAAATTGAGGGACTCATGCCTGGATGCAATATGGGTAGTACCATCTCCATGGATAGAGAACCCATACTCTGACATGACAGGTGAGTACTATATCTATGGATAGAGTACCCATGCCATAAATATGGGAGTTTCATCTCTACTAGGATAAAGAACATGGGGGTCTCGTGCCCTAATATGACGTGAAATTATTATCCCCATGGATAGAGGACTCATTCCCTAATACAACATAAGAGTACCATCTCTATGGATAGAGGGCCTTTACCCTAAATAGGTGAGTACCATCTCTCTTTGGCATGAAGTTTATGGAGGACCTATTCCCTGATGTGATATTGGAGTACCATACCATTGGATATAGGACCCACTCCTTGAATAGGGGAGTATCGTCTCTATATGTAACTCTATGATAATCCTACCCAATCAATTCTATCATCGAGCATCACCTGAGGAATTATCCCAATCAAAACATCTTTCATCATATCTCATATTCCATAAAAAAGGATACCAATGCATTCTACATGAAAAAACACTCATAATAGGCTATTGATGGGATGAAATATGATTCCAAATGACGGATGTATGAGAGGAAGAATGTTTAATTAAGGGTACACATTGTGTATGGGGATTACACAACATGTGACCACACTTTTCTACCAAGATTTTTTCTCATCTAGGCACAAATTAGAGGAAATGTCTATGTACATGATGTTTCCTCTGGGATACATGACATGTATGACCACCCATGGACCTGGACATGCATCTCAGCCCATTCCCATGTATTCCATATCATTCCCATGTACACCGGTACACTGCGTGTATCATCACACCGATCCCTGGGCATGCGTGTCTAGAACACATCAAGGCCACTTAGGCAGGTTCACACAACGTATAGTCCACCTATATTCTATGTGATATTTAACTTCACCATAAACCCTAACACCACAACCTTGGGGGCTACACATCATGTGTTCTTCCAGGATACACGACGTGTAGTCGATGTTGTCATTGAAAGTTAACATCTTTTACATGGATTGTCAATCCATATTCACCGCCATGAATCACACCCTTTGACTACAGAAAATTGGAGGTAATCACCACTAACCAATTTTTTATCCCTTCAGTGTCTGATAATTGGAAACTAGCAGTCCATATGCATTATGCAACATCGCCTGTGTACCAACTTCTCGATCTTATAAACCTTTCAGATCCTTGATTCATGACGTATCACATGAATACTTTATAATTCCTCAATACATATACAAAATATTGATCTGTGTGACATTCATGCGACTACAAAAAATCTAGTGGTTTGATCACACTTGAACCCGCTCAGAAATGTCAAACTATAACCCCATAAACCATTGATGAATAACGCGATGAATGAAGTGGGAAAATGAATAAGAACAAAGTAAATCCTATAATTTTTCAAGCATTCTTGGACAATTATCTCATAAGAGGGATAATTGGGGGTTATAACAAGGATTAATATGAATAATTTAATTTAAATAATCAAATTAGTGAAATGGGATCATGCGGTGAAAGGATAAATATTAATCAATAAGAAGATATAAATATCCATGATAACACTTTTAATAAAGGGAAGAAAAAACAATTAACGACCCCTACCTTAATATTTTATTGATCTCTAGTGAATAACATGTTCACCAGTAATGGATAAGAACTGTTTTGTTCACTACCTCGTGATTCGCCTCGATTTGATTATCATTTGTCATCTAATTCTGATTTTCCAATGAAGAATACTCTAAATATCCTCTCAAAGCTCCCAAGGTTATGTGATTAACTTTGTATAATTTATATAGTAGAAAATAAATTGATAAAATTATGTTATGGGTATTAAATGAAATCATTAATTAATCCACTTAATGTACTCACTAATGACTGTCTTATCCAAAAAATTAATGACAACCAACTTTAGGTTGTGCCTAGGGTAAACCCCACATAAAAAAATTAACCGGTCTATCATATTTATTATTCAAGACTATATTCAGGATATATTACTTTATTTATAAAAAACTATGTGTTCATGATATAAATGTATTTAATATTTTTATAAAATTAATTTCGTCCTCATCAGGCCTTAGAATCTTCTGTCGTCTCTATGCTTAGATTCAAAAAAATATTTAATATATATCAAATTATTACAAGAAAAAAAAACAGAGTCTCTAAATTATCCCCCCTTCAATGATGTTCTTCCCTAAAAGCATAATCTCTACAAAAAGATAGGGAAACTAGGCCGGCATATGACTCTCTCCTTCCTAGGATATCTCCTACATGCTCATGTGCTGCTACACACAAGAACCAATAGAATGGTCCATACTCATAGGATCCTCTCCTTCTAATCCATGATCACCACTCAGTACTTCGTAAACACATCTCCATCCTTGATTTTCATCTCTCCCAGGTTAATAACAAGTGTAAGATTATGTATAGATCTCCTCAACTAAGATACATGGAAGGCATCACGCACTTAGTCTAATAGTGGTGGTGGGGCTAAGTCATAAGAAACCTCACCAACCCTCTATAGGATCTCAAATGACCTGATGAATATCGAGGATAACTTTCCTTTCTGAAAGAATCTCTATAATCCTCATCATTGGGAGACTCTCAAGAAAACATTGTCTACCTTCTTAAACTCCAAAGGCCTACAACATCGATCTGCATGAGATTTATTTCTGATTTAGGCTTCCCTCATCCACTCACAGATGACTTGGACCTTCTTCATGGTCTCTAGCACCATCTCTGTCCCAACAAGATATGTCTCACTGATCTCATCCTAATATAAGAGTAACCAGTATGGTCTCCCTTGCAAGGCCTTAAAAGGTTCCATGCCGATAGTAGAGTGTTATCTATTATTTTATGTAAACTCCACCAATATAAAGTGATCCTCCCATCTCTTGAAAAAGTCTAACAAGCAAGAACTAAGAATATCCTCCAACACCTGGAGAGTGTGCTCAATTTTCCCATCTATATGGGAGTGAAAATTTGTACTCATCCTTAACTCGGTCTCAAATGGCTCATGCATGCCTCTCCATAACTATGACGTGAACCAACCATCATGGTCGAAGAATTTCGTTGAGGGATCCCCATGAGTTCAGATGTTCTTACACATGTACAAATGCCCATACTCTCCATCAAACTCTTATATCTGATGGCAATTAAGTGTACCGACTTGGTAAGTTGGTAAACTATCACCTAGATGGAATCTTGGCCTCTCTCAATACATGGAATCATTTTCACAATTTCCACGGATATTCCATCCTATTTGAACTTAGGTATCTCAATAGGATGCAAAAAACCTACTAAAAACCAAGCGCTCATTCTTCACCTGTTGATAAGTGAGAAAATTAGAGATGAACTTGGAAATAGTCTACCTCATGCTAGCCCACAAAAACTACCACTGAATGTCCCTATATATCTTCTCTACACTGAGATTTATAGATAATAGAGAAGTATGAAACTCCCTCATTAACCCATCTTGGAACACGACTGGAACCACCATACATCTTTTGAAATTGATAACATGATACCCTCCTTCAAATAATTCATCTGGTGAATATGTAACGACTCAAAATTTTATTAATGAAAATTTTTCTTGATCTAATTAAATGTGTTATTATATAAAAAGGTTGTGTAAAACATATGCACTTCCTTGGTTTTATGTTTTTGGATTTCAAAATTCCATTATGAATTTTTACCATTGATAATATAGCCATTGAAAAGTGACCACATGATTAGTATAAATATAGGATTTTAACAAATCCAATTTACTTAGAAAAAGGAAGCATTGGCCCTATCTAGAATAATTTCTACATACAAAGCCCATTTTTCAGAGATTGGAAAGGAGGTAGTGTCATTAGGCTTCTCTCTTGACCAAGCCCAAGACAAGCTTCAGTACGTTAATCTTGAATGAAACTGCATATGGGAGAAGTGGAAGTTAATAGAGATTACCACCCGGGCGATGTTATCTGAGCCTCCCCAATAGTCTGTCACCATCACACACCTTACCCTTAGGTCTTATGTGGGTGTTATAATGGTCTATGTAACAAGACCCTAGTACTATGAGTATGTGCATTATTTTTGTATAGAATAAAGAATATACATTCGATTTATTATTGTTACTTGGTAAATAGTTTTTAAAATACAAATAGTATTTTTAGTTAAAATTCATTTAAGATTTTTTTTTGAATTAATGGATTTTTGAATTAAATAATATTTTAAGAAAATATTACTACTAAATTACATTTTATTATATATAAATTATAATATAATTTTTATGCATACAATTTTATTTTTTATTATGGTTTGAAAGCCATTTTTTCCAAACCCATGAATTTTCGATAAATATCGGTTTTTATTTTAAAATTAAAAGGCCAAATATTTATAATTTTGTTTAGATAAAATTAATATTATTTTTGGAATTATGGTGTTGAAATTATCCAACTATGAATTTTTCATAATATTCCGAGACAATCAAATTTTTGGGTGAAAATGAAATAATATTTAAATATATAATGTGTTTGATGACATCATAATGACCCAATAGTGTTGTAATAAAAGAATATAAATGGGTTTTTGGGCCAATATATGTTTTAACTTTAAAATAATATTATTTTAGGATTTATTTATTTATTTTAGAAATCCTTAGTGGACCCTCCAAGACTTATAAAACATTTTAACATTTCAAAATGATTTCCTTGAGAGTGTGACTCACCTCCACATAAGAAAGCCTAATAGTTTAATAATTTAGGCCATTGGAATTAAAAATTATGTTTTATACTCCATTTTTTAAAAAACCATGGGCAAAAACCATGGTATGATTTGTGGTTTTGATTATTTTAATGTGTGGTGTCCAAAACCAAAATAAAAAAGAATTACCTCTCATTTTCTATATAAACCCACTCAATATCTAATTACTCTTCACTCAAACCATTTGGAGCTCTACAAAACCCTGAGATCCTCTCTCTATAACCCTCCCAGTGTGCCCCAATCTCCCAAGAATCCTCTCTAAATCCCCTCTCAATCCTCTCCCAAGCCATTGGGATCACACTTCCATGTATGGGATTTATTCCTTTCTCATTTTTTGTCCAAATTTATTTTTGTTGTTATAACATTTTATTTTCAATTAAAAATATTGGGGTATTATTTTTCACCTCCACCATACTTTCCTCCTTACATATGAATGATGTGAGACCTCTTTCTCTTTCATTAATTCCTTTCACGTACACCCGTTACCATGCCAAAATTTCGTAAGGAATCTCTCTCTTCTTATTTACATTCAAGAAATTATTTTATATTATGCATCTAAATTCCATTATAAATGTTGGTATATTATGTTTCATTACCCTCTTAATGTAAATTTCATTTATAAATGATGATAGACTCCTTTCTCTCTCATCAACCCATTCTGTGATTTCTATTTGACGTTGTTATGATGCTGAAATTACACCAAAATTTCCCATTCCAAAATAATCGTGTAAGTGAATACCATACCCATTTCTCTATCAAGGATATTAAACAGTATGCACTTGTACTTTTTGAATGAGTACTTACATTTATGTATTCCACATCTCTTATTCGTGGAATAAATTGTGATGTTTAATGAATCCATGTTGTATGATCTATGTGGCACCCTTATAAATGAAATTAAATGATTAAGAAGGGTGAGCCCTAATAGCTCTCCAGTGCATTGGGTAAAGATTAGTATCCTGATACATCAAGTGAAATGATGGTTTACAAATACTAATTCAAGTGTAATGAGGGTTTACTCATGCTCTATGTGCAATTAACCTTGGATCATGCTAATATCATGTTAAATGTTATTTCTACATTTCCATGTTATGATTATAATGCTATATCATGCCTTTATGTTCATTTTTCTCTTATGATCCATTGATATTCCTATTTCCTAACATGTATTGTATTCTTTATGTTATTCCTTGTTTACTCCCTCACTGGGCTTTATATCTCACCATTTTCTTATGCACATCCTCAGGTTATCCCATGCAATGATAAGTACGAAGGAATGTGTGTGGTCATGTAAAATAAGTTTTCAATAAAGTTGTGTATTTAATGTTTTCAGTTATTTTGTAATGTTCCAAAGCTCCAAATACACTAGACCTCTCTATCTAATATGTTGTATCAAGTGAATATTTTATGTAATAAATTGTGTTTAAGTGTGAAATAAATATTTGGGTTGTTATAGTTGGTATCAGAGGATAGGTTTAGTTATTTTTGGGATTCGGATTAGAAAACCCTAGTGAAAGACTTAGAGATAAGACTATGTATTATAAAAATATCCCTAAATTTTGGTAAGTATCGATTAATTAGTTTATTAAGAAAATACATCCCTACCTGGATACGAGCAGGTAGAGGAGGCTCTGGCACATATGTATCTAGGGGTAAAACCAAAAAACACTACTTTAAGTTAGACTCGAACAAGAACCGGTGCAAGAAAATGGGAATTGATTCACTCTTGGTTACAAAACTACTAGGGATATGATTTGGTAAACTCATAATCTTAGTATGAACCATTATTAAGGGAATAAAAAATTCCCCTTAGAATGTATGTTGGGAAGTAGATTATGGATAACATAGATTAAAGCCTATAAATCCATAAGTCAAGGAAAATAAAAGTAATTTATAAGTTATCCCTTTTTGTATTTGGATTCCCCATTATGTGTTACCCTTAAATTTCCTTTTATTTCAGCCAATGTTTAGTAATAGGAGGACTTTAGCTAACAATCGATGTGAAGATCAATGTGACTACTATTCTAATGAGATGCCCAATCTCATGGGTGTGGGAATCAAAAACTTTGTTATGATACCCTCTCAGTTAAATAAATTTTTGAATAGAAACATGGGTAAAGAGGAACACTCAACCCCCCTAAGAAATAACAATTCACAATTGAGAGCCTCATGAGACAAAGGCCTCCTACTTTTAATGGATCATATGATCCCTCAATTTTCGAACAATGGATCAACTCCCTTGAAAAGATCTTATCCATCCTTCAATGTACTGAATAAGAGAAGGATATTCTAGATGATTATAATATATATGGTGAAGATGGTAAATGGTGGAAATTGATCAAAAACACAAAGACTGAGGAGGAGATCCAGGCATTGGAATGGAAGGATTTCCATAAAAAATCGATAAATATTTCTTGCACACCCTCTTCATTACATGGAAGGGGACTTCCTTTCCCTCGAGAAAAAAACATGATGAATACATTGAAGAGTATGAGGAAAACTTCAAAAGGCTTCCACGACATTCCTCCAGCTTTGTCATTACCCATGAATGTAAGGTTGAACGCTTCTTTGGTGGGCTAAGACCTAGCCTACGGAAAGCCCTAGTGATCCATGAATTAGAGATCTATGTGGAAATTGTCCGATGTGACCTCAAAGTAGAAATGGAGATCATAAAATACTAGGGGTATCATGGGGATAAGAATAATAATGTGTACTTTAATTCTAGTAGTTTTATGGATAAATCCAACGGTGCTAAAAAAGTTCCGCTACCCACTTACCAAAGGTGAAGAAAGAAGCACCCTGGAAATTTTCTAAAGGGGACGAGGAGAGGAATGCTCTGTTTGACCCTCAAGGCATTATTAATTTCTTCCACATTAAATATACAGGGCACTTTGCAAACCAATTCCATAATACAAGGGTTTTCAGAGGCAACCAACAACCTCTAAGGTAGTAAGTGAGAGCTGTTTCCATCCCTACCGTTGAAGTGAACCTTGACAATGAAGTGGTGATAGGTATGCTAGTTATTCATTCAAGAATAGAAAATTTTCTTTTTGATTTTGGTTCTATTCATTCTTTTATATCCTGAAAGTTTGGTAAAACTATGCCAAAACCACCAAAAATCATGGAAGTAGAGATGTCAGTGAGAATGAAAAATGGGGAAATCATTGCAACCCATGAATATAACTCCTCCCCTATCACAATTTATGGATTTAAATACACATAAAACCTCATCATACTATCTCTGGTGTAATTTGATGAAATTATTGGCATGGATTGGCTTTCCTTATATAGAGAAAACATAAATTGTTGTGGGAGGGAAATTACTCTCCGTATGGAGAATCGACCCCCGATTCTATATAAGTGCATGGAGGAGGATGAATCTTCTTTAGCACCATCATCTGAAGAATTCATATTACTACCTTATGAGGATGTGTATCTTTCTCAAAGGATTGAGTCTAAGGAATCAATCTTCCTTCAAGGCGTGCCTATTATGAATGAATTCCTTGAAGTGTTTCCTGAGGAGTTTCCTAGTCTTCCTCCTAGAAGAGATATTGAATTATCGATTGATCTTATACCTGGGGCATTGCTAATATCCAATACTCCTTATAGAATGGATTTTGTAGAGCTTTAGAAGATGAAGAAACAACTACAAGAGAATCTAGATAAAGGGTTTATATGCCCAAGTGCTTTATCATGGGGTGCACCGGTCCTCTTCGTCAAGAAGAAGGATGGGTCAATGCACCTTTTCATTGATTATCGCGAGCTCAACAAAATCATGATAAAGAACAAGTATCCTATTCCCCAAATTGATGAGTTGTTTGATAATATATATGGAGTGAAATAGTTCTCCATGATGGATTTATGGTTAGGATATTACCAAGTAAGGGTGAAGAAGGAGGATATCCCCAAGACTGCTTTGCGTACAAGGTACGAGCACTATGAATTCATAGTAATGCATTTCAGAACCACTAATTCTCAAAAAATATTCATTGAATTGATGAATAGAGTCTTTAGAGATTACCTTGAAAAATTTCTGGTAGTCTTTATAAATGATATTCTAATATACTCCAAAACCAAGGAGAAGCATGAGGAGCATCTAATCATTGTACTAGAGACCTTGTGAATGGAGAATATATTTTCAAAGTACATAAAGTGTGAGTTCTGGTTAAAGGAAGTATCATTATTGGTTTATATCATAACAAGCAATAGGATATCTATAGATCCCTACAAGATAGCTGAAATTGAGTGATGGATGAGGTCAACATCGATGATGGATATCCGTAGATTTCTGGGGTTAACTGGATATTATTGCTGATTTGTGAGAAATTTATCACGATTGTAAAACCGTATTACCAAGATAACTCAAAAGGGATTTCGGTTTTCATGGAGTGATAAATGAGAATAGAGCTTAAAGGAGTTAAAAAGGAGGCTTATCACTGCACATGTTCTCACATTACCCACAAATGGAGAACTTTTCGTGGTATTCAGTGATGCTTCGAAGAACATATTGGGCTGTGTGTTGATGAAAAATGACAAATTCATTTCCAATGATTCAAGTAAATTGAAAGTTATTGAGAAAAACTACCCAAAACCCGATTTTTAGTTGGCTAAAGTAATCTTATCTTTGAGAATTTGGCAACATTACCTATTTGGGGAGAAGTGCGAAATATATACAGATCACAAAATCTTCAAGTATATATTCACATAGAAATAGCTGAATATGTTCCAAAAAATATGGTTAGAGCTAATCAAATAATATGACTTCTCAATCCATTACCACCCTGGTAAATTGAACAAGGTTTTGGATGCTCTAAGTAAAAAGGTCCCAACAATTACATCATTGATGATAATTTAAAAGGATCTAATCTTCTTAGATTTGATGAATATGGACATAAGAATCATAAAGAAAGGAAGACCATAAATCCTTTCACCAATGATTTCTCAACTATCTCTTTTGTAAAGGATAAAGAATTTTCAAAAGGATGATGTGAGAATTCAGAAGAAAGTGGAAACTATAAAAAAAGGGAAATCCTCAAAGTTAGATGTTAATGAAGAAGGAATTGTGATATTTGGGATAAGACTATGTGTTCCATAAAGTCTGGAGTTGAAGAAGGAAATTTTGGATGATGCACATAGTTCGAATGCCTCCATTCACCTAGGAAAACACAAAGATTTATCGAGATATCCGAGAACATTATTGGTGGGATAACATAGAGAAGGAGATTGCTGAGTATACATAAAAGTGCCTAGTATGTTAGAAAGTGATGGCTGAGAGTTATAAGTATAAGGGGATGATGCAAACATTACCCATACCAACATAGAAATAAAAGAACATCACTGAGGACTTTTCCAACAGACTTCCAGATACATATAACAAAAAAAATTCTATCTGGGTTGTTATGGATCATCTTACAAATATTGCACACATCATTATAATTAAAGAGGATTTCTCATTGTATCAAATGACACAGATATATATTAGAGAAGTTGTAAGGATGTATGGAATACCACTATCTACTATATCTGATCAAGATCTAAGATTCAACTCTAAGTCCTGGAAGAGTCTTTAACATGATCTGAATACTGAGCTGAACTTCAGTACGACTTATCATCCTCAAACTGATGGACAATCTGAGAGGACTATCCAAACACTTGAGGACATGTTGAGAGAATTCTCAATGGACTTCAATGGAGTATAATATCAACATCTTCCTCTAGTAGAGTTCTCTTACAATAACAGTTTTCACTCAATCATCCAAATGGATCCTTATGAATCCCTTTATAGGAAGAGGTTTAGAACACCGACATGTTGGGATGAAGTTGGGGAGCAAAAAACTCTAGGTCTAGAAATGGTCGAAGAAATGGTGTAGAATTTTAAGACCATTTTGTAGCACATTAAAGATACCCAGATTCTAAAAAAGAGCTATGATGATAATCATCGATGTGACCTAGAGTTTGATGTTGGACACAAGGTATTTATCCGCATATCACCATGTAAGAGAGTTATGAAATTTGGGAAGAAGGGAAAGATTAGTCCAAGATACATCAGACCTTTTGAGATCCTTGATCGCATTGGAGAAGTGGTTTGTTGACTAGCATTCACACTAAACCAATCTCAAGTACATGATATATTCTTTGTATCACTCTTAAGGAAGTACATACATGATCCATCACATGTACTAAATCCATATGTGGTACCATTGGAGAATGACCTCTCCTATGAAGATAATTTAGTGAAGATCTTAGACTGTAGGAAAACATTTCTACTAAATAAGACAATGAAAATCATCTAGGTATTGTGGTGAAACCACAAGTTTGAATAAGCAACATAGTAATGAGAGGAAGTGATGAATAAGAGTTACCCTCATCTTTTTTAGTGTGGTAAAAGAAAATTTCTAGGGTAAAATTTCTTAAGGGGGGAAGATTGTAAAAACCCAAACATTTATTAATGAAAATTCTTCTAAATATAATTAAATGTGTTATTACGAAAAATGGTTGTGTAAAACATATGCACTTCCTTAGTTTTATGTTTTTGTATTTCAAAGTACCATTAAGAATTTTTTACTATTACTAATATAGTTATTGAAAAGTGGACACATGATTAGAATAAATATAGGGCTTTAACAAATCCAATTTACTCAGACAAAGGAAGCATTTGCCACATCCAATAGAATTGCTCCATACAAAGCCCATTTGTCGGAGATGAGAAAGAAGGTAGAGTTATTTGGATTTTCTCTTGAAAAAGAACAATCTGAGTTTCAACACATCAAGATTGAACAAAACTGCCTATGGGAGAAGTGGAAGTTAATAGAGATTACCACCCGAGTGATATTATCTGAGGCTCCCCAAGAGTATGTCATCATCGTACACCTTACCCTTAGGTATTATGAAGGTGTTTATAAGGGGTTATGTAACAATACCCTAGCACTATGAGTATGTGATTTTTTTGGATAGAATAATGAATATACATTCATTTTATTATTGTCACTTTGTAAATAGTTTTTAAAGCACAAATAGTATATTTAGTTAATATTAAATTAAGAAATCTACTTTGATGAATTAATGGATTTTTGAATTAAATTTTATTTTTAAAAAGTATTATTACTAAATTAATTTTTATTAAATATAAATGATTGTATTTTTTTATGAATACAATTTTAATTTTTATTAATGTTTGAAAGCTGTTTTTGTCAAAACTCATGAATTTTCGATAAATGTTGGTTTTTATTTTTAAAGTAACAATTCAAATAATTATAAAATTATTTAGATAAAATGAATATTATTTTTTCAATCATGAGGTTGAAATTATCCAATAATGAATTTTTTATAAATCTCCGAGATAGTCGAATTTTTGGCTAAATATTAAATATCGTTTAAATATATAATGCATTTTAGGACATCATAATGATCCAATAGTGATGTAATTAAATACTATAAATTGTATTTTCTGAAAATAAATGTTTTATATTTAAAATAATGTGATTTTAGGTTTGTTTTATTTATTTTACAAAGCCTTAGTGGACCCTCCAAGACTTAAAAACATTTTAACATTTTAAAATGATTTCCTTGAGAGTGTGACTCACCTCCACATAAGAAAGCATAATATTTTAATAAGTTCTGACATTGGCCTTAAAAAATAATTTTTTCCACTCCTCTTTGGAAATACCATGGGAAAAATCTGTGGTATGGTTTTTGGTTTTGATTAGTTTAATGTGTGGTGTCCCAAACCTAAATAATAAATAATTCCCTCTCTTTTCCTATATAAACCCACTCAATCTCCTAGTACTCTTCACTCAAACCATTTGGAGCTTGACAAACCCCTTCCCTACTATCTCTAGAATCATCAAAAGATTCCCCAAGCTCCCAAAAATCCTCTCTCAAGCCTCTCCCAAGCCTTTGTGATCACACTTCCAAGTAAGGGATTTCTTCCTTTCTCATTTTTTTTTCAAATTTCTTTATGTTGTTATACCATTTTATTTTAAATTAAAATTTTGGGGGTATTATTTTTCACCTCCACCATACTTCCATCCTTATGTTTGAATGATTAGAGACCTCTTTCTCTCTAATTAATTCCTCCCATGTACACTCGTACCATGCCAGAATTCCGTAAGGAATTTCTATCTTCTCATTTACATTCAAGAAATTATTTTATATTATGTTGCTAAATTACATTACATATGTTGGGATATTATGTTCTATTACACCTTTAATGTCTATTTCATGTATAAATGATGAGATACTCCTTTCTACCTCATCAACCCATTTTATGATTTCTATTTGATGTCGTTATGTTGCAAAAATTATACCAAAATTTCCCATGCAAAAATCATCATGTAAGTGAATACCATACCAATTTCTCTGTCAAGGGTATTTAAATTTATTCACATGTACTTATAGATTGATTAATTACATTTATGTATTAAACATCTCTTATTTTTGGAATAAATTATGATGTTTAATGAATCCATGTCCTATAATCTATGTGGAACACTTATGCATGAAATGAAATGATTAAGAAGGCTGTGCCATGATAGTGCTCCAATGCATTGGGTAAAGATTAGTATCATGATAAATTAAGTGATATGAGGGTTTAGTAATGATAATTTAAGTCCAATGAGGGTTTACTCATGTTCCATGTGTAATGAGCCTTGGATCATTATAATATCATGGTAAATGTTGTTCACACATTTCTATGTTATGATAATAATGCTATATCATTAATTTATGTTAATATTTCTCTTATGATCTATTGATATAAATATTTTATAACATGTGTTTTATTCTTCATGTTATTCCTTTTTTACTCCCTTACTGGGCTTTATAGATCACTCTTTTATTATGCATGTCGTCAGGTTATCCCATCCAATGCTAAGCACGAAGGAATGTGTGAGGTCATGTAACTGACGTTTTCAATAAAGACGTGTATTTCATATTTTAAGTTGTTAAGTAATGTTCCTAAACCCCAAAGAAAATAGACCTATAAATATTCTATATCATATCAAGTGAATATTTTATGTAATAAATTATTTTTAAGTGTGAAATAAAGAGTCAGATTGTTATAGAATCACTTGATAAAATATTATCATAAAGAACCTCAGAGTTGATGTCTACCAACTAGGCCTCTCTCACATTCTACAGAAGCAAAGGATTCACCACCATTGACTATATAAAATCTAAAAACCTATCCTCTATCAGGTCTAGTTTCAAATAATCCAACTGATCAGATGCCTCCTCTACTAAGAGAGAACATGTCGACCCACAAAGATAATATTTCACCACATTTCCCTTCCTAGGAGTATAGATTATCTTGAAGTCATAGTCTTGTAGGAACTATAACCATTTCATATATCTCAGGTTTATATCTTTGTGAGTGAAGATATACCTGATACTCTAATGGTTCGAGTAAACAATAAAGATCTCTCCAAGAAGATAGTAACTACACATCTTCTGAGAGAAGACTAAAAAAACCAACTCTAAGTCACCAGTTACATATTTCTACCTGTGGGGTCTCAATTATCTCAACCCATATGTGATCACTTCTATCCTTTCTATCAAAAAAAAATAGAGATAATTTCCATAGGATTCACAAAAAACTATGTACTCCATGTTGTACTCTGGTAGTCTCAACATAGGAGTAGTATTCACCCTCAAACTCAATTTCTCAAAGGATCTCCAACACTAGTCATTTTAGATGAATAGTTTACCATTCCATGTTTGGGTTTTCAAAGTGGATTATTTTGAAGAAAATATATTGAGGAACCTCATATAGTGCCTCACCAAACAAATAAAACTACACACCTATTACATTTTCTTGGGTGGATCTCAAGAAATAAATTCATTAATATTATACAGGACCATGGATAATCCATGCTTAGAAATGAAATTCTATAGAAATTTAATATTGAAGATATAGAACTAGCACTTTGAGAGTTTTTATAAATCTAGTTCTCTCATATTAAGTATAGTACCATACTCAAGTGATTTGGATGCTCCTCCTATAATCTATAGTATATGAGTATGTAATCAATAAATACAATAACAAAACGGTCTAAATGTTTCTAGAATATCTAGTTCATAAAATCCATAAACATTGTGGGGTAATTCATCCACTGAAAGGAATCACCAGAAACTTATAGTTTTTTTAGTGAGATTAGAGTTCCAAATTTGGAATATCATCCTCATGAACCGTCATCCGGTTATAGTCGAACCTGAGATCAATTTTCAAGAACCAAATCCTTACTTGAAACTGATCAAATATTTTATCATTTCTCAGTAAGGGGTACTTATTCTTTATCATTTCTTGGTTCAAGGGATTATAATCAAAACAAATATGGAAGATAAAATAAAAATTTTCAAGAAAAAAACTGAAGCTACCCAGGGGGACACACTAGGTCAGATAAATCCCTTCTTTTGAAGGTCATCTGATTACAACATCAACTTCGGGATATTGGTAGTGTCCATCCTATATGCTGTATAAGATATCAGTGTGTTTGCGAGGTGAAATTAAATGTATAATTCCATCTCCTAACCCATTAGTAGTCTAAATAATTCCCAGGGAATATTTCCATAAAATCATACATTATAAAGGAATCCAAATGATTGAAGATCCCACATAACTAAAGGATAAACTCTCTAACTGATGAGAGATTTATTTTACATTATTTCTCACAAGACCCACTCATTCCAATATAAAATATCTCTCTCCTATAAAGTAGAATCTCATCCCATCTTCCTTAAGGAATATAACTTTTATGCGGTGACAATAAATCAAGAATCAGACCATGGAAAACTAGTATATACCCAAGATTACCTCATAAGGTTACATCATACAAACCAAGAGGTCCCACCAGATACTTTATTCCCCAATAGATAGCTTGAAATGGTGTAAGACAAGTGATATCAAAGAAGCATTCCCTGTAGGAACCCCAAGACAAAGCTATTAGGCTAAGGTCTCAACCGGAAGCTCTATATTTTAAACTAGGTATAAGGAGATAAATTAATGACTCACACATATTTCTACTAGTACAGAAGAAAGAGTATAATAAACAGATATAATACATCTAATTATTTCATGAATAGCCTAGTCATAATCCCTCATGAAAAAAACTATCCATGGCCCCGACCACCAACTCCCTGATCTTGGAGTGGGTCTCCTAGTGTTAGTGGTGAAATTATGTCATAACATCATCCACCACCACTAGATCTTCTTTTTGAAGCTATGTCTGCTCCCCTTATAGCACCACCTCCCTAGAGGCCACCCTGGTCTTGCCTAGGAGATCTCTCATCACAACACTTCCTCTAATGTGGCGGTCTGTCCATTGCCTTACTTTCCTCCTCAACTTAACGGATCGAGCAATCAAATTCCATTTGAACTCACCCATCACATGCATAAAATTTACCATCTCAAGGTTTCACTAGTCCTCTGTACAGTCTCTATACTACATGGACACATGCCTAAGCATGATAATGGTTACACCTCCCATGCTGATACCTTGAAAGATGTCTCTTTCCACTCGTTGTAGATGAATCATCCCTATGATGTCCACCATAAGCTTTAGCCTCCCAATATCACTTTACTATGAAGCTATTTGTAACCAGAGCTCATTTTAGAACTCAAACATTGTTAAGGATATATAAGGAGAAAATATAGTCGAAATATACTTATGGATAACCTACTCCAAATTCCTCGACTGGAAGAATCAAAATCTCACAATGTTAAGGGAGTAGCACGTATGGTCAGTAAACCTCACAACATACTCTGAAACTATTATACCCCCTTGATATAGCTCTAAAAATTCATGAATCCAAATTGAATGCAACCATTAGGGTAAATAATCCTCACTAAATAGCTAATGGATGTTATACCATGATATTTTTGACTAATCATGCAAATATATGACTAGAATCCAATATTTCACTGCTGCTCTGTAGAAAAGACTAGATTCCAACACAACCATTAGATCAGTAGGGGTCCTCACAAGCCTCAAAACTCAGATCAATGACTCTGGCCAATCCTCCACTGCTTGGGGATATGGTTCACCATGGAACCCCAGTGGCCTATGGCACCGAAACGTTCTGAGTATTATAATCCTACATGTAACCTCATCCTGTTTTTCTGGTAAAATATGTTTCTCAATAGGTAGTGATGATGATTTTTACCCACTTAGAGAAAATACCTTAGGATATATCCCCTAAACTAAGGCCCCATCACTAATCAGATCATCATCATGATTCTAAATTGGTAACCTGGTTGGATTTCTTTATGGAGTCATCCTAAAAGTGATTAATATGTACCATAGCTAAATGAGCATAAATATATATATGGGGAGATGAATCAAGAAATAAAATAAAATGAATCATTCCTATATGATGCATATAACACTATTCACTACAAAAATTATCTTGGTATACTGATTCAGAAATCAGGTAATCAGAGTCTTAGTGAATAGATACGTTAGCCGCTGCACCAATACTGGGTTCCCTGGCATGAAATCCATACTAGAGACACTTTGACATAGTTTCTTTAAGTCCCATCTGAATCTTTGTAATGGGGAAATTCTAAACATTACCCCAAGTAATTAAATACTCTGATACCACTCTATAATGACCTAAACCATTGGGGCCTACCTAACTAGAAAAAGTAAGGACACCATAACCCCAATTCTACCTCAAATAGGCTAGGCGATGGAAAAAAATGCTAATAATACATAAGTAAAATGGGATGCATTTTCCTAATGTACCTATACACCCTCACCCAACCATATCCATATAAAAGTGCAGAGGAATAATAATAAAATATAGTAACATCTAGATTATAAACCATACTTGTAATAACCTCTATGTAATAAAATAGAGTAAGATAATGTGATATGAAAATAAAATGTAAAAAACACACATCCAAATAGAAATGGAATTCTAAACTAAAAATAACTGAAAATAATGAAATCTGAGAAATCCCAGCTCTTGATATCCAATCATCGTCCACTACACATCATCAATGTATCCAGTTATCCCTATGATCCACCAATTTCTCTTTTGATCTGTCTATTTTCTTCACAAGACATGATACTTTTGGGAAAATATCATGTAGGGGTGAGTGTAAACATACCTAGTAAAAATCCATGAAAACTTAAAGGGAGAAATAAAAGGATACAGTGAAGGGACAACCCAACCCATAACAGAACCCAATGTAAATGTATATATGTTCTCATAAACGAAACCCAGATGATAGAGAAAGGGGATATCCATATCATAGCCCAGCCTAGGTCAATCAGTGTACCAATAGCTCCAAAAGAGCCCTTCTCTGATTCCCAACATCTTGTTTGTCCAAAGAAGTAACCAAGTGAAGGACCCACACATCACCATTGTGCAAAAAATTGAGGGGGTACAACTCTAGTTGAGAACCTTCACCCAGCCAGTGCTTGAAGATGGGGTAGTAACACTCTATAGATAAATGACCAACATCACGAATAGGGTAGTATCATCTCTACTTTCATGAAGAACATGGGGGAATCATACCCAGATGTGATAGGGGAGTACCATCCCCATGAATAGAGGACTTGAACCCTGATGTGATAGAGCAGAACCATCTCTATGGATAGAGGACCAATGCCCTAAATAAGGGAGTATTATATATATGAGGATAAAGAACATGGGTGGCCCATACCTTGATGTGACAAGGGAGTATCGTCCCCATGGATAGAGGAATCACACCCTCATGAAATAGGGGAGTACCGCCTCTATTAATAGAGTACCCGCACCCTGAAGAGGCGAGTACCATATTTATATAGCTCGAAGATTATGGTGGATTCAAACCCTAATACGGTAGGGGAGTACCTTCCCCATGGATAGAGGACTTGCACCCTGAATATGGGAGTGATGTCTCTATCTATAACTCTATGATAATCCTTCATGATCACTATCATCATTGAGCATCACCTAAATAAGCATATCACTCAAAATATCTCACATAATATCTCATATGTCACAATGAATTATACCATAGTGTTCTACATGAAAAAATTCAATATAGGCTACTTACAGTCCAAAATATGAGTATAAATGAATAAGATATGAGAGGAAGATGGTTTTCTTATGAGTAAATGATGTGTATGGGGCCCTAAATGGTATGTGTCCCCACTTAGTTGAATTTAAATGTTCTCATATAGAAATATCTTAGAGGCTATGTCTCTATAAATGGTGTTTTTTCTAGGCAACATGACGTGTATGGCCACATGGGGACCTGTTCATGCATCTTATCATGTGCATGTGTATTCATGATCGTTCCCAAGTACTCTGGTACATAGTGTGTATCATCACACAGGGACCTAGGTGTGTGAGGCTGTAATACATCTTAGAAACTTGGGTAGAGTCACAAAGTGTGTAGGCCACCTATACATAGTGTGATATTTAACTTCACACAAAATCCTAGCACTGTGGCTAGTGTGGCTGCACACCAAGTTTTCTTCCGAGATACACAATGTGTAGTTAGTATTTTCATAGAAAGATCAAACATTTCATGCTCATTATTGATCCATATAATCCACCATGAATCGTTCCCTTTGAACACCCAAAATTAAAGGTAACCTCTTTTAACCTTCATTTTCAGCCCTTCGATGGTCGTAAATCAAAAACTGGTGATCCATACGAAGCTCGCAACGCTGCTTGTGAACCTCCCTCTTGATCTCATCACCCATATAGATATCTAATTCAAATATTATCACCTTTATCCCACTTAATTTATTAATCCATCAATAAAATATCAATCCATGATCTGTTCATTCTACTGCAATGAATTAAGGGTTTTAGTCATGCTTGAATCCACATAACAATGTCAAACTACGATCTCATAGGTCAATGATGAAAAACACAATGAGAAGAGAGGGGAAAATCACAAGAATAAATTAAATCCTTTAATTGGTCAAGAATTATTATCCAATGATTTCATAAGATGGATAATCGATGGTAATAAGGCTTAGGAGGAATAATTTAATTTAAACAATAAAATTACAAAAACGGTCTCATGCAATGAAAGGATAAACACATATCAACAAGAAGATAGAAATATATATGATCAAAATTTTTATCAAGGGTGGAAACTAAAATTTAAGATCCATACCTTGATATTTTATTGGTAATTGGTGAATTATGTGTTCTTTAGTGATGCAAGAAACCCATTGTATTTTCTACCTCTTGATCCACCTTGATTTGATTGTTGTTCGTCATCCAATTATTATTCTCCAAAGAATTACACTATGAATATCATCTAAAATCTTCTATATTTTTTTGAATAACCATGGTAAAATTCTATAGTATCCTTTAAATAGAGAAAATTAGGTTATGGGTATTAAATTAATTAATTAAATTAATTAATTAATTAATCCACATAACATAGCCTTCAATGACTGCCTTATCAAAAATTATGGTGTAGACCAACTTTAGGTCACACCTAGGGTAAACCTCACATCGTGGATTCAACTATGGTCTCGGATTTCTGATTCAAGACTCTATTCAAGATATATTCCATTATTTATAAAAAACCATGCACACATGATATACATATTTTTAATATTTTTTATAAAATCAATTCTGAGCTCACCAGGCCTTGAAATCACACATCATCTCAATGTATGACTCATAAAATATTACTTAATGTATTTCAATTTATTATAAGGAAAAATCAAAGTTACTATAATGAACACTAAAAATTAAAGTCTGCCAAAAAATGATCCACCAATTAAACTTGATTAAGAAAATCAAAGGAAAGGGAAGTCTCTAATGGTAAGACCTTCCAAAAATTAAATGAATTTATAATAAGAAAGCATCATGACTAATATTATGACACTTAATAGTGGAAAATATCATCCAATTTTATAGAATGGTTTCAATTATTATATATCTAAGAATATTATGAGATAATAATTGACACCCGACATCATCATATTCATCTCAGGAATTGTAAGATCGAAGATCCATGTGACACATTTTGAACTAAATCCATTGATGATCAACTTACTGTAACAAGGTGTTCAAATTAATTTCATAATAAATGAAGCCCTTATAATTCTGTGAACTGGTTTCTCAAAGTATGAACCACATTAAAATATAATGGGGTGACTGATGATGTGATGATCTTGAGACTGTTACCATTCTCATTGCAAGGTAAATCTAAATACTGGTTTAAATTTTTGGACTCCAATAATTTTTTTCACCTGGGAAGTTTTGAGATGAAAATTCTTAGACCAATATTAAACAACAACAAAATCACTAAAAATAAGAGAGATCTTGACTCCTTCCAACATGAATATGAATCTACAAGAGAATCTAAGGAAATATTCATGTCCACTCTAAGGAATTATCCTCATCATGGAATGAAGTTATAAACACAATTGAAAACCTTATACTATTGAATTAAAACCAAGAGTAATTCTAAAATCCACCAAATTACTGTGAATACATTCATGAATATGGATCCTAAATATATAAACACATTAATTCAAAACATGTAAAAATATAGTTTCCAATAGATAGAGGATTTTTTAAGAATGAGATAAGTAGCGTATCAAGTTGATTCTCAAAAATTGATAGATACGCAATTTGAAGTTATCAATTAAATTATTGACACATTTTCATTGAGTTTGCCTTATTTGATCCATGTTTTTCAAGTTAAAGATTTACCAAACTATGTAGGTTCTCTTGATTATTCCATGTGTCGAAATAACACATTTTATAATAACCTATTTTAAGAAAACATTATTAGTTAAAATAGAGTAAATTTTGAAAATAATTTCAACACAAACTAGTGAAACAACAACCAAAATCTTAGTTGGAAGGAACCAATGGCTACTTAAATACTCAATAAGATCATGTGTATGTCTTGGTTCCCTAATAAATATACATTTATAGTTATAGCATAATCTCAAGGGTAAGGATATCAATTGACATACCAACCACTGTCTTATTAATAATTTAAATATAATGATAAAACATAAATGAAAAGTTACACTCTTATTGCAACACAAATCCAATCAGATATGGAAGAATACCTAGAAAAATTAATGTTGAACACTCAATCATAGTTCAATTCATAGGATAGAGTAACCCAATACATACAATATTCAAACCAAAACTTATAAGAATCCATAAATAACATGGAAAATCAATTGGGTCAGCTAACTACAAAAATTCATGAACAAAAACAAGTAATTCCACTAGGTATCATAATGGTAAACTTAATATAATAAGAACATTTCAATGTTGTACAAAATTTATAGAGTGTCTAATGTGTAATTATTAACTAGTAAAAGAGACATTGTCACCTAAAATTGAGTATGGTCATTCAACAAAAAATGAATAAAAAGAAAATAAAGAATAATAGAAACACGATGAATCTGAAAAATAAACAAAAGAAAAGGAAATTGAATCATTCAATTAAAGAGTGAAAACTCACACAACACCTCCTTCATACCCATAAATATTTAAGCAAAGGAATTTGGATGATCAATTTTCAAAATTCGTGGATATGTTTAAGAATATTCATAAAAATATTCAATTTATATAATCCATTACAAATATACCACAATATACTAAATTTCTCATATATTTTACATCCAAAAAATGAAAACTTGATGGGGGAACTATTTTAATGCATGAGGAACGTTTTACAGTTATACATATATCCATACCTCCTAAACCGAGATACCCTAAAAGTTTCAACATACCCTACAATATTGGAAAATGTCAAATTTGGAGAGTTTTTTGTTTCCTTGGATCAAGAATTAATCTCATTACATTTGGAGTTCTCAAAGAACTAGGAATCATATAATTAAAGACTATTTGGGTCACTTTTAGTAGGATGGTCAGTGAATCATCCTTGAGGAATCTTAGAGGACGTTCTCATTAAGGTAAACAAATTTTAATTCATTATTATATTTATCATACACAATATAGAATAAGTTATGGATGTTTCACTCATTCATGGGATACATTTCCTAGCCATGTGTACAAATATTTTTGATGTATAGCTGGAAAAATTAATTTTTAGAGTCAGGGAAGAAAACCTAACATTGGAAATAATAAAATATATTTTAAAAATTTTTGTATAAAATAGTCATATGTCAAATATGATCAAATAATGGGATGAGTTAGTGAAGGAAGCCTCGAATCTCTAGGAATTGTACAAGGATATAGAGGAGTTAACTGGTTCTCTAGGATAATTAGAATTATTTGGAAATATAGTTGATCTAATGTATAGAAAAGAGTTCAGATAATTGACTACATCATTTGAAAAGCCTCTAACAATTTATCTTAAACCTTTTCCATTGAACCTAAGATGAAAATACTTATAAGTTTCAAATTCCTTGATAGTCATATTAAATTAAAATATATCATGTGAACACAAAAGTAAATTGCTCAATATATGATCATAAAAGAATCTAATGTTGGGGTAGATGATAAGTGATTTAAAAGGTATAATTACTACCATATACACTAATAGAATACATATGGAAGACAATTACAAACCTTGTAGGAAATTGAAAATATTCTTAACACCTCATAGGAAATAAGTTATCAAGAAATAATTCATTAAACATATCAATTCTAGATTAATATTTCCCATCTCTAATAGTTAGTGGGTTTGAAAATTTCAATTAGCATCTAAAAAGGGTGGGAATACCAAGGTTGAAATTGACTAAGGATAATATATACCCACTAGAACAATGACTGGATGGAGAGTGTGCATCAACTACCATAAATTGAATGAAGAAAAAAAGGGAAGTATCATTTCCCATGACCCTTAATCAATCAAATCCCTAAATGATTGGTATGAAGATATTTATATTATTTTCTATATGGATATTCAAGTTATAATAAAATAGTGGTCACACCATAAGATCAATAGAATAGAACATTCACATATCTATATGGGATATTTTCTTATTGGTGAATGACTTTTAGAATGTGAAATGAACTAACCATGTTTGAATAATTCATGATGGAAATATTCCATGACATGATCAAAGTTTTCTTGGAAATATTCCTGGATGACTTCTCAATTTATAAAAATTCCTTTGATGAATTTCTAGAGAATTAGAATATTTTTTTGTCAAAATTTGAGGAAACGAATTTGGTTCTCCATTGAATAATATCACACTTCATGGTAAAAAGTGGGATATTTTTATACCACAAAATTTAAAATAAACGCATTGAAGTTGACCCTACTAGAATCAATACATTTTTTGAGTTACCCATTCCCACATTAGTTCATCATATCAAAGGTTTTCTTAGGCATGTGTGATTTTATTGATTCTCCAATAAGGATTTATTTTTTATTTACCACCCCTAACCACCCTATTAGGAAAATATTTCATTACACATTTTGGTCATGAATGTCGAGAAAAATTTCAAATTTTAAGTAAATGCTTTGTATAATCTTTAATAATGATTTCACCTGACTAGAAGAAACTATTTGGGATAACATGTGATGTAAATGACTAAATAGTTAGTGATGGATTGGGTCAATGGAAAGAAAGGATCATTAGGAAGATTTTTTATAATTTTTAAATATTGAATGATTCTTAAAAAATATTATATAACAATTGATAAAGATATTTTAATAGTTGTGTTATCATTTGATAAATTTTGTTCTTTACAATTTTTCTCCCAAGTCATTGTGTATACATATCACTCTACCTTTCGGTATCTGATGATCAAGAAAGATACTAATATGAGAATAATTGGGTGGATATTTCTACTTCAAGAATTTGATATTAAGACCAAGGATGAAAATGGAACATAGAATTTAATTTTTGATCATTTATCAATCCTCAAACAAAACGCAATTGACAAAAATTTCAAATTTGTTAATGAAATATTTCCTGATGAACAACTCTATGCCACTGAATTCATCACACCTTCATATGAAGATTTAGTGAATCATATATATTTAAGTGTGATGTATCTATATTTATCCAAGGAGATGAAGAGATTTTATTTTAATTAGGAACACAACTATTTCTAGGATTATCCATTACTTTTCAAGGACAATTTCAGTTGAATGGTTAGAAGATGTAACCTAGATTAAGAAATTGATAGTTTTTTGAATTTGTGTCATTTTGGTGAGGCCAAAGGAATCCATGGAGTTCATAAAACAATTTTAAAAGTGTTAGAATTTTTTTTTATTAGGCCACTATGCTTTGGTATATTCAATATTTCATCATGAATTATATTAAATGAAAAATAAATGGAAACATAAGTTTGAAGCGTGAGATGACATAACATCCCATAATGGGGTTTGAGATTTTTTACATATGGGGGATCAACGTTAGGCATAATTTTCCTAATCTAGTTAAAAAAATCATATATACTAGTTTGTGTTGAATATATTTCTAAGTGGGTGGAAGATAAAGTATGTGTAGAAAACATGGATTGTGTTATGATTAAATTTTTCAAACAACCCATTTTTTACTAGTTCGTAATTCCATGACTCATCATTACTGACTATGGTTCTCTCTTAAAAAACTCTGTTTTTTAGAAGTTAATGACTTGAAATGGATGTCTCCATTACATGAGATCCCCATATCATCCATAGATAAATGAACATGTTGAGATTTAAAATTGAGAGATCAAGTGAATCATGAATAAAACTGTGAATAATTATAAGAAAGATTGGTATGCTAAACATGATGAAGGACTATAGGCCTATAATATTACATACAAAAAACCAATCCGAATGTACCAAACCCATTAGTCTTTTGAAAAAAAAATTCACCTACCTATATAGTTGGAACATAAATATTATTCGGATATAATGAAGTTGAACATGGATTTTAAAATAACCAAATTCTATAGTTGAATCAATTTGATGAGATTATGAGGGAATCATATGAAAATACTATGATCTATAAAGATAAAACTCGAGTATATAATGATAATAGAATTCAATAATGAAATTTATCATTAGTTGATGAAGTCCATCTCTTCAACTCAAGGCTTAAGGTTATGATTGTAAAGATTAAAATAAAGTGGGTTGGGCCGTACACCATCACAATTTTATATCCCCTTGTGGTCATTGAAATATATTATGGGAATATTCCACCATTTAAGTTTAATATTCAATACCTCAAACTTAATCACACTTTAAATATGATAGGAATCATTGTGGGAATTCATTTAAAAATAGAGTTTAGTCTTCTGTATAAATACATAAAACTTTGTGCTTCATGGGATATGACCCATATTTAGTTCCTCTCTATTTCTGTTGTTCTAGTTTGTTTTAGGATATAAAACTATAACGAGTGGATAATTTTTATTGGGTTTGGAAATTTTGGTGGATTTTCTATTCTTCTGCATATTTTTTGTCATCCACATATTTTATTTCTTTTGGTGTTATCTTTATGATATTATTTGGTTATGTCTTGTCTCAATTATTTCTTTATAGGTACATATTTTCTATAACTTCATTGGATACAATAAACCTCTCCAAATCTATATACAATTACTCATAGAAGCATTAATTTTTTATATTTATTTTATGCTTCAAAAAATAGCAAGTAAATTAACTAACAAATAAAAAAAATCAAAAAATGAAATGAAAAAATTAAAATGAAAAAAAAACTAACATTCCTATCATTATTGAACCCACATGAAAACTATTGTGTTTTTAAAGTAACATAGTCTGGGATATACCACTTGTGTCTCTAGTCTTTTTAAGCAGATAATCCTAGTAACATCCCAACCCAAACCATCAGGTCTAATCCTGAAGGTTGAAAAACCTCATGCATGCCTCCCCTTATGTAAGAGGTTGTTGAATAGTAGTGAGGGTTTGAGTCTTTAATTTGGGATAAAATAACCATAGTATAAGATCATATAAAAATAATAATATAATAAACAATAATAAATAATCAGAGTAAACATGTTGAAAAAAATGACATGCCATATAATGAAACAAGTCCCAATGTGGTAAGACTATCCAGAAAGTAAGAAGTATATATTTAAATAGATAAGTAAATAAATAAACATTTTAAGGTCCTATAAATTCTATCACGACCTGCTCTTGCTCCATGCTCCACTTCTCAATCATCCACCATAGGGCCCTTTCTATTCACCAGATCTTGGGTAATGAAATCTATAAGCACAATGAAATTCCTGAGTAGGGTGTTCGTAAAAAAACTCAGTAGAATGCTAAAAATACATCATTAACAAGTTTCACATTAATAAGATTTTATAACATAATAATAGACAAATTAACACACAAAAAACTATCATTCGAAGAATTTATGTTCTAACCAACACACAACAAACCCCAGTTATACCTACTTCCGCACCATGCTATAAAATACCAGTAAAATCGTAGACGAATATTAATGTTAAATCCAAACTCAAGATTCTAAATAGATGTACAGGCCTCATGCCTCTAGGTCAAACCACAATAGGTCATTGTTCCCTAGAGGTATCTCTAGGTTAGATCACATAGACCATAATTCTCCAATATTACAGCACAGGTCTGATCACTCGTGGTCATCATTCTCCATGGTCATCACATACATGTCTAACCACTAAAGATCATCATACCCAAAGGTCATTCCTCACCAGGTCATCATGCCCCATCGTCCATATTTGTCTCATCATCAAGTCACATGAAACATCAGAAATATCTTCCCCTTTAGGTATACTAATCCACAACAAGCCCACCTATCAAATTGGAACCATGTATAACACAACAACATATCATATACCAAGAATATCATAAGGAAATAGTAAAATCATACATAACAAAATCATGAGTGTGAGAAAATCCATATACACACACATGTGAGAAACTCAAAATGATATAAAGAACATAAACATGTATAATAATATTATATCAATCAAGTAAGGCCTTCAGGACACCCAGGCCTTTGGGTCAGTAAGGCTTTCGGGCAACCACAAGGCCTTCGGGCCACCTTAAGTGTAGATGAAAACTAGACAACCTACGAGGAACAAGCTCTACAAGGAGGATGAGGAAGGATCTTTCACTATAGCAGAAGCTAAACGTATTGAAAGAATGAGAGGGTATGGAACTTGCCATCAGGACAAGCCTGTGCATGCACGTGAATTCCTAGTCGAACAACCATGTGAAGGTGGAGAGCTGATTTCATGATGAAGATGCTGGGGAGGAGCAGTTCCAAGTAGTTAGTGTGGGTTTTATGTAATGTTTAAAGCCTAGGGGAAAATGAATTTATCTAAGGCCTACAGGCCATGTAATACTTATGCCTATGGGAATTGTAAGGGTTTTACCTCACCCATTGAAAGGTGGATTATCAAAAATCAATAAAAAAATGAAGGCCTTCGGGCCATTTGGAGATAACATCATATATATGGCCCAAAATGTTAAGGAACTTCCCACCACAAATTATAAAACATCAATGGTAACCATGTGTGGTTTGAAATCAGGAGTATAAATCTTAATAGTTGAGAACACATCCTTAAGGCCCTTATTTTCATAGTTTCTAAGATGTCAATGCTCATGGTTCAATAAAATCTTATAGAACCAAAACCAGATATTTTTATCAAGAAAAAAAAAATTTATACAATGATATATTATTTATCCTAGATAACTTTACAATTATCATTAAAATATTACATGTGATGATATTTTATCTCTCTTAGATAATTTACAAATTATCATTTTAGTTCAACACATGTGTTAGAAATTTTACCCTTAAGAATAATTATCTTTTGATAATTTCTTATAAATTATCCTTCAATAATTATGTCTTGCCAATTTGTTATAAATTTAAATTTCATAATTATATTTGGATAATTTATTATAAACTATCCTTTAATAATTATATTTTTATAATTTATTATAAATTATCCTTTTATAATTATTACTTGATAATTGATTATAAATTTTCCTTTTATAATCACCTATTTATAAATTATTACAAACTATCCTTTCATAATTATTTTTAATAGTTTCTCATAAATTATCATTTTATAAATATTCCTTGAAGATTTAAATCATCATTTTATGATTATCTTTTGATAATTTATTAAAAATTATACTTTTATATTTATATTTTGAAAATTTATAATAAATTACCCTTTGACAGTTTTATTTTGATAATTTCTTAAAAATTATCCCTTTATATTTATCTTCTAATAATTTATTATAAATTATAATTTTATAATTATCTTTTGATAATTATATATAATCATATTTTGATAATATTTATAATTATACTGTGATAATTTTGATAATTATTTTTTGGTAATCCCAAAAAATGATCTTTTGATAATTTTTGATAAATTATCCTTTGATAAATTGGTACAATTATCCTTTAATAATTAGATGTGATTAAAATTTTATTATTATACTTGGATAATTCATTGAAATTATCATTTTTTAATTTTTTATAATTATCTTTGATAATTTCACACAATTACCTTTTGATAATTTTGAATAAAATATCCTTTTAGAAAATATAAATTTTCCTTGATAAATTTTGTGGAAAAATACCTTGAAAAATTTATGTTATCTCATCCTTTTAATAAAACCAAACATTTTTAAAATTTTTGAAATAAATAAATAATATAATAAATAAAAAATAAAAAAATTAAAACAAACCAGGAAACACCTAGTATGAGATATGCACATTGGATGAACAAAGAGAACATAACACCTGGTTTTGGAAGATAAACTAAAAATAGATCAAAGGAGGTACCCCAAACACCTAGAAGGGGGTTCTTATCATGACATGTCCCACCGGGCCCTAAGCCACAACTCCCTAAGCCCGTCTCCATAGAATAGGGGCAAGTGTATAACGTCGAGTAGGAATATCGCAACATGGGAGGCCTTAGCTTATGTTACCTATACACAGGCACCCATATACATCTCCATGCAACAATGTAGAGATATAAAAAGATAGAAAATAAAATGCATGCATACAACTATCCTAGAACCAGAGTACCATATATGTACAAAGGAAAAAATATAGGCCTACTAAAATAAAAATCATAAAAGCATACAAACTACTCAGGTGGATGGTATATCTATCAAATGAAACAACGGGTAAGCTCCCCAGCCAAGCTCTAGTAAACAGTCCAGTCGGTCTAGATCACTAAGAACTACTTCCTCCAGGTCCTCCTAAGATTCCATCTAAAGGATTATGGTCTTTACAAGACACAATATGTGTAGAAAAAGCCCGTGTAGGGGTCACTTTTGGAAATTGAACCATTTACGACGGGGTACTTGCAATGCAACCCCATTGCAAAAGGTCATTTGCGATAGGCCCCCGTCGCAATTGCCATATCACTGTAAACAGCGTTGCAAATGCTATTTTTTACAATGGACCATTGTAAAAAAAGTATTTTCAATGGGAATTAGGACCATTGAAAATAGTTTATTTGGGTTTTTTAAAAACCCATTTGGGATGGGCCTGTCGGAAATCATTATTTGCAACGAGCCCGTAAAAAAAACCAAATAATAAAAAAAAATGATATTAGTAAAAATTATTAAAATAATAATAATAATAATAATAATAATAACAAAAACCAATAAAATTCGTAAAAATATAATTAAAATAATAAAATTATAGAAAACAAAATATTTACAAAATATAAAAATATAATGATAATAATAGAATAATAAATAATATACTATAATAATGAAAATAATAAATAATATAATATAATATAATAATAATAAATAATATAATATTATAATAAAATAACAATAAAAAACACAATATTCGCAACAATATAAATACAAACTATACAGAAATATAAATATATTGAATACTAAAAATATTACAAAAAGGTTTTACATTCAAATGTTTGTCATAAAAATTAAATGAGTCACTGATGGGGAGGGGTTATCTGGAGGAGGTGGAGGACATGGAGGAGGGAACTCTATCCCTAAACTTTGATTCATGCGTCACATGTACTCCATTTTCTGCTCATGCTGATACTACTGCCATTAACGCATATCTTTCTGTTGTTGTTGATTCTACTATCGATGTAGCTGTTCCCACTCCTTGTGCATACTCACTATAATCTCACCCTGAGCTTGTAGCTGCTCTCGATACTATGTAGCAGATGATGATGACTCTCCACGATATCCTCTTGAGCTGCACAACGACATCGCATCAGTACCATATTAACTCCCAAGCATCAATCAAGATCCAATACAAACAACTCGTTCTTTGTCGATGGCATAATGGGTTGCCTGTATCCATAATTCCTAATCAAATATTGTTGCATTGGTCTGGTCATCGACCTCATCCTGAATCTCAATCTGTGTTTGAGATTTCGTGACCTCATATAACTTCTTCAATTTCAATTTAAAATTAAAATAGTTAAAATATTCATTGCTGTTAATTTAAAAACTCAAAAATAAATTATATTGACCAAAGTCTAATATTGTCGATCACCTATAATCTCTCAAGTGACAAGATCGATGTACATCCTCCTATAAAAATAAAACTTTTTAATGTTGGGACATTCGACTGCCTATATGAATATAAAATAAATATTTTACATTTAAAATTATATAAAATAAATAAAAAGGTACTTACCATATATTCCCTATGCGTATTGAATATAAAACTACCAACTCGATGTGTCAGCTCTTATCTCCCTCGGTTCTTTCAACCTACGGATGATCTCTTTTGAAAACAACCACCCATCTAGTGTGAACATAATCTATCCCAAACCTAAGATGAAACGTAATTCGGTCTGTGGGCGCATCAAGAATGATCAGACTCTGTGAATCCCACATTCCTCATTGTTATCCTCCTTAATTTTTTCAAAAACTAACAACAATGATCACACATACATCCCTCCCATGCCTACGAGATAGAGTCTTGCATACTCGCATTGATGAGATACCATAAAACCTACAAATAATTAATAATATCAAGTAATTAATTATTTAAATTTAAAAATAAATATTTTTTATTTACGTTGCAGCCAATGATCAAACATTCAATGTTGAACATTAACAGGAATCTGATCTCTTGTAACCCATTCTCTAGAAAAATAATTCTGTAATATAACACTCCCTTATCCAATAACTATATGTGAAAATATTTGAAAAAAGGGAATAAATAATCAAAAAATTATTATATAAATAAATTAATGATAATTAATGAAAACTAACTAAAATAAACAAGTAAACATACCTCAGCATTCAGTGATCAAAGACAAGGCATGGATTTTACTTGGGGATAGGGTCATGAATAATCAAACTTATAAGACCATGACCCCTCTATGTCTTTGCTGAATTTCCAGTAGTCTAAGAGTTAGATAATCCAAAATCTTGCTCATCATCAAGTATATCAACCCCCTCCAACTCACGAAATAGATTTGAGCCCATCTGAAACAAAAAATTAATATTGTTAGTAAATAGTTGAAAACAACTATTATATATAGATATATATTAAATATTATTATAACCAGCATTAAATTGTGTCAATATATATTGGAATCTTAATCTTCATATCTGACGGGGTCAATATTTTTATAATCCTCCTTAGTATCATCAAATTCCATAGGAGTTTGAGTTTCATCATCTCTTGTCATTCCAAATTAATTTGTTACATCAATAAAAACATCATCACCATCAACCATTAACAATGGGGTTTAATCATTAATATTCATTTCTCTTCATAGAAAAAATAGATTTGGAGTAGTCTCTTGAAATTTTTTAATTCTTTTCACTTCAGCAGAACCACATTCACTTTGAATAAACTAATTTTTCTGAGATTTCATTTTCATTATGCTCCACCAATTATTCAACTCTTTTGAAGTAGAACAATATTTTTCGAAATAAATTTGATGATCTTGATGAACAAATAAAAATGTATCATTTATTGAAAGAATGATTTTATATTTAATATCAATGATTCCATTGCTTAGATGAACATGAAAGCCTCTCTCAGTATCCAACCACTGACATTTAAACATCATTATGTAATTCTATCCCAGATAACACAGTTCAATTATTTATTTCAGCATGTCATAAAAGTCAAATTCAATTTCTCTATGATGATATAATCTCAAAAAATACAAATATTCATTATTAGTTTTTGATTCTCAATAAGCGTGTGTATGAAATCAAAAACCATTCACCATATAAGCATTATAAGATTTAACAATTTTGGATTGTGGGTTACTCAATACACACAATCGATTATCAATTTTATCATCATGTTTAGATACTTAAAAATTTATAAAACAATTATCAATATAATAAGTAATAAATTGATTTTGTATGTTAAACCAAAAATAATTTATTTTTATAGTTTTTGAAACTAGTATGAAAAATTATTTTGCCGAAATTTTTCAAGAGAAGCTACTGTAATTTGTGGAAACTGTTTCTTAATATGATTATCATATTACCAAAAAATAAAATAATATTAATTTACTATAACAAAGATTATAGAATAAGTGATAGGAGCACTCATAGTACAAATGGTTTCATTTCTTCATAGTTGAGTAGAACATATGTATGAGCCCTATGATGTTCATCATCTGAAATCCATCATTCATGAACTCCACCAAATCCAAGTTTGGGCTGATTGAAAACTGATAACTGATTTTTCATTTTATCATCGAAATTTCCCCTATTATGGATCATGCAGTTATATTTTGAGGGATATTCAAATTAAAAATAATGAGAACAATAAATAAATAAATTTCCTTATGAAAATAAGATTCTACAATTAATATTTCAACTAATGATTTTTTATGTACCTTTTCATTCAATTACTCTATGAATCTATGGAATGGGTACATCCATCAGAACTGTACCAAACATCCATATTTCTCTTAATGTGAAAAATGTAATATCAAATGTTCTATTGAGTCAAATAAAGTCAGTGAGAATATTTTTTCCAGTTTACATAAAATTAAAACAATATATTATTACAGTGTAGTATTTTTACACTACACAAATGTCTCCGATAAAATATGATATATATGTTAGTGCATTTTAAATTATATAGTTCAACAATCCTCTTAATCCAATTGATATAAGTCTTTCCATTATATCATGAAAGTCACGATGTTTTAATTCGATAATATGACCATTTCTAACACATCTAGTCAAATTAGAAACATAACCATCTGGAAGTCTCAAATATTCAATTAAATGATAAAATAATAATCTATTTTTTTGGAAATTGTATAAGATTATTTTGGATTCATTAACTTATGTGATATGAAATTTTCAAATAGTTCAAGTTATGGTCACCTATAAATTTGGGAAAGATCTAAACATGAATTTACATTATATTTTCTCTTAAAAGTTGTATCCAAAAGTATATGTAATGTATTATAAAAACAGTTATACATAATATGCCTGACATCCAACATGTGATGGACTAATAAATCAGACAAATATGGAAAATCAAAAAAAATGACAGGTTTTATCAAATTATGTTCTTTCCCAAAGAAATCAATTTTATATTGGTTAATAGTTAATCTAAATGTAATGGTTGAATAGAAAAATGATTTTGAATCCATACTTAAGATTATTATTGGAGTTCCATCTCTTTCAATTGTGCATTTTCTGAAATGATATTTGTTCCTCTAAAAAGGATGATCGGTTGGAAGGAATCTGTGATGGCATCTGAAAAAATAAGGTTTTTTTACATTGAAGAGAATAATTGATTTATTCTCTCTCTTACAGTACAAACATAATTTTGGACCATGTGTACTCCAACTAGATAACATGTCATATACTGGGAAGTCACTAATTATCCAGATCAATGTAACTTTTAGTATATTTTTTTCACAAAAGCATCTTATGTACTATCACCATTACTAGACAATAAATTTAATTCATTAATAAATGAATTCAAATAAACCTGAATATTCCTTTCTGTATGTCCTAAAAATAATAAGTTCAAAATGATATATGGATCCTTCATCAACATCCGAGGAGTTAAATTGTATGGAGTCATAAAAAAAGTCCAATAAGAATATTGACTACTATAAGAACCAAATGGACAAAAACCATAAGTAAAAAGACCTAATTGCACGTTTTGGCATTCTGAAGAAAAAGAAGAATGTACATGGTCAAAATGTTTCCACAAATCACTATCAAAACAATGATTTAATATTTTAACATTTGAAATATTCGTCATATGCCATGACACCAATGACACTATTCTGCCTGCAAATCACTTTTTTTGGATTTTTAAAAAGCTGGTTTGAGGGTTATCTGGTTCCCGATATAGCCGCACCCAAAACCATCATTCAAAATTCAAATTCAACAAAACTGCCTCGAACTTCACCCCAAACACAGCTCATCGCCTCGTAACTCGTACCCCCGTCACATCGAAGCTCGAACCAGTCATCAGAGCCCCGCAATCATCACGCCGATCACCGGCGAGACCATCGGAAAATCATCGTCAGAACCTCCTTCGCAGTACCATCCGACCACCGTCATCACAAACTTACGAAATTCACAAGAGCCCGAAACAAGCGCTCCTCATCGATGTCAACAAACAGGGCCGAACAACGTCGATGCACAACCGAGAAGGACCCAGAGCGCTCCAGAGAGTATGCCGGTGAAGACCGGTCTTACACCCGTAGATCCGACCATAAGTGCCATCAAACGTCACCGCCGGAGCAAATCCAGCAAGGCCAATCACCGGGAAGCGTTCACCGGGGAGAAAAAACCAAGAAACCAACAAAGATCACACATACCAAAATCAAGAAGCAAACCTTCAAACCCAATGAGTTAAAAAACCTCCAATACTCAGAACCAGAGGAAGCAGGGATCCGCTGCAAGCAGAGGAAACCCATCGCCTCCATCCTTTGCGACCTCGAGGTCCGTCGCAAAACCATCCGCCAAACCCGGGAGCAGGGCCAAGACCTCATACGTATGGATTTGGAATTTCCGTCTCGGACTGACACCACGCCGCCAACGGAACCCTAAATAGAGAAAGGAATCGAGAGAGGCTATGGAGAGTGGGAGAGACGATGAGAACCCTGAACCCACTGGATTTGAGGAACCGCCAGACTCGCCGAGAAAACGGAAGGCCGCCATGAAACCCTAGGGAAGGAGGCGACGACGGGGAGAGCGCCTGAAGCCACTGTGCCCCTTACGGACCCAAACCAGTCATGGGTCAACCTTCACCAATGACACTATTCTGAGACATAAATAAATGCTACAATATGGGTGTAAGAGGGATATATCTCAACTATTTTATAGGAATCAATCCTGAATTCCCTAGTTGAGCCTCATTATACATTGATTTTCCACATGTAGGACAACTATCCAATGACTCATTTCCACCATAATATAAGATGCAGTCAATTGAACATGCATGAATCTTTTGATATCTAAGACCCGGATTATGAACCAACCTCTTGCTCTAATAGAAATTTGTAGGCAATATCTTTCCTTCCGGTAACAGTTTTTTAACCAAAGAGAATATTTGATCAAAATAGCTATTTGACATTCCATTATCTGATTTAATAGCCATAAATTTTACAACTTCTACAATTCTATTCTTGCAACTAAGATATAATGAATCCTTAATGGATATCTATAACTCATAAAATAATATGGTTCCTACTCAGGAGTTAAATCAATATCATCATAAGTTTTAGCTTATTCAAAAAGATAGACCGGCCACATCATGTACTAAATTTTGAAATCATGATGGATATAGAACCAAATTATTATTATCTTCTCTGAAACTGCATTCACCACGTTGAAACAAAAAAACATAATCTGTTCAAAAACCAAAATGCTATAGATGACCCCCAAAATTTTCAAATGTGTCAAATACCCTCAGACCACATTTCTTACAATGTCACTTAATTATCCCTTTTGAAACAAATTTTGGTTTTGATAATGCAAGTGATAATAAAGTTTCAACGCCCTCAAAATATACAAGATTTATACCCAAACAATTTGGATTCCTGTACTAATTTATCAATGTGAGATAATCTAATATTGACTATTGTTGACATCCATATTCCATATTTCTCTAAATAATATAAAATAATTGTGTTTTTATGTTAAATTTGATATAAGAAAAACAAAATCCAAAAAAATGAAAAATATTGTAAATTATTATTATGTATTCCTAATTATTAGTAATTATTTCTTAATATTTCTTATTTTTGGTAATTATTACTAATTATTGGTAATTACGACTAATTATTTCTAATTATTTCTAATTACTGCTAATTACAGCTAATTACGCAAATTACCACTTATTACCACTAATTACTGTTAATTATCTCTAATTACCACTCATTATTACAAATTATTTCAAATTATTTCAAATTATTACAATTTAATACTAATTATTATAATTTATTACTAATTATTCCCAATTATTCCTAATTATTCTTAATTATTACAAATTATTACAAATTATTCCTAATTATTACTAATTATTTATAATTGTTACAAATTATTTCTAATTATTATTGAAAAACTCTATTTATTACTAATTATTATTAATTATCGATATTTATTACAAATTATTACTAATTAATGTTATTTATTACTAATTACAGCTAATTATTATTATTTATTACTAAATATTTCTAATTGTTACCAATTCTCTCTAATTATTTCTACTTACCATTAATTATTACTAATCACTACTAATTATTACTAATTATTACTAATTATTACTAATTATTACTAATTATCAATAATTATTACTAATTATTGATAATTATTACTAATTTTTACTAATTTTTACTAATTAAAACTAATTACTACTATTTATTACTAATTACTACAAATTATTTCTATTGATTACCAATTATTACTATTTATTACTAATTATTACTAATTACTGCTATTTATAACAAATTACCACTATTTATTACTAATTACCGTTATTTATTTATATTTATTGCTAATTATTACTATTTTATTGTAATTATTGTTAATTATTACTAATTATTACTAATTAACTCTATTTATTAGTAATTATTACTAATTATTACTAATTTCTTCTATTTATTACTAATTATTTATAATTATTACTAATTACCGCTATTTATTACCAATTACCACTATTTATTACTAATTACTACTATTTATTATTATTTATTTTGAATTACTACTAATTAGTACTAATTTTTTAGATTTACCACTTTTATTGGTAATTATTACTAATTATTACTAATTATAAATAAGTTTTGATAATTATTACTAAGTGTTGATAACTATTACTAATTATTGATAATTATTACTAATTATTACTAATTACTGCTAATTATTACAAATTATTACTAATTATTCCTAATTATTACCAATTAATGAAATTTATTACTAATTACCTCTAATTATTACTATTTATAGTTAATTATCACTAATTTTTACTAATTATCACTATTTATTACTATTTATCTCTATTACTTACTAATTATTACTATTTTTTATTAATTATTATTAATTATTACAAATTATTACTAATTACAACTATTTATTACAAATTATAACAAATTGTAACTAATTATTACTAATTACTGCTATTTATTTCTAATTATTTATAATTATTACTAATTACTGATATTTATTGCTAATTATTACTAATTACCTATATTTATTAATAATTATTACTTATTATTACAAATTATTGCTATTTATTACTAATTATTACTAATTATTTCTATTTGTTACTAATTATTACTATTTACTAGTATTTATTACTTTTTACCACTGTTTATTACTATTTACCACTTTATTTCCATGTACTGCTATTTATTACTCTTTGCCGCTATTTATTTGTATTTATTACTAATTATAACTAATTATTAGAAATTATTACTAATTATTACTAATCATTACTAATTATTACTAATTATTACTAATTGTTGCAAACTATTACTAATTATTACTAATTACTACTAATTACTGCAATTTATTACTAATTACACATATTTGTTACTAATTATTACTAATTGTTACTAATTATTATTAATTACCACTATTTATTACAAATTACCACTAATTATTACTATCTATTACTAATTATTAATATTTGTTACTAATTGTTACTAATTTTTGCTATTTATTACTAATTACCGCTATTTATTACCGATTACTACTACTTATTACTAATTATTTCTATTTGTTACTAATTATTATTAATTATTACAAATTATTACTAATTCCTGCTATTTATTACTAATTATTACTAATTACCGCTATTTATTACTTATTATTACTAATTATTATTTAATACTAATTGTTACTAATTAATTCTAATTATTACTAATTATTTCTAATTACAGCTATTTATTACTAATTACCGTTAATTATTAGTATTTACCACTAATTATTACTAATTATTACTAATTACCGCTATTTATTACTATTTATTACAATTTATCACTAATTATTTCGTATTATTTCAAATTATTATTAATTATTTCTATGTATCGTTATTTATTACAAATTTCTGCTATTTATTGCCAATTATTCCTAATTATTATTAATTAGTGCGAATTATTACTATTTATTACTAATTAAAACTAAAGAATACTAATTGATACTAATTTATACTAATTTATACTAATAACTACTAATTAATACTAATTACACGTAATTATTATTAAATAATGATAACTGAACCAAATTATTACAAATTAATACTATTTAATTTTAAATAAAAACATTAAATTTTAATGAAACAACATATTCGTAAAAATAAATAATGAAAAATAAAACTATCAAATTCTAATTCAAAATTAATTAACGCTAATTAATAAAAATTATTACTAATTTAAATTAAAATGAATTATTTAAAAATTGAAAGCAACAAATAAATACCTGAAAACTGAAGTTTTTGTTGGATGAAAGTTCGGAAAACTGTTCCGTAGTAAAATTTAAAAGTTTAAAAAAATTGAAGAGAGAAATATGATAGGAGAGATGAGAGAGGACTTTAGAGAATTGTGAAATGAGAAAAAATCGTATGCGGGTATATATACGTTAGATCATTTGCGACGTGACCCGTCGCAAATGCTCACCCATATTAATTAGGGGCGATTGTTAAAAAAGTATTTGCAAGGAGAATCATCGCAAATTCTATCTTGATGACATATTATTTGTGACGGCCTGTCGCAATTTTTTTTTTGCGATGTGAACCATCGCAACTAGTTCACCGGTTATTAATTGAGGCGGCGATAAAAGATAGTGTTTTCTATGGGATCCGTCGCAAATACTATCACGTCGAAGAATTATTTGTGACGAGAATTGTCCCCCGTCGCCAGTAACGGAAACTCGGGAAGAGTATTTGTGATTGGGATTTAGCCCTCTATCGCAAATACCTCTTTTTTGGGACTATTTGCGGTGGGTGAAAATTACCATTGCAATAAGTCATTTTTTATAGTGGGTAAGTATAGAAATACCCAGTAGGTGGATCAAATATCTCAAATAAAACAGAGAAACTAAAGGCAATAGTCCACTCAATCAAGTCAAAGGCAACCCAAATGAGAGAGAAACTTCATCTCATTGAAACCTCTGTCATACAAGACTAGTCAACTCTATCCACATGGTGTGTTGACCATGAAATGTGATAGGTCTACAAGGGCACCCAGAATACACCAAGATATACTCGTCTCAATCTTTATGTCTCATGAGGTCCCGACCTCATAGTCCATGACAAGATTCTACTCAAGGCTCAATGCTGAATCTCATCAAGAAGCAAACACTCACCGTGCTCATCCGTCCCAGACGGAACTCGTTCGAGAGATACACTCCATCGAGTAAAACTCTACCATCCTTGATGACCCATTTGAGAGATACCACCCCATCAAATATCACAAAGTTGATGTCACAACCCCGCCATCCCAGGTGGAATACATCCAAGAGAATATACTTGTTAGATCTTTACATGAAGAAAGTCACACTGGAACCCAGCGAATCTCGATACTCAAATAGGGGATCTCACCCATTCCTGATGGGGTATGCTACTAGCACTACTAGAACTATGACAGGTATCATCACTCAGAAAGGGGAACACTCCTAGGATCTTCTGGGGGACACTACGAACCCAGTCCGGAATACTGAAGACCACATCTCCTCAGATAGGGGATCACTATCAAGTTCCACTAGGGTACACCAAAAACCCAATTTGGTAACCTAAAGAAATCACTCGGAATAAAATCATACCCAAGATCCATCAAATGACACTAAAAACCCGATATGAAACTATGGATATCATATATCTCAGGTAGGGGATCACCACTGGTGTAGTGTTGGTCACGTTGATTCCACAATCACCACCTAGTACGGCTCATGAATTAGGGGATCATACTCCCAACAATACCAAAAACCCCACTAAAACCACCTACGGAGTAGGGGATCGTATACCCAACAATGACCAACCCTACTGAAAATTGTTTGCTGAGTAGGGGACTATGTAATTGAAACTACCACAAACCCTAATAAAACTACCCACCACATAGGGGATCATATAACTGACAATGCCAAAAACCCTATTGGGGTGTCCTGCTAGATAGGGTATCACCTCCACTAAAGTGTTGGTCATGGGGATTCCAAAAATCTGATCTATGGAAAACGATATGATAGAGGATCCCTCCCCAGCCTCCCTAGAGGGATACAACAACTCTAATGATATGATACAGGATCTCACCCCGACCTTCTCAAAGGAATGCAAAAAATCTATCCAATCTCATTCTAATGAGAGGATCATTATCCTATACTGAGGATATAATACCACACTATACCCTAATACGAATATACCAAAGGATTCGGTCAATCATTGCTAGTCCAAATGTCGCTAACCGAAGTGACCCACAATACCACCTCACACCACATCTCAAAGGACCAAACTATGGACACCATCACATTCTACATGGAAAAAATATTAGGATATGCTACTCACGAGCCATAATTTGAGTCTCTAAGGAGATACACAATGAATAAGTCTACAAAAATACAACACGGTGTGTATGGGGTCCCACACAGTGTGTGAACCTACCTCAACACCTAGTTGTATCCTCTAATGCATGTCTTGGCTAGCCATGTGAGACTATATGGCATGTACATGTTGTACACAACATGTCTCGCCTAACCTATTCCCCCAATCATGTCTCTTTCCCACACGGCTTGGAAAACCATGTATTCCACACAGTATGTACCCCAGGTACATGACATTTCTTGAAAAAACAACTCCTTGTCCTTGCCTCTTTCCTGTTCATGTGTACGGTACCCCATTCTTGTGTACTCTGGTTGTGTACCGTCACACTGCAGTGTTTTTTGACATGGATACCTTGGCCAGGTCCCTTAGTCGCATGACATGTGGTCACTACATGACATGTAAGCTAGTTAAATGATGTGTAATACCCAAAATTCATCTACCCTGAATGGTAAGAACACACAACATGTGACCCAACACTATATGCTGTGTTGTCAAGAATTCTGAATGGTAATTCCCTACGAGCTTCTCGAAACACCCCATTTTCCCCCGAAACCTACAGATCAACCCTCATGGGGTCTTTATCAAGAATTTAAGGTATCTTAGACCTTAAAACGATTCATAAAAAGTGTATTTGGACTTAAAATCCAAACCCACCTACTTCATGGTGAAACACCAAATCTTTAAGGTCATAATGGCGCTCGGGAGTTGCTGGAACATAATCCGGGAGTGATCGTTGTCAAGATCAGAGATCAAGGGTTCCTCTTATCCTTGGATTCGCTTCAGTTCATCCATATCTCCAAAGGGGGAGATGGGTTGGCTCCCTTCTTCCATGCACACCAAGTGGGAGGGGAGAAGGGATATTGATTTAATTTTATTAAATTAATATCCTCTATTTAACACCCCTCCATGTCTCACCTCCAACCCAACACTCAATGATAGAAAATTTTATGTCACGCCTAGGGTAAAAGACACATTCTAAATTCAACTATAGGATCATATTTCTAATTTGAGACTCTAATCAAGTGTTATTATATATTTCCAAAGAAACTATGTGCATGTGATAAAATATATTTACTATTTTTAATATCACTACACCAAGGATCGGTGGGCCCCAAAATCCCACACCGACTCAACACCTCTCTTTGTAAATATTCTTAAATAGATTACAAATTTTTAATGGTCAAAACCCGAGTCCCTAAATCCTACATACCTTAATCCTTTTCATCCTCAAAAAGAAAAATCCCAAGAAGATGGAGCAAAATAGAGCTCTTCCCTAGGACCCCACACTTGCGAGCTCACCAAGCGTTCCCATGATGTACACAAGCATGCACCCATGATAACCGAAAGTCCCAAACCACACACAATTTAGAGATCGAACTAGAATTACATCATGCTATAAGCTGGTCACATTTCTCCTAATTTACGATGGGTGGTAAACATCAAGAACCCACCAAATGGTCTCCAAAGGGTATAGAGGCATGGCACCCTGCTAACCCACACACAAGACATGAAACTTATCCACCACACCTTGATACTATCCACTTCGGTCATCACTGACTCTCCCACACAAATTATTATCACATCTAAAGAGCATGTATTAGTGAGGGAAACCATCCATAATTCTTGTGAGTTTAAATACATGTCAAATCGTACCATGTAATCCTCAATAATATCTTATACAATTCTAAATAAGAGGACATGAGGGTACCAAAGAACAACACAGGGATACAAAAGTGAACATACTGGGTCTTACCGGCCCTCTTATTACAAAGTACCCACATGAAAACTCATCCCAAACATATAGATTGAAAGGAACTCATTTAGCACACCTCAACACCATCTTCTTTGGGAGACACTGACTCACCCTCATGATATTTCATCACATCAAAAAAATTCATCTCAGTTGGGGAAGCATCCCTCTTTCTCATGCATTCAAAGATATGTCAAACAACACCCACACATGGTTACACCAATGACCCATGTCGCTTTAGTTGGACCTCAAGTAAGATTTAGAAGGAAAAGAGAACCTCATAACAGTGTCTATAAATACTAATAAAAAAAGTAAAAAGGACAAAGAACGTTCCTCTATTCACCCTCAGAGAATGTGGGTCATAGGCCTCTGTGGTCTAAAGCTGTCCTTTCCCCCATACTCTAGCTCCCTAAGCCTGACGTGGACTACCTGAGAGAGGTGGAAACAACTCATACAATCTTCTATCTCCTACCGCAATCCCTGCTCCTCTTCTACATCTTCCATTACGTAGAACTCCATGATACATACACTTCCTCTTCCCAGGATATCCTCCAAATGAATCCCTCTCAATAGCATGGTGCGCCAGATAATCTCACACCATATGTCCTTACAAATTTCAATATTAACACCACCTCTCCTTCGATTGACCAAAACCATCCTAAAAGCCTTATGCATCAGAATATCCATCCTGGTATCATCTCCTGAAGTTCCTCTCACACCCGGATCCCTGATCCTTCCATTGGATACATGCTAATGAGGTCTCATCTCCCATATTCCCAACACTAAATTTCAGAGTCTTCCCTTACAAAACGTTTTCCCCCACTAAGGCCCACTCAGACACTCCAACATTGGTGGGAATGCAAAGAGGCACTACTGATGCCCTCATCTTCTAGTGTAATACATACTCAAAGGTTTTTACTTTGAAAAATAGATCTAGAACCATATCCTGGGATTATCATGATAGGTTTTTGAACCGTGATGAATACTCCTCCATGATCATGCTATCATGGAAAAGCTATAAAAGATCCAAGATACACACTGATCTCAATGTGTCTAGATAGAACTATTCCATAAGGAGTTGCTGAAACTCTTCCCACGAGAGCGTCGCCTCATTGTGGGTCTGCATCACTAGACTCCACCATCTCCCAGTTGAACCCTGCATAAGGATTTCTTCTAGGACCACTATGTGATCAGGAGGTGTCCTCACAAGGCGAAAAATTAATATGACTACCTCAATCCAATCATTAACTACCTAGGGGTTTGGATCACCTCATACCTCATAGTTTTCTACCTCTAGAACTTGTGTTGCACACTCAGCATGCTTGCATGCTCTGGAAGAATTTTTGGCACAACGTTCTGCTTGATGAGTGGTAGATCAACTGGAAGACCACCTGGAGGTCCATCCCCAGAACTAGTGCCTTACACTGAAGACTAATATCTAGGATAAACATCATTATAATCTTAAAATGGAACCTTATCTAGATATTATCATGGTGGAATACTGAAATAAAGTCATCAACCATGGTCAAAGATTATACTTGGGAAGCTTACTCAAGATGTATAGAAAACCCAAAACACTGTCATATATGATGTATGTACCAACATTTCCATGCAACTAGTGCCTAAATGTTACAAGTCAACATATAGGTTATCAAAGTCATGGTGAATGGACACGTGAGCCTCCACACCTACACTAGAGTCTCTACCCAAAAATCTGAACTCGAAACACTTTAAAACTATTTTTAAGAAACTCAAAACCAAGATCAAAACATTTAGGTCAAAATTTTAAACCTTCTATAATACTAATATGTTAGGAACCATCCCACCAGGGCCCGAGCCCCAACTCCCCAATCTTGCCTCCAATGATAAGGGATGGTGTCTAGTGTCGAGCAGGCATATAACAAACATGGGATTCCTTAGCCTATGGTACCTATTTGTACACACCCACATACATCTCCATAAAATAGTGCAGGGATATAAAAATATGGAAAAGTAAAATTAATTCATACATCTATCCCAAAATTAGAGTAAAATAGAAGTACAAAAGAGAAAAATACAAGCCCACCAAATGAAAAACCATAAAAGAACCCAACCCACTCAAATGGAGGGGATTGTTTTCAAATGAAACTACTGGAAATCTCTTTATCCAATATATAGTAAACACACCAATCGATATAACTCACTAATCTCTACATACATTGGGTCCTCCTGGGACTTTGAAAAAATGCTTCTGGTCTACATAAGACACATCATGTATGAGAAAATACTATTTAGGGGTGAGTATAAAAATACCCAATAGGTGCCCAAAAATACCCAAAATAAAAGGGATAAACTGAAAGGTAATAGTCTGATTGACTCAACCAGAGGGAACCCAAATGAGATATAAAATCCATATCATTCAATCCTCATCTATACATGTCTAGTCCGCTTTATCCACATGGTGTTTTGACTAAGAAATGTGAAAACACCAAAAGGGAACCCTGGATACACATAGATATACTTGTCTTAGACCCTAAATATCTTGATGTCCTGACCTCATATCTAATGATAGGATTGTACTCGAGGCTTGAAGGTAACACTCATCAAGGAGAACACACTCAATGAGTCCAGACATACCATATGGAACTCTTCTGAGATATACAAACCATTATATAAAACTATACCATACATAGTGTCACATCTAAGATATAATACTCCCTTGAGTATCACAAAGATGTTGGCACAACCCCTCCATCCCAGGTGGTATACGTCCAATAGAAAACAATTGTTTGATATTTCAACGAATAAATTCATTCTGGAAACCATTAGATCTCGATATTCAGTTAGAGGATATCAACTATCCCTGATGGGGGATGCTAATAACTCTACTAGTGCTATAAAAGGTCTCATCAATCAGAACGGATATCAATCCAAGGATCTGCTGGGGGACACCATAAACCCAGTCTAGAATACCGAAAACCAAATCTCCTTGGATAGGGGGTCATTACCAAGTTCCACTGGGGGACACGAAAAACCTTGTCTAGTAACCCAAAGATATCACTTAGAAAGAGGATCACTCCTAGGATCCGTTGGGGTACACCAAAAACCCAATACAGAAATTTGGGGATCATATTAATTAGAAAGGGGATCACCACCCATGTAGTGTTGGTCATGAGGATTCCACAAACCCAACTTGGTATTAAAGAAATTAGGGGATCATACTCTCAATGATACCACTAACCCCACCAAAACCACCCACTAAGTATGAGATCATATACCCGATGATACCACAACCCTACTAAAACCTATCTCCTGAGTATGAGATTGTGTAACTGAAGATTCCACAAACCCTTATAAAACCACCCTCCATATAGGAGATCATATAATAGATAATTCCACAAATCTTAATGGTCTATCCTACTATACCAGGGATCATATTCCATGTAGTTTTCATCATACTTATTCCAAAAACCCAATCTATTGAAAATGATATGATAGAGGATCCTACCCTAGACTCCTTGGAGGGAAACAACAACTCTAACGATATGATAGAGGGTCTCTCTGTGGAGTTATTGGAAGTATTAAACAAATCTATACAAGCACATCATATCAAGGGGATAAAAATATTGTACTAAGTATATAATTCCACACGGTACCCTCATAAGGATATACTAGGGGCTCATTCAACTACTACCGGTCCAAACATTGCTAACTGAAGAGACCCGCAACATCACCTCATACTGCATCTTAAAGGTCTAAATTATGACCACCATTATATTATATATGGAAAACATCTTAGGATAGGCTACTCACAAGCCAGAATCTGAGCCTCAAAGAAGGAGATACGCAAGGAGGAAGTCTTCAAGAAGAATATATGGCATGTACGGGGGTCTAAACGACATGTGAACCTAACTCAACACTTGGATGAGTCCTCCATTTCACAGTTTGGCTACCCATGCGAAATTAAACTCTGTGTGCATGAAATAAAAGGTGTGTCACACCTCACCTATGACCCTGACCATTCATCTTTCCCACACGGCTCAGCTAGTCGCGTATTCCACCAGATGTGTTGCCTTGGTACATGACATGTCCCTTCTAAATGGCCCATTGGATGTGCCTCTTTTCCGTTACTATTTTTGGCACCCCGTGTCTATTTACCTTGGTCATGTTCCCTCACATGATCATGTATTTGGGCATGGATACCATATCCACGCCCCTAGGTCACACAAATTGGGGTCACTACACAAAATATATGTTTTATACACGCCGTGTAGTCCCCAAAATTCATCTTACCATAATGGGAAGAAAAAAATATGTGTGACATTAAAACACACATTGTGCTATTATGAATCCAAAATGGGAATTCCCAGCGAGCTGTACAAAACACCTCGGTTTCCCTTGAAACCTGTAGATTGACCATCACAGGCTCCCTAGAAAGCATCTAAGGGCTCTAAAACCTGAAAATGATGCATAAAAAGGGTATTAGTCCCTACAACTCAAATATTCGTATCTTGTGGAGAAAAAATAAATATTCTAGGCTGTAACGGTTCTTGGAAGTTACTACAACATGATCCAGGAGAAATCACAATCAAGATCAGAAATCGGTGGTGCCTCTTCTCCTTGGATTTTCCTTAGTTCATCAATCGTTTCAAAGGGGGAGAGGGGTTTGGATCATCTATTCCATGCAAAAAAAGGTATAGTACATAGGAGATATTGATTTAATTTTATTAAATAAATATCTTCCATTTAACACCCTCCACATATCTCCTCCGAACCAACTCCTGATGCCAACCAAATTTTTGTCGCACCTAGGGTAAATGCCACATTATGAACTCAACTGTAACATTGGATTTCCCATCCGAGACTCCACCCTTGATTTATTCCAAATTTAAAAATAAATTTTATCATTTATCATAAATTATATGAAATATTTTTAATATCAATAAACCATGGATATTCGGGCCCCAAAATCTTGTTCTGACATAGATCTTAGCTTCAAAAATATTCATAGAAATATTCCAAAGTCTTACATGTCAAAAACCAAGTCACTATACTTATATAATCCTTCAGAATGAATGGGATAAAACAAGATCTAATACAAAAAGTTTCATCTATATTAATACCCCAAACCATTTATCGACCATCATTCTAAAACCAAAAAAAATCAATACTCATATTTAACCCAAGATTCAAGTTAAAATTGTTGGTGGGATGTTTAAATCCACATGATTAATTAATTTTCAATTTTATTGGGTTAAATACATGTGATTTAGTATTTTTTTTCTATCCTTATATAAAAAATGGAGTTCCTGTGGTGGTGTGACTTGAGGAAGAAGAATGGATTTGAATAAAATAATAGTTAAATAATTATAATAAAATAAGTTGAAATTACCCAGCATGTGATTTATCCAAACATATGAAGAGATCAAAGGTTATGACACACTTAGGGTGAAACCCACATTGTGGTTCTAATGGTATTCTTATATTTCTCATACGAGACACTGTTTGGGAGATATTTATTTCTTTAGAATAAAATATATTTAAAATTTTAAATAAATTACCCTCATGTGTAATTTGACCAAACACCCGATACAGAAAAATATTATGTCATTCATAGGTGAACCTTGTAATTTAGACCTAACTATAGTATTAAATTTCCCAAATGAGACGTCATTCAGAAGATATTTTTTGTGGAAAATCACACACCCATAATATAATATATTTAATATTTTTAGTTTGTTAGTATCAAGGTTATGAGGGCCTCAAAATCCCACACTAACTCAGTTACTGCCTCTAAAAATATTATATAGAATATTCCAAAGTGTTAATATGAATTTTACCTTTACATAAATCCTTTAAATCATTAATTAAGTGATTTTTTTTAAAAAATTATATTTTTAAAATTACTAATAAATTATTAACAATGAAGGTTTTATTATCCTTAAATAATTCAGGATATGAAAATTCTCCCCCTCTATCGACTTTTTATCCCTGACTAATATCTCTAGAGATCTTGTTCAAACAACTCAGGACACTGAGCTTGAACATATGACCCCTTCTCCAATGTCTCTTCTTGGATCCATCCATTATGTCACCAAATAAAAATAATTGGTAGCATGTTCCCTCATAATAAATTCTTTCTCTAGTCTATAATATACACTAGTCACTCCTCATAAATTACATCAGGCTACATATCAACAATCTCACAGTCGATGACATGTGCATGATCAGGTATATACCTTTAGAGATGAGACATATGAAAAAAATTGTACATAACTAGATATTGTGAAGGAAGGTCCAAATGGTATGCCATTTGTACCAATCCAATAGGTGGTCATGAAATATACAAAAACCATGGTGATAGATTACCTTTCTTCCTCAGAAGTCAGTATCTAATCGATGATTCACACTCAAGAAAACCTGATAACCATAGTGAACTCCAAAGGTCTCTTCCTACAATCAAAAAATGATATATGTCTTCTCTAAGAGGTGACCAATATCTTTTAAAATAGATTCAATATCTTAGAGGTATCCTGAACCATATTGGGCCCCACATCTAATTCCTCACCCACCTCATGCCAACAAACCAGTGAACAACATGGCCTCCTGAAAAAATCATAATAAGGTTCCATCTGAATTGAAGCTTGGTAACTATTGTTTTACATGAACTCAACTAAGGCTATATGATAATTTCATGCTCCAATGAAGTCTAAAATTCATGCTCTAAGAATATCCTATAATATGTGTATTGTACACTTGAGTTTTCTATCTTTTAGAGGATGGTACGTTTTTCTCAATATCAACTGAGTCCCTAGGGACTTCTGCAAGACTTGAAAAAACTGTAATGTAAAAAATTACTCTATATCTAAAAATATACTCAAGTTAAATACTATTTATTATACTATCTCAAAGATGTAAATAATTTCCCGTTTTAATACCAGGTAAGACACTCTGATTAGAAAAAAATAAAACTTTTTCCATCCAATCAATAATCACCCAAAATGCTTCACAACTTCTCAAAGTCATGGGTAACCTCATCACAAAGTCCTCTATGACGCCAAACTGCTTAGTGATGTGGAAGTACCTCATCATTTTCTAACTGATGGAAGAAATAACTACTACTATCTCATACAATAATGTTTTACATCATCATTCAATGATGCATTAGATAAAGGTAGGTTATGGAAATATAACTCTATCAGTAAGTCAAATCTAGAAACAACACATATATATAAATAAATAAATAGTATTAAATAAGGAAGAAAATAAAAAAAATGTGTTTTAGATCGTACCTCATATAGTAACAAGTTCCTCATCACCATCTGTTGAAGCTTGATTATCTACATAGACATGGACTACCATGATTCCACAACATTGTTGGTGACTTCCTTGAGTCCCCTTCATCAAGGACTATTTTCGTTGACCCCAATTAGATACCTAGTCCATTGGTCATGATTTACTAGATCATATGTGAATTCCTATCCTCATAACATTGGAGAAAAAATGCCAAATGTGTCTTGTCTTTCCACATTGTCATCACTAGCTCTGATATGATGGGAAACAATTATGATAATTCCCTACCTCCTCATAGTTGAAGCAGTGCAGATCTCTTTCTTTCACAAGAGGTTATGGTGATCCCTTGAACTTCCCTAGTTGTTCACCACCACTCAGGTATAAAACATCAACATTAGTCTTCCTCCTTCTAGAAGTATCCCAATAAGGTCTATTGAAAACATGGATAAGTACTACAAATATAACCCCTCTAGTTATTTTTTGTCCATCAAGGCCTTTCTAAGTAGCTCTCTGAGTTGTGTCACATGGGAAATCACCACTGTGAAGCTATAATAATGTTTCATGAGTTCATGGTCATAGTATGGATTCATGGTACCTATAAGGAACTCTTTACAGAAATGGTTTTTTAATAATGGCATAGTCATACCTACATATCTTTCTAAAAGTTCCACCACACTCAATCACTGTTTGGAGGGTCCTTGCAGTATGAATGCCTCTAGTTCCCCCTTCTAGACATCATGGGTCTCAATGAGTTCAAAAATATCCTCAATGTTTCATATCAAATCATCCTCATCCTATAGTCTAGTAGTTACCTAAATGTATCAAGGATGAAGAAGACGAAATTATCTAGCATAATTGACCATATAACGTGGTGTAAATACTTTAGACTAGAGTGGTCCTACTTCCTATACCACTAGGGAAGGTGAGATAACATGATTAGGATCAGTCTGATCAACTGGTGGTCCTACTAAAAATCTATGATGCAGTCTATTATATAATATCAAATACATTAGGAACATAAAAATTCCTAGATTTTCTATGAGATCATACAAAGTCCTTTTTAAGAGTCTGCCCTCAACCCTAGGTATATAACTCATAGAACTAACCCTTATTTCCTTATTTATGCATTAGTTACATATTTCATATGTATACAAAAAAGCATTCTTAGTTTAACTAATTAATTCCAAATAATATATATGCCAGTAGTATGACAACACAAATATGTCACATAAAGAGAAAAAATCTCAAACAAATATCACAAATCAAGTAATTAAATTAAATAACTACTATGGAAGACAACAAAAAGTATATTTATGGAATGTGGACCTACGTTCCTAGTTATTATGTATGAATACACCTAAAATAAAATAAATCACATATAAATCATCATGTGAGTAACCCAATGTGAATTTAATCAATAGTAATAGAAAAAAAATAAATTTTCATTTTTATGGAAACTTGGTGGTCCATTATACAGTGCTAGCCATGCACTATCATAATTCCCATGCCCATGTCCCAACCATCCTATCTCATGTGTACCCTTTCCCAAACCAATAAAAATAGAAGAATGAGTTAGTGAGTCAAAATCCTATGATACCAATGTAAAAATAGGCCCTTAATGGCATCATAAACACCCCACCTTAACAAGGTCGTAGGGTCTTGGCGGGATGAGTTCCACCATTTTCCCCAAATACACATGATCCCATACCTGGGTCCCAACATCATGCCTGAATAGATCGTTATACAAATTAATGTACCCAAAATCCAAAAAATGTCTTTATTGTTCTTTTTCCTCACTCACAAACACCCCAGAAAACTACCCAGTAGGTCACCCAATCTAATGTTACTATCACCCAGGTACACTTAACAACAGAGTTATAATGTGATTTTGTGTATTAATGTGGGTTTTTGGTCAAATTTCATGTGAGGGTAATTTATTTAATATTTTTACTCAATCAACACTGAGGATCTGAGGGACTTAGAATCCCATGTTAACTCATCATCTAACTATAAAAATATTATATATAATATTCCAAAGTGTTAAAATGGATTTTACCTTTATTTAAGCCTTTAAATAATTTATTAAGTGTTTTTATTGAAAATTTACATTTTCACAAAAAATATACTCATAAATATTAAAAAAATGTTTTATTAACATTAAAAAATATAGGATATCACAATCCCAATCAAATTGATTTGATTCTTTATACAATGATTTTGGGATTTTTTGATATCATTCCTTGATTTGAAAATGTTTTGTTAAACTAGTTTATTTTTGAGACATTAATTTTCACTCATCCTCATTTATGATGTCTAATTTAACATTTAAATACCTGTAAGGTATTTTAACCCATTTCAAATCCCTTCATTTATCTCTTTTTTCTTGATGGGATCTCATCTAGGATTTTTCTTCTAGAACATTCCATGTTTTTTCATCAAAGGGATATGAATTTTGAAAGTTTCAGTAAAATGACTGAGGAATTTTTTTTATTTATCCCCATTAACCCACTATTCCAAACTTAAATTTTATCTATTATTTATTCCTTATAATTCAAATAGAATCATTTTAAGGTGATCCCATAGTTGATACCATTCCCTACCAATATATTAGTTATTTTTAGGATTATTTTCAATCTAAGTGTTGGGGAGAGAGTTGTTCATAGAGAAAGTTTTTCATAGAGAGGGTTGTTTGAGGGATAATGAACTATTTTATAAACATGGATATAAATTTTCTCATTGTTTTATATGAATTAATTTTCAAAATATCTTCATTCTGGGAACATATTTTACAGGTGAATATTGATTATTCATGGTTCCAACAATGAGTAAACTTATGGTTATTACGCGGTAACATTCACCTTTAGGTAAACCTATAAATGTGATAACACATTACTCCAAGTGATAAAGAGTATTTATATGACTTGATATTATTGATACTATATAGATTATTTTTTTACTTGTGTGGATTTTCTTTGGTATATTTTCTTACATCTATTCCATGGGGATTTGGAGATGACATTCACATGTTTGTTTACTCATTATATTTGAGTGAGTTATGTCCCCCTATTTTTTTTCTATTTATATTATCATTTTATTGGGTAAAATTAACATATTAAGTGTGGGGGAGTACGAATATGAGGGAGGCATTCATATTTATATTTATCGTGTATATATTTCAAGATTCAACCATTATTTATTCCCAAAAACATCAATTCTTTATGACCCACCATCCCTTAACCTAAAATACATTTGAAACTTACTAGAAGTACTCAATATTGGTGTATTATTTTGATTTCTGTAAGTATATATATTAAATTCATGGAAATCATATGGTAAGCATTCATGTGTATGAGAATCAAGAATAGCTTTGTTCAAAATTGTCTTAGGAGATAAGAGTGATGGTGAGGTAGGCCACAATGATATAAGAGTGTATATGATTGTTTTGAAAATTATTCAATTGGAAGAGAATTTTTTTAATTTTTTTTTAAATAAATCATGATAATTTTTGGGTAAAAGGTTTGAAAATTTTTGTGAACTTGTGATTGTGATATTTTGGTTTGACTAAGGGTGAATTTGAGTTTTGTTTTTAAGTTTTTTTATAAAGAGTGTAAGAGTTTAAGTGTGGGGGATTTGGTGCACATAGAAATCAATAATTTTTAGTGAATTTTTATCTAATTTTTAGTTAATTATTTTAAACATTTTTTGTGTTTTTAAGTTATTTTTATATTTTTGTAATATTTTAGTTAATTTTATAAATTTTAGTTACCTTTATGCTACTTTTAGATATTAATTATATATATAATTATCATATATTATCTAATATATATATATATATTAATAGTAATTTTATTAATATTTCACTGAAAAATAATATGGTCTTAGCTGTGGTTATTTTTACTAATGGTGACAGTTTAAATCGGAAATATAATATTTAGAAGTAGTTCACTAAATTGTTGTGTATTTCACTATCATCAATAATTTAGTAGCATTTTTTATAGTTTAGTGGCAGTTTTTATATGTGTCTTTTTTAGTTATTTAGTGGATGTTTTATATTCATTTGGTGGATGATTTTTTAAAAAAATAGTGGAAATTAACATGACCACTGCTAAATAATTTAGAAATGGTTTACTTTATTAAAGGAAAAAAAATATTTAAAACGGGCTAGACCAACACTATTTTTTTTATGGTTACTTAAAAACACTGCTAAGCATATTAAATAGTTTTAAAAAACTATATAATAAAAAATAATATATGTATAACAAACTCAATCATACAATAAACTAAACCATAAATCTATATCCATCATACATCCATAATCAAAAATCCATAGTCGTAAATACAGAACCATTGGTCAACAATATAAGATTAGTAATCATATATATACTGATAAAATATGCTCAACAAGCACCATCAAACCATGGAAAATATGTCTATCCCACCACCTCCATTGCATCCAACTACCTCCATAACTAGAGTCATCATACACAAAACCAACCACAACATGTCATTAATTGAAATAAAAGATAAAAATAAGAACTGAACATAATAAATAAGAATTAAATTAAAATCATGGATAATATTTAACCATTCCATAAAACTATGAACCATCATGACTTCATTATGAAGTGTGTCATAGATTAAAAAAGTAAACATCTTGCTTATTATCGACAAGTTTCACCTACAATCCAAACAATAACATTTATGAAAAGAAATATGAAACATAATACGCCTCAAATATATTTGAAATTTTGTACATAACATTTTTTATATTGTTAATCAAATAGATGAAATTTTAAAACAAAACAAATAATATATTATAAAGAATACTTTGAAACCATAAAAATTCCTATTTAAGATATAATTCAACACTTATAACTCAAAAGGAATAAGTATATAACAATCTGATCAATATTTAAATCGACATGCAATGTGCTTGAAATTAGTCAATAAAAAAATTTAAATACTTTGATATGGAAACATTTATTATATTTCAAAAATAATTCAATGTTATCTATCTTATGATTTCACATCAATATAAGGTTATTTTCTATACTTTTCACAGTCACACACACATTTTAGAGTTTTAAAACACTAAATTTAATTTACAATTATCCCAAGAATATTATAACTCAGATTGATGTGGTGTTGATTCTTAAATTTAGAAAATAAATATATGTTCATTTTCCTATTGTTTCACGAACATTAGATGTAATTTTATGGGTTTTAACCCCCCAAAAACACTTTTTTAGAGGCTTTAATATTTTTTAAAATTGCTTATTGAAACATTATGAGCACACCACATGGAGGATGGATGTTTTTTCTACTCTTAAAAATCCCAAATAATTCAATAATGGTCCCCACATAATTACATGTTAATATAAGGTCCTTTTCATTGGTTTTGGCCATTACATGTATGTTTTAGTGTTTTAAAAGACAAAAAACATGTTTATTAATATAATAGATAAAATTTTACTCATATTTTCTTGGAGTCAATTCCTAAATTTCAAAAGTCAATTTATGGTTGTTTTCCTATGATTTTATATCCATTAAATTCCATTTTCTTAGTTTTGACCCCCTAACACACGTTTTTAAAGATTCTCATATTTTTTTAAACTGCTTATTAAGTCATTTTAAGAACATCGCACATCATATGGAAGTGTTTTTGACTTGTACATGTAAAAAATAATTCAATGTTGGATTTAACATGATTTTATGTCAATATAAGGTCATTTAATATGGTTTACACTGTTAGACACATGTTTTAGTGTTTTAAAACACTACAAAAGCATTTACAGGCATCCTGGAAAAAACATAACTTTGATTGATGTGGTATCAGTACCTAAATTTTCTAAATCAATATAAAGTGATTTTACTAAGATTTTACATCCATCTAACACTTTTTTTTGGTTTTGAACCCCCGATGCACATTTTTAAAGACTTTTTATCTTTAAAAATACTTTTTGAGTCATTTCGATCACACAACACATGAGATGGATATGTTTCCTACTCATAAACATCATAAATAAATTAATTATGGTTATAAAATGATTTCACATCAATATGAGACCATTTTCTATTTTTTTATTATTACATGTATGTTTTAGTGTTTTAAAACACTAAAACATGTTTATAGGCATCCTAGGAAAATCATAACTCTGACTGATGTGGATTTAATTTCAATATTTTAAAAATAAATCTACAGTCATTTTAATGTAATTTCACAGCCATATGATGATATTTTTTAAGTTTTAACCCCCAGACACATGTTTTTAAAGACATTGATATCTTTTAAAACTACCTATTGAGTCATTTAAATTACACCACATGTCTGATGGATGTTTTTTCTACTCATACATGTCATAAAAAATTCAATGGTGTTTGTCCCATGATTTCATGTTAATCCAAGGTCTTTTTTGATCATTACATGCATGTTTTAGTTTTTTAAAAGACTAAAAATAGATTTACAGGAATCCTAAGAAAATCATAACTCAGATTGATCTGGAGTTAGTTATTACATTTCAAAAATAAAAATATAAAATCATTTTTCTATGATTTCATGACCATCTGACATCATTTTCTTTATTTTGACCCCTTGACACATGTATTTAAATACTCGGATATCTTTTAAAACTTTTTATTGATTCTTTCTAAGAACACCACACTTCATATGGACATGTTTTATAGTATTACATGGAAAAAATAATTTAATGGTGGTTCTCCCTTGATTTCAAACCACTCTAAGGATGTTTTATCGATTTTTGAACGTCACACACATGTATTAGTGTTTTAAAACACTAAAAACATGTTTATAGGAATATTTTTAAAATAGTTATATTTATGTGGGGTCTATTACTATATTTAAAAAAATCAATCTATGGGTTTTCCCATTATTTCACAGCCATCCAATTTTGTTTTTTGGTTTTGACTTCTTAATGCATGTTTTTAAAGACTTTAAAATCTTTTAAAACTACTTATTGAGTCATTCTGACCACACCGCAAGTCGTATAGATGTTTTATCTTCTTGTACATGTAAAAAATAATCCAAAAATGGTTTAACTATGAACTCAAATGAATATAAGGATGTTTTATGATTTTTACCATTACATGAACATTTTAGTGTTTTACATCATTAAAAACATGTTTACTCAAATCCCAATAAAACTGTAACTTGGATTGACATATTTTTAGTTCATACATTTCACAATCCAAAATATATTCATTTTGTTTTGATTTCACGGCCAAATGATGCTAATTTCTTGGATTTGACCCCCTGACACATGTTTTAAAAGACTTTGATATCTTTTAAAACTATTTATTGAGTCATTATGATCACACTGCACACCGTATGGACATGTTTTCTACTCATACAAGTAAAAAATAATTCTATGGTGGTTTTATCAAGATTTCACAATAATCCAAGGTTGTTTGTTATGGTTTTGACTGTTACATGTACGCTTAGAGTTTTGAAACACTAAAAATGAATTTACATGTATTCGAGGAAAACCATAACTCAGATTGATATGGAATGTATTCCTATATTTAAAAAATAAAACTAAAATCATTAACCTATAATTTCATGACCATATGAATTTGTTTTCTTGGTTTTGAACCCTTGGCACATGTTTTAAAAGTTTTAATATCTTTTAAAACAAATTATCGTGTCATTCTAAGCCCACCATGCATTAGTTGGATATTTTTTTCTACTCATACACATAAAAAATACATCAATTATGGTTTCACCATGATTACACATGAATTTTAGGTGTTTTTTATGGTTTGTACCATTACATGCATGTTTTAGTGTTTTAAAACACTAAAAACATTTTTACAGAAATCCTAGACATAACGTAATGCTGATTGATGTATATTATATTCCAACATTTTAAAAATAAATCTATATACCTTTTCCTATTATTTAATGGATCCATGAAATTTTTTATTAGGTTTTAACCCCTCACACACGTTTTTAAATTTTTTGATATCTTTTAAAATAGTTTATCAAGTCATGGATTGAGTTTAGAATTTACCAGGATATGATGAGCTATAATATTAGAAATTTCCTCACAGATCATGCACTTTATTCCATGAAATATATAAAATAGGTAATTTTACATTTTCAACCTCCATTGATTCTTTTTTTCCTATAAGATTTATTTTTTTACTTTTTCTTTCAACTATTAAATATCTCCCAATGCTTCCCAATCAATGACACTACTTTAACCCCCACTAGGTATAGTAGTAAATAATGATGACACCCTACTACAGACAATTGTTGGAGTAGTCCTAGAACCTATCCCCCATTAATTTCAATTATTCTCATCTAAAAGGATTAAAATACATCATTCCGAGAAACCGATGATGATTATAAAGGGTTCACATCCCAAGTTTCTACAATTTTAACCTGTTAATACAAAAATATTATCAATCATTTTTTAAAATAGTCTGAACCTCTTAATTTTATCTAATTAATAAATTTTTCATTAATATTTAATGTTATTTCAATACTATAAAACCATAATAATGAAAAAATAAATTAAAACAATAAACAAGCAATAAATCCAATTAATTGGGGATGACTACATGGATCAAATGGTACCAATATAGAAAATTGACACTGTTTGATCAATATAGAAGACCCAATTTAATTATATTTCATGGTTTTTTATTGTGATTTATTTCTCATTATTTTTTATAGAAATAAAATAAGATTAAAAATTAATTAAATGTACTTACTCCATCATCTTTGGAAGGTTCATTAAAAAAATAGTAGTCAGGTTTTCTGTAAATATTAATCCACGTCTATGTTTGAACAATTGATTGACCTAATTCACTAGAAATTATAGAAATATATATACATGTTATAAAAAACCATTAGTTTTAAAAAAATAATATAAATAATAGTGGATAATATACAACTAAGATTATTTTATTTCTAAAAAATTTATATGACTCAAGGATATGTGGAATGACTTATTTTTCATGATTGACTATATTTTTTAGAAAATTATTATAAAAATAGAAAAATTAATAAAAAAAATTAATTTTAATATGTTTATGTTATTACGATACTGTAAAATATGCTATTACCTGATGAGATGCATCTCTATTACTACCGATAAACATCTTCCACTGCTTACAAGACATGCCTTTAGGAATTTTCCCATACATTTATAAAGATCTCAGGGATGTGTCATTAATATCATTCCATAATAACCATGAAAAGCATCTCTATTTCTTTCCTATAATTTCAGGTTCCATGGTCATGACACAAAGTCTAGGACATCAAAATGAAAAAATGTCAAGAAATAAAAAAATAACAATTTATAAGTATATTAATAAATTTCTTTATGAATTTTAAATTACTTATAAATTATTATTATATTAATATCACCTTTACATGGCTATCAAACACGTAATTTTTTCTAAATTATGGGAATGTGACTCCAATATTTATAATTAATGGGAAATATCATCATCTGACAAGAAATCTTCTCAAGAATCTATCCATAGATTCTAGTAGCATCAACAGTAGGCACCTCGATCTCATTAAATGGAATGATAATTTTCAATTCTTTTAGATCCCATACAACTTTTATGTTTATATTTATATCTCCCATATTGTTATCTTTATTTTTTTTGACAAATAAATTAAACAATTAATAAAATGTATAGTTATTTATACAGTTACACACATACCAGTAATGGTAACTGACAAATATCCTCTATTTGGAGGGGTGACCAAATTATCCATTGTGGAATGCACATTGGATGGTGGGATACCAATAACATCTGGGGAAGATGCTATCTCATTGGAAGTCACTAGTACAACAGAAACACTTGGATCCACTGAAGCTGATGGTAGTGGTAGTGTGCTCTGATATGTTGATAGGATATGATCTAAACAATATTTCTCGATATTACTTCAATTAAAATTATTTATAATATAGTAAATATATTTAAAAAAGTATAAGTAAAATATATTTACAAAAAAAAGGAAAAAATGGAAATGTATATATGCATAAAAACTTATAAATGTGAAACAATAATATAGTTTCATTACCAATTTATAAATTCAATTATCTTCATCTTCATTGACATCATTATTATAAACCTCTATTAAGATGAGTGCTTAATTTTCACCCTCTATTTCAAGTTCTATTATTTCAATATTTTTGGAAAAATAAATTGAATTTTTTTGTGGTTGATGAAGTTTACTATCACAAAGTTCCAATTATCCTTCATCACCCATATCATACAATTATTTATTCTTTATGTGTAAAAAACACTCCAACCTTATTGTATTTCATCATCCACATAATAAAACATCTTCTCTTATGAATCCAAGGTAATTGGATTATCCTCTTCACACTCACTAGTATAGTTCAAGAGAGTTAAGTTAATAGAAGTAAAATGTAATGAAAAATTCATTATGCCTCTATCAATGTTGAACCTCTTTAATTTGAATAAAACAACTGAAAATTGATCATGATAGTTCAATTTAATTACATCGTTCATCCTTACTTAGTATCCCATTTATGAAAGTGTAAATATATCAATATTTTTATTTTTAAATCCTTTTTCAAGATAAATTGTATGGAACTTGAAGCCATGAATATTGTATGTATCATATCTATTAGACCACCTTAATGGAACTTGATCCCAAACCTCAATTAATTTTACATTTCATCATAGGTATCAACATTAATTATCTATACAAGAAGATATAAGTTTTTAATTTTAACATAGAAAAAAATACATATCAATAATATGATTATGAGTATATATTTACATGATGGGTGAACCATTCAAAAATCTCCTTATTAATTTTTTTAGTTCTAGCTCATTTTAAGCCTGACCCCTTAGTCATCTATTTGTCTAAAATCTCAATTAATCACCAATTGAATACCTAATAATACTATTGAGTAGCACACATCAATGTTCTTGTAGTAACTCCAATCTAGTTGGTGTAAAATTTAACCCCTTTCTAACTAGTCTTCTGGTCTGAAAGTTATTTTTTTATTTTCAAGGATAACAAGAGGAACCAAAGAAAGCCCTTCAAGGGGGGGCGAAAGTGGTGCAGGACAAGGGAATCCCCATGAACCACACATAAACACTCCAGGGGAAGGGAATGAAGACTATCATAAACCAAAATATTTTCCTCCTGCCTACCCAAACGAGCAAGAGAGTCAGCTGCAAAGTTAGATTCCCTCCAGCTATGATGAATTAACCTTCCTTGACTTGTTTCCATATTGAACCTTCTAATAATATAAGTCAAGTCCCAAGGAATCCCATAACTTCCCTGTACAGCCCTAACCAGGACCTCTGAATCTGATTCAACCTCTGTCACCGTCAATCCCCCCCTCTTGCAAACCATAAAGCCAGAAATGAGAGCTCGAGCCTCCACCCCCAAGGAGCTACCAGGACCATAAAATGCACTAAAGGAAACGTACACCGAGACCCAGAAACCTCACAGTCAACCTCCTCCCCTCATCACTCCCTCTATACAAGACCCGTAGATATTCAGTTTCAACCCGTGGCTAGGAGGCTGCCACGTTACCCAAACACCAACCCTCCTTTGAAGCATGCATGGTCTCTTACGGAAGTTACAAAGCAAAACCGAATCACTCCCCCCTTTAACCAAATTCACCAGTTCCACAATGAGAGTTTTAAGCCTAATCAGAAGAGACAAAGGAGATCTTTTGGAGCCCAACCTAACCTGGTTACGCGCCTCCCAAATGACCCAGCAGACAGTAATCAAGATGATGGTCCTAATCATTCTTTCCATGGCCCTGTTCTGCGTCCCCGAGAACCAAGATGAAACAAAGTCCCAATAGGTCTAGGGTTCACCATCTTCCTACGGAGAGTGAGTGAAGGAAGACCAAAGAAGTGATGCCCATTGCCCTCAGAAGAAAAGATGAACCGTTGTCTCGATACTGGAGTGCTCATAGCAATAACACCGAATGTATGATGCTTCACAGAGGCTGCTTCTGGTAGGTTCAGCGTCCGCGACTACAATAGAATTCTTCTTAGTGAGAGACCCATGGGGGAAATAGTTGTAAATATCGATGAGTAGATTTCATAATGATAATCATTGGTGATGTTGTTAGAAAATCCAACACAATTTAATCTAGTCTCAATCCCATAAAATTTCCTTGAACAGAAGGTGAAGACTATTTATCTATGTAACATTCACAAATATTACCTTTTGATTGAGATTTATTCCTCACACATGATTTCAAATGACCGAAATACCTAATTAAAAAATAAGAAACATATTAATTTTTTTTACCTAATGATTTGATAAAATTGAATTCATAAATAAAAATAAAAATAATATTAACATACCTATCAATTGGATGCATCCATAAATAGTGTATTAGTCTACCAATTTTTGATTATTCAACCAAATGATTAGTTAAATGAATTATGAATATGAAAAATGAAAGGGGAAAAACATCTTTAAATTAAAAAGTGTCAAAAAATTATTTCTCGAAGTTTACCAAACTCAATTGGATTTAGAGTTTTTTCAAAAATCACTATGAAGAAGGTACATAACTCAACTAGAACTATAGTTAATTTTTCGGTAATGTCTTACACAATTACAAAAACAACGATTGATCCATTAGAATATGTGAGTCATGACTTTTCAATCCATGTAACTTTTGATATTTTAAGTCAACACACCTTGAAATGTTACTTGAATATCCATCTGACACTTTTATATTATTTAATGTTCGAATGAATAAATCTTTCTCATGATTTTTCATTGTAAAAATATCCAAAGGATTCTTTCCATTCTCATTTTCCCACTAACCACAGTTTATATTCCTTGATTCCAAATCCTTACAAGCATTAAGGTGATCCTTAGATTTACCATTCTCATTAAGAAATGTAAAAATTACATTTTCCTAGATGTTAGTATAAATGTATATTATATCAATATTATGATATATCAAATGCAACTCTCAATAAATATGTTTAAAAATATATTCATATTCTTAAAATATTGTGTTCCAGATGCTTCAGATATTATACCTCATACCCTTTAACACTTCCTTAAACTGATTACATTTTCCAAATTCTAAAAAGACATTAATTAATTTTCATAAGAGTTTTGAACTATATAACACCTTTAGTCAATTTCTCAATTCAATATCTCCTTTTAATTGTGTCTTGGTAAACCTGAATTTATGATAAGCATCAAGAAATCGATGAGGAAACATAAAACCCCATTTTCTATTATGAGGTAGTCATTGAGGTTCAAAATCAAAATTACAATATGAACATGCCAAAATAGTATGAGTGTTCCAACTGGATAAGTTTCCAATTCTAGTAAAGTCACTAATTTTTCACATGTAATCATTATGAATTTTGTATAGTTTTCTCATTGAATCATCATATGTTTTTGTGTCATCATCCCATAATTCCCAAAATTCATTTATTAGAGGTTTAAGGGATACATTAGTGTAATTTCATGGAATTTTATTTCCAAAAATAATCATTGAAATAATGAATTAATCTTTCTTCATAAAAAACCATGAATTTATATTATATGGGATCAAAAAAATAAGACATATGTTATAATTAGTACTTAAAGTACTAAAAGGGTTACAACCATAAGAAGATAGTCCCAAATGTATATTCCTTGAATCCAAATAAAAATATAGATATCATGAATTATACACCATCCATGATGTCAATTTTTTTGGATATATCATCAATAAATAATTTTTATTATCTTGAGTATGACACTTCATGTCGTATGCAGTAATAGATGACATGAATAATCTTTTCAAGAATGATTTCAATGGAAATTTATGCAATACCTTTGAAAAGGTTTTATTCTTATGATTATTACCAGAATTAAAAATATTTTTACCCTCATTATTTATCATTGATTTTCATATACATGTATGACATCTTATTCATTCTTCTTTATCAGACTCTTTTCCTCAATAAAGCTTGAAATCATTAGGGAATGCATGTATTTTTGTATAATCAAGTCCTAGTTTGCTGATTATTTTCCATATCTAGTAGAATAATGGAGATATCTTAGCTTACCTAAATGAATACTGAATAATATCAAAAATCATGGACACTACTTTATTAGTATTTCAATAGAGACACCTGATATGATATAAATTAAGTAGAAAAGAAAATTTTAAATAATTAGCGCACCCTTTATACAATTATTATTTTTCATCTGCAATTAATTCATAGAACTCATTTTTTTATCACTAATATTATAAAAAAGATTAACCTACTCATGATAAACTGAAAGTTATGTTTATTTATTAAAATATAAGATTTTTTATCCTATAAATCCAAATATGTCATTTATAAAGTTTCAAACTGAAATCTCTTCTGACGGTTCACTTTGTGTTTCGTTGACTGGATATTAATTATTTTGAATTTCCAAAACATTTGATTCACCATGATAAATACAATATGAATATTGAGAAGTAAATTGTTTCATTAACAATCTATTTTATACTTCATTTCTATTCAACCGTTTCTTGACTTTATAATCAGGACACATGAATTTTATTTTAACATCCACTTATCCGTTTTCAATTACATAATCTAAAAATTCTTCCAAACCCTTGGCATAATAATGTGTGTTTTGAGGTAAATTAATCCAAAATTTAACCATAGGTATTGTATTACCACACTTCTCCCTATACGTTTATTAATTGAATGGTTCGAAGGCCTAAATATTTATTTATGTCTGGATAAAACCCCTTTTAAGGGGAAAGTGGGAAACCTCATATGACTAAAAAGAAATAGAGACAAAAAAATAACTTTGTCCCAAAACAATACTACTAAAAATGCCTCTCCCCAGCATCAACATCATTATGGAAAGCCTGCACCAAATAAAGGCTACTCAGTTAGCTATCTTGTGAAAAAAATGCATGGGCCTGGTACCGATGGCTAGGCCATACCCTCTCAATCTTCCGAATATGAATAGACATGCATAAGGAAAGATACCTTCTTTGAAACAAGATCTGAATCATTTCATTGTATAAAGTATAGACCAAGACATCATCCAAAATATAAACCATCAAATGCTAAAATTACAAATCTTTCTCAACTGTTTCTTAGACCCCACCCATATGATGAACCATCCTATTGAGGTTTTCCACGGATCCATCCATTTCCCATAGTTTCAGCAGAATTTCCATTCTCATATAAAATATTTCCATCTTTCCATCACTGTCCATTGAAATCCTATCACCAAGTTGAAGCTCTACTGCCTGCAGCTCTCAATCTCAGTATCAAACATTAACAAAAATAAACAGCAGTCCAATTTCATTGCCCTGATTTTGAAGCCAACGACAACCCGAAAAAATAAAACCATAGGGAAACATCCACTCCAGTACATCAAATACTTCTGCTAAATTATCATCAAAATCCATTTCAAAGAACCACGTCAGCTAAAGCTAGACACCAGTTTGCAATCAAGACACAATAGGTTTCATTCATACCCAAAAACAAATCACGGGAATCGAACATCAAGGGAAGGAAAGAACATCACCATGAAGAATCTTTTCTGAATTCCAAACTATGATAGAAGATATCTTTTCACAAAAAAAATTCAAGTCCCATATCTGCCACCAAGATCTCTACTGGAGACCACAATGACAACCCCATGCACTCTCATCTGATATTGAATTTTTGACACCAACTCTCAGACATAAGAAGCTAGATCTTTGACTGTGGGATTCACCGTGCCGCCAAATTTACCCTACCCAACGAAGGTGGGAATAGAAAGGATAGTCAAGAAAATGGTGGGAAATGCCAAGATGGTCGATCCCATGAAGTCACCACGACGCCTCCACTGAGAGAAGAACCACCACCAAGATACCGGTGAGAAGGAGCACTGAAGAGGGGCTAAGGCTGACCCAAGAATGAGGGATGAGCAGTGACGATAGGGGAAAACATAGCGAGGCAGCGCCCCTTAAGAGCTCAGTTTTTCCATTGGGGTTGGTGTCCCTTATCATTATACCTTAAAAAATAAAGATATAAATGTTTAATCGAACAAGTACATTCAAATATTAGCATCATTTTGTAAAAATAAGGATTTCTTCAACAAAATTATACTGGTAATAAAAATTAGTTAAAACTAAAAGATAAAAAATAAATTAAAAATATCAGTATCATACTATAAAATGATTATAATATGAATAACCATTTAAATTAATTTAATATAATGATATTAAATAAAAAAATATTCATGAACATTTGAGAAACATAGTATATGTTATAAAAATAAAGAAAACCTATATCATCTCATAGTTAATATTTAAAAAACAATATGAATACATAAAAGTGTAAATATAAATTAAATAGATATTAAAAAGTATTAAATTTATAAATATATTTAAATAATATATAATTAATTGTAATTAATCATGGTAATAAAGATTGATTGAATATTTAATCACATTGTAATGTATGATTATGAGTTTATATTAATTTCTAATATAGTTTTATGTCATTATTATTTGATCATACATTCAATAAGTGTGATTTTTTTTGGAAAAAGGCCTGGGGTATGGCTCACCCAACTCCATAATTTACCAAAGTAGGAACCCAATTTGAAAAAACACAAATCCAACAAGAAAATATGTTCATACAATCCAAAACTAAATATAAACCATGAAAAATATAAATAACATAAATTAATAAATATTACCGCTCAATCAAGGGGGTTGGATATCATGGAATAAGGATGATGAGGTGATCATGATAAGGAGAGGAAAAATATGGAATGGAGTCAAGGGAGGTGATTTCAATGATGTTGGACTCTCGGGTTGATGGGGGATCCACAAATCTGGGTCTAGATAAAGGGTAAAGGAGGATGAGGGGTCAGGTCGTAGGAACAAGGAGGTCTGGGTGATGATGGATTTTGGGTTCAGGTTCTTAAGGGATAAGGGTTGCCGAGATAATGGAAATAAGGATCCACCATCGGGGGTTGTGATCCTGGGTCACCACTATTAGGGGATACAATGGGGGCAACGTCGATGTGAGAGGGTGTGTGGGGGACCAATGGGGTTGATGACATGGAGGTTGGGGAGAAGGTCTGCCGTCAAGGTCACTATATCTAGGGTTTGGGGCATGGGTCATCATCGAGGGGATATGGAGCACATGGGTTAGGAGAAAGGAAGAAAAAACATACCATCATACACAGAAGGACAACTGTAAAATATTAACACGCAAGGGGGTGTCAGAATATGAAGTTAAGCTAGGGATGTACTCTCATATCCACATCTAGATAAGAATAAAACATTCTATAATTTTCATATTATCAATTCCACATGCAATACATAGTATATTGTATGTTTAAAGAAGACATTCTAACCATATACCTCCATACCTATCCCAAGTCCTCATGTAACCGTAAATACATCAAGTGAAAAAAATGTAGAGCAATGATCAATGAAGATCATGTCGCCAATGTGTATCAAAATGTATGAATGTGAAAATACAATCACGGTGATCTCATCAGCATCATTTTCTAGATAGGTGAAGTTCTCTTTTATCCATGGCATGCATAATTGACTGCCGATGGACTTTCCATCATCCCAAACCTCAATGCCTAGTAGCTTGTGAACAAAATGAAACCAATCCACACCAAATAAACCCTTGAAATCTACACCCTTGATGAGGACGCCAAACATAATAGAATAATCCTCAATTTTAATAGTCATATCTTTGCATCCAATAATATATTATACATTTATATAATTTTCAATATACTATATATATAAATTTAAATATATTCAACTTTATTTATTAAAATTTTAAAATATAATTATATATATACACATATATATATTTGTAAGAAACTATATTTTACTAAATAAAAATATTATTATTTTATACATAATTACTAAAATTATTATTAAAATTAAATTTTGTTAAATTTAATTAACAAAAGTGATAGCATTTACACTTAAATAACAAATAAAATACTTTATACTTATGTAACTTTCAATATAATGAAATTAGATAATTATATATATATATATTAAAGAAATTAATCTTTATATAATTTTAATAACTATATTTTAAACATAATTACTCTGAATAATAATTATTTATAATTAATATAATTTAAAAATCACTATTAATAGTAATTTTTTAACTTCATTATCAAAAAATAATATATATATATATATAATCATATATTATATATTTCATTAAATTTAAATGTGATAAATAATATAATATATATAAATATAATTATATTAAAATAAAGCTAATGATATTTTTTATAAATATTTATTAATAATATTATTTTTATAAAATATTTAGTTAGATTTAATTTATTTATCGACACATCGAATAATATAATTTAAAATTATTTTACTTTAAATATATTATGTAGTATAACTTATACATATAAATATATTTAAATTTAATTATTCAAAATCTAAAATAAAAATATATACATTTTTATAGACAATAAAATTTCCTTAAATATAAATTATATTATTTAATACAAAGAATTTAAATTAAGAAAACACCATATTTAAATTTTCTAAATCAATTATTATAAATTAAATCATACAAAGAAAAATAATTCATACATAAATCAAATCATATAATGAACATTAATTCATACATTCATAAAATAATTCAATTTAAATAAATCAATAATGAAAAAAAATCAATTATACAACTCAAATTTTTAAATAGAAATTTTGTCTTCTCAAATGGTGGAAATTAATATTGTGAGAAAGATATATGGTGGAGCTTCACTAAAAGATATTATGTTGGAATAAAGTAAATGGGGGGCTCTATTTATATATTTTTTACAGTGGGAGGAATAAAATTCATTTGCACCACCTATGTATTCATTATAAAGGACGAAAGAAGATGGTTTAGGCTTCTTATGCCCCCTCGACATTGAACCATGAACCTCATTCATGCCTTTTGGATAATTAGGGAAGTCTAAACAAGGTTTATGGATCCCTCGACCCCTTTTTAAATATATGTAAAACCCCATCCCATTTTTTTAAAATAAAACCTATCATAAAAAAACTCCCACACTAGTGACCCACTTACTGTGCCCTATCTTCTATCCTCACCTATGGTTGTTCATAGACCACCAGTCTATCTCATTCATTACAGTACAACCCTCGTGACTAAGGTTAAATCCTGTAATAAGCCTTACTCCAACATATTGTCGCTCCTCCTTTGTTCATTGACTGTCTGTGAATTGGCATCCACCTCGTGTTGTCTCCTCTTACAGTATGTGGTTCATATCAGGTTTTCAATTGATAGTATATTTCACAATGATAATGCACATGGGGGATTATCCCTCTTATTTCAGGGATCATTGGATGGCTAGTGTATTTGCGCAGTGAGAGATACATAATTTATTTAATAAGATAATGATATTTATGATGATTTATTTTCATCATTATGTGTATTTTTTGGATGTTGAGGTGAGTTTTATTTTTTTTGGATGTTAAATGAGTAATATAAATTGATACTCATTCCATTTTAATATTTTATTTTTTGATTAATTTTTCAAATGAATTAATTTTAATTTTATTTTTATAAATTTATAATTTTATTAAAATTAAATTAAAAAATAAAATTTACCATTTAGTTATTAGTTGATTCATTGATTCTTTTGAAGTCAACTATTTTGACTGGTGGTTGTGCATATAGGTGATGAAACTCTATGAGAAACATATCATTTCATTTATCCTAATAATTAGACACTCAAATTAGAATCATAATTTATTTATAACATTAGATAATGAGACTTAAAAAAATTGGTGATAAAAAAAGACTTCTAGAAATGGATTATTAAATTTGAACTGGTGATAATTGAGAAAGACAATTATTTAATAACAATAAAAAAGGATTTTTAAGGTGTGAAAAGTTATTCCGAATAATTTTATCATCTTAGACATAATTCACTGATAGAATTTCATCTTCAATGTTCTGTTGTATTTAATTTTTCTTTCATATATTTCTTAATTTTTAGTTTTCTAAAAAATTCAAAAATTTAAAAATAAATATTCCACATAATTTTTCCACCTAAACATCATTTTACGAGATCTTTATAGGGATATAGACTTCATAGTCCATATGGTTTAACCTTACTACCACTTATACAACAAATAGTAAAATGTAAATTCATAAAATGGGTGCACCATGACAACACATACTAAGAATCATAAAGAAATTAATATCCCTAAAAAATAGAAATAGGATGAATAAATAATATAACCTAATTATATTAAAAATAAGGGAAGATAAAGAGTGAAAAATAGAGAAAGATAGATAACATAACATCAATAACGATAAATGTCCAGAAAGACTCCTTATGAATAATATAAGGTACAAAATTTGAATATATAAGAGAGTTAAAGAGACATGTAATACCTCAAATATAAATTAAAAATATTAAGTTATACTATTAATACATTGTATATAAGGAATGAATGATAATATAGACCATATCAAAGCAATATATGGAAAAAATTAGTTTTGGAAGAAAAACCCCATACCTCGAGTCTTGACTTGCTTTGCACACCCTCAAACATATCAAATAATCAATTTTTATTAATTATTTAAATTATATAGAACATTTTTCATGTTTATTTCATTATTATTATTCTATTTAATTCATTTATTATTATGGATTTTCCATTTAATATATTAATTTTTTCTATGTTGGTCATTTTGAGGTTGTTTGGTTCATAATATCTAAAACTATTTTGGTATGATGGTAATGATCAAAGGTTCCCACCCAATGGTTCTACATGATCCAAAAGTGCTAAGGTTTGTGATTTATTTCATTAAAAAAGAATTGTTTTTTAATATTTTATTAGATAGTTACAATTCATGGAATCTTCCTTAGTATGCTAGTTTTAGATGGTTAAAATAACATTGATTATTTACTTTAAATATCATTATTATCATTAATATGTTTTCATTATATAATCAAAAACATGATATTATTTTATTAGTAATGTTATATCCTATCATGAAATATATTTTCATAATATATTATGAAAGGATTGAGTAAAAATAAAACAATATCATTTACTTAGGGATTATAAGACTACCACAGCTGAATGATGTTTTTTAAGTGTTATAAAAAATATGAAAAATAGTAAATATTTGAGTTTCATAAAAACATATTATTAGAATTATACTACTATTTTAATTTTACATTTAAATATTATTTGTTTAATGGAAGGGGTAATAGTATATTCAATATGAAAATATATAAGTTTTGAAATATTTACTTTGACATAACAATGACTTCCAAAAAGGCTTCAATGAGAGGGAATGGATAATATCTAATCAAATATGGATTAAAGGGGTGTTAATACCTTGATAATATAATCATTTCAATAAAATAATTGTATTTTTAAAAGAGTTTTAGGATAAAACAATCTCAAATAGAAAATGAAATACTGTCTTGATAACCCTTTTCTTTTTGAGTCACCTCCATTGGATTTCATCTAAATATTTCATAGAAGGGTCTTTTAGATAAACAAATACTTATTTAAGTATGGGAATCCCTATCCTACATCACCTGAATGACACTTGATCAGGGATGTTACATGATCTCAATCATGTTTTCTCTCATACAAGAGGCCATCAACTAGTAGTGACGCCTAAAATAGTCATATATGGGAGGGGTATTATGACCTCTAAAAGAAAACTCTAAGGTCATGCCTGATTCTATAAAAAATTCAACATGATATATCCATATAATATAAAAACCCAACACCTAAGAACTAGAAATAGGGATCCAAGTGGTCCCTTGTAGTTTAAAATAGAGATTAGTAAAATAATCTATATGATACACCACAAAATAATAGATATTAAAGATAATATAAACATATATATAAAATTTATGTATATAATTAACATGTTGGACCATTGATCAATACATATGTTGAACAATAACTGAAAAGTAAACTAGACTCCAACCTAACTCACATAATCCAACCTATTGAATCCTCATCCTCCACAACTAGCTAGACTAGACCCCGTGTTCAACTCCATGTTGTACTTATTTCCTCTATGAAAATTTGGAGGTTTACCCACATACAAAAAACCCATTTTGTGTATAGGGTTAGACAGTGAGTCCAATTACTTAATAGGTTTCCCAATTCCACTATTTCACCCAGGATTATGTAGCGCTCCCCTTAGGATTCTGTGATCTGAACATAAAGTTCCTACCACATGGTGTGCTACTATTACAATATTTGAGTCTCAAATTGGTGCAAGGGGATCTCACAATTTGATCTATAATAAGGTTGTGAGATCCTCCCTAATATGAGTCATTTTCCCATGAAAAATAGGATATGATATCTTGGGTATAAAACTCTAAGGGTGGGATTCCCAAGGTGGAAAACGTTGTGTCAGATTGCGAGCACTAGTGACTCATACACACAACATATACATTGTATCAAAATTTGGGTAAGTTTCAAGAACCACTTGGGTAACTTTCATGGGGATATTTAATCCACCAATCTCTGTGAAATTATCCTATTAGGATTCCATAATTATGTCATAACAAACTTTCTTTTGGCATGCAGTTGTTACAATATGTAAGTACATCATTAGTGAATGGGTAGATCATGATATGTTTGATAATATGGAAATTATTTACTCCTTGCATGATCCATTTACCCATGTAAAATAGGGTGGAATGCCTTGGGGATAAAACCACGGGGGTGGTACTCCCAAATAATACAATATTGTTTTAGTTTTTGAGCATGGGTGACTCGGCTGCAAAACCATTACCTATTATCAAACAAAATTCATATATTTCTTATGGATTTTGTGATATTATTATGTTATCTTATAGTTTCCTTATGGATTATGTGATTATATTATTATATTATTTTTTCAATGTATGATATGGAAGTCAATTTTTGTTTGGAGACATGGGTGATGGATTGGAATATCCACCCAATATAAAAAGAAGGTGTAGTCCATAGAATATGGTAAAGGGAGAGTTATGTGGTTTCTATTGGAGTTGAAAAGGAATATTCTTATGTTTTCAATAAATTATGTAAATAGGAAGTACTACTTATAAATATCTTCTTGGAAATATTCTAGGTTGTAATTATCACATCAGATGATTGGATGAACTTATCTTCATGGATGAACATAGAAAGTGATGGATTAAGAGTTCCGGTACTTTATATAATATTTTGGAGTAGAGGAAATGATGGATATAGTAAAAATATGAAAGATCTATTATATCCAATGATAAAATATAGGATTATTAGAGGTTTTAGAGACCAAGTAGTTGGAGAATTCATCCTAGTGGGTCATTGTGATTTATTGATAACAATAGTGTTAACCAAAACATAGATTAATTTTGAAGAGATTATAAGGAGGATGATGTTTTAAGTGTAGTGAGATACTTTGCAATAGTCAAAGTTACGTTTAAGATTTTTTAAGTCTATGTTTATGTTCTTAAGTGTTCAATAATGTTTTATAAATTTACAAATGTGTTTTGAAGAGTTTTAAAAGGTTTTGAGTTTATTATAATTAGATCTAAAGTAATCTAAAGGAATTTTGATTTTTGAGCTTAAACTCTCAAAAAATGGAAATTAAGGATTGCGTATGTGTCAGCCATGTCCAGAGTATGCGTCAACCATGAAATGTTTACATGTCTAACATAACCTATGTATGTGTTAAACAAGACCATCATCACTATCATTTTTAAACCTATATAAGTGTTGTTTATCCCTACAGAAGTTTCATTTAACCTATGCACATATCAACAGAATCTGTATAATCATCAACCATCCACTACATATGTTTCAATAGGCCACTTTTTATGTTTCATCCCACACTTATGAAAATTCAATTATTCTTCAAGATAAATTATTATGTTTCAAGATTTTATATCAGATGAGAAATTTAATTAAGATGATGTCTGAACTGTTATGAATGTAATAAAGAATCAATGAAACATCTAATATAAGCTTGAATCATTTGATATGTCGATCTTTCAATTAAATAAGAATAATATCAAAGAAAAGAGGGTTTTTGAGATACTTTTAAGAAAAAAATAAAGCTTTCAAAATTTATTAATTTATGAGAATTATTTCACTTATTTCTTGTTTTATTCTCAAATTATCTAAACAACATGATAATTTAAATATCCATGACCCAATCTTGGTTAGAGTTTGAAGAATGAGATGAGATAAGGGATCACTGTTCTATAGATGTAATAGTTTCAAATGAGAACATTTTAAAAAACATAATTGGTGAAAAAAATAAAGATACATATATTAGGTTTGGTGAAAAAATTATTTTCTTGGTTAATTATTAAAGCCCCAAAAGTTCAGTCACTGGTAGAAAAACATGGCAGAATCTGAATGGAAGAAACACACCAGCATAATTAAATTTTGGGTTTAGGAAGCTATAGTAATTTATATAAAATTTGATCATGTGTAAAAGTTAGTTCATCAATATCAATTGTAGCATCAGTGAAATGGATTTTCAATGGGGGACTCAGAGTTTTAGATCATTAGAAGCATGTTAAATGGTGTGGGACTACTGAAATTTTAGCAGGAGAAGCTAGGCGGATGAATTAAAAAAATGGGGCATAGTGGAGTCTAATTGTGAAAATTCCAGGGATGATCATTCAATGCATATACTTAGCTATTCATAGATATTTAGGATGCAGTGAGGTGAATGGTAAAGACTACTATCATTACCTGAGTGGAATTCTGGAGGACTCGTGAAACAATTTTAAGAGTTTGTGGCTAATGTGAAGTCACCGATGGTGGGATGTAGAAGATTTCCTCCAAAATGAAATATTTTTCGAGGAAAAGGTATGGAGTGGGAGGTGGAATTAATTATTCATCAAGAGTCATCATTCAGAGCAACAAATTCTACCGGGGATCAAAAGTCTCACAATCCAATATACGGATGCCCACATATATCAGATGGAGTTGTTGACTGGATGGTTGTATATAGCCTTAAATAAGTATTATATTGGTCCACCTATGAAACTACATGATTGACATAATGTGATGAATCCTAAAAATTGATAAGGTGGATTTGGAAGGAGCACACCTGGGCTTATCTAGGCATTGAAGGCTGAAGTGACGAAGAAATAATATTGAAGGGATGAGCACCAGAAGCTACAATGACCAAAAAATGGAATTAGTTAGAATTCTTCTTGTATTTTGAGTAGTATTTTTATTATATAATCCATAATTGTAACTTATACATACTTTTTATGGAATGAAGGATGCGATTTTAACATTCTCCCATGTATATAGGATGAAAGTCCAAAAAACTTAATCCTTAGGTGCATTCTTTTTGTACTTTATACTTTCATGTGTGTGTGTTTGTTGTGAAATTGTTCTCTTGTTCAATTATTAGAATAAGAATCATGATGTGACAGATACCATAGGAATATAATTTTAGGATTTTAACAACCCTAACTCTAGTAACCTAGAGCTAGTATCTACTTTATTACATTTTCATAAGATATAATTGATCTCATTCCAAAGGATTGATAAGTTTAATAGTCTTTAAGAACTAGATACTTTCATGATTCCCATTTTATATTGAAAATAAAATATAAAACATAAAAAAATAAACTTGTTTACATCCTTGAGACTCATTTTAATAATTATTCTTCATACCCCTGGAAAAGGAAACAAAATAAGGGTGAGATTCAATGCTAAATAAGGGTTATTTACAATGTAATCTATCTACTGTAAATAAGGAAAATTCAATATGAAAAGGTAAATAATTATAAACACATGTTGGTTAGTCAATAACATGAGCATGAAGTGCATCCATAACTAATATAAAATTTAATAATATCATGGATAATAACAATTGATTTTTCAATGAAGTAAATGAATAATGTTGGATTTCATGATCTTAGATATCATGATATATTTATAATCAAGTTTTTATGCCATTAAAATTTAAAATATAAGTAATTATAAAAGAAAAACCAATTTAATATGTCTAGTCAACTAGTTTGTCTCATGAGACACACCAATGCAAAGATATGGTATATAATTCTGGGGCCCACCTATCACTATATGTCCAATTCATTCCTCATATATTGAATGTTCAATTTAATTCATAAACAATATTATTTATCAATAAATATCTTTATTGAGTATAGGATATATAATATCAATAATTCTCTAGTCAATCAAATAAATTTCATAGTAAAAGACTATATATAGAATTGATATATGGTTTATGAAATAATCATATACATGATACAAATAATATGTGAATTTAAGAGAAGTGTAATTTATAATGAAATATAATCAAAATAAAGTGAATATTTTAAGAGAAATTTAATGGAAACAAAATTAATAAGAGATAAAATATGTCCTTTAATTAATAAAAAATATGGTTTTTTAGTAAAATCAAGACTTTTGAAGATAAAAGAAAAATATTAAAATAATATTTCATTATAGGATTTTATTTTTAAAACTATATAAAACATTTATATTAATCTAATAAGGGTGAAAAGATAATGGTAGCATAAAAATATGTTAATGTTGTATACGATAGAAATAAGCATTACTTTAGATTTTTTGTAATGAAAGTTGAAAATGAACCTTTTAAAAAACATTATAACAATTAATTTATAACATTTTAAAAATTAAAATATAAAATAATACTTCCTTAATAAATCTTTTGAGTGAACAAAGGGGAATTTTTTAAAACAATTTTGAAGAAAATGGACATGGGAAAAAATATATCCGATCTAAAGAGAAATATGACCTGATTTTCTTTTAAACATTTATTTTATTGATTCAAGTTCCAAAGAGTGTAAAAGTTTGAATAAAATATGAAGAATATTTAAATATCTAGGAAATAATAAAAATATATAGGGTTTTTGAAGGATATATTATAATATTTATTCAATGAAAATATAATCAATCCTAAAAAATGATATTTTAAAATAAATTCATACCTCTTTGATAACTTTTTAATTGTAAAACTATGAATGAGTAAATTTGATTTGAAAATTTAATTACCATGAATATATATATATATATATGTTAAATAAATAAATGGGGTAGTATATACACCACATAAGAGAAAATAATTACATAATACCAAATATGTATCAATAGAGTGGAAATTGAGATGTAATATCTTACCCCACATTTCCCCATAGTTGAAAATGTTATAAACTCATGTATAATGGTTTTAAACATTTTATTACTTTATAAAATAATAATAATATTTATAATATTATATATGATCTTCTTATAGCTTCTTATTACCCCTTCGTTAACAATAATTCCTTATCATCATTATTTCGGGTGTTAACAAATTTTTTTCTCTTGCATGTTTGGCCGTGGAAGTTTCAGTCCTTATAATTTGATTATTGTTACCACATATCCAGAACTTTAATCATGATATAAATATAATATATATTTATTATATATATATATATATATATTCATATATAATATGTAGAGATATAAAAATTAATCATACCATTCATGGAGACAGTGGGTCATATATAGGCATGAACACCGTTTTCAATGCTTAACATATGGAATGAAAGAATGGTAAATAATAATTAACCATAAAAAACATTTTTATATCATATATATCATACATATATAATATTTATTAAACACATTTATCTCCATTACCATCCATGTAAAGCTGAAATTAAAAAGAAATCACATTACTTCATGGAGGTGGTAGTCCACACAAATGCACGAGTGACATTATACTTTTCCAATGGATTGGAAGGTAAGAAGGTAGATATGATATTATAATTTCATAAGTATAATTATTTCATATTTTTATTATCTATTCAATATATACATTTTTATAATTATTCTTAAAATGTGAATATAAAAATTTAATCAATTCTTTTCATGGAGATGGTAGGTCGTACATACGCACAAGCGATACATTCACTTATAATTTGATAGAAAATAGGGAGAATAATGATAGTTAAATAATAATAATAGAATTTAATTATATTTAAGATACTAAAGTTATTATTTTATAATAAATTAAACAAATTTATAGGAGGTAAAATAAGAATTAAAAAAAATAAAGTGATCGATTAAGGAGATTACATATTATTTGAAAGAACTCATTTAGATATCCTCTTAATAATTATAGGTTTGTTATTTTAGAAAGAATAGAACCAATGGAACATGGATAAGAATTTTTGTGATAGATTTTTTTTAGGGTATGGGATAGTTAAAATGCTCAAAATGGGTGAATATTTGATAGGAGGATGTTCCTTTTTATAATTGTGGTGAGTGGCACAATTGTGATTTTTAAAAAGTTTAAAATATTATTAAATCACTTTTTTAGAAACATGGCTCCAAAATGACTCATATTAAAATTTGATAAGGTTAAGGTTCAAATTAAAAACAACCAATTGGGGTTGATCAAGTGTTTATGCTATTTTAACCCATATCATTTTAGATTAACCTTCGATAAATATGTTTTAACCTTAACAATGACATTTTTTTTCTATATTTACTATTCATTATGACAAAAAATTAACTTGAAAATATTACCCAATATTAATTATTCTTGTTAAAAATATGTAATCCATTATATCTAATTCAATTCATATAAGTGGAGAAATTAATTTTTAAAATAAATATGCAAAATTTGATGAGAAATAGTTTTTCAAGAAATGAATTATTTAAGAATAGATGATCTTACATTATCTCTATGACTATTAATCATAATTATGTGAATTAAAATTATAATATTTAGACATATAATCTATAATTATTTTTTAAATAATTCTTTATTAGATATTATTTTAATAAATTAAAAAGGAAAAACATTATGCACTACAGAATAGTTTTCTAAAAATATCCCTTTTTACCTCCAAATGATCACATATTTATTTATATCAAATTGATAATAAATAAATGTTTAAATATAAAAATTATAACACATTATTTTATATATAAGGGTGATTATTAAAAAAATATATTTTTAATTATTCATAAGAACATATTTATATTAGAAAATTTTAAAACTTCATTCTAAGATTATTTTGACATAGTAAGTTTAAAATAAAAATCCATCCCATAAAATTAGAATTTTTGTGCCATGAAAATTATATTAAAATACAATATTCACTTAATATAACTATATCTCAGGTGTTACATTCTTCCCTCCTTCAAAAAAGGTTTACTCAAAATTTTCATGGATATTAATTTCCAAACAAATGAGGGTGGTTCTTATTTATAACATCCTAAAGTTCCTACATTTCTTCCTCTATTTTATGATTTATCTAATGTAACTTTACCCATCAAGAAATATGATTTTACCACACTTTTCTCTAGTTCCTATATTCTGAATAGGATCTTCATTATAATATAAATTAGGTTTGAGTTATATTTTTATTTAGAGGTGAGCACATGTGTTGGGTATGACATATACACCCTAAACAATGAGATATGTAACAAATCATCTACTTTAGAAAGGATTAGTGGCATTTAAAAATAGAAAAAAAAAATCTCAAATTATTTCTATAATTTCAAAAGGTCTTATGTACATAGGGCTCAGTTCCACTTTCTTACCAAACCTCATAACAGCCTTCCATTGAGATTCTTCCAATAAAATTTGATCTCCTACATTAAATTACAAATATTTCATTTATTTATCACATTAATTATTTTTCCCACATTGTGTTTCTTTAACATGAGTCTGAATAGTATTTTCCTTTATAGTTGTATCCTCAACAAGTTCTGGGCCTACAATATTCCTTTCACCAACTTCATCCTAATAAGTTGGTGTATGCCATCTCTTTTGTCACGAACCAGCCCGGGTCAACCCTGAACCGGTCACCCGAGCCGGTCCGCGGCAAGTCCCGAGGAGCGTTCCCGATCCCCCCGGGATGGCAACAAGTGCCGGGCACTAAAAATTGATCGTTGGGAACGATTTCGGCCCAAGCTAAAAACAGGATCGAAAGAATGAATATAAACTAAACAAACAGACAAACACTAAAGACACAAACAAAACTATACCACGACATACCTCCATGTGACCTCGCGGGTCACCACCCAACTACAACCAACGTCGCTCCCACACTGAGCGACTCAAGCAGGAGAACCTGAACAAAAGGAACCTGCAACTGAAAAGGTAAAAGATAGGCGTGAGCACAAAAGTACTCTGTAGGTGAGCCCCACAACAAATCCCAATGCACTTCCAGTAAATAAAGAATCTACCTATTCCAGGTTTGAACTACAATGTATACAAGTATGCTTTTACAATGTTTCACTTGAAAAACTAAACACAAGCCATCACCCTTATTCCTTTTTAAAAGTTGAGTTTCTTTTCATTGATTCTAAATTCGTTCTGAATGATAAAGAAGTGTTACACTTTCAGTTTTACTATACAAGAGAAAAACGCATTTTTATTTGAAAACCATTTTCGCAAAGCAACCAGTACGAGCGGTAAAGAAGAACTGAAAGTAATCAAGAAGGAAAGAAAGCAAGTGCAAGTAGAAGTAAACAGGCAAGGAAAAAAAAACCAAGTGCAAGTAAGAACAAACCAGAAGTTATCAGCAATAACCATGGGCACACACGCACGCACTCACACACTCACACACACACACACACATACTCACACACGCACACACTCACACCCAAGTGGTCCCCCGTATGCCGACGGAAGGCACCACGCCAGAGATGGTAGAGCACTATGGGTAAAACCCATAAGGTTCATCTAGCTCGCGTGGGACCCTAGAACCTCGTGTCTCGGTGAAACGTGGCTTAGAAGGCCACGACCCTCAGAAAACGTGGCTTAGAAGGCCACGACCCTCCGAACACGTGGCTTAGAAGGCCACGACCCTCAGATATCATGTTTAGTTAGTGTTGCAATCGTCAATCCAGCTAAGTGAAACAGGGACAACACTCATCCGGCTCACTAGCACACTAGTTCTAGTCCGCCCACCTAGATACCCAGGGTTTCCCTGTGTGCTCAAACAAGTTTCACATTCACATAATATGTTTCTTCCTCATATCGCAAGCCAAACAGGATATTGCACACAAAAGTCACCATTTCCACACCCAAACAATATCTCAAACTCATGCACGCCAAAAATACCTTTCTAGAAATATAAATGTCATTACCCAATCTTTTCGCAAAAACCCCTTTCTTTGAAACACTCAAACAAGAACATAACCAACTTTCACAACCAAGAAAACATTATTTTTAATAACACAATAAGGGAAAACATCTTTCGTCAACCAAGAACCACACGTAAAGTTTCCAAAAACAGTTTCAAAAGGTCACACAACGTTTTCTCTAATCAAGGTTATAAGGAAAACACCATTTTTCATAAACAGTACATTTACTAATTTACACACGCCAAAAACATTTCAAAACCCAATTCAACATGTCTTTCGTTACTCAGGAAAAACCATTTGGCGACATTACTATGAAATCCCACAATTGAAACCAAGAAGACACTTTTAATGAAATGCTAGAATTAAACAGTTTGCATTATCAGCAAATCACCACACTATAAAAACTACTTAATATTATTTTCTTAAATTTACTGAAATTTAATAAATGGACAAGGAATAAAGAAATTCTTAATTTAGAGGCAAGTGCATAGGGAGACCTACCTTGAATCGGAATGACGAATGACACGGCCCAAGACTCCCGTTGCGAAAATGGCGCATCGAATTGCGCCGTCAAATAGATCCTAAAACAGTAGACCGAAAAACGGGTGTAACGATCAGTAATAATAATATAATAGCAGTAACCAATATATAATGTTAATATCAGTATTTATATAATAACAATAATAATATAGTCGTAACAATGACAATAACAATAATAATATACTTAGCATAATAATAATATATCAATAATATCAATAATAATATTATCATATTATTAATACAATAATAATAATAGGAACAATGCCAATTTAATATAATTATAATATATTAATAATATAATAATGACAATAATATAAAATAATGTCAACATAATAATATTAATAATAATAATATAATGACAATAGCATAATAATAATAAAAATAACAACATAATATAATAATAATTAAAACAATAATAAATATATTCATAATATTAATAATAATAATAATAATAATAATAATAACATAGTATTAATAATAATAACATAATAATAATTTTAATAATGATATAATAATATTAATGATAATATTAACATAATAATAATAAATAATAATAATATAATAATAATAATAATAACCTAATAATAATAAAATAATTATAAGATTATTAACATGGTAAAAATATTAAAACATTAAATATATGTAAAACAAAATAAAAACAAAGAATAAAATAAAACAAAATAAAACAAAATAAATAAATAAAAAAAAACAAAACTCACGGGATGAGGCAGTGTGCGCAGGGGGAGAGCTCGAGGCGGTTGGGCGAGGGCGGTCGGCGAGCAGGAGAGGTGAGCGCGGAGGGGGATGCGTGCACCCGCGTGAAGGAGGGGTGAGGCCGGGTGCGCGGGAGGCCGAGGGGAGGGCGCGCAGGCGGGGTGGTGCAGCGAGGGAGCAGGGAGGGAGACGCCGGAGGGGATGTGTGCGGGTCAGCCGAACCAGGACGGGCTCGGGACAGGGAGAGGGAGAGGAAGTAAGAGAGTGCGTCGGAGGATAAGTCTGGTGAGGGAGGGGGCGCACACCAGGAAGCAGGGGAGAGGTGCGCTGAGATGGGAACCATCGGACGGAGGGAGCGCCGGGCAGGGTGTGCGCAGGGGGAGGACGCCGGGACGGGGAGCGCCGGACGAGGCCGGGGCGCTGGGAAGCCGGGTGAAGGGAGGCGGGAAACGAGGCCGGGACAGCGGGGTACCAGACGGCGGAAGCAGGGCTGGGTCGAAGGAGGAGGCGCGGCTTCTGGGTGCGGCGTAGGAGATGGGGAGGTGAGCGGGGAGCCGCGTGGGGGAGAAGAAGAAAACGAAAAAAAGGAAACGGGGAGAGGGAGAAGGGGAGGAAAGGGGTGGCGGCTACCGGGAGACTAGGGTTAGGATAGGTTTATATATATATATATATATATGATAAAAATAATAATATTAATAATCATAATAAAACCTTTCAATAATAATAAAATTTATCATAATAATAATAATAGAACTTATAATAATAATAATAATACATTAGTTAATTCTTATAATAATTATTTTGACCAAATAATAAAATAATTTAAAGATAATACATTACATTCATGCATATAAAGATATATATAGATACATAACCATATATAGAACTATATGTATATATATACGTTATTATACATATATATATGTAAAACATACATAAACATATATAAAAATAAGATTAACTATCATATTAATAACACAACTTAGATAACGTTAATAATAAAATATCAGCATAAAGATTATAATATTTAAACATGCCGGGTGAATACACGGTCACCCGGGCTGAACGCACGGTCACCGCTAATGATGCAGTGACCGCGCACCGGCGCGAAACCGCCAATCGCAGTTAATCTTCGAAAAAATTTAAACCGGGACCAAGAAAGAAGAAAAATTACGGACGTCCGCGGTCAGGGTGTGACAATTCTCCCCACCACAGACACTTTCTGCCCCCAGAAAGTCACCAGGTCACAAGTCAGCCAAAAACCATGTCTATGCCCAGACAGAACTAAAGGAACTGAAGAAACTGAGGTTCTCGGGGATGACCTTACTCTACACAGGTAACACCCGACCGATTCAAGAGAAAACTGGGGTCCGAGATTGAGGGGAGAACACGAAGGGGTTCTCCCCACCACAAGAGCTTAACTAGTGCAGAAAAGATGACCATTTAAATAGAAAACCCCGGGAAGGGGGGGTCGACGCGGGAACTCCCAACCAATTCACCAACTCTTATAACACGATTACTACAGCACCTCTGTCGAAACCTTGAACCCACGACTAGAGTCAACAACCTTCAATACTAGGGGAAACCCACGAAAACCAAAACATCGAGTTAGAAACATGGCCCACTGAAATCCATGAAACACAACCACATCTGACGAGCATTGCTAAACAAAGGTCAACCCACCGAAGGGTCAGCCACACTTTTAAGAAAGACACACGATTCAGAATACCACGTCCACACGACAAGTCTACTTAGATTATCATAGAACAAGTCCACCATTACTTTATAGAAAAACAACGCATTTACAACGTTGTTGGGACCTCAATAGCGGGGAAACAAACCTGAAAAGGTTTTTAATTGCCCCACCGTCCACACGGAATACAGAACTTGGACCAAGGCTTCACAACCCCGGGGACTCCTGACTGTGCGCGAGCTTCACCCCGAGACTTGTGGCTGGGGCTCTGATGGCTGAAGCATCTTCTGCCTCACAGTCAGGTATTGACATTCTCCCATCACAGCTTCCTCTTCATGCGACGCTTCTTGAAAAAATTTTCCAGATGACCCAGACGGCCGCATCGATGACACGTCTTCAGAGGGTTGCGACACGACGGCTTTAAAATGCCCAAAACGACCACATTGATAGCACACCATTAAACGATCTGATGAACTAGGAACAGGGACCAAAGGGGATAAATCCTTAGGAACAGGTATCTCTGGCGCCTTTTCCTCACCAGAGCGGAAACTGTTACGAACAACAGGGGACGCTGAAGTATTAACCACCCGCACACCAGAAACTAACTCAGCCAAGAAAGCTTCCTCCACGAGCTTCTCGAAACAAGGGTCTTTATAAGGGAGGAATCACTCCTTGATCTCTGGACGAAGACCCCCAGTGAAAAGAGAGGCCTTCATGAGCTCATGCGACGCTACCTCTGGAGAAAAGGGAATCAGTTCCTTGAAATGGTCAACATATGCCTTCACCGTCCGTTGACCTTGTTGAATATGCACTAGCTCCCTCTTTTCTCCAGCTTCACTTCCTCAGGTACAAACCATTGGATGAAAACCGTTTTAAAGACATCCCACGTCATTTCACCTTACATTGATGATGGGGTAACCCTCTTCCATTGGTCCAAATCTGAACCCCCAAACAACTCCATAATTGCACGAACCTTAACATTATCGGGAGTTCCCAACATTCTAAAGACACGTTCCACTTCCTCGAGCCATTTCACTGCCTCTAACGGACCCTGATCACTATAGAGAATAGGCAAAGTCTGAGGAGGACCAAAAACTGGGCATGACATATCCGAATCCTTAGAGACCTTTCTGGGCAGCATCTCCTGAGTGATATATAAAACTCAAAGCCAAAACCAACATCAAATCGAAGCAACATCAATAAAAGCGTCTTCATCAAAAACAGTCAGCACAAGAACCAAACAAATACAAACACAATCCAAAACAAAATCTCCTCTTTAAAATTCCCTTTTCATTTTTGATTTCAAAACCACCCTTTTTCAAGACCACTTTCAAAAAACCAATTCACTTTCAAACCAAAACTTTTCAAAACTGTTTCCCCTTTAAAACCAATTTAGAAAACAAAGTCAAGCCTTTAACTTCAAATACACACCCAGGTACTCTCATGACCCGTTGCACATGTCTTTATCCACATTCCATTCATACGTGCATCAACACACACTTTCCATGCATTCTCACACATGTGAAAACGTTCATAAAGAGGAACCGAGGTTTCAACCCAAATCATTCTTATTCAATTCCAAGCAAACAACAGATTTTCAAATCAAGAGATTTCAGTTTCAAAACCCATTTTATACATTTAAAATCCTTTAAAAGAAACCAGTCAAATTTTCAAAAAACCCTTTTTCATTTCCAACTACGCACTCACACAGACCAAAACGGAAACAACATCCAAATTTGCATCAATCACTGAAATGAGGGACCAGTAGTCACACTCAACCTAGCGACATGGTAGTGGGCCATGTCCCAAGTCAGCGTCGGCCACTAGAAGGAATTCAAACCACGTACTCGAACTCCGCATGGGTCACTACTCCATGTAAAATTATGACGTAACGTCGGCTTACCTCCATTGTTATCTCTCAATCCAAGACAAACCAGAAAAGACAAGGACACAATTCCCGAACTACCCCTGGTAACTCGAAGATCAGTGCGAGCAAGAGTTCGCGACGCTCTTCCCGTACCTACCCCTCGAGTTCCGACAGTCCTAATCTCCTTCTACCGAACAACCCAAATAACAAGAACCACCTCTGATACCATTTTGTCACGAACCATCCCGGGTCAACCCTGAACCGGTCACCCGAGCCGGTCCGCGGAAAGTCCCGAGGAGCGTTCCCGATCCCCCCGGGATGGCAACAAGTGCCAGGCACTAAAAATTGATCGTTGGGAACGATTTCGGCCCAAGCTAAAAACAGGATCGAAAGAATGAATATAAACTAAACAAACAGACAAACACTAAAGACACAAACAAAACTATACCACGACATACCTCCATGTGACCTCGCGGGTCACCACCCAACTACAACCAACGTCGCTCCCACACTGAGCGACTCAAGCAGGAGAACCTGAACAAAAGGAACCTGCAACTGAAAAGGTAAAAGATAGGCGTGAGCACAAAAGTACTCAGTAGGTGAGCCCCACAACAAATCCCAATGCACTGCCAGTAAATAAAGAATCTACCTATTCCAGGTTTGAACTACAATGTATAAAAGTATTCTTTTACAATGTTTCACTTGAAAAACTAAACACAAGCCATCACCCTTATTCCTTTTTAAAAGTTGAGTTTCTTTTCATTGATTCTAAATTCGTTCTGAACGATAAAGAAGTGTTACACTTTCAGTTTTACTATACAAGAGAAAAACGCATTTTTATTTGAAAACCATTTTCGCAAAGAAACCAGTACGAGCGGTAAAGAAGAACTGAAAGTAATCAAGCAGGAAAGAAAGCAAGTTCAAGTAGAAGTAAACAGGCAAGGGAAAAAAACCAAGTGCAAGTAAGAACAAACCAGAAGTTATCAGCAATAACCATGGGCACACACGCACACACTCACACACTCACACACACACACACACATACTCACACATGCACACACTCACACCCAAGTGGTCCCCCGTATGCCGACGGAAGGCACCACGCCAGAGATGGTAGAGCACTATGGGTAAAACCCCTAAGGTTCATCTAGCTCGCGTGGGACCCTAGAACCTCGTGTCTCGGTGAAACGTGGCTTAGAAGGCCACGAACCTCAGAAAACGTGGCTTAGAAGGCCACGACCCTCAGAACACGTGGCTTAGAAGGCCACGACCCTCAGATATCATGTTTAGTTAGTGTTGCAATCGTCAATCCAGCTAAGTGAAACAGGGACAACACCCATCTGGCTCACTAGCACACTAGTTCTAGTCCGCCCACCTAGATACCCAGGGTTTCCCTGTGTGCTCAAACAAGTTTCACATTCACATAATATGTTTCTTCCTCATATCGCAGGCCAAACAGGATATTGCACACAAAAGTCACCATTTCCACACCCAAACAATATCTCAAACTCACGCACACCAAAAATACCTTTCTAGAAATATAAATGTCATTACCCAATCTTTTCGCAAAAACCCCTTTCTTTGAAACACTCAAACAAGAACATAAACAACTTTCACAACCTAGAAAACATTATTTTTAATAACACAATAAGGGAAAACATCTTTCGTCAACCAAGAACCACACGTAAAGTTTCCAAAAACAGTTTCAAAAGGTCACACAACGTTTTCTCTAATCAAGGTTATAAGGAAAACACCATTTTTCATAAACAGTACATTTACTAATTTACACACGCCAAAAACATTTCAAAACCCAATTCAACATGTCTTTCATTACTCAGGAAAAACCATTTGGCGACATTACTATGAAATCCCACAATTGAAACCAAGAAGACACTTTTAATGAAATGCTAGAATTAAACAGTTTGCATTATCAGCAAATCACCACACTATAAAAACTACTTAATATTATTTTCTTAAATTTACTGAAATTTAATAAAAGGACAAGGAATAAAGAAATTCTTAATTTAGAGGCAAGTGCATAGGGATACCTACCTTGAATCGGAATGACGAATGACACGGCCCAAGACTCCCGTTGCGAAAATGGCGCATCGAATTGCGCCGTCAAATAGATCCTAAAACAGTAGACCGAAAAACGGGTGTAACGATCAGTAATAATAATATAATAGCAGTAACCAATATATAATGTTAATATCAGTATTTATATAATAACAATAATAATATAGTCGTAACAATGACAATAACAATAATAATATACTTAGCATAATAATAATATATCAATAATAGCAATAATAATATTATCATATTATTAATACAATAATAATAATAGGAACAATGCAAATTTAATATAATTATAATAAATTAATAATATAATAATGACAATAATATAAAATAATGTCAACATAATAATATTAATAATAATAATATAATGACAATAGCATAATAATAATAAAAATAACAACATAATATAATAATAATTAAAACAATAATAAATATATTCATAATATTAATAATAATAATAATAATAATAATAATAACATAGTATTAATAATAATAACATAATAATAATTTTAATAATGATATAATAATATTAATGATAATATTAACATAATAATAATAAATAATAATAATATAATAATAATAATAATAACCTAATAAAAATAAAATAATTATAAGATTATTAACATGGTAAAAATATTAAAACATTAAATATATGTAAAAAAAAATAAAAACAAAGAATAAAATAAAACAAAATAAAACAAAATAAATAAATAAATAAAAACAAAACTCACGGGAGGAGGCAGTGTGCGCAGGGGGAGAGCTCGAGGCGGTTGGGCGAGGGCGGTCGGCGAGCAGGAGAGGTGAGCGCGGAGGGGGCTGCGTGCACCTGCGTGAAGGAGGGGTGAGGCCGGGTGCGCGGGAGGCCGAGGGGAGGGCGCGCAGGCGGGGTGGTGCAGCGAGGGAGCAGGGAGGGAGATGCCGGAGGGGATGTGTGCGGGTCGGCCGAACCAGGACGGGCTCGGGACAGGGAGAGGGAGAGGAAGTAAGAGAGTGCGTCGGAGGATAAGTCTGGTGAGGGAGGGGGCGCACACCAGGAAGCAGGGGAGAGGTGCGCTGAGATGGGAACCATCAGACGGGGGGAGCGCCGGGCAGGGTGTGCGCAGGGGGAGGACGCCGGGACGGGGAGCGCCGGACGAGGCCGGGGCGCTGGGAAGCCGGGTGAAGGGAGGCGGGAAACGAGGCCGGGACAGCGGGGTACCAGACGGCGGAAGCAGGGCTGGGTCGAAGGAGGAGGCACGGCTTCTGGGTGCTGCGTAGGAGATGGGGAGGTGAGCGGGGAGCCGCGTGGGGGAGAAGAAGAAAACGAAAAAAAGGAAACGGGGAGAGGGAGAAGGGGAGGAAAGGGGTGGCGGCTACGGGGAGACTAGGGTTAGGATAGGTTTATATATATATATATATGATAAAAATAATAATATTAATAATCATAATAAAACCTTTCAATAATAATAAAATTTATCATAATAATAATAATAGAACTTATAATAATAATAATAATACATTAGTTAATTCTTATATTAATTATTTTGACCAAATAATAAAATAATTTAAAGATAATACATTACATTCATGCATATAAAGATATATATAGATACATAACCATATATAGAACTATATGTATATATATACGTTATTATACATATATATATGTAAAACATACATAAACATATATAAAAATAATATTAACTATCATATTAATAACACAACTTAGATAACGTTAATAATAAAATATCAGCATAAAGATTATAATATTTAAACATGCCGGGTGAATACACGGTCACCCGGGCTGAACGCACGGTCACCGCTAATGATGCAGTGACCGCGCACCGGCGCGAAACCGCCAATCGCAGTTAATCTTCGAAAAAATTTAAACCGGGACCAAGAAAGAAGAAAAATTACGGACGTCCGCGGTCAGGGTGTGACATCTTTCCGTATAATTCTCTATACAGTTTCATTTGAATACCTCAATAGAAGATATTGTAATTTAAAATCTCAACCAAAGGTAAATAATAATCTAATATACCTTGAAATTCAAGTGATAACAACCTAAAATTGTGTTTTAATATTTTAATAGTTATTCCAAACTATCCATTTCTTTGAGGATGATAGGAGATTCTCAAGTGAAGTTTGGTATCAATAACCTCATGAATTTTATTCTAGAATTTTTATATAAATAATTTATCATGATTGTACACACTTTAAAGTGGAGTGCCATGAACTCTTAAAAATTCATTAATATATATCTTTTTAAGGTTCTCAAGGTGTAAATTTTCTCTTATAGTGAGGAAATGTATATATTTGCAACAATAACCCATATTGCATCATTATTTCTATGAGTCTTTGGTGATACAGTGAAAATATACATAATAGTTTCATCTCAATTCTATATAATAATTGGTAGAGGTTGCATGGATCCTCTAGGATATTGTTTCTCATCCTTCACCTGTTGAAAAACCAAGAATCTTAATACATAATCAGCAATTACCTACTTCATATTATCCTACAAATAATGTTCCTTCAAATCTCTATAAATCATGGTGTTGTCATGGTGTATATATATATTTGATCTATAATCATCATCTAATTATTCCCTTTTCATCTTAGGTATATATGGAACACAAAACCTCTTTGAAAATTTTAGAACGTGAACTTTATATATGAATTCATCCAATTTCCATCAGTCATGAATTTTATTTTATTTTGAAAATTATCATCATGAGGATATAAATTTTTTATATTTTCTAATAAATATGGTTTATAAATAATCTAACAAAGGTGTTATGTTTCCCATTTTTTATTAATTATCATATCCATATCCACTAAATCCATGAAAACAAGATCTCTTTCAATCCTAATTTTTGTTAGGACTCCCTGATCTTTCCTACTCAATGAATCTTCTCCCTTATTTTCCTTCTCTGAGTGTTAGAATATTGAGAAATAATAACATTTTAGTATATTGAGCCATATAATTTTCCTCACGGTGATCTATTTCTGTGAAAAATATCTATTTTAAGCTCTTATGATCGGTCTATATCTCGCTTTCTTCACCGTAGAGATAATAAATTTATATTTTAAAAGAAAATATTGTGGCTTCCAACTCAAGATCATGAGTTGGACAGTTTTATTCATGAGTATTTAATTTCCTTGATACATAGAAAATAAATGTATCATTTTATATAAGGACACAGCCAAATTTAATTATTTGATATAAAAATAGATATCACGAATCCAGTATTTCCTAATGGTTGAGTCAAATATAAGCATTGAAAAATATCAATTTTAACTTGTTCACATTCATTTCTCCATGTGAAATAAACCTATTTCATGTAATCTTTGTTAACAGGTTAACCAATCTTGATTTTTTTCAACAAATTGTCGATAATGATATGGAAATCTGATGAAACTACATACCTCAGTTATGTTTTTTGGTGTATCTCATTATTTTATTATTATTTTTTAGGATCAAATGAGATTCCACCTGTCAAGACAATATGACCAAGAAAATAAAATTCCTAAATCCAATATTCACACTTGATAAATTTTTAGTATAAATGTTTTCCTCTAAGAGTCTCAAGAATAACCACTAAGTGATTTTCATGGTCCTCATAGATTTTGTATTATATCAAGATATCTATTCATTAAATAAATAAAAAAATAGGGTGTATTAGTCAATCAAAATGGAATTACTATATACTCATAATGTCCATTCCTCGTATGAAAAGTTTTCTTTGAAATAACTTTCTTATTTACTCATAATTAATGATACACATAATGAAGTTAAATCTATGAAAAATATTTAACTCTTTGAATTTGATCAAATAAATCATCAATAAAAGGCATAGGATAATTTTTCTTTATAGTAATATCATTTAATTACATATAATCAATGCCCAACCTCATAAACATTTCTTTATTTTAAATGAAAAGAGAACGGGCTCCCCAACATGAAAAAATAGGGTATATAAATCCCTTATCACACAATTCTCATAGTTGTTTCTTCAAACTCACTAATTCCATAGTGGCCATTCTATAAGGATTATTTGATATAAGTCTTTCATTATTGATTAAATCAATGAAAATTTTAACTTCACATTATGGTGGATGCATAAGTAATTCCTCATGAAATACATCAATTTTTTCCTATTATATTGGTACATCTTTAACTTTAATTATATATTTCCCTCCCATATATTGATTATACTCTTATTCCCCAATAATCTCATTCAAAAGAGCCACTAAAGGTGGATCTAGACATGGACCAAATTATAAAGTCTCCCATTTAAAGATAAGTAATTCCCAATCTTTTTTATGAATCGTAATTTCCTTCTCTTGATAATAAATTTATGAATTATATTTTAAAAGTCAATATATTGAAAGGATTATATCAAAATTGTCCATAGTTATAATAATCAAGAATGCAAATAGTGGTTATTAATGTGTTGGAATGGGAACTAAATTACACATCCTTATTGTAGTGAGACATACACTAGGTTTTTTTACTGAAACTCTCTTCTTAAGGTGATAGGGAAATATATAATTTTATTTGTAACCATAGAAGATATAAAATAGTGTTAAGGTCTATAATCAAAAAAATAATTAGCTAAATTTGAGTCTATGATGAAAGTACATGCCTCCACATCTTTTGAAACTTCAACCATAACTATATTGATCATAAAACTATAGTATTATCCTCTTGGCCTATTTTATAATAGGTTCCCTTGACATTTGAGATGTTGGTGTTAATAATGATCCATTTATCTATAGATTAAGCATGAATAATATGGGCTTATTTATTTCATTTGTATTAATTAACCATATGAACCATATCTTTTAAATTGTAACAAACTCCTATGATCTTCAAGAATTTTTCCATATGTTTCTTTTCAAAATTTTCATATGATGGAAATTGCATCATTATATTATTCTTCTTTGAAACTATACCTTTTTTTGGGAGCTTAAATGACCTCTTATTCTCTTGATTTCCCTTAAAGATATAGGACTTAGAAAATTCCTTCTTTATTTTGATGGAAAATAATATTATTTCATCATATGATGATTAAGTTTAAGAAACTAGTGCCCTTTAGAATCTTAGCTTAAGGCCTTGAAATAAATAACTAATATTTCTCTCTATATTATGTATAAAATTTATATCATACTTGGGTAGTCTTTTATAGTCAGTCTAATATTCTATAACACTTTCTTATTCCCTTTTATATATGTTGAGAAATATTTCTTTATTTTGGTTCATTTCTCATAAAGGGAAATATATGTCAAAAAAATTTACTTTAAAATATCTTCATTCTATATGTTTCATTTCTTCATCACACCTATTATTCTAGACAAATAATCACCATTCATAAGTATATCGTTAAAAAAATACACTTCAATGGTGACTTTTTTTCTTTCATTTAATCTAAAGGCCATAAATTTCATTTCAATGGACTTAATCTATTCCCAATCCGCCACTAGATTAGAAGTTCCATTAAAATATGGAAGGTTATGTATCATGAAATAATCAAATATAGGTGTATCATACTATGAAATATCATATTTCTTCACATGTGGAAGTTTATTAGTCATAAATTGGGTCATATGCCCTAATATGGTCATGATTTAATCAGCTCAAACACCAATTGTATTGGATTTCTCAATAGTAGAAATCCCTACATTGACTACGGGTGTTGATGGTCATTCTTCTATGAGGAACCATCACTAAATAATGGAAAAAATGAGTTAGCTCATAATTTTCTTTAATATAGATCCATATAATAAAAATATATGTAATAGTAAACGTTCTAAAATACTATAAGGTATTCCATAATTCTCATGTTACTGATCGGAATTTAAAATCTAGATCTCAAGGTTTCTAGAAAACTACCTGAGATAGTAACTGTAACAACCCAAAATATAGTAACCTAGATCCAGTATTTACTTCATTAAATTATCATAATATATTATAGATCTCATAATGAAGGAACTATTAGTTTAGTAGTCTTGAAAACTAGATATATTCATAATTTTCATTTTTCATTGAAAATAAAATATAAAACACCACAAAATAAAATGTTTTGCATCCTTGAAATTCATTCAAAGATTTATTCTTCATATCCCAAGGAAAGGAAACAAAATAAGGGTAATATAAACTCTCTGTAAGGGTTATTCACAATAGAATTTATCAAGTCTAAATAAGGTACAATCAATATATAATGGTAAATAACTAAAAACACTTTTCATTTAATTAATAACATGAGAATGAAATACATCCATGGATAATATCAAATAAAATAATATCATAGATAATAATAACTAAATTCTCAGTAAAGTAAATTCATAGTTTTGGACATAATTATCATAGATATCATGATATATTTATCATTAAGGCCTTGCATAAAGACACTTTAAACTATGGGTAGGTATAAACCAAAAACTCATTTAATATATCTATCCAACTTCTTTGTCTCAGGACACATGTGGATACATCGAGGGGCTATATATAATTTTGGGCCCCACCCATCACTTTATGTTTTATGCATTCTTCATATATTAAACTAACAATTTAATTCATAAACAACATGCCTTATAAAAAATTTCTATATTAATTAAAGGATACATAATATCAATATTTCTCTAGTCAATCAAATATTGTTTAGAGTAAAACACAATATGTAGAAATATTATATGGTTTAGGAAATAAACATATCCCTAATATAAATTATGTGGGTATTTATGATAAATATAATTTCCAATGAAGCATGATCACAATAAAGTGTATGTTGCAATAGAAAGCTTATGAACAAAAAAATTAATAAGAAATAAAAGATGTCTATCAATTAATTAAAAATATAGTTTTTATAGTAAAATAATGCCTTTTGGAAAATGGAATTAAAATGTTAAAATAATATTTTTTTAACTATTTTTCTTTTTAAAACCATAAAAAACATATTAAATAATCCAAAATAGGGTAAAACAATTATGGTGGCAGAAAAATCTATTAAATTCATATACCTTAAAAATAAACATTCTTTTTGATTTTATATAAAGAAAGGTGAAAATTCCCCTTTCGGAAAAAATTATAAATATTCTTTATAAACCTTATTAAAATTAAAATATAATATAAAATTTCCTTAATAAATATTTTGAGTGAATAAATATTACTTTTGTAATTTTTTTTTTCAAAATATGGACATGGAAGGAAAATTTATTTGATCAAAATAGAAATAATATCACCTTTTATTTTAAAATATTTTTTGTTTGATTCAAGTGAAAAAGAGAGAAAAAGTTTGAAGAAAACATTGTAAATCATTAAATATCTATATAATAAGAAAAATATATGAAATTTATGAAGGATTTGTTATGATATTTCATTAATGAAAATATACTCAATCCAAAAAAATGAGATTGTAAAATAAATTCTTACCCCTTTAGTAACTTTTAAATTGTAACCCCTTGATTGAGTAAAATTTAATTGAAACTTTAATTTTCATCAATTAAAATATATTAATGTTAAATAAAAAAATTTAAGTATATACACCACATAAAAAATAGGTTCATAATACCAAATATGTCTCGATGGAATGGAAATTGAGAGGAAACCTCTTACCTTAGGTTTCCACTTAGTTGACCATGCTTTAGCCTCATGTATAATGGTTTTAAAAATGTTATTAATTTATTCCAAAATAATATTCAAATTTATAATATCATATATGATCTTGTTATAACATTTTATCATCCGTTCATTAACATTGTTTCAAAATTATCATTGTATTGAGAGTAAACTGTTTTGTTTTCTCATTCGCATTTTGTCACAGAAGTTCCATTGCTTTTAATTTTATTATAATAACATAATATAGAAAAATTAATCCTGATATAAATATAATATAATATATATATATATTTATATTCATCCATAAAAGGTAGGGATAGAAAAATTAATTACATCATTCTTGGAGACGATAGACCGTATATACAAATGAATGATGTTTTAAATTTTTGAAGGATGGAACGAAATAGAGGTGAATAATAATTCACCTTTAAAATTTAATTTTTATATAATACATGTCATATATATTAACTAAATTCATCTTTATTACCATCCTTGTATTGCCTAAATGAAAAACGGATCACATCACTTCATAGAGGTGGTACTCCACACGTACACACGAGTGACGTTATAATTTTCTAACGAATTGGAAGGTAAGAAGTTAGATACGATATTATAAATCCAAAAGTATAATTATATCATAAATATCATATTTAATCATTGTATGTTTTTAATAATTATTCTTGAAAGGTAAATATGGGAAATGAATCACATCGCTTCATGGAGATGGTGGGTCGTACATACCCACGAGCGATGCTTTCACTTTCCATTTGATAGAAAAAAGTGTAAATAATGGTGGTTGAATAATCATAAAAAAATTTCATTATATTTAGTATTCTGAAGTTATTATTTTATTATGAATATGACAAATTTATAGAAGGTAGAAGAATAAGTAAAAAGAAAGAGACTGGTTAATGCGATTATGTCTTCTTTGAATGAACACCTTTAGATATCCTCTTAAGAACCCTAGGGTTTTTATTTTGGGAATAAAATAGCCTATATAATTTACAAAATGATTTTTTAGAGGTATTTTTATAGGTTTTTATCAATATAAATGGCTCAAAATGTGTGAAGAAGTGAGGGGATGAGGTGCCTTCGTATAATTGAGGTGAGTGGCATACTTGTAATTTTTCAAAGTTTTAAAATATTATTTAGTAAATTTCATGTAAAGAAAGATCCAAAATGACTCATATTATAAGATGATAGTTTTAAGGTATAAATCATACCAACCAGTGCGGTTTGAGAAAGTGTTTTGTTTATTTTAACCTTTATCTTTTCAGATTAACTCCTCTGTAAACCTCTTTTTACCTAAACACTAGTAAATGATTTTTACCATTTTTACTTTTCATTTTGACCAAAAATTAAGATAAAATTATTAACTAATATTAATTATTATTATTAAAAATATGAAATCTATTTTATTAAAATCAATTTATAGAATTTGCATAATTTAATTTAAAAATAAACTCATAAAACATGATGAAAAGTAGTTTTTCAAGAAATGAATTTTTTAAATATAGGATGATCTTATGTTAATTCTATGAATATGAATAATAATTATTTTGATTCAAATTAATAAATTTAGATATAAAATCTATAAGTTTTATTTAAATTATTCATTATTATATATTATTTTAATTAATTAAAAAGTAAAAACATTATACTCTTTAGAAAACTTTTCTAAAAACTATCTCTATTTACCTCCAAAAGTTATTTTATTTATTTATGTATAATTGATAATAAATACATTTTTAATTATACTTATTATAACACATTATTATAAATAAAATGGGTAAATATTCAAATAATACATGTATATTAGTACAATTCCCTTCCTCCAGGAGAGGTGGGGACATTCTTTTATAGATAGAGGGAAAACATTAAAATTTGAAAGGATCATATGTGGGACTCGAAAATAAACATAACCTAGAAATAAAATTAACCGGGTCTAACACTCCCCCTCAATCTAAAACAGGTGCATATTGGAAGAAGAGTCCCATAAAAAGAAAGAAAAAACACCAAAACATGACCCTACACACTCCCCCTCAAGATGGGTCATTGATTATATTGATTCCTATCTTGGTATAGATAGAGTCTTATCAAGAACCTAGTAGTCCATTAGTGAAGATGCTAGCAAGATGATCAGCTATTAGAATGTAGCCGAAACTGACTTGGTTTTTTCTTGAGATAATGGTGAAAAAAGTGACAGTCCACCTCAATATTCTTCATGTGTTCATGGAATATTGTATTGGAAGAAATATTTGTGGATGCTTGATTATCACACCAAATATGAACATAAAACTGTGGTGGGAATCCAATTACAAGGAGAATATGATGAAGATAAAGAATTTTAGTAGTGAATGTGACCATCACATGATATTCATATTCAACACTGAGTCTAGAGATGACAGTCCATTTCTTGCTTCTTCATGAGATATGGTTACCTGCTAAGAAAATGGAAAACCTAGAAGTATACTTCTAAGTTGCTAAGTAACCATCATAGTTAACATCACAAAAGGCCTCAATATTTTTATGATCATGATGTGAATACCAAAGACCACGATCATGGTGTTTCTTTATGTACGTGACAATTCAATGGACCACATCCCATTGGGATTTATTCGAATGTTCTATGAATTGAAAAATCAGTGCATGAAAAATCTGAATAAGTCATGGTAAGATAATTTAGTTTTCCCACAAGACAATGGTACCTCACTGGATGATAATTTGGGTCTTTTCCATCATATAGAGATCATACACCCAGTTTAAGAGGAGTGTCCACAATAGTTTCTTGAGAAAAACCAACACCCTATAGGATATCCAAATAATATTTCCATTGGGAAAGAAATATATTGTTTGGAGAATGTAAGACTTTAATGATAAGTAAGTATGTTAGAGGACCCAGATTATTGGTTTTAATTTTGTTTTGAAGATAAACCTTTCGATAGTAAATTTCATGTGTGTTTCTACTAGTAATAATGATATCATCAACATAAACAACCAGTATGATGAAGTTGGAAAATGTTGTGTAGTATAAAATAGTGTGGTATTTTATACTTTGAGATAGATAAAATGTAGTGATTAATGTTCGTAATATTCCAAACCATGAACGATGAGACTAATTGAGTCTATAAAGAGAGCGATAAAGTCAAAATAATGAGAACTGGCTCTTGAGGCATGGAAGCCAGGATGATGTTAAAGATATAATTATTCTTCTAGAAAACCAAGTAGAAATAGACTCTTGATATCAAGTTGATGAAGATGATAATGATGAGCAGTGGTAAGAGAGATAAATAAGAAAAAAATTCCATCTTTTCAATGTGAGAGAATGTATAAAAATAATCAACACCATATGTCTGGGGAAATCCTTTTCACACAAGTACGTCTTTAATGTGATAAAGAGTGCCATCTATATTTAAGCATATTGTATAAATCCATTTGTTGTTGAAAACTTGTTTACATAATAGAAGGGGGACCATATCCCATATATGATTGTTTTCTAGAGCCTATAATTCATTCCATATTTTTCATAGCCACCTAGGGTGATATTTTCCTTTAATAACTATGCAATAAATAGATAACTTCTCGCGATAAGATAGGCCTTTGTATGAAGTTTTGTAAGGAGGATTATTCTGTAAGGAGCGATTAACTTTCTACAATACAATTTGAAAACCATCTATTTCTGGGGGAGGAGGGTCATATAAATTTGGGGAGATGGTTTCCTTGACTTGGATAGGGGACATGTTCGATGTTAGATGAGATTTGATTATGAAAAAATGGTGATCAAAAGAGTAGGGATCATGTGGTAGGAGTGGGTGGATGGTGAGAGGAAGATAGTCATCAATAGTGGTGTTTAGGTGGGAAGAGATAGAGGAGATAATGGATAATTTTCAACAAAAGAGACATCAATAGGGATGATATAAAATCTAAAGTCTAAATAGAAACCTATGTATCTATTATGAGTATTGTAATATCCTAGAAATATGAAACATAGATATTTTGGAGAAATTTTTAGTGGTTGGGATGAGTTCCATGTACATAAAAAACACCCAAACACATGAATTGGAAGCTGGTGGGGGGGGGGGGAGAGGAGAATAGACCATAAAAAAGAGTATACCCTAATGGATAGAAGACGAAAGGCAATTTATAAGGTAGGTAAGAGTAAGTATAGAATCCTCATAAAAATGAGGTACTTGAATGTTAAATAGGAGGGTATGATAAGTGTCTAGAATATGATGATGTTTATGCTTGACCAATCCATTCTACTAAGGTGTATTGTGTTAGGATGTCTGATGAAGGATTCCAATATCCATGAGAAATTTATAAAAGGATGTAGATAACTATTATCTTCAATTGTATGAGAGTATACATATCGGCGGTGTGGATAAATGAGTGCAAATTTCAGAATAAAGTGTCTAGAATGTAATTAACAAATTAGAATGATCACAAAGCAGATAAATCCATGTCATGCATGAGAATTAAATAATAAAGGATACATAATATCGACACCATAACTAAATCAGGACTGTGTAGGGACCCCATACATATGAATGGACTAAATCAATGGGTTTGGAAGCCCCTATTACCAAACCAGGAATATAAGATATATGATGATGTTTCCCAAACTTATGGGACTCACATTGAAAAGAAAGTTTCAGACTAAAATGAGGATAATGTTGATAGAGGGTGGAGGTAGGTGGACGTATTAAGAGAGAATGAAGATACAGAGCACATGGAGGGATTGTCTCATTGGCCACAAATGTTGGACTATCAAACATGTGCACCCCATCCTGAAGACTACCTCTACCGAGATCCCAATTCATTGACCACTCCTAAAACACAACATTAGATGGTGTAAATATAAAAACTCAATATAATTCCTTCATTATCTTATTGATGGAGATAATATTAAAATTACTTTTAGGAACATGTGACACAAAAGTAGGAGAAAACATGAATTCAAGTAGTAGGTTCCAAATCCCACAACCAGAATAGTAGATACATCAAAAAAAGTAATGGTTGTGAGGCCAATATACTGATGGTAAGTAGATAACATACCTAAATAAACAGTGAGATGATTTGAAGAACAATAATCAAGTACCCATGTAGGAGGTAAACAAGTGACACTACCAGTGGGGCCACCAGTCTAAGAAACAGATACCAAAGAGGAACCAGACATGGAAGTGTCCTAATGATTGTGTATAAGTTGGAGCTCATCCATGTAGAGGTCTGGTGTTTGAGGGAGATTAAACAATGATGGGGAAGCCTCGACTAGTGCTTTTTTAACCCATCTAGGTGGCTATGATAGGTATCCATAAAGAAACCCACATCGATCAATGAGATGGATAATCTTTCCATAGTTCTCATACAAAGGATAATTATGACCCCCACCACAACCTTGGCCATGCGTGCCTAAAATAAATATGACAATGGCCCAGTAGGGATGTATGATATGTAGTTTTTGAAGGTTATAAAAGTAGATGATGATATTTTCCAAGGAGATGATAGACTATTGGAATCTCAAGAGAGGAGGGGTTGGCCAACATTTCTGTGGTAGTTGTTGCATACTTTAAATCAAGGCCATAAAGGAGGCTGAAGAGATAAAGCTGATCTCATTGGGCCAAATCAGACTTTGGTGTTTGAGTAATGGGTCAAAGCTCAAGTAACTCATCATAGAGAGATTTTAAATCAATGAAATATGATGGGAAAGGATGGTGGTGATGGAGGATGATGGACAGGTGTTGAATAACATCTGATACCCAATATATATTATTTGTTTCAGAATACATGTGGGTTAAGGAGTACCAGAGATCCTTAATTGTGTTTTCCATTTTAGTCACAACATTAAAGAATTATTCCATAAAATTCACAAGAAAAGAGAATTTGTTTCATACAACTTCCATATCCTATAATTTTGATATGATAGAGGTGGGGGATGATCATATAAGTGTTATTTGAGACACATTTTGGTGAGATACATAAAGACCATCTTATGCTAGATAGAGAAGTTAGTTGTATCAAGGTTCTCATCAATAAGGTGAGTGGAGGCGGTGATGAACTGAGGAAGGATGGGGGAACTTAGTGAGGATTCTGCCATGGGGAAAAGGATAGAGAGAAAAGGATATAAGTTTGTATCAAGGAGTCCATAAATAATGTATGGAAATGGAATCACATACCGCAATAGAAAGAGTTTGGAATTTAGTTAGTGGGTGGGATATTAACTTACTCACGCATAAGGGGACATATAAGAATGTTTCATGCATAGGGGGCCCATAGGATTCCATCACACCCACATGGAGGGATTTATAGGGATATCACTTTCACATGAGGGGCTTAAATGGGCCATCGCGATGAATAAGGCGGGGGATCGTCGTATAGGAGGGTCACAATAGGGGGCAACGATCAGGGAATGAGGTGTCATGTGAGATTTATATTGTCGGAGTGAGGGGACAACATCATGGTAAGTACGATGATGGGGAATAGCGCTGTTATGCAGGAGGTATGGTATCAGGGTGAGGGTGGTTTCCTCATCAGAGGGATGACGATGGGGAATATGGAAGCCCTATGGGAGGACCGTCATCAGGGTGAGGGGAGGATGCCTCACTAGAGGGATAGTGATAGAGCACAGGGAGACCATGTGGCAGTGCTAACATCAGGGCGAGGGAGGATGCCTCACGGGAGAAAAGAAAATGGGGAGGGATGCTATATCAGATATGAGTATTAGATTTGTAATTTTATCAGATGTAACATAGACCTTTTATAAAATGTAGATTGGTACAAGTACCTTCCACAAGAATTGGTGGATAAATTCTTTTATAGATATAGGAAAAATGTTACAAGTCATAAGAATCTAATGTGGGATTCTAAAATACACTTAACTCGAAAATACAATTTACCAGGTATAACACAAAATTTTCAATTATTCATAAAATCTTATTCCTATAGAAAAATTTAAAAAATTCATTCTAACCTTATTTTTACCAAATAAGTTTAAAATTGATATTCATCCTATCAAATTAGAAATTTTGTACCATATTCATTATATTAAAATAAAATGTGCACTTACTATAACTGAATCTAAGGTGTTACAAGGAAGACTCAATGTTGTTGTTGGGTTGTGAGGTATTCCCAATTTTTGTCTTTGAAGTCATGGGGTTGGATGATTAAATGTTTCTCTACTTTTAGTGGTGGAAGTTTCTAGAACATAGGATGACTGGTAGTATGAACTACAGATGATTGGTTTTTTGCCTCCCATCCCCAACAAGTGGTATTAAATAAAGTTATCATTTTGATGTATGGTACGAACAAGTAGTATCTAAGATTGGTTCCAATTCTTAGTGGATAATCATAGTTGAAAAGGTTTCTAGTGATTTATTTTGTCAATGACTCAGAAAGATCTTGGTTAAAAGAATACTAGTTTCCTCACAATTAAGTGGTCTACCAAGTTACTATAAGGATTTCAATATAATAAGGCAGTGATTCTAATGTTGTTTTATATATATCAAAGGTCTGATTGTTCATAGGAGTTATGTTACATATTCCATTAAATTGATGTCATTTTGGAGTTTGGTAAAAAATCACCGAAATTCCAATAAAAGCCGATGATCCCTTACATTGTTTGATTTCCATGGGATCTCACATTTTCAGTGGAAAAAATTGGATGGGTTAAGCATGGTTTGGTAATACAATGGTGAAAACTAAAGATATAGAGAATTATTATAATGCTAACCCTGGAGGGTTTTTAGTTACACTAGCCGGAGAAGTCAACTGACGGTAAGATAGAATACATAATGGAAATAATAGAAAGTATATGGATTGTTCTGGAACTTGTGAGTAGAGATAAGGAATATTATTGGAAGGAACTATCATAAGAGAAGATTCCACCCAATTGAGGATTTGAATCTTTATATCACCCCTCATGTTTGTTAGAGACACTTTCATGGATTATGATTGAATAGTGAGACATGAATACTTTATATTTTGGAAATTCTCCCTTAGTTGTCTTGGTCCATTTTTTGAGAGGATAAAGGGTTGTGAGATTAGGATATATCATAGAATAGGCGGTGATAGTCTTATTCTACTGATAAATCTCACTTTTACTTGAAATCTAGTTTCTTGGGGTGTCAACAACTGGTCCAGAATGACTGATAGTGTCACGTAGGCCAAAGTTGCAGAGTTCCAACTGGTCACTTGGAAGATTGTATTTTTGTGCCTCCATAATCATACTCAGCAATTCCTGGTTCCCCAATTCAATTATCCTATCATAGTTTATCTCATAATTCTCAATGATCAATTTTCTCATAGAAGCATTGGTTGTGGAAACAATGTTAGATTCAACATTATACTCGACAATTTTCAGAAATTTTTAGGAAGTTCAAAGGTTGGTGTGTGGAAGTTTAGGATTATTTTTATAACATCATTCAAATTCAAACAAGATATGACCCATGTTACATGATCCATGAAGATCATTTGTGTAAAACTGGGTTGAGTTGTGAAAGGAAGTTGGAAAATTCATATTCATTGATGTTTTCCTCATATTTTAATCCTCCAATTCCCTATCAAATCCAATTCGGGGGAGGGGGTTGTTGGAATAAAAAATTCTTGGCTGATGCATTGTGAAGCATGTCAAAGAAAAACTAGATTAAGAAATATCCCTCCAGAGTAATTCTAGAAAAAAGGGAAGAAATTTGTGTAATTTATAATAATTTTTAACAACTCCCAACAATTCATGAAACTAATAGTTTTACAAGAAAGGTGACACCAAATTAAGAAGCTCCTAACATGCTCAGAAAATTCCAACTTTTTATGGAACTCGAGTTGCATAAACTTTAATCAGAACACTCTGGTGCCCTTATACTTGAATGAGCTTGCCAATGTTAAATGATCTAGGAGGATCTCCAATATCCAATATCTTCCATAAGTCAAAATTCTTATAAATATATAATAACCCCTAATTTTTGTGGATGACCCTATGGAATGTGAATAGGTACACTCTCAGCTCATGCAACTCTCTCTTTATCAAATTCGTATAACTGTAGACTCTCATATATTATCATAGGCAAGAAACTATAATGAATTACCTCACATAGTCCATTTATAAATTTTTTTCTCCTTGGTATGTCTTCACATAACTTTCATTGATAAAGGATATAGTTCACAATAATAAATACACTCTTCATACAACTTCTTGTTTCACACAACTCCCAAACCTTCATAAAATCCATAATTTTCCATCCATTCCACACATTTTCACTAGGGTTCATGTATTAAGTAACTTTATGGGTTTGATAAACTCTAATGTTTCATGAACGAACTCTGAGAACCACATTCAATGTATCCATTCTCAAAACCTAATCATTCATAGGTTGATTTACCATAGTACACACATCAATTCGATCTAGGCTTGTGAAAAATACATATGCACAACAAGTACATGGACCCTTTTACTCAAGTCCTCCCCACTAAGAATGTGTTGGAAAATATATTTTTCCTTCTACTCATAAGAATATGCACTTTCACATTGGGTTTCCTCTATGCACCCTAAAACCTGCAACGTTCACTCCTTTTTTCATTCAATAGTAATTGTGTAGTGAGTGGGAAACCCCTAAAAATGGCATCAAGGGTGACCATAGAACATACCCATCAATGAATTCTTGTAGGGTTCTTACATCCTTCTTTCCTACCATCCAAACTAGTATTGAGTATCTAGATGCTTAGTCCTCACATAATATGTCTGATCTATATGATAATAAACTTTCCAACATAACATTCTAGTCTCACAACATTAATCTATAACCATGACCTATGTGAAAAAAATGACATTGCTTAGGTTACAAACCAAGTATACTATGTATAATGATCATAAGATGCATCATGTGATGAGAATGAAATGATTTCACCAATTTCTCAGACTGATTCAATGTGTAATCCCCATTCTATCCATTACTGTTTCCCATTTCACGACACAAGATTCGTTACCACATGACCTTAAAGTTCATGGTATAGTATTTTCACACAACCTCAAACTATGCAATAAAACTATGTGGGTTTTGATTCTTGTCTTCTAGAAAGATACATAAGATTCCTATTTGAGGTTAAATCCCATTATTTAATTACCATTTCTTCTCCCAATTAGAAGGAGGTATCTCCAATTCCTAATCATCTTTTTGGGGAATATCTATCCTCTCACCACATCAATCTAAAGTACCACTATAACTTTTCATCGCCACCGGATTCTAACCTATTCCCAAACCAATATATGATGAATATATATGGGAAGCATATAGAACCCATGGATTCAGGTACTTTACCTTTTATTTATATATTTTAGTAATATAATGTTTTTGGGTTATGTTTTGGAAGGTTTAAAGGAGTTTTGACATGTTTTTGGGTCTTTTCAGGGGTTCCACATTTTTAGAAAGGTTATTAGAAACCGTGTAAAAACTCACAAGAAAACATAAAATAGAAACAAGGGGAACTGGTTAAGAACATGGTTTGGCCAAGCCATGAGGCTGCCTAAGAGAAACCATGGATAGAAGGATAAAGGGTAATTGTATGGTTGGTGAATAGGTTGTCTTACCATGAAATATAACTACGTGAGGGGTGTTTTGAGGTAGTGGCTAGCACATAATTACTGCACGATTTTCCTAACTGTGTGCCCTTACCATGCACCGTGGAGAATTAGATCCAAAAAATGTGGACCTAATTAAGATTACCTCCTAAACCACTTGTTTTACAATAAAAATTTAATGTATTTAATTTCTATTCATCCTTAGGTTGTGTGGAACATTCATCTTGATTTTAGAGTGATTCTGAGGTGAATCTAGGTTCGTTGGAGTCCGATTTTTTGTTGTAATTGACTTATTTTTATTATTTCACATAGATTGATTATTCTTTACTCTCTTGTAATCATGGATTTAACCCATTGGGGATAAATACACACTTTTGGATGTCAATCATGACGATATATGTTTTTTTGATGATAAAGAATAAATATACGGTCATTTTTTGGCGTTTCAATAAGGGTTTTTGAAGTTTTGTTTCATTCTTCATCTTTTCCTAAGTTTGAGAGGTAGGTGTCCTCACTCTTAACTCCACTTGATTAGAACTTGAAAACATATTTTCAAATTAATTTAATTTACTAATTTGAATAGTGAGATTAATGTTTCATTCTTGATGGAAAACCTCTTTAGTGAATGTTTTTTGAAATTGTGGAAATTGGGTTATTTTTTGGAAAGTGAAATTTGTTCATGATTTGAAAATAATGGTTCTAAAATTATAGTTTCATTTCATTACATGGAAGTGGTTTGTTAAAATGGTTTAGTGAAATAATTTTTTGTAGAATTATTTTTAAGAAAAGGAATGTTTTATTGGAATGAATTGATATGGTTTTTTGGCATACATGGTTTGGATGAGTTCCTTTGAATTGGTGTGAAATTGTGGAAGAATAATGTACCATTAAAGAAATTGGTATATGGATAACTTGTTATAACTTGGTATATTGATGAGACACCACTCATGCGTACAGAAATGTCACACATGCATGCTTGTGTGGATTTGTGGAATGGGAATTCCAAATGGATTTGACAAATAGAATCATGAAATGTTTTAAATACTTGTATTGTTTCTTTCTTGGAAATCTATTTTGGATTTGAAATAAATTTATTTAAATTAGTTTTAAACTATTTTATTGAAATATGATAACATGTTCTATCCTAGTAGCATGAGTTGGGAAGTCATTGAAAAAATCTTATTAAGTTTTATACTCACCCCCTACATGGGAAGTTTGGTGCATTTGCAGTTGTGGTATATCAAGGCATAGGTAAAGGAAAATTATCTCATTTCTTTAGTGATTCATCATAATACCATGGGAATGAAATATAGATTTGGATCTTGGAGAAGTTTGGGAGTTTTTGAGTTGATGTATTCTGTGTCTTTCAGTTTTTTTGGTCTTGGTTTCCATATTGTACGATGATATAGTTTGTTGTTGGTTTGGTTATTACATGAGTATTATTTTTTACTAATTAATCATTTAGAAGTTTTTTTGTTATGGTTATTTAGTTCTATTGTTTTATTTTGAAAGGTAAAATACTCCCCAAATTTCTTGTGAAGAACTTGGAATTTATTACCAACATTTGGTGTCATGGGGTTGTCACTTAAGTCCTAGTAGTACACATGTCACTTCTCAAGACAATGAGGAGGGGTAAGATGTTACAAATCGTATCATTTTGTTTGGTACTAGAGATGAAAATAATTATTGTCTAGTCCTTGAATTTGGTTGGTTGTAAAGAGATAAGATTGTCAGAACTTGAAATGTAAAGAATAAAAATGCGTAGCTAAATTATTTATACTAAGCATTATGTTACAAGGGAGTTTGGTAAATGAGTGTTTTGAGACACTTTTAGGAGTTCTAACCTCATCATAATGGGTTTTTTGATGAGAATAACATGACATGCATTGATAGAAATTAATTTACACTAGGAGTGCATAATTTATTTTGAGTAATTATGAATGATTTGGTGAAAAATGTGTTGATTTTTAAAAATAGTTGAAAATGGTTTTATTTTCAAAGAAAATAGTGTAATTTTAAAAAATGGTTTGGAAATAGAAGGATTTGAATTTAGGAAACCATTATTGTGATATGTATGATGTGGTAAATTTGAAATTAATAAACCTTCAGTTGCTAGAGAGTGAGACTAAATCGAATTTTGTTTTGGCTATAGAAAATTTTACCCAGTAGGTTCTATAGAAACCAATAATATAAAGTTGCTAAGAATGTGGTTTCACCTATTCCACAGGTGAAAGAACAAATAATTCATAGTATAGTCTAGGATTTTCAATCCATGGATAGAGGGAATATAAGGGATTAACCAAGGAAAGTTGATCATTTCATTCAATTTAAAAATAATAATCCTTCCATCATTTTGGGTGAACCAGAACCCAAAAAATAAAAGGTATGGATGAATAGGATAAATCAAATAATTAATTTACTTGGCACACCAGTGGAGTTTAAGGTCAAGTTGGAAACATACATGCTATAGTATATTTCATTCCAATTGTGTTATATAAAGGTTTAGGTAAAATTAAACCAAGGCATTTCAGGGAAGTATTTTGAATAATTATTTTAAAAAAAATTATATCCCCACATGTACAGAATTTCTAGAACAATGGAATTTTTCATCTTGAAGTAGTAGAACCTCATATTGAAAGAATAAGGGGATAAATTTATTAATTTAATCCACTTTTCACCTGATTTTGATAAAATTTAATCTTTAATGGAACAAATTTTTTAAATTTGTGATGATTCTATGAATTCTATCAAATATTTTCATGCTTTATATAACAGATTATACGAAGATGGTCAATAGAGAATTAGTGGTAGAAATGGACATCTCAGGTAATTTGGTTAGAGGAAGAATGTGGATAACTATGAGAAAATTTGGGAACCCTAATGTTGGGAACAAGAAGAATAGGGAAACTTATTTTCAAAGTGGTGGAATTACTCAAAATTAGCGGTCTAGATTGGTGAATCTTCCTTCTAAACTAATGAAAATCATGGATGTCTTCAATGTGGTACTTTTTATAATATAAAGAAAGATTGTATGACACCAATTAGAGCATGACACAATTTCAACCAGATGGGGTATCTTTAGTGCTATTGTCATAGTGCTTTAAATTTGGGTGTTAGAGACACATCTCATGTTTTGCAGATGTCATGTTATTTTATGGGATGAGTGAAGTATAATAGATATCATCATTAGAACTGAGGAATCCATGGTTATTCTAGGAATACCATGACTTCTCAACCAATGAAATCTTAATTGGACAATAAATAATAAAGTAAAAAGAGTAATAAATTGTATGGAGTTAAGAAAATAATTGTGGATGATGAATATGGACATTCAACAGTGATAGGTATGATTATTTTAAATTATACTATTATGAAATATTTGTTTTATATGGGTGAATCCCATTCATTAATTGTTTCTTTCTCTAAATATCTTATGAGCTTACATGTTGAGGTGATGACTTCTATTTTGAAACTTCAAACTCCTCTTGTGTAAGGAGAATTTTGAGCCTTTATATGTTTAAAATGTTCTATAAATATTGATGGGGATGAATTGATATTGGATTTATATGTGCTTGAGATTGATTTATATGACATAATTCTGGATATGAAATGGCCAACAATGTTTAAATCTCATGTAGATTATTATATCTGAAGGGTTAGTTTTACAGATGATGATGGAATCGAGCATCTCTTTAATAAAGATTGAAATGAAAAGTAAGTTGCAACCAGATTTTTGGCACAATCAGTTGGAAATATCTCATACAAAAAGCTAGCTTTGTCCTTAGTATCAGTGGATGAGATTGGGAATAGTGTATTTCCAACATTTTTTGATCATTTTTTGGATGTTTTTCAAGAAATTTTTGTAGGTTTTACACCCACAAGAGAAGTAGAGTTTATAATTGATCTCTTACCAGGGACTAATCCTATCTCATGTTGAGCTTATCCGATGGAATGAATAGAAGGAATTGAAATTCCAGTTGGAAGAGTTGGAAAGAAAAGTGTTCATTCAACCTAGAACGTCTCTATGGGTAGCACCAGTCTTTTTTGTGAAAATCCTAGATGGAACTCTTTGAATTTGAGTGGGTTATCATAAGCTCAAACAAGTTATGATAAATAATCTCTATCATCTTCTACACATTTATGATCTATTCAATCAGTAGAGGGGAGCCCATTGATTCTCTATAATTTACTTGCATTCAGGATATCACCAACTACTAGTTCGGAAAAACGATATTCCAAAGACAAATTTTAGAAGTAGATACTACCATTATGAGTATGTGGTTATGTATTTTGGTCATAAAAATGACCAAAAAAACTTATTGTAATTGTTGAATCAGATATTTCAAAGGTATTTTGATTCTTTGGTGGTTGTGTTTGTGGGTGACATACTAGTGTATTCTAGGATAAATGTTCAGCATGAGAAACACTTGGTGATAGTGTTGGGTATTTTGAGAGATAATTTTGTGTAAACAAAGATTTCAATGTTTAATTTTTGGATATAATAGATATCTTTCCTTGGAAATGTTATTTATGGAGGTGGAAATTTTGAGCATGGTTAGTATAAATTAGGCAACTCCTCTATGAAAAATGTGAAACTAAAATAATGGGATATGGGTAGGCGCACGATTTGGCCAAAATATATTTCCACCCTATAAAAACTATGAGATATTGAACAGAGGTGTTTTTCATGTTTGTAGAATGGTTTTCATAACCATTTGATCCAACTATGTGAGGGTTTTTTGGAGGAAGTGGCTAACATACAGTTGGCACATGGTTTTCCTAACCATGCACCCTAAAAATGTGATGCTAAAAACAAGATCCAAAAATTATAGATCTATTTTAGATTACCCCATTAATCCATAATTTTCCCTTAGATAGACCATAACATGATTTCCATTCCTCCCAAAGGCTATATAGACCCTTCTTTTTGATCTGAGAGTGATCTGTTAGTGAATATTTGTGCAATGAAGGTCATAATTCCTTGGTAAGTGCTCATTCATGGTTGTTTTACATAGATTTCATCTTCTTACCTCTATTGGATTAATGGATATAATCCATTTGGGATATATTGATGTTTTTTTAATCGTGTTGATAAATTATTTTCTAGGTGATAGAGAACATGATCTAAGGTAGGTTTTTGGAGCTTCAATCCAATTTGTTGACGAATTTGTGTTGTTCTTCATTTTACCTTAAGTTTACGTGGAAGGTGGATTCACTATCGACTCTACTTTCTAGATCTAGAAGTCTTGATTTAAAATTAGTGAAATTTATTGATTTTAATTATGATTTTGATGTGAAATGTTTGAGGAAAAACCTCTTTAGTGATGGTTTGTGAAATTGTGGAAATTGGTTATTTTGGGGAAAGTGCTCTGTTTCATGGTTTTAAAATGGTAATTTTAAAAAATAATTTTCTTATTTATGGAAAAGTTTTTGTGGAACGTTTTTCAATAAAATAATTGTTTTTATTTAAAATTTTTTGGAATGGGTTTTGACATATATGGGTGGTGTGTGTTCAGGTGCATTTGGGATGGATAAGGGCGTGAAGTTAACCCCCGTCAAAATAAAGGGACCAATAAGAGTGTATATTTTTTCCCTTCAAAATGGTTTACAAAGTGACATGATTGGCGAGAGAAAGATAAACTGAGAAATTATATTATATACAAGAAAATACCATTATATTATTATAGTAAAATAGGAATGAGAGAGAAGAATAAGAAAATGAAAGAAGAGGAGGAAGAAAGAAGATCTCCTAGAAGGTGTTGCGCTTCAATCAAGACCTTCCACAAGTTATTGTGTCTGCCTCAATGCGTTTGGTGCATCAATTCTATATACCAAACTACATTGAGAGTCATATTCTTCTTTAGTGAGGTTTTTTTCTTTTATTATACGACTGTATAGGCATTATAAACTATTTCTACCTCAACTGTGTCTGTTCTAGAACTACATAATCTCCATTGAAGAATACCTCTCTACAAATTCTCTCAATGAGAGAACCAATTGATAGTAATGAAATTAGATATAGATAGAAAATAGAGGAAATTATGTTAAGAGTATAATAATTATATATAAATTGAAAAGAATAAGTAATAGTAGAAGAAATAAAAGAGGAGAAGAGTAGAATCTCATCAAGTCACTGCACCACCATGCCAAGTCATAACCCACTTTTGCTTCTACTAGAAGCCAGTTCCCAAAACCGGACCCCCTCCTAATAATCCATAAAGACCAATTTATTTTTCTCCCACCCACCGACTATAAAAATAATGAAACCACTTTACATAATTTCCCTTGACCACTATTAATTACCCCATTCCCAACCAACTCCCCAGTACAACAGCCTTCTAGACTTTCCCTCTGCACCATATGGCCTTTTTCTCTATCATGATGGCTTATTGAAAGGATGAATCACCACTCTTGAGTATAGAAAGGTTCATGGTTTCATGAATGCGTAGATGTGTGAAACTGAAATGGGTATGCCAAAATGGAAATTGAGAAATGGGTTTGAAGGGATTTTTTTGGTTTCATTTCTTTATAAACTGTTTTGTTTTGAATTTTTTTATTGGAAACCTATTTTAGATTTGATATAAAATCCATTAAATTATTTAAAACTATTTTATATAAATGTGATAACATGATATATCTAATTTTCATGAGTAGGGAAGTCATTTTAAGAAAACCTAATGAGTTTTATACTCACCCCCTACTTGTGCACTTTGATGAGTTTGAATATATTATTTATCAAGAAAAAGATAATGCCAAGGTATATCATTTCTTTAGTGATGCATCTTGATACCATGAAATGGATTATGGAGTTGGATCTTGTAGAAAGTTGGGTGTTTCTAAGTTTGTGCCTCTGGAGTCTTTGGGTTTTGTTGGTTTGGTTTCTACTTTTTACTCTCATGTTTCTCTTTGTTTCCACTTCATAATCTGATATAGATTGTTTAGTTTTGTGTACTTTGAGTTGTATCACATTGTTCTCATGAATCATATAGTGTTTTTAGGTTATTGTTAATTGGTTTTTTTGTTTTATTTTTAGTGTAAAATAACCCCCTAACTGTTAAGGAATCCCTTGGAATCTGTTATCATTCTTTCGTGTCTTAGATATGTCACCTAAGGACTATTAACATATCACTATCTTCCCAAGGAAATGAGGAGGGGTATGATGTTACAAAAATAAAAAAACTATTACTGTGATGTTCTATGACAAAATATCCAAAAATCCATTATTCTCTTTAGGTACTGAAGCACTCTTTTCATCATTAGCAGGTGCCTCTCCTTGGGAATGATTTGGTATCATGTGGCCTAGTATGTGAAAACCACAATATCAGATCATGTTGTTATAAAGTAAAATATGTGTTAAATAATATGTCAATAATTTTTTATATTGAACTCCTTTCCAACATCACCTCTTAAAAAATTCATCAGGGTAGCTATCAGAGTTTTCATTGACCTAGAATATCCATTTCAAAATCTCTTGCGTATTTTTTGATATATTTTTATTGTGAAATAAATGTACAAGTCCTTCTATGAGGCACCTATAAACCAAGGAAAATTGTTAACTCACAAATCACGAAAATTTCAAAATTACACCTCATATATTATGAAAATAACTTGTAATGTGAATGATATGTTCCTATAAAATTTTTGTCATCCACATAAATAATCACAAAAATCCTTTGATTATTTTCTTTCTTGATGCATATGTTATGATAAACTCCTCATTGTAATCCAATATTTCCCCAAAATTTATCAAAAACATAATTCCAAGTTCGTGGTGCTTATTTTGGGTCATTCAAAGCCTTCTTAACCATTAGTTTGTGCCTTTACATTGTACGACTTTGGTATCATGTGGCATGGAATGTGGAAACCAAAATATCTTTTCATGATTATATCATGTACAATAGGCTTCCAATAATTTGTCTATACTATGTGATATTTATCTTTTTGCCATAGTCAAATCTTAACAATTTGTTCTGGGTAACAACCAGAGTTTTCATTATATAAGAATATTCATTTCAAAATTTCTTAAGTATTTATTTGATATATTTTTATTGTGAAATAAATGTAAAATTCCTTCTTTGTGTCACCTATAAAAAATAAAAATTTTAACTCACAAATCATGGAAATTTCAAATTTTCACCTCATATATTATGAAAAAAGCTTACATTGTGCATTATATGTTCCCCTGAAAATTATTTCATCTAAATAAATCAGAAAAAACATCCTTTGGTCATTTTATTTCTTGATAAAGATGTTGTGATCAAGTCCTCATTGGAATCCAGGATTTCCCAAGTATTGATCAATCCAAGAATGCTATTGTCATGGTTCTTGTTTTGGGTCTTAAAATTTAGTCTTCAAGTGAAACACTTTTCTTTCATATTCATTAATAAGAAAGTCATTTTATTGCTTAATGTACACTTCCTGATCAAGGTATCCATTAAAAATGATGATTTGATATCTCTTTGGTACACCTTGAAACCCCTTTGCACTAACTTTGCCATGAAAATTTTAACGGTTTCCAACTAAGAAAAATGTAAAATGTATAATAAAATGTCAACACTTAAATTTGGGAATACCACATGCATATTAGTTGTGTTTTCTAAGAGTTACCATTTTATATTCATTGAGTTTTCTCTAAAACAACCACTTGGTTCCGAACACATTTTTATCTTTTGTCTATATAATAATTTCACAAGTTTTATTTTTTTTCTATTTGATAAAACTATTCATGAATCACTTTGACAAAATTATCATATTTAACATTATATTTTAAAAAATTAGGCTCTATCTAAGATAAAAAAGAATTTTTTTTTAAATTATTCATTCTCGATGTTTGTACTAGAGTTGTATGGTCGCCAACAATATTTATGACACTAATTTCATCCCTAATTCTTTCCATTTTTATGGTTTCTGAACCTGCTGCATTTTCCTCATTATTGGGGCCTACTTTTGAGACTTATATAACTCCATGTTCTCCCCCTATGATTCTCACTCTAAATAACCTTCCTTAGACATTTCATCATTTTTCTGTTTCAAAAGTTTTTCACTATTTTGGAAAATTTGTTTGTATTCAACAATCGTTAAATTTCTTATTTCAATTATTTTACTAAACATTTTGATGTAGAATTTGTTATCCATACCTTTGGATGAATATTTAAGGAAAATACCTTCATAACTATGAGATTCAAACTTCCAATTCTTATATTTTTTTATGAATAAAACACTTCTAAAATTTTAATAGTATGTAAGTGTTGAATTCAACTCAAACCATATCTCATAATGGGTAATTTCTTCATTCATATATAAAAAACTCTATTGGAAATGTATATTGATTTAAGAACTATCTCTCTCTAATATGTTTTTGGTATATTCCACTGAATAATCACTGTCTAAAACATATTATTTATAACCTTGTTCCTCCACTAAACGACTATATTTTATTTAGAAGTCCTCACCAATATAAATTGATGTCATATATCTCACGTTTTTCAAGATGATATTCCACATAAATATTACTGAATATTATACCATTATCAGTCTAGAACTTTTGAATTTTTAGTCCAAGAATTTTCTTTGTCAATATTTGATACTTCATAATGCACCTAAACAAATTAGACTTAAGGGAGATTTCCATCATCCATTCCATTCTATAGAAATCATCAATAAACAGAATATAGTTTCTCTTACCATTCATTAATTTTTATGAAATTGGCCCACACATGTCATTGTGTACAAACTTAAGAAACCTTTTTGACCTTTTTTCCTTTGTATTGTAAGTCTTCTGAATATTTTTCTATTTTTGGAATGAATCAGATGTGTGAGTGTTATTTCATGAGAGTTTGAGAATATCATGTGCTAAATCATTATTCACTAAATATTACATGGATTTTTGTCTTAATTAATTAATCCATTACGCTACAACTAATTATATTCTTCCTTGGTAAGAAATCACATGTCATATTCTCTACCCACCAAGACACGTTTCCTTCTCCCAACCATAATTACATTGAAAGAGATCGAAAATTTCATTTTTCCATAATCTATGTATACAAGTTTGTTTCTTGGGCATAATTTATTCTTGTCATAGAATTTGGTGAAATTTTCCTCGTTAAAATCATCTTCCTTGGGTTCATCCACTATAAACAAGAGGAAACATTAACATTTGTGTCCATGGTTGAATTTATAATCACAATATATAGCTCCCATTTTTAAAATATCCACTTGAATCAATTACCAGAAGTAGGTTTGTTTTTTATTTTTCAGTGTTCTCTAGTTTTCTCACACTAATTTACCATTTTATATAGGTGCACTAGGTCACGATGATTTGGAAAATGGCCAAATCCACATGAAAATATTATTCAATATTACATGATGTTTTCCTTCATAATTTCATGATAAACTTATTAATGCCAATGATTTTGTAGGATCAATTTTAAAATTTACCCATATATCATTAAATAAATCATTTTTCAAAATATATACTTGATACGTGGCCCAATCCATGATGGATCAAGATAAAAGGACCCAACAACCCTCAAGTAATTGGATATTATATAAGGGTTGGATCTAACATTATAATAATATGAAAATTCTAATCATGCCAAGGCTGGTTTCTCCTCTTTCAAATTATAATAACATAATACCTCATTTCTAGCCAAAAAATGTCATTGATCAAAACTTTTTTTCTTAAGGTTCATGCTAAATATTGAAAAAAAATTCACATTTTTTTATCCAACTCATAGGCTCCTCAATTCCATTGTAAGAGGTAGAATATATCTTCTCATAATAAGGTACGACATTTGTTTCATTTCATTCCACTAATTTACTAGTCATATGACACAGTCTTGAATTGTGTGTGCTATTGGCACTACCAACTAACTGACACTCATCATCATAAAAACACTCCACAACTATTCCCAAATTTTTTCCCATTTTGGAACTCTCATGCTTCCAATATCCAAATACATTACATGGTTTTGAAGTGTGATGATATTATTCCCTACCAAGGTCAAAACATGTTCTATTAATTCCTTTATCTTATCCACCATTTAATCGATGTTTTAATAAAAAGTGTAAGTAGATTCCATAGTGACCAACCAATTTTTACCCATGCAACAATGAAGATAAATTTTGACATATTTGGAGTTCGAGGTGGAAATTTTCCTACCAAAGAGCCCAATAAGGAGAGATGTATATACCATATGAATTCCTCAAAATTTTCTACAATAATTTTTTAGGAATAATCCCTCATATACATCCTTGAGAACTCCTAGAAATATTATAGGAATAGGATAATGAAATAAATCTATGTTACAAACAAATATCATCCCCTAAAAAAGAATTCAATATATTCTAATCTGGAAGTAAACCTTATCTGACACAAATAAATTCAAAATTCAAAAGGGTGCTTTGAAATAAAATATACTACTATTAAATTTAAAATAATTCTCCTACTACTTTTTTTCCTTTTCTGTAAACTATTTTAACCATCTCAAACTACTCAGTGCCAGTTTATTTTTTTTTTCTATTTCACCTCACATAATTTTTTCCCAAAAATGATTATGTAACACAATTTATTGAACATTTTAATAAATAAATACAACTATGTATGAAAATTTTGAAAAAATAGAAGAAAAAATATGATGTCAATGAAAAAAAATCATTAATATTACCCCATTTAAATAATTATAATATAATAAATTAAGTACACTACTAGTACATGATCAATTAGTGTGAAATTAGAAACAAAAATGTTAAAATACAAGTCATATATGAATCTAAACTTACCATATGATAAGTACATAAATCATAAGATGAGAGATTTGAACATCTAACACAAACTTATTCTATTATATACTTTTTAGAGGACTATTTTCACTCATCATTCTTAAAATATTCTGATCCTTTACACATCCCATGGATTACTTCCTGCACTTTCTCTTTGTTGACTCCTTCGAGGCCTATAATTTTCCTGCAATAATAGAAATATAAAATTATCCATGTTAATTAATAAAAATGCTAATTCACAGAGATATCATAATAAAGCTTGTATAATTTTTTCCTATTGATTTTTTAGAGGTACGATGCTCTACTAATGTGTATATTGGTACTTGGTTTGAATTCGCAGTGATGGTACTATTTTTTTAAAGTCAATTTTTTATATATCTCTTGATTAAAGGGTTTGTTTGTAGGGATTAATTAAGTTGATTGATGGATAAAGTTTTATTTAAAAATTTAATAAATTTTGGGGTGATTTAAATATTCGGGATTTAAGTTTATTATGTCGTTAATATTTGCGTGATATTGCATTAAATTAACATCCACTTCATAAGAAAATTTTGATCAGAATTCTCATGTGTTTAGGATTTAATCCAAGTGTTGAATTAACTAGGGTTCTAGTATCAATAATTTTTTGTTTATGTTAGTATATTTATGATTCCAATAATCCATGTAATCATCATGTTAAACGAAACGTGTCATTAATCCAGGAAATTTTAAATTAAATATACACAATGATAACAAAAAAAATATTTAACGTGAAAATTATCTCAATCAATTGACACCCCCAAATTATGACTCACCCCAATGGATTATTTACTTATCCATTGAGATGGTTATTTATCTAGTTTATGATGTTTAAGAAGATTATTTAAAAATAAAATAAAAATAATGGGACAAGATAAGAGTAGTGCTTTGAACACATGCAAATATTGAAGAAAATTAAACACGAGATTTTGATTGAATGAGAAAGTAAATTAAGGTAATGATTTTCAACTTGATTTAAATAATTTTTAGAGATTAAATATTACACTACATAAGTTTAATGATAATAATAGATTATAAAGATTTTTTATTAATATTTAAACAAAATTACAACTCAAACACTTATGATATTACAAATGAGAGTGAACGAAAAATAACATGAAAACAAAGAGTGGAGGAAAGGTATATCAAGTAGAAAATTTCATTTTTAAGGTACTATTAGGACTTTGTAAAGTCTATGAATATGTAAATGTATCCTTATATGCTCTAAAATGTGATCATATTTTAAAGAGAGGAGGGGGAGTGTATAAAGGTACTGGGGCAGATAGTAGAATTTGGTAGACTGAGGATTTTAAAAAATTTCATCATCGGGACAAAAAGACTTGTCATCTATAAAAACAAAATCCCTAATAAGGTATGAGGATATCATTTAAATTAATCTAAATAGAAAATATAAAATGAAAATGTCACGAACCGACCCATACTGGGTCTTGAGCTGCAACTACCCCAAGACTGGCTCCATAGGCCATGAGCTAGTGAATAGCGTCGAAGGCACAAAAAACTCAGGTAGACCTTTGTCTAAGAACCTATATACAAAAACACAAACAAATCAAAGAAAATAGTGATAAGGGAAAATAAGAAAAGATCCAACACTACTATATATAAACCAAAAACATACATAGACATCTAAATAGTAAAAATACAGAAAAGTAAATGGAAAGGAAAAGGGGAAAGACACACACCCAACTAGAAAAGCGCCACAACCCAATAATAGGTGGAGAAGTTAAATTTCTAAGAGATACCTACTCTTGAATCCCATGTCCCAACCAATACACACGGTCCATGAACCTTGTATTCCTAGATTCTTTGAAGTCACGATCAACCTACCCATCGTATGAAGGGCACACCAAGTGAAGGAAAAGCCCAGCAGGGGTGAGTATAAAGAAACTCAATAGGATGACCTGAAGGCTCAAGGGAGTAGAAAGTGAGGTAATGAAGAGGGGAGAAATAGATAGAACAAGTTACAATAAAAGATTATATCTAAACCCAATGAGATATTGAAGTAAGATCATAAATACACAAGGTGTTAGAAATGGAGAGAAGATGAACTTCTCATAAAGTCTTTAATACCTATATTAGGAGAGTAGACTCATCCAACCACAAGAATCTAGACACATAAAGAACATGTCATACCCTGCACATATTCGCCTCTCCAATAAAGAGAGTAACCAAAACACCAAAAGTGGGTACTAAAAACAGTAATCATCTTTTCCATGTATCCCATACTTCTACTCTGAACTACAAGTTAAAGGGGATCAATCACTTTCCCTTGACACTATCTGATTTGGACATTAATGTCTCACCCTCACAGTTTTAAGTCACATCACAGGGATTCATCTTGGTGGGAAAAGTGTCCCTCTTCCTCGATAATCCAAAGGTATGTCATAGTAAGTCTCATCACTCTACCACATATTTGAGAGATCGTGCCTCAAGGTATAAGAACCATGCCCAGCTAGGCTAAAGGGTTCCACTCTCATGTCATCAAGGACCCATCCCCAAATGGTTGGAGGGTTCTACTCAGAAATGATCAAGGGCACACACCCAACCTTTCTAGAGGGTTCCACTCTTGTGTCATCGAGGACTGATCACCATCCCGACTGGACTGTTCTACTCATAAAAGATGAAGGACCCATGCCTAGCCCGGCTGGAGGGTTCCACTTAAGTCTCATCAAGGACCCATACCCATCCTGACTAAAGTGGTCTACTTAGAACTTCCATCGGGGACCTCTACCCAGCCTAGATGGATGTAAGCCTTGAATTTCCCTAGACATCCCTTCTAGATGGTACCTCTCGGAGAGCATCGAGAAACACTGGCCATCCTTGTTGTATCATACCTCTCAGAAAAGAACTGTTGTAGTCATCAGGTGCCACCCCAGATAGGCATCACACCTGGAACATCTCGCATCATAACTCATAATACATTACAGAGGGCACCATCATGTTCTACATGAAAAAACACCCATGATGGGTTACACACATTCCAAAATACAAGTACAAAAGGAAGAGATGAGAGAGAAAGAATATTCCTAAAGTAGTAAAAAAACGTGTGGGGACCACATGATATTTGACCCCACCTCATTGCCCGACCTTGTACCTAACCATTCCCGAGTACTAAAATATGAATAGTACCCATAGGCGTGTTGGGTTACTCCTAGAGTACATGACACAACTAGTCAAAAGGCGGACGAGCGTATGATGCTCGTCGTTGATTTAGGGGGGTGAAAGTGTAATTATGTTGACACACCTTCTCACCCAACTCTAGAACATTTGACTGCATCCCTTCATACATATCTTCCACTCTTATAAGATTTGAGGTTAACCCAAGCCATGGGTTTTCTTTAAACACATCCAAAGAATGTTCAACCAATATTCCTTCATGTTTCCAAATTTAATGAGATCAAGAACAAGGCTCCAAAAGTTCAAATGGATCACACTATTGCGATACTTGCAGAAAAAAACAAGATTGAATATTCATTCACTTCAAACTGATATCTGATGGAAAATTTTTAAGTCACTACATTGATCTAGAAATATGTCCTTTGGGGCCTATACCTCAATCCAAAAACAAATTATATGAATAACACCAATGAGATCCTCTCAGAAAAACACGCGAAATGGACTAGTCATTTGTCCAAAACAGATAACTTGTGAAAAAGTTTCATTTCACCAAAAAGCATGCAGATTGGTCCTCATGGGTACTGTACCCTATCCTTGGATTGAAAACCCGAAATTAGTCTTGAAAATTATGCACAAAGACTGAAGTTGTGCCGCAACTGATGGCGCGTCAAGCATGCCTCCTGTTTTAGAGTTAAGTCTGAAACAATATTTCTGAATAATAATAATTAAATTATTACTATTAAATAAAATTTTCTCATGAAACCGAACAATGAAACAAATACTTAAAAGTCCCAAAACAATATTAAAATATCTTCCTTGATTAGAGGGATGTGTGTCCAAATAAAATGTGTCAAACAAACATGTAGTTTAGGAGAAATGAGCACTTAAAGGGAATATATCCAAACTGGGCCGGTCTGGCACAAACTTGTCGGACCCCTACTCCTGGGCCGGCCTGCCCCTGCTGGCCTGTCCAACTCAGCCCAGTTTAGATCACTGGCATGTGGTCCAGCCGCAGGTTCAGGCTGTTCTGTCATGGCCCGGTCCACCCGCGTGGCCCGAAACCTGCATGTCAACACCGACCAACCCTTATGTCCGGTCATCCTTGCCACTCTCACATTTGCGAATAACCCACACGACATGGGTCTTTGTCCTCGGGTCGCTACCTCAGAGCCCTCTCCTAACCCTACACTGTTGGCGCCTCCCAATGCTGGCCCGCCAGCCACGCCCCGCGCTCCAGCCTCTTCCGAATGGCTTGCATCTTCTGCCTGCTCCTCCCTAACGACACCAGACGCCGACCCCTAGCTGGCCTCACTTTCCACACCGGCCTGCTCCGTGACCTGCCACCACCTTGGGCCACCATCGGCCACCGCTGATGGTTTTTCTCTGATGGCCCCTTCCATGGGCCACTACGATCACACGATGGGTACAAATATTATTCCGGACCCAGTTTCAGGAAGCTTGAAATGAGATCTTCACATCCATTGTCTTCTCTCAACAATCCATTAGAGTTTGAACATTCCCAAAATTAAACATCGATAAACCTGAAGAACGGGTGAATAACATGACAGAAAAAAGTTATTTTTAACGAGGATTGATGGTCGTGTTAGTGTGACCATCAACAGTGATATTCAAAATAAAGAAACCAAAGAGAAATGAAGGATTTTAAATTAAGAACATGAATTAGATATTAAAATTAGAATAAATCCTACCTCTATCTATCTGTTTATCACTGCTGAGGCAATCATCACGTTCCTACCTTGATTTGTCAATATTTTTGTGAAGATCGCTACTTGATCCGATGAAGAATAGAAAAGAATATAAGAGAGAGAGATAGAGAGAGTGTATGGTGGAGGGAGGGGGATATTAGGTTCTAACCTTACTCTTAATCCCTTAAATGTGTATTTATAGAAAAACACAAAAAGTCCCACCAACGATCATAGATTTTGAAACCTTTATGCCTTCTCACATTATGTCTCACTTAAGAAAAAAGACCCCATTCTGAACTAAGTGGTACTCCTAGGTTTCCAATCTAAGTAACCTTTTGAATGTTATTTGATTCAGCGTTCAGGATAAAAAATTATATTTGATTATTTTATATATTATTTTTCCTCTGGGTTAATTTTATCACAGAAGTCTCGTGCTAACAAAGGTTATACACTGCCTAGGGTAAACGCCATATTCCAGACTCAACTGTGGCCTCAGATTTCTTATCCATGCTACAGTTAAAAAATATCCCACTTCCGACATGTTCATAGTACAAAAAAACTTAATATTTATGAATAATTTATTTTTGAGCACAATGATCCTTGAAATTGCATGTTATGTCAGCACCTAGCTCTAAAAATATATGTATAAATATTCCAAAGTATTACAATGTGAAAACTAGGTCTCTACATCATTCCCTTTTTCAAAATTTTTTCCCCAAACATAAAAACTATGGAAAACAACTCGGGAGACTGAGCTCACAACTAGATCTTCCTCTCCTATGAAAACCTACACATTTCTATGCCACCACAACACACGAACCAAAGAAATAGTTTTTTCATAATGTATACTCATGTCAATGATGTGCATTGGAACATACATGCACGTCCTCAGCCGTGACACGTAGAAAACGTCATGAACCTGCTCCAGCTTGAGGGTTAGGCGACGCAGTAGGAATCCTCACCAACATATGAATGATATCGAATGACATGAAGAAACTGAAGGGATAGATTGTCTCACTAACCAAAAAGAAACACGCATGCCCTAAACATATCCTCTAACACCTAGATTGTGCACTCAGTCTTCCCATCATTCTGGGGGGGAAAGGGTCACACTAATTGGTATCTGGGTCTTGAATGCCTTCTACAGGCCTCTCTACAATTGTGACGTAAACCAACTGTCACTATCAGAGACATTTTTCAAGGGTAATTGTTGAAGGTGAATCATCTCCCGTATGTACAACTTCCCCAAACACTCCACCAAACTCTGCTCCGTGATAAAAAAAAGTGTGCCGACTTCATGAGTCATTATAATATCACCAAGATATCATCATGGAACTTCGTTGTGTGCATAAGACCTATGATGAAGTTCTTGGATTTTCCATCCTCTTTCCACTCTGGTATTTCAAGAGGCTACAACAAACCACCGAAACTCGGTGCCCAGTCTTCACCCGCATCGCAACCGAAACCACTATTTGTCTTTAGATCATGGTCTTATGATTACCTCCTTAATAATATATATATGGTGAGGTTTCTATAGATATCTGATTCACGCCATATCTCTTAGTCTATGTCTCACAACCGAGACTCTCTTACACGCTGAATAAGTGAAGGATTCAACACCATCGACCAAAGAAAACTGCACCCTCCTACTTCACTGGGGTCAACTGTAGGGAAGTTAATTTCTCTAAACATCCCACATTTAGGGAGTTTGGGACTTCCTACTAAGGGAATTTTCTATAAAAATACCTATTTCCGGAGTAGAGACTACCTCAAAGTCATGGCCCTATAAGAAGTTCAACCAGCATCACGACCTCATGTTCAAGTCTCTCTAAGAGAAGACATACCTGAAACTCTGGTGGTCTGAGCAAACCAAAAAGCACACTCCCAAAAGAGTGTTCTTATACATCCTTAGGGTGAGGACTACTACTTCCATCACTAGATACTGATCTCATGTAGTTCTGTTTGTGGCGTTCTCATCACCTCGACCTATACATGATAACTACGGTATCAAGACTTGATGTTGTTCACATAAGGTACCAATGAACTGGGAAGGTGACTAAACTCATCCAAACATAAAGTGCTAGACACATAAATCATGTGGAATACCCCAAATATATTTTCCCCTCTTAGAAGGAGAGTAATACCCAAAACAAGTATTATACTGAACCCACTAGTGGCACCTTAATAAAAAGGAGGTCAAGCAGAAAAATATCACAAGAAATTCCAGGACCTACTCTGAAACTCTAGAGCACAACCCATCCCATGAACACACGTGTCTAAGGGAATCATCCACCACACCTCGATACTATCTTCTTTAGGTGGAACTGACTCTTCCTCATGGTTTTTCCCGCATCACAAAAACACATCTCGGTGGGGAAATAACCCCTATTCCTCGTGCATTTAATGCTACGTTAAACAACACCGACATAGGGTTACACTGACGCCCCATGTCACCTTGGAAACACCTCAACCCAGAATTAGGGAGAAAATAGTACCTTACAAACTGTCAAAAAAGTTAAACTAAAAAAAGATATAAATGAGACAAAGCATATCTCTTAACACCCCGCATACTGTAGGATCATAGACATCCATAGCATGCAGCTGCCCACAACCCCAACCGTCAGCTCCCTAAGCCTGGTGTGGGCTACCCAATGGTGGTAGAAAGACCTTGAAACATCGTCCACCAACCATGGTTATTCTGGATACCCTTCTAGAACTACCTCCCTAGGAACCACCCTATCCCCACATGGGAGATCTATAATCATAGAACCATCTTTTCCACAATGGTTCATTTACTATCTACTTGTAAATCTCAGTATATATGGTGAGGCAGTCTCATGCCATGTGAACTGACCCATCACAATAATAACAACGACCCTCCTTAGGATTTCTCTACACTATATGATTCCTCATCCCCATACAACTACATTCCTGAGACTGATTACGGGGAGGCCTCCTATGTCAAGATCTTGTCGTCTGACACCTACTAGCTGTGGAATATATCTCAACTCTGTTGGACCCACTACCACAACTAGCTATATGGTGCCCCTCTAACAAAAATATCTATATCCCTAGCGCCTTCTACAGCACACTAACACACGTGGGGATGCACAAGGGTACTACACTGGAACAAATATCCTTTATTGAGACCATGCTCAAACTTCCATGTACGGAAGTAATAGTCATGGACCATATATAGAGAGTAGCATGTAAGGTCTGTGAACCTAGTCACTTACCTAGACACTGTCATCCCTCCCTAATAAATTTGAAGGATCTTATAAATCTGGATGGAGCATATGTATGGGGTAGTACTCCTCATGTAATAGATGATGGATGTCATCCCATGAGAGTATTGATCCATCATGCATCAAAGTAACCCGACTCTACCAATGCCAAGATTCTCTAGGAAAAATTAATGGATGTCAGAGCCACCATATAATCTATCAAGGGTCAAACCAACCCAAATAGGTGGACCACAAACTCTAGACAAACCTCTAATACTTGAGGGTCTAGCTCACCATAGAACCTCATCTACCTCCGACACTGGAACTCACGGGGTGCGCTCAATCTATGCACATCCTTAGCGTGTTCTACTGGGGATATCTTCTACTCAATAGGTGGAGGTTCTACTACCTATCAACCTAGAGGAAGTGGATCACATGATGGATCTTAAACTATGGCATCATCACTCACGAAGTCTTCATCACAAACCAAATCTTGTATCCTAGCTCCCTGTCGTCATGGAGGCATCCTGAATCCGATCAAAGAGCACCATGGTCAAATGAACATATATATATATATATATATATCAACAATGATGGGGAGATAAATCAATAAGTATAGTCAAAGAATCAATCCTATATGATTCATGTACCATTTTTCTATATAATAAGTGTATCAGTATGGTGAGTTGACAAGCGGGTAATCAGGGTCTTGGTGAATGGATACATTGGCCACCACACCACCACTGGACTACCTAGTCTAAGAGATGACCTGTTTACATATTGACATTGTTTCACTAAACCCAACAAATTACTTTTAAGGGAACATCTGAACAACATTTCAAGGAATGAACCACCTATAACACCACTTTGTCATGACCCTACCCATATCGGGGTTCGAGCCACAAATACCTCAAGACCACCTCTAAAGGCCAATGATTGGCGACTAGCACTGAAGGAACAACAAACTTATGGAGGCCTTCTCATAAGAAACTATACACAAACACACTTATACAACTCAATGAAAATAGTGTAAAGCGAAAAGAAAACAAGATACAACACTATTATATATAAAACATGAGCATGCATCGACCTATAAAAAAATACAGAAAAGTAAATGAAAAGGTAAAGGGGTAAGATACACTCCCAACCAAAAAAGTGTCACAACCCAGAAATAGGTAAAGATGTAAAATAATGGTGGAGTTCCACTATCAAAACCCAATTCTTTACCACAGCATGTAGTCTATGCACCTTGTATCCTTATCTCCTCTAAAGTCGCAATCAATATGTCCATTGTCTTCTAGGTCACACCAAGTGTGGGAAAATCCCAAGCATGGGTGAGTATAAATATACTCAGTAGGATTCCATAAAGTCTCAAGGGAGTAGCCAGAGAGGCCCCAAATAGGTGAGTAATAGATAAACAAGTTACAGTAAAATAATATTTCTCAACCTAATGAGATAATAAAGTAAGATCATCAAAACAAAAGGAACTAGAAACATTGAGAAGATAAACTTCTCATCAAGTCTTAGATACCTATATTAGGAGAGTGGACTCATCTAACCATGAGAATATAGAAATGGAAAGCACATGGAATACCTCACATGTCTTCACCTCTCCTAGAAAGAGGGTAACCAAAACCCCATAAGTGGGTACTAAAAATATGATATATATATATATATGCTCTGTCGAAGAATCCCAAACAAAAGAGAGAAATGGGATCTTTATCTCATACCCTATCCCAGGAAAAGAGTGTCCAACAGTTCCAGAAGTAACCATTGATGTCTAGTATCCTAGAAATCTACTTCAAACATCATGTAAAAGAGGATCAATAACCGCACCTTGATACTATATGCTTTGGATGAAAATATCTCTCCCTCATGGTTTTAAATCACATCACAATGATGCATCTTGGTGGGAAAAGCACCCCTCTTCCTCGAGAGTCCAACGGTATGAGAAACACATATCATCACTATGCCGAATAGTTAAGAGATTGTTTCTCAAGATCAAGGACCCATGCTTAGCCTGGCTATAGGGTTCCAATCTAGTGTCTTCAGGAACCATCCACTACTTGGATGAAGGGTTATACACAGAAAAGATCGAGGACCCATGCCCAGCCTGGTTAGAGGGTTCCACTCTAGGGCAGTCAAGGACCTATACTCAGTCCGATTGGAGGGTTATACTCAGAAAAGATTGAGGACCCATGCCTATCCTAGCTTGAGGGTTTCACTCTAGTCTCATTGAGGACCCATACCCATCATTGATAGAGGGTTCTACTCGGAACTAGTATCGGAGAACTCTTCTCATACTGGTTGGAGGTAAGCCCAGAACTTCTCTAGCCTTCCCTGCTAGATGGTAACTCTCAGAGAGAATTGTGGAACACTGACCATCCCTACTAGATGGTACCTCCTATAAAATCACTGCTGTAGTCATTGGGTTACACCTTGGATAGGCATCACACCCAGAACATCTTGTATTGTAACTTGTAATCCACTACAAGGGGCACCATCATGTTTAATAAGGGAAAAAACTAAGGATAGGCTACAAACATTCCAGCATTTGAGTCCAAAAGAAAGATATGTGATAGATAGAAGATTCATAAAGTAGTACACGATGCGTGTGGGACCCACATGATGTGTGAACCTGCCTCATCGCCCGTTCATCTAGATAAACATTTTCAGGTACTAAGATGTGAACAAGTACTCCTAGGCATTCCATGTTACTCCTAGAGTACTTGACATACCTAGTCAAAATGATGTTGAGTGAATGATGCTCATCATTGATTTGGAGGTCCAAAAGCATAATTAAGTTGGAACACCTTCTCAAACAGCTGCAGAACATTTTACTGCTCTCTTTATATGTCTTCTCGACTCTCACAAGAGTCAAGGTTGACCGAAGCCATGGTATATCTTCTAGAACATAAAAAAGATATTCTACCGAAATTTCTTCATGTTTCCACATTTAATGAGATCATGAACAGGGCTCCAAAAGTTCAAATGGATCACACCACTGTGATACTTTCAAAAAACACCCAAGATCGACTATTTATTAACTCTAAATGGACATCCAATGGAAAATTCAAAAGTCGCTGCACTTCACTAGAAATATTTGATGCGGATCCCATGCCTCAAACCCAAAAAAATTATATGGATCACGTCATTGTGATCCTCTTGAAAAAAACACATGAAATGGACAACTCATTTGTCCAAAAGAGATACCCAGTGAAAATGTCTCATTTCACTACAAAGCGTGTGAACCGAGACTTATGGGGCCCACACCCTGTCTTTGGTTTGAAAATGAAAAAGTAGTATTGAAAAGTCTACACAAAGACCCGGGTCTCACCTTCACTAATGGAGCATAAAAAAACCTCATGTTTATGAGTTAAGTCCAAAACAAGACTTATGAAACTCTAAGTGTCTTATGCAACCGAAAAAAAACCTAGAGTTAAAAGTCACAATAGATCTTAAAGACACTCCTTGATTAGAGGGATGTGTGTCCACAGACGACACATCAAATAGACACATAGTTTAGAGAAACAATCATTTAAAGTGCCTTGGTCCAAACTAGGTTAGTCCGGACCAATTAGGCCAGACTTCCTCCTCCTGGGATGGCCCACCCTGACCGGTCTGGTCTAGATCACCATCCCAGGGACCAGACGCAGGTCCAGCCCATTCTACCATGGCTCAGACCACTTTCTATGGCTCGGTCCACCTATGTGGCCCGTAGCCCACTGACTGACACCAACCAATATTCATGGTTGATCCTCCTCACTTCTCCCATGTCAGTGAATGACCTATGCGACATGGTTCTTCATCCCCTGGTAATCGCCTCAGAGCCCCCTCTTGACCCTGTACTATCATCGCCTCCGAACACCAGCCCTCTATCCCGCCAGCCGCACTACAACCACTGCCGCCACTTTCAACTAGATTCCATCATCCGCCTACTCCACCCCCACAAAACCGACCACTGACCCCTAGCCAGCCCCGCTTGCCACACTAGGTTTCTCTACAGCCTATCACCGCCAATTTTGGTGGCCACCAGTCGCGCCCTGTTCTCTATCCACTTCCACTGCTTCCAACTAGATTCTAGATATCTCCTACTCTTCCCTCACAACACCTACCGTCGACCCCTTGCCAGCCCCGCTAGCTGCACTGGGTTTCTCAGTGGCCTATCGCTACCTTGGGCCCCCAGTTGTGGCTACCAGTGGTTCTTCTCTAGTGTCCCCTTTTACTAGCCACCCCGATCATAGCAGGGGTCCAAAAATTATTTCAAACTCGGTTTAAAGATGATCAGAATGAGATCTTCATATCCATGGTCTTCACTCAAAAATCCATTGGAGTTTTTATGTACCCAAAATTAAACATCGATAAACCCAAAGAATAGGTGAAGAACATAATGAAAAAAAGTGATTTTCAATGAGGATTGATGTCCATGTTAGTGTGGTCATCAATGGTGATATTCGAAACAAATAAACCAAGGAGAAACAAAGGATTTTAAATTAAAAACATGAATAGGAACTTAAAAGTAGAATAAATACTACCTCGGTCCATCTTTTTTTTATTTTCAATGCGATCATCATGCTTCCACCTTGATTTTCTGAGGTTTCAGAAAAGATCCCTCCTCGATCCAATGAAGTACAATGAAGAACAAAAGAGAGATAGAGAGAGAAATTTGGATGAAGAAAGAGGTAGATTAGGGGAAAACCCTAATCTTAATCACTTAATTGTGTATTTAGAGAAAAACACAAAAACTCCCACCAACTATTGCATAATCTGAAACCTTCATTCCTGCTCACTTTATGTCACTCTTAGGAAAAAAACCCATTCCAAACTCAACAGTGGTCTTAAATTTCCAATCCAAGTCCCCATTTGAATGTTATTTAATTAGTTATTTGAGATAAAATAATTAAATTTAATTATTTTAATTTTTCTTTTTCCACTGCGAGACTTTTCCCACAGATGTCCCATGCCGAAAAAGGTTATACCCCACCTAGGGTAAACTCCACATTTTAGACTCAACCATGGACACATATTTTTGATCCAGGCTACCATATAAGATATATCTCATTTATGATATGTGTATATTATAAAAACACTTAATATTTTTGTATTATTTTTTCTGGGCACACTGGGACTCAGAATTGTATGTTGTCTTAGCACCTACATATGGACATATATTTATAAATATTCCAATGTGTTACAAGGGAAAAACTGGGTCTCTATAGAAAATATAACTTTTTCAATATGAAGGTGTACTCGAAATTTTCTTTTCACCAATGATAATTTCTTGAAGAATCCAAATTAGAATCCCTCTAGATCATCCGAACATAATTAAAAAATCCATAATATCATCGATCATCAAATTTTGAGTGCTAGCATAATGATCTGACGATGTCTTCGATGTATCGAGGATCAACGCATCAACATACCTTCGATTCATATAGATAAACTAAATCTGATCACATGAATCGAGAGCTTATGTCTCTAGAAGGTGGGATAGGAGAGTGGGAATCTAGAAATCTCACAGTGAATAGTTTTTGTGCAAGAGCCTCTGTAACCTATTTATAGTGAATTCTCAAATACCCAGAAAGGGTCCCCCAACCACTGTATATTTAATTTACACTAAATATATAATTATGATGAACTAAACTGCATCATAAATATTATTTATATTTTATCACATAATTTTAATATATATTAAATATATTACATGATAAAACTGAATTATTTAACTCAACTCATAATTCCTTCTAATATTAAACGATCCAGGAATATTAAAATAACATTCATTTGATTAATATAATTTCTCATATTTACTTAACTTGAAAATAATTTTAATAAATAAATCCAAACCAATTATTATTTAATTGAATAATAATGGATTTATTTATTTATCAATGATTGATAACCTGGACAACAGTTGAACCTTATGGTGGGCCCCACCTTGTCCAATATATCTATTAAACTAAATAGGGAAAATTATTGAATACACTATTTTGTGTGACCCTCTAGGACCTTATCTTAATAGTAATGAATAGTATCTATAGACCAAGAGTAGAGTCTAGAATCCCACGAAGGCCCCTAAAGAGATAAGGAATAGTCAATGAAAGGACAACCAACCTACATAAAAAAATTTTATACTATAATCTCTTTGTATTTGGATATCACATAAATTAAAACACACACTTGTGTCATCATATTTTATTGATTTTTTGTTTGTTGATTTATCTAGATGGATGTACACTCAACTATCTTGCCCAATGAATTATAAAGGTACTACCATCCTGATCAACCATGACCGAGATATAAATTCCATAACCAGGAAGTGAAAAATCCTATCTTGACCATTCAACCAATGTCATACCACCAATGGAACACCCCACACAATCTACCTCATCTAGATTTCATTATCATGGTATTTTTCCTACATCAAAGAACATGATCAAATGGAAGAAATTGATAACGATTTTAAATTAGAATACCAACACACATGTATGTAGATAGAAGCAACCAAAGATACCCAAACATGTGGTGTTACTATTGGAAGGTCTGTCATCATGATCTAAACTACCATAGATCAAAAAATTAGAACTTTATGAGAAGATGTCTCAATGATTATGATCCTCGAGCACCTGGTAGTCAAACATCAACTCTGTTCAGCCAGTATGATGTATCTAGACAATATGACCTTTTTTAAGATTAGTTTCGTAGTATCTTAAGGTTCTCATTATGGCCTGGGATATTCTATAACACTTTTATATGATAAGTGATCAATCTACATTACCATTAAATGGTGGATGAAGAAACACCTAAACTATAGTGTTAAGTGTACTTCATGTGTATCTAACTGTACACATGATATGGTAAACAAAAGTACTTTATAGTTGGTTCTATGGAACTCAATATTAAAAAACTCCCACTTGAACTTGAACCAACTTTTTAACCATAATTTTTAGCTCTCCCATGATTAAGACCATGTTCATGCTGATTCACGAATTTAGTTTTTGGGTCTCCCATGTTTTCGTTGTGTGGTTATTCTACTATGTGCACCCTCATCTCTTTGAGTAAAAATTATCAAGAGATGTTATCACAAAGTATATCCCTTTTTTCCACTTCCATTACTTGAAATCTTTTCTAATACTAGTAAATTCTATATCATCATAATAAAACTTAACTAACTAGATGGGATTCCATGAACTGGAATAAATTGTTGCATTTAATAAATGACTATTAGCTATATTAGAAGATGCAACGTACATGGTATTTGTAGGTATGGCTACCACTAGCTTTAATGAGCTTGTCTAGCTCATAATATTAGATTAAATGTGATTTAAGATCACATTGATCTATATGAAGAATAATTCCCCCCCCCCTGTGAAAACTATTACCATTTCCTCTCCTCTTACTAAGTACATATCTTTTGTGCTTGGGCATGTATAATCTGATAGTTATTACAGATTACCTTGTAGTTCTCCTGGATATAATTTATATTTTTCCTACCATAAATTATATGTTGGAAATATCATTTATTGTACATATCATGGAATACATGATTGATCCATCACTAAATCATATGGAATTAAACTTACCACATTAATCTCTTATTCCCATCCATGTCTGCTGGGAATGATTTATGCCATGTGACACTGACAACAACAATATCTCAAATTATTCCAACTTATATATTTCAATACTATGTTAGTATATGTATGATTTACTAGGTCCAAGAAACAGTTAGATCTATATTGGTAGATCTTGTTCTCTATAAATTAGATTTCTACTTTAATTCAATCACTATATAATTACTTTAATCCTAGTCTAAACTAACTATAAGACGAATATCTTATTTCCATATGTTCTAAAACATATTTCACTTTAAAACATTGGTGTTCCCACTAACCTCTGGTAGACACATAGAAAATATTTATTCCAAATTATTATTCTATGATATTTTTTCTTACTTTAATCTCAAACTGGATTTAGTAACTTACAACCCTTATTGGTATTTTAGGATGTCACCATCCATTCTGGTTTTGTTATATAGTCACATTCCATGATTGGTGATCAAGAAATCAAATTCACAATAAAATGATCATAGATATAAGCTTTGATAAGTAAAATTATAATGGATTTCTGGCATAATGACTTGGTATAACCAATCGATCCATATTGGTACCACACTTATACCACCCACATATCATCTTACATGAATACCCACTAGAGTATTAAAAATAATAATTCTCTTTGCACTTTGATATGTGGAATCCATTATTGAATCTTAATTTTACTTGTCAATATTAGAATTTTTCTATATACTGCCTATTTGTAGTAATTATTATTCTTACTAAATAATTTATCACCATCTGCAGTGAATACAATACCATCACTACAATTTTAACATTCATACAGAGTATGTGTCTCTGTAACATTACTCTTTCACATGAAATTGTGGAACTAGTTCTTATTCCAACTACAAGTGAATCTCTTGCATCGACTAAACCCACGTCAATCAAACTCTCACTATCTCAAGTAGATATGTGAAAATTTTATATAATTTTAGTCTATCACTTGAATACATATTTTATATTTTATGTATTTTTCTAATATCCTATGAAACAATTAGGATAATTACTATAGATTCACAATGTGTTTTGCGTAATGAAAGTTTGATTATATCCTTAACAAATACTCTAAATCAAAACACATGTTCTTATGATAATATATTTACATCATACTATAACTAGTATGATATCCATTAGTCATTATAGTTGGCATGTGGTTATGGGATATCACCATTCTTTGTAAATCACATCGTGAAATATAATGAATGGTTCTACAATATATATCAACATTGATTCTCCTTTTACTTACATCTTAAATACGATGTATAAGAAAATGTGCATTTAGAAATTTCCCCATGCTACATTTTATTGATAAATGTTAACATGTAAGACTTATCATCGATCTATCTAATTAACATCAATTTCATAATATGGACAAGGTAATGCATATTTAAGAATTCCTCTACACTACATTATATTTGTTGATAAATTCTTGGTCGAGATATTCTTCGGCGTGCCGTCCTGAAGCATCTTGTATCATATTTCCTTGAATAATTCATACATCACTTTACCATTACATAAAATAATCTTATGAATTATTTACCACTAGTTTACCCATATAATAGTTCACACTCACTAGCTGAACTAATTACAAAATCTTTGCGGCATAACATTATTTATAAAGGTTTATTTGGATAAACTAAATGTGTATATACTACAATGATACCTATAGTGTTTATCTCTTCTGAGTATAAATGCAATATTGGGAATATTCTTGACTTCCACTTTTAGTTTTTCTTGACAAAGAATTATCTTTCTACAAATAGGTATATAATTATTACAATTTATATTCTTCACTTATTTCCTGTGATTTATGTATCATAAAACTTTTGGTTGAGTATGAAATAGAACAAACAAAATTCATTCATGAACATAGAATAATGTCTCATAGTGTCCAATGGGAACATGAGATATATATTTTTGTTATAAATAACAAATTTTTCAACTTGAATCATTTACTTGGCAATTAGAAGTTATGTGCTTCTCACCACCGACTTAAGAATCAATCTTTCTCAGCTGCTTGTAGAATTCACCTTACATCTAGTAATGTTTCTATTAATTTCTTAGTAATTGTATTTCAATAGACATATATAAGAAATATACTGTATTTAATACCCAAGAAGTATGTCAGTAATAAAACTTATAATTTATGAATATCCACTAATATAGAATCGAACACTTTCATATTCAATTTAGTTTATTGAATTTATCTTCCATATAATTATTTCATGATATGAAAAGAAAATAACCTACTATTTATTACCTATCTATTTGAAGGATTTTGTGAAGGTGTATTTTTCATCGCTCTTTCCATTGTCATTATCACCTTTTCTTTCAACTTGTTCTCCATAATAATTATAGATTAATCATTCTTTAATATGCTTATTTACTTAGTAAACCTTACCTAAAAGGTAATGAAGTGTTTACTACATCCTATTAATTTTGTATTCTTAAAATAAACTGGAGTAATATGGTGAAAATGGTATGATAAAGGCATCCATTTAAATATCATGATCCATGTTTCAATTTACACATATCCAATGTAATATCATCTATTCATTTTTACGCTTCACTTTCTCCTCGCAAGATTCTCTAAGATGAGTATACATATGAAATCATCTATTCCTTGATGTTATAACCACAACTAACATTACAAATTGATGAAAACATTGTGACATAACCATAATATGTGTCTTATATGATTCTATTGTAAGCATTTTTACACCCTCACTTCTGGAGGTGTCTTAACAGGTATTAGGGACACCATCACCTTGTATTTCTTATATCGTAGTATTGTGTGAATGTTTTTATACTACACTTAGAAATTTGTGCTACACAGGACATTGAATTTGTAAAATTATTTTTGTAGTGTTTCTTGTCATATTATTTGAAATTTTCTACAAAAATAAAATTTAGAATATTGTACATTTATCTTGGTCACCTATTTAGACATCATTGATTGATTGATTAAATCATTAAATGGCTCCCACTATTATATTGAATTCTTGAAAACCTTTGTACTATAATTGAAATAATTTATTTCTTTAGTATTCTAGTAGAGAAGATCATTGAAACTCCACTCATAATTTACAATATATGTCTACTCAACTACTCAAAGAGTTCAATGTAGGATTTTGACTATCCAACCACATTAACCCATGGATCTAAGATTTTTTTAGTGAATTACTTTCTTATCAGAATCATAACCTTAATTCCCTCAATTATTTTCCTCTAAAATAATAGAAAGTTAGCTATAGATTATCCTTACTTATAACTTTAGTTAATTCAACCAATAGTTCTCATACGAAATACCCAATACTAAGAGGCACCATCAACTATGGTTGACCAAGCACCACAAATGCCTCATTGCATTAAAATTAAAATGAAAGAAAACATTTATGACTTAATATTCCTTGAGGGTTTTATATTTTTCCTGATGAATTTAATCTATTTCTATTAATCTTTTTCATAATATATTGCCACACCCACAACTGAACATTTATTAAAAATAATCCATCACTTCTTTATTAATTTTATTTTTTATTATTTTATGTATTTCCTACTATCATAAAATCCATAAAATAATAAATAAATGCAAAAAATAAATTAACCACCTAAATGGTCTTGATAATCTCACATTGGTTGATCTATTTATACTTAATGGATCAACATGACCTAGGGGTATCACACATGAGTCATATCTTTACTCATAATGAAGCTCTTCCCGTCCAGTACGCCCATTACTTGTCAGGAATTTACCTCATATTGATGGGGTACATGTTAGACATCATCTTTATAAAAATTTCATGTTTATTAACAGGCATGATAGAGGAAATAGGGGTAAAATATACAACATATAAACTTGGATGCGTAGACCCGTATACATTTTGACCAAAAATAAGATGATGCATAGATGGTCAAAACTAATTAATTATTTACAATCATCTCACAAAGTTAAATAATTAAAAGTAAACCAAACATGAAAAGTTCGGTGATCAAGACCAATCATTAGGTAAAATAATTAAATCAAGATAAAAAAATAAATTATGATAAATTAAAGCACCAGGGTATTTTAGTTTAATATAATTAATTGATTAAATTCAAATAATTCAATTATATTCGGTCCTGTAATTAATATAATATCATAATTAGGTTAATTTTACCCAGGTATTAAAATTATATATGAAAATAAAATTAATTTTAATCAATTTAATTTAATGGTGAAATTAAATTAATTTTTTTATTAACTAAAATACTATTTAAACCCTAAAACCCCACCTTTGTAACGACCCATAATTCTATCAATGGGATTTTTCTTCTTATAATTATTTTATATAGATTAAATATAATACAAATCACATAAAGAACATAATAAAAACTTTCTAAATAAATAATGAATAAAATAAGAGGTATTTATTGAATTTAAAAAACCTAAACAAATGGAATAGTAACCTGACCTTTGGTAGAGTAATGTGACAATTAAGAATAGAAACCCAACCAATACATTATTAATGTATCCTATGAAAGTATAAATAAAATTTATGCATATAATAAATGAAAATATGATATATTTATATCAAGGAATATGTAAATAAATTTTTTAAAACAGTAAATTAAGTATTGATATTTTTTTGTAACATAAATGTTTATTTACAATTTTATAATTAATATAAAGGCTTAAAAGAAAACTTATCTCCAGAAAATAGATGCATAAATAAGTATTTTTTTGTATGATGGTTAAAATATAATTTTACAATACCTTAATTAATTTATCAATGTGTTTTAAAATTAGTTATAATTTTAAAATTATTATTTTTTAAATAAATGTTGTTTTTAATTAAAAATTAAATTTCCAAATATTTATAAAATTAATTTCATAAAATTTAGTCCATTTTTAAATTATATACATCTAAAAATGGTTAGGGTGAATTTTTGGGATTTTTCTAAAATACTTGAATCTTTAGTAAATAGTGAAATACAGTAATTTACTATATAGGTTAAATACCTGAATTATTGAGTAATGGATGATGTATTGATGATTTAAGAACAATGGTTCAAAAAAACATTCAATATTAATAGTATTTAGTCACAATAATCTACAATATTCATTGTCTTGAGCCAAAATAATAAATAAATAAATAAAATAGTCCAGAAATACCCCTCTCTTCCACTATAAATACCACCCCTCACCACATCTTCTCATAAAACATCAAAAGCCTTGAATATTTTACAAAATACTTCAAATAATATTCCCAAGTCTCTACCTGCTTAAAAAATATTTTTTTCTCAATAAAATACCAAACTCAAGTGCCTTAAGGGGGTTCTCAAGTTGAAGGAATTCAAGAGGTAAAATCCTCTTTCGTTTTCATGTATTCTATTTTCATTTTATATTATTTTCCTCTCCTCACATAACCTTATCCAAGTGACATGATCAATCCAGAATATTTTTTATATTGGGATTTTTTTTAATGAAAAAACCCATCATCATTTCTCTTTCTCTCCCCTTTGGTTTTAAAATGAAAACATCGCCTGTGATGTGTTAATTTATCACATTGAAGGACGATGAGTTTTAAATTTTCATTTACTCCATAAAATATGGTAAAAACCAATTTTATGGTTAAAAAAGATTATAATATATTTATTAGGTCTTATTTAATGTTCTATAACTAGTATATATACATAATATTAATTAATTAAACAAAACTACTTTAGGATGATCGAAAAAACACCAAAATTATCTAAAAAATTATCATTAATGTTTTATCAAATGAATCATCATAACATATTAAGAAATGATATATAAGACCATTTAATATTATTTAATTTAATTAATAACATATAATTTCTATTCTGGGAAATTGTTCTCATTTCACAAGATTTTCCATACATGTATACAAGTAAACCGATCATGAAAACCAAGGAACTGAATGCTACCAGAATGATGAAATTGTATCTTATAACTCATAAGAAATGCCATAAATAAACATAATTAAATTATAATAAATCAAATAAATATAGAAAATAATATAAATTAATTAATTAATGGATCAAATTTGACTATCTAGGATATTAATATCAAGTGCAGAATAGTTTCACATATAAGGTAAGGGATTCTTTTTGAACCTCCATTTTTCCTTTTGGTTGTGATTTCCCTCTATTTACCCCAATGAAATTCTTCTTTATTTATGTGAAATTATTATAAATTATGTTTCAATGTTCCAAAATCATTTATCCATATCATATCATCTTTTTTATGGTAAAATACATGTTTTAAAAAGATTCCCTTCTCAATTCCTCTTGATAAGCAATCCCGATTAAAGGGAACTTTCTGATTTGTTACCCATTTTTAGGTGAACTCTATAATATATTTTTATCCACCATTACTTTTATAAAATTAATCATTTTATCAAGACTAAAAAATCATAGTTCATTTCTGGTTTAATACAAACAATTATGCCTTTTTTTAAAGAATCATTAAACTTTTGCCTTAAACTACACAAAAGTGGCTCATTTCTAAAGTTTCTTAAACACTACTTTTACATGTTTTCACTTCAGTTTGACATAAAATATCATTTTAATGACTATTTTAACTTATTAATGTCCATTTATTATTTAAATCCATTCTTTCATGGACACCGTTATGACACACCCATTGTTTATGCTTTATGATATGGTTATGATACCCATTTCTTTCCATGGGTACCCCTTATGTATATTCCTTTTGTACAATTATTCACATGGAACACATATACATGAACTTGTTATAATTGGTGTTCCAAAATATAGAACTAATGAATTGGGTAATGATTAGTCTCATGAGAGATCATTATACAATAGAGAGTGAACTAGGATCCTTTATGTGACCTTGTCCTCCATGTGTAATGGTCTTGGCAGTTAGCCTTGACTCATGATTTTCTTGTGGAATGGTCTTGGAAGTTATCCTTGACTAATTATTATTTCATGTTGTATGTTGTTTCCATATTCCTATGATTCCATGATTATATGATATAATGTTATACATTTTATGCTTCCTTATGTTTATTCATGCCTTTTTAGGTAATTATGGAATGACTTATAAACCATGTATTATTACTTATTTCATTTTTTATTTCCCTTACTAGGATTTTTATCTCATAACTCTGTTCATTTATTCCCTAGGTTATCCTATACAAATTTAAGAGATCAATATGTGTTAGGGTCTCATTATGGAGATTAAAAAAATGATTTTATTTTAGTTTAATGTTTTCTAATTATGTACCTAATGTCAGTAAGACACTATAATCTATGCTAATTGGTTGTATTTAATGGTTAATTATGATTAAAATAATGTAAAAATATGTGTAAAAGGCTAGGGATGTTATATCTATGACCCACTATAGGTCGTGACGAACCCGTGTACACCTGTAACAGGACGTGCATAGAGCATACAAGATTATTCTGGTCCAAGCAGACTTTCCCTGACCCGTTCTAGGCCGAGAAGATCCACTTAAAGTGAGTGTGGGTTGGTTTAGGTTAGGAAATACATACAGGGTTCTGGATGTGGCCCAGTCCGAGCAAATCACGGCTGGGTAGGAGGTTCGATAGGGGTTTTCCTGAACAGTGGTTCTGATAGGGGACCTCTCGGGTGTACGATGACGATGTGCAAAGTGTGGTCCAAATATAAAAAAATGGTTCATCAAAGAGGGTAGTTCATGATCCTAGGGTTGGTCACTATATATTCGATGTGGCGGTCATGCGTACGACGACCAAAAACACTTTCGAGGAGGCGTTTGTTAAAACTGGGCCATGAGGAGGATCTCCACATGGGCTACTCAAAGAGGAAGGTGAGGTGCCACAAGAAAAGGTGAGGAGGGAGGTCAGTCTCTGGCTGGGTGCTAGTCATGGGGAGGTGGATGCTTAGTAGAGAAGTATACAGGTGGCATTTTATATGGAGGAGGTGCACCTGAGGGAGGGGGGACTAAGTGATAACTTTTGGGGTGGTTTGCGGTCGGTGGAAAGAGATTGGGGACACAGAGGGGTGTCACCAGTTGGGATCAGCTGACATCACTATCAAATGTCATTGAGGTATGAGGTTTAGTCCATGAGAAAAGAGGTTTTTTGGCTCGCTCAGCTAGCCCAGGGCAGCGACCTCGCTTGGGGAGTTGGGTGGTTGGTAAGAACCGAGTGTCTTTCTCTCAAGAAAGAAAGGGACAACAATCATTTCTACCTTTTTATCCTCCTATGTTTGACTTTTAAAAGTTCCACCCCTTTATTTTTTTGAATTATTCTATGTAATTCCACACACACTACTTTTTTTATTGTTTTCATGCAGAAATAAAATCCTCTACCACCAAAAAATGAAAATAAAATAATTATAAATATTATAATAATAAAATAAATCATATTAATTTTTATAATGTAATAATTCCCATGATACTAATATTATTACAAGTGATCAGAAAACAGGTGGATCTTGGATGGATTTTTGGGGTTCTCCAAAAAAACATGATCATATAGAAAATTTTTCACGTTTTAATTTTAATACACACAGATCAACCAATTTTGATGTATAATATTTCATTTCTATATGACCATAACGTAGTCATATGACCTCAAATCAAATCTCAGTTGGATCTGTTTGGACCGATTTAAAATCCTATACTTAATTTTAATGCATCTTTATTTTTTTATTGGATTATAAAATTCATCCACTCTCTCTAATACCAACTGAATGCACCAGGACACATAATAGAAGACGGTGAGATGGGGATTTTAAAACTTTTTATCATCAGAATGATGATACTTTTCATCTTAGATATTCCAAGCCCTGTAGGATATGAGGATCTTTCATAAATTAAATTGGGCAGAAAATTTAAACCTAAAACATAAATATTTAAATCAAAAAGAGAACTTGAAATTTTCTTATCTAAGGTAATTTTTTTTGGAAGGATCCAAACTAGAATCACTCTAGATCATCCACACACACTTTAAAAATCTCTAGGAGTGTCGATAATCAAATCTTGAGTGCCAACACAATGATATGATGATTTCTTAGATGTACCGATGATCACTCCATCAATGTACCTTCGACACATTGAGATGAACATGATCTAATCACCAAGATCAAGAGATTAAATCTCTAGAAAGTGGTAGAGTAGAGAGATACTATACAAGTCTTATAGTGAATATGTAACACCCCAAGGATTTATAAATATATTTAATATAGAATGTAATTAATGAAACACTGAGTCTCTACAAAACAAAACATTGTTATTATAACATAGTTGTTATACATAAATTTTCTGTCTTTATGTTTTGGATATCAAAAAATGAACATACACGGTTGCGATCAGTAAGATATTTAGAGTCCAATAGGATTAACTTACATTTTTTTTGAATATTAACATGACCTTAGGAATGATAATATGACCCTTATAAATAGTAAAATGGCTTAATGAATATTGGGCACACCCATGAAATTATAAATAAAATTTTAACATATTATAAATGAAAGTATGATATAATTACATCATGGTATAAATAAGTGAATATTTAAAAATAAATAATTAAGTGTTGGTATTTTAGTGAATAATAAATATCTAATTACAATTTTAACGTTAATAAATTGATTTAAAGGAAAATTCATTTTCATAAAATTTATTAATAAATCAACATTTTTTTGTCCTATAATTTTAGGATAATTTAATAAGACTTTAATTAATTGTTCAAGGTGTTATAAAATTAGTTAAAATTGTAACTGTATTTTTTTGAAAAAATGATAATTTTAATAAAAAATTAAGTTTATAATATTTAGAAAATTATTTTCATAAAATGGAGCTCAATTTTAGATTCTAAAAATCCAACAATGGTTAGGGTGAATTTTTGGGAATTTTCTAAAATACATGATTTTTTGGTGAATAGTAAAATATGATAATTTACAGTATATATACATTATAAGTTAAATACACTATTCATTTTGTCATGGATGATGTAATATATATTGGTTAAAACTCACAAGATATAATTACTATATTTACTCTCAATAATAAACACTATTTCTTGTCTTGAGTAAAATAATAAAATAAAGAATTAAATAATGAGAAATCACGCCTCCCCTCCACTATAAAAACCTTCCATCACCCCATCATGTCCTCACTCCTATAAGACTTGAATATTTTCAATGTTCTGAAAAAATCATATTAAATAGTCTCTCCCTACTTCCAAAAGTTTTTGGTATTACCTAAATACCAAAACCACTTTCCTTAAGGAGGTTCTCAAAGAGGACAATTTAAGTGGTAAATCCTATTCCTTTTTCCTTTAATTTGATTTCAATTTTTTTTTCATATCCTCTCCTCACCTACTCTGTCCAACTAAGAATGAGAAATATACAAGCATTTATATACTTTAATTATATCATTTTAATGGGATATCCATCATCAATCTCTTTACTCTCTCTATTTTATTTAAAAAATGAAATCATCGTCCTGGAGGTGCTGATTTACAACCTTCGTGGATGATGAACTTTTGTTGTTTAATTTATTCTTCAAGGATGGTAATGATACAATTTTTAATGATTAAAAAAAACTATAATATATTTATTAAAAATTTTATTGTTTTTTAAATGTAACATATTTACTTAATATTAAATTATAAAAACAAAATGAGTTCGTTGTGATTAATAACCTTCGTAATAATGTAAACGATTATCACTAAATGTATTATCTAATGATTCATAATCATACCATATAACCAAATGATATGTATAAAAAATTACAATTTCATATGGTCATAAATATAATATAAATTCAATTATGGATAATTATACCCATTCCAAATGAACTTCTACGCTCATATACAAGTATACCAATCATGAAAACCAAGGAAATAAATGCTACTGAGCAATAAAATTTTATCTTATAACTCATAAAAAAAGATATAAATAAAATTAATAAAATCACAATAAATAAAATACATATAGAGAGGGTTCTGATTTTATTAATTAATGTATTTAATTTTATTATCCAGGACATTAAGGTCAATTGCAAAACACATTAATACATAAGGTAAGGGTTTTCTACCCAGACCTCCAAATTCATTTGGGTTACTCTTTTTCTATAATTGCCCAAATTAAATTATTAATTAATATTTTTTACTCCTCATAAATTTTATGTGATGTTCTATATATATTTACCAATCATAATACTACTTTATTTTATGGGGAGTTACATATTTTAAAAGGATCTTTCTCAAATTCTTCTCTATAAACAAGTCCATTTCAAGGGAACTTCTCAATTTCTTACCTATATTCAAGTAAACTACATAATCTGTTTTAATACAGAGTTATTTTTATAAAAACTCTCATTTTATCATGGAAAAAATTCTTATTTCATTTATAGTTTTATTAAATGGTTGTTCTGAAAAGAACTCTTCTTTTTAAAGTAAAAGAGTATAACTATCATGAATTCTTAGATGATTTTATTAGATAATTTTCATCTATTCCAACACCCCTATCAAAGATTATGTTTTATTGGGATTAAACTATTGTTTTTATCATCTACCATATTTCATTAATTGGTTTATGATCATTTTTATTGTGTATTTTCTATCTTGATACTATTCACCATACTACTCAGAATGGTTAGTGATTATGTCTACAAATTGGGATAGTGATTTCATATGTTCATGTGGTTTATGTTTATCCCCATTCATATTAGGAATGAATTAGAGTAAAAAAGTGATGGATGTGGACCTATATATCCCCCTCAATGAATCGATAGGTCTAATGAGACAAAACATAACTGGGTTTTTGCCGAGGTCTTACCCAATTATTTTTAGACATCTTGGCCAAGACCTTGACACTATGTTTCAGATGTATGAAATTATTCATTCCCTCATTATGATAATTGTAATTAGTAAACCATGTGATTATTCATACTAGTATAATATCCATGGTTATGTTTAATTCTCTTATGATCAGTTAAATGGATTTATTTACTTGTCTTTCATTCCTACCATATTATGCTCAAGTTTATTTTTAAAGGCATATGTTTTTAGTTACTCACCAGGCATAATGTTTATGTTTATGGTAACATCCTCTATATTAATTAACCTTAATGATCATATGATATCACTCCTTCCTTTTGTTTTATTTTTCTCTAGTATATGAATATAAATATTATTATGAATGACCTGCAGGAATAATCTAGAAGTTATGGATGTTCTAAATAGAATCACTATATTATTTCCCGTTATATTTTGTAATGTAACAATTATGTATATATATGGTTTTACAATTATATTAAAATATTTGGTCCTTCGTGATGTGATTCCTTACAATCTTACCAATGTAATAAAATAAGGCACTGACACCGGGAAAATGGGTTTGGAGTCTTTACAGTTGGTATCAGAGTAATTTTAGTAGAAACCTTGGAAACTAGATTTCGAAAAAATAAATTAGGGAACAAAAACTTTAGATATACTTTAAGGATAAGAATATAATAACATACTATAATTTTTGTAAGGTATATATTATGTGAATCTTTTTATAAAATACATCCATTTCTGGATACTACAAGTGGATGTGTTTCATGAACAAATTTACCTAGGAGTAACAACTCGAACAAGGTGTTACAAGCCTACTGCACACCTAGTTTGACACTACCATGTGATATTATTTGGATAATTCACATTCTATTTACAAACCATTATGAAGCATTTAATTTTAAATATGTACCCAAATAAAACATTCTTATTATTATGATATTATAAATTCATATACTTAAAATTTATGTTCTATTTTTCTAGTTTGAAGTTATTAATTATCATTTATATCCTAATTTACCATGTGAAATTATTTAAAAATATACCAGTGGAAGGAACATAAACTGCATGAACATGCATATCCCATGTAGGGATTTCCCTCCTACGCAAGATAATGATGTTGGTTTTGGAGCTGTGACTGGTGTTAAGAAAATTATAACTATACTGGAAGAATTGAATCAGGTTATGAACAATTACCTTACCCATATAGAGCATCTGGATCCATAATGTGGAGGAGAAAAGTTAGACTATTTTATATGACAACAACATCCATAATTTAATGGGACTATAAAGCAATTCGTAGTAGATAAGTGGATATGTTCCTTAGATAAGATATTTCTCACTTTGGGAAGTAAAGAAAGGGAGAAGGTTGTCATGGAATTTTATCATCTATCAGGTGAGGCTAATCAATAGTGGTCATTGATTCAAAACAAAAAAAGGAGGGAGATATTTAAAATATGTAATGGAAGGATTTTAAATAAATTTTCCTAGAAAAATATTTTCTTCCTAATTAATGAGTGGAAATGGAAAGAAAATTCTTGAATATGAGGTATAAGGAGGATGATAATGTTTCCAAGTATGAATCCAAATTTATAAGACTAGAAATGCATACTTTTGACTGCATATGTAATTCTATAAGCAATATTGATTGATTCTTTGATGGTTTAAAACAAATCCTCTGATGGAAACTAGTCTCCCAGAATTTTTCACCATACAATGATATAGTCTCATGTGCTATCAAGATAGAAAAATAATTCTCCAAGTATTATGACTTTGATTTTTCCAATATGGGATACTTTTGGAAAGAATCACCCCATATCTTTCTTAAAAGGAAAATGATTATTTTATATGTGTGGAGTAAAAGTCAACTAATCCCATGATTTCAAGGTAAGGAAAGAAGATACCAATGTTCAATGCTATAATTTTAGAGAGATGAGACACTATGAAAATGATTGTCTAAATAATCAAGTAACATTTCCCTAGAAAAGGCCACAAGAGAATGGGAAAGCTTATGTGATCAAAACTACTCAGGTTAAAGTTCTTAATTATGTGGTTTTAGGTACTATAATTGTTTATTTAAACGTGGAAAACTATTTATTTGATTCTAGATCTTCTCATTCCATTATATCTTCCTAGTTTTATTTAAAAATCATATATTTCAAATTCTCTTTAACAAGGGAGTTTTCAATCGAAACCCCTAAGATAAGTCTCATTACAACAAATATGTGTTAGTAAGTTCCCATTATAGAATATAAATGTGTTTTATCTTCTAATTTTTTCACCATACCTATGGTCAACTTCGACATAATAATTGGAATGGATTGGATTTAAAAATATGATACAAAAATCTATTGCAATAAGAAAGAAATTTCAATTTTTGAGGATGGTGTAGAATCCCTTATCTTTTGAGCAGAAACATAACCATATGATTCTTTTATAGATCTACCCCAGTAGCTCTACTAAATTAAATTACTAGGGAGGAATAGAATAAAATATATTTAGGTGAGGAAATTAATATTCAAATTGAGTATTTACATATTGTATAATAATACATTGATGTATTTCTAGAGGATTTACTTAGACATCCTCTAGAGTGGATATTTGAGTTATATATTGATTTAATTCTTTGTTCAAGACCTATATCAAATAATTTTTATATAATTTACATGGTGGAATTAGTATAACTAAAGAAACAACTAGAGGAACTAAGTGATAAAGGATTTCAATGACCTAGTGTTTCTCTATGGAGAGATCTTATTCTATTTGTCATGAAGAATGATGGATCAATGAGGATATGTATTGACTATAGAGAAATCAATGCTATTACGATAAAGAACAAATACCCCCAACCTCATATTGATGATTTATTCGATCAACTTCCGGGAGATCAGTTTTTTTCAAATATTTCCCTTCGATCTGGATATCATCAGTTGTGTGTGAGGAAGGAACATATTACAAAGACCGTATTTTGAACCAGTTATGAGTATTATGAGTTTATGTAATGCCATTTGGATTAACTAATTCAACATATATTTTCATGGATCTAATGAATATATTTTTCAAGGAATATATTGAAGAATTTTTGTGGTATTTATTAATGATATCTTGGTATACAGCAAATGTTACGAAGACTATGGTAATCACTTGAGGATTGTTCTGAATACTATTATAAGAATTGAATTATATGGGATGTTTTGGAAGTGTGAATTTTGTCTTTAATCAGTATATTTTCTTGGCCATATTGTCTTAAAGGATGGAATCTCTGTTGATCCTTTAAATATAAGTAGGTTTAGGAATGACCTATTCCAATGACCATAACTGAGGTATATAGTTTTATTGTTTTAGTAGGTTATTATCAAAAAAAATTCAAAACATTGCCCGATTAGCTGACCCATTAAACAAGCTTACTTGTAAACGTTTTATGTTCTTATGGAAAAAATAATATGAATAATTTTTTGAATAATTGAAGAGGAGGTTAGTGAATGCTCCAATATTGACTCTACCATTGAGAATATGCGTATTTTTTATTTATAGTGATTCATTAAAGAAGACTTGGTTGTATCATTATGAATAATGGTAGGGTTATTTACTATAAAAAAGTCAGTTAAAAATTAATGAATAGAACTATCCAAAAAATGATCTTGTGTTAAGAGATTTAATATTTTCTATGAAGATATGGAGATATTATCTCTATGGTGAAAAATGTGAGATATATATTGATCAAAAGATATTAAAATATATCTTCTCACAGAAGTAACTCAACATGAGGCAAAAATGATGGCTCGATAAACTCAAGGATTATGATTGTTCCATATACTACCATCCAAGGAAGGAAAATAAGGCGGCATATGCATTGAGTAGGAAGGATCATGGAGTTGTGAAAAAAATAGTATTGATAAGGATCCTATATACATAGATCAAGTGATGAGGGATATGGGAATTATCAACAAAGGTGAAGAATCATTACTTTTTAAATCGGTTGCACAAACATATTTATTAGAAATAATTAAAATTTCTCAATCTGATGATTAGAATATTCAAAATAAAATTAAAGCTGTGTATGATGGGAAGTTTTCATACCTTGTGTGCGAGAATGGAATTCTGAAATTTGGGAGAACTCTATGTGTTCCTTCTATAACTATGATAAAAATGGGAGGCATTGGATGATTCCCATAGTTAAAATTTCTCTACACAACATGGTAGCTATATGATGTATAGATATTTTAAGGAACATTTCTTGTGGGACAACATGAAGCGTGAAATTTCTGATTATGTATCAAGATGTTTAGTCTGTCAATAGATGAAGGCTTAAAGGCAACATCCAAGATGATTCATGTAACCTCTACCTATTACTACATGGAAATGGGATGACATCACCATGGATTTTTCATTATATTACTAAAAAATACAATGAGGAATGATTTAATATGTGTAACTATTGATTGAATTACCAAAACTGAAAAATTCCTTTCTATAAAGAAGGATTTTCCACTTGAGAAGCCTGCTTGAATCTATATATAACGAAGCTGTAAGACCTAATGAATCACCTTTCTCAATTTTTTCTAATCATTATCCACAATGTACATGGAAATTATAAAATATTCTCTATAAATCTTCCAATACTATGCTTCATTTGAGTACTTCTTATCTTCCTCAAACTAATGGGTAATCAAAAAGGATGATAAAAACTTTATAAGACATGTTAAGATCATTATCACTTGATTTTCAATGTATTTGGGATCATTATTTACCAATGGTATAGTTTTCCTACAATAATATTTTACATTTTAGTATTCAAATGGAACTATATGAAGAATTGTATGGGAAAAGATGTTTTAAACCAACATGTGGGGATGAAGTTGGTGAGAGGAAGCTTGTTGGCTCAGAGTTGGTGGAGGAAAAAACAATGAAGGTAAAGACTATTCAAACCAATATCAAAGAAGCTCAAATTAGGAAAAAGATCTATGATGATAATTGAATGATGGATTTGGAATTTCAAGTGGGAAATCACGTTTTCTTGAAAGTTTATCTATGGAAGGGAGTTATAATATTTGGGGAAAAGGAGAATTTATCCCCAGGTACATTGGTATTTTTGAAATTCTATAGAGAATTGAAGCAGTGGATTATCATTTGGAAATTACTCATAGCATTTAAAAGGTACATAATGTGTACCACATATCTTTGTTAAGAAATTACAAGTTATACCCAACACATGTACTCACTTATGAAGGAATAGAATTGGAACCTAACTTATCTTACTATGAAGAGCCTATTCAAATTTTGGACACTAAAGAAAAAGTGTTGAGGAATCCGATGACTCAGTTGGTAAAGTTACTTTGGAAAAAATTATAAAATTGAAGAGATGACTTAGGATCCTAAGGAACATACGATGAAGACCTACCCAAATCTTTTTATAAGGTAACATTATAGAAATTTTTAGGATGAAATTTTTGTATGGGGGGAAGAATTTAACACCCCAAGGATTTAAAAATAAATATAATATAGAATGTAATTCATGAACCACTGATTCTGTCACAAACCAACCTGGGTCAACCCTGGACTAATCACCTGAGTCATCTCGTGATAAAGCCCTAAGAGAATTCCCAGTCTCCATGGTCGGGAAACTAGTGTCAGACACTAAATTAAGACAATTGGGAACAATTTTTTCCCATACAAAAAATACAAATAAATAAAAATAGACTACAGAAATAGAAAAAAAATAGAATCAGAAAAAGAAATAGAATTGGGTGACTAAACATACCTCCAAGTGACCTCATAAGTCACCACCAAACATGGGAACACACTGCCTACAAGAGCGATCCAAAACAAGACCCTAAAACTGAAATGATAAAGTTGGCATGATCATCGATATGCTCACTAGGAATAGCAAGGAATAAACAATGACATATGCCTTTTCCTTTAAAATGAAACCCAAAAAACGCTATTTTGAAAATAGGAAATAATAAAATAATGTTTTTTGTTCTTTTCAAATGAATTAGAAGGTTTAATTTTCAAGAAAATCATTTCTCTTCTACTACATTTTCAAAATAGGTTTCAAGCATGTATTAACATTTCAAAATGAAAGGAAACCAATTTAGATTAAAATATGGTTTTCAAAAATGAGTCATCAGGTATGAAACAACTAAAATGGAAATCGCATCACAAGATCCATGTGAAATCCCTAAGCAGCTAGCATTAGTTTGGGACCAAGGATCCTTGTACCTCAGTGAAACATGGATCATAAACCACGACCATCAGCATTCTCATGAACGAGCTTGTAGTAGGGGACACCCCCAATAACCTACTAGTATTCAATCAACATAATCATTTAGCTAGTGTTGTAATCATCAATACTTTTATACAAAACTAGGATGAACCAATTCTATGTAATCTAGCGTACTAGTCCCAGTCTTCCCACCTAAGTACTTGGGGTTACCCATGTTCTCTATTTAAAATTGTGGCGAGGTTTTATCAAGAGAACATAAATGAACAGAACACTTTCTTTATCAAAACCCCATTCAACCTCTCACCAAAGTTCTCCCACCTTAAGATCACTCTCTCCTCTTTCACATCACACAATGCATAAGCCTCAACACTAGTAATATGTGAAAAATTACATGTTAACATTTACATCAAATTTATCAAACTAGGAGGATACCTCAAGAGGGGTTTTCAACTTTCGAAAACCATTCTCGAAGTGCTAAATGTGCCCCATTACTTTAAAAGAAATATTGTAATTATAGAAAATCATAAACATACAACACTTTACAAGACCCCTTAGAATCCCAATTAAATAACCAAGACACCAAACATTTAAAAACTAGCTTGAAACCATGTTAAAATAGAAGTAGATCTTTTTATGAAAGGAAAATTACCAATTAACCTCAAATTCATAAAAAAACTAATGTATTTTTTTCAATCTAACCAAAAAATGAAATTCCACCCTTTTAAAATCACACACTAACCCATATCAACTCAATCCAGCCTGCTTAACTATTATACAAGAAAAATAAACTTGAAAATACATCACAATCTCAAAACCAATTAGGAATCCATTTTTAAGTATATAACAATTAAAACAAATTGAGTATTAGAAATGAGTTAAATTTTACAAATAGGGTCGAGGGAATATAACAATAAGAAAAGAACACGTTGGAAAATTTATAAATTATGATAGAAGAATGAAGAACCATTTTAAGAAACACCATTAAGAATTTAAAGTTTCAAGCTTGGAATCATATCTAAATGAGTACTACACATTTCAAAACATAAAAGCAAATCATGAAATATAAATGAATATCCAACACTAAGCATCACTAAAACTTTTCATAGCACATATGTACTATTTAATATTGAAAACAATTTTTAAAACACTAAAGAACTGATGGAATTCATATTAAAGTCATAAGCATAGGGGACCTACCTCATGGTGGAACCAAATCAAACATTCAACCCTTGACACTTTCAAACTAAAAGCTACTGCTACACCACTAAGAATATGGACCTTCACATACATTTAAGGACACCTATCCCCTATGAACACATCTTCATGGCCATGAACATGTGAAAGAGGATCCTTACATATATGTCTATATGTAAATACTAATCGCCACTCACCTATGTATGATTTTTCATATATATACATGTGAACACCTGTCCCCATACATGTATATTCACCGCCATGTACGATTATTCATATAATGGAGAACCCCCCCCCCCCCCCCACAAACACACACATATATATACTTACCTATGCACACACATTTGAGTTTCCCTAGACCTGGCGACTTGAAACTAAAAGTAGAGTTCAACACACTACACCACACATACTAAAAACCATAAAACAAATAAAGACCCTAATTAAAATTGTGAGAAACCAAGAAGCAAGATTTAAACCTCACCTCAGATGGCAGCGATGGCCCAAAATCACATGGAACAACCCAACTCCCAACTGATTAATCAAAAGAAGTCAACAACACCCATAAACCCCAATAATAGAGGTGAGAAACAACAAAATAGAAAAAACACCTTACCCAAAAACGTTGATGATGAATCAAAACACATTGAACCACATTTACATCTATGGAGGTTTCCATAACACACACAAGGGAGTCCTAATAGACCTTATACACCACCTTACTATTGAAGAAACAATGGAAATCAAAGTTATCACATTCCTAGGGTTCGACTGAATTTAAAATTGAGTGATAGGAAAGGATAAATTAGATAAAGAGAGAGAGGATAAGGGATATAGGGACCATACCTAAATGAATTGAACACAAAACATGAATATATCTAGTGAGATCAATGATTGAAGAGGGAGGCCAAGAGGGGGGAGGGGGGGTGTAGACCGAGAAACTCCAAGGGGGGGAGGGTGTCATGCAGAGGAAGGTTGCACCATAGTGGTTCATCCAAGGGAGATCATGAGGAGGGGGGTCATGTCATAGAGAGATTGACCGAGGGAGTAAGGTCATTCCCATGAGGGGGAGTTGGAGTGGAGCTTGCACATGCAGGGGGATGACCAGGGGAGGGGGTCACGAGACAGGTTAGGGAAAGAGACCCTTTGGGGTATCAAATAAAAAAACATAAAATAAAGTAATAATAGATTATTATTATTATTATTATTATTATTAAACTTAATAATAATAATAATAAACTTAATAATAATAATAATAAACTTTAAAATAACAAACTTAATAATAATAATATTATTATTCAGAATAATAATATTATCATTATTCTTATTTTTGAATCATTTTATTTTTATTTTATTTTCTTTAGTTTTGATTTTAATTCAATATTTTTTTTTAAAATAGTCTAATATAAATGAAATAACCACAATCATAAGGTGTTGGGTCGGGGTGTGACAATTTTCCCCACCGAAAAAAAACATTCCACCCCCACAAAAGCCACCCAGCCAAATGAGGGATCAAACTCAAGTTCAAAACTGAATGAGGCCAATGAAATAAAGAACTCATTCTGAGTTTTGATTCTACCAGTCAAAACTAACCATATCTAAGAGAAACTGTAATGAGAAGAACCATAGGGAAATGAGGAGGGTTCCCCCACCACAAGAACCCGAATAGCATGGCCAACATTTAGACACTTAGTATGGGGTTACTCTAGAACTACTAACTTGAACCAAAACAAAAACATCTAACAAAGACCAAAACCCCCACATGGACTAACTCTCGAAGAAACTGCATCAAGATCCATGGTGGGTTTCTGCACCATTTAAGAATCAACTAGCTTAGTCCAACCATCATAGACTCACATGAGAACTTCAAACCCATACCAGAAACCTCTGACACATGGGAAAACCCATAGAAAGATCTTAAACCAAAATGGGAACTAAACCATGATTCATCATTTTTATAAGAAACGAGTGTATCCAATACGAAAATGATGTAAAAAAACAATGATCTATAAAAGGGATAACCACACAAGAGACACAACCATTCAAAGACTACCATTTGAAGAGGCATAAACACTATAATTACAATAAAATGATATCATCATGCCTTCTTACAACAAAAGTGGGGTATTCAAAGAATAAATACCACTATGTGGAAATGATAGCTCTATGAAGCTTAAAAAAAATAGAACCTTCAAAGATAAGGAAGATAAAATAGAGAAATTTAAACAATCCCCATTCCATCACTAAAGATATAAGCCTGACCAAGGTTCTCCATACTCATGGGAATATCTGACTGTGGACAAGCTTCACTCTGGGACCTATAGATGGAGCTCTGATGTCTGAAGTATCTTTTACATCGTAGTTATAAGTTTTCATCCTTAATCTAATGCTATTTCTGATGATGCTGCTAGCCGAACCTCTATAAGTGTCTCAATGACCACACCAATGGTAAGCCTTTAGAGGATGATGAATAGGAGACTTCAAGTACCAAAACCAGCCACACTAGAATAAAAAAAAGAGAGTGGATCAAATAATAGAATATTTAATTAAAAAGGATAATTGTATAAAACAAGTTCCTCCAGTTCTGTCTCTTCACCAGATGGAGAACCTTCCCAAACATCCAAATGAATCAGTCCCTGAACCTGGGACGAAGATCCCATAGAAGAGAAACTTTAACTAATTCCCTAATACTACCTCCCCATGAAATACCCCACATATTCCTTCACTGCTCATTGGCCTTATTGTACACTCATGAGTTCCCCCACTTCCTCACCTTCACCTACTCATGTATAAACAATCATATGAAAGTGGTCTTAAACACCTTTCAAGACATCACATCACACAATGATGTTGGGATCATCTCCTTCCATCAGTCTAAAGATAAACATTCAAAAAATCCCAAACTAACATATAATCTCATAGGATAGGGAGTTTCCAATAACTTGAAAACACCAATGATTTCACCAAGCCATTCTGCTACCTTCAATAGATCTCAATCGCCATGTAAGATGGACAAAAACCGGAAGGAACTCAATTCCACCACTCTACTAAGAGTTTGGGTAGAACAAAAAACTAGAAGAGACTCACTTGAAACCTCTAGGGAATTTCTGGGTATCATACTCAAAAAAAGAAGCATGAAGTTGTATAAAAAACATCCTAAATCAAAATTACACACTTCAATCAAAAACCCAAACCCAAAAACAAATCCCCATTTCAACACCATTTTCTTCATGTCAAAACCAAAATACCAAAAAATAGGATACCAAACACAAAAATAAAACACTAAAAATTGATCACTTTTCAAAACATAGAAATCTCCCATTTTTTAAGCCATTTTTTAGTTAGAAAACCAATTTAAATACACAACATTGGTATTCCATGATGTCTTACTTATATATATTTCTTTGTGCATGATCAAGAACCCATCCACACATACCACCAACTATCCAATTTCCACATGAATATATCCATATATGTGATCATTCATAGAAACACCAAGGATCAATTCAAAACATTTCTCATTTACAAAATAGATCATTCAATCTATATCCAAAATCCCTGATCAACTTTCATTTCAAATTCCAAAAATTATTTCCAAAATCTAAAAATAATTTCTAAAACACATACCATTTTTTACTTTTCAACCACACATTTCATTAAAATAAAACAATATCCATTTAAAAACACATTTTGGCACACTAAAAACGACATTACCATTTGAAGAATCATTTTCCTAAAAATAATTTTGCATTTTTGAGATCCACTCACTCCAACCTAAGTGAAGGTCAAACATAACTCACATCAAATATTCCAAAAATGAATAACTAGTGGCTTTGCCAGCCTGGAAACATAGATTAATATGCCATGCTCCAAACAAGAATCAACCACATGAAGTACCTTGAATCGTGAACTTGGGATATACATGGGTCACTTCTTCATGTAATATAGTGGTGTAACACCACCTCAGTATCCTTTTCATACCTTATCCACACAAACCAAGAAAAGAAAATTTTAAATCCTGGACTACCCCTAGACACTCAAGGCTTAGGACAGGATCAGGTTCATGAAGTCCTTCCCACAACTACCTCTCGAGTTCTGACCGTCCCAATCATTAAGCTCCCTGACACCCCAAATAACAAGGGAATTATTTGATACCATTTTTTTATGAACCAACCAGGGGTATCCCTGAACTGATCACTCGAGTCGGCCTGTGACAAGGCCTGAAGGGTGTTCCTAATCCCCATAGGTCGGAAACTAGTTCCAGGCACTAAAGTAAAAAAATTGCAAATAATGTTGGACCATAAAGAAAATACAAATAAATAAACATAAACTGAAAAAATAGATAAATACTAGAAGTATTAAAAGAAATATAACTAGGTGGATAAACATAACTTCATGTGACCTCATGGGTCACCAAAAAATACATAAACACACTCTCTTCAAGAGAAAACCAAAACTAGAACCTAAAACTGAAAAGATAAAGTAGGCATAATCCCTGAGATGCTCAGTAGAAATTACGAGGAATAACAATGCCCTATTCCTTTACCTTTAAAATGAAACAAAAAACATGATACTTTGAAAATAAGAAATAATAAAATAATGTTTTTTATTTCTTTCAAATCAAGTAACAAATTTTCATTTTCAATAAAATCATTTCTCATCCACTACATTTTAAAAATAGGTTCCAATCATGCATTAACATTTCAAAATGAAATAAAATCAATGTATATTAAAATATGGATTTCACAAATGAGACATAAAGTATGAAAAAATTGAAATGAAAATCACATCATAAGTACCATGGGAAATCACTAAGCAGCTAGTGTTAGTTGGGGACCTAGGATCCTCGTACCTCAGTGAAACGTGGATTAGAAATCACAACCATTAGCATTATCGTGCACAAGACACTAGTAGTAGACACCCCCATAACCTAGTGTTCTACACTAATCATAATCATTTAGTTAGTATTATACTCATCAATCATGCTGGACAAAAATAGGACGAACTACTTCTGTATCATCTATCGTACTAGTCCTAGTATTCCCACCTAGGTACTCAGGGTTACCCATGTGCTCAATTTTAAATGGTGGTGATGTTTTATCAAGAGAAAATAAATGAACATAACACTATATTTATCAAAAAACCCATCCAACCTCTCACCACCATTCACCCTCTTTAAGGTAATTCCTCCTCTTTCACATCACACAATGCATAAGCCTCAACACTAGGCAGATATCAAAAATCACATGTTTACACTTACATCACATTTACCAAACTAGAGGGGATTCCTCAAAAGAGGTTTTTAACTTTAAAAAAACATTCTCAAAGTGCCAAATGAGCCTTATTACTTTAAAAGAAATATTTTCATTTTATAAAATCATAAACATCCAATACTTTACAAAACACCTTAAAATCCCAATTAAATAACCAAGGAACAAAACTTTTAAAAACTAGCTTGAAACCATGTTTGAAACAAAGGAGACCTTTTTAAGAAAGTAAAATTACCAATTAACCTAAAATTCATACCAAAACCCCAGAAGTTTTCCAAAAGTAACCAAAAACATGAAACTTCTAGTTTTCAAAATCACACACTAACCCATCGTCACTTAGGCTATCTTGCACAACTATTATACATGATAAATACCCTTGGAAATAATTTATACTCTCAAAACCCTTTAGGAATCCATTTTTAAATATTTAACATTTAAAACCAATTGAGCATTAGAAATAAATCACATTTTACAAATAGGGTCTAAGGCATAAAACAATAAGAAAACCACACATTGGAAACTTTATAAGTTAGGAAAAACAAATGTAGAACAATTTTTAAAAACACCTTTATGTATTTAACATGTCATGCTTGGAAGAATATCTAAAATAAGACTACAAATTTCAAAAATATAAAAGTGAATCATGAAATATAAAGGAAAGTCCAAAACTAAGCATCACTAACACATTGTATAGAACTTATATACTATTAATATTGAAAACACTTTTTAAAACACTAAACAAATTATGGAATTCAAATTAAAGTCATAGGAATAGGGGAATGACCTCAAGGTGTAACCAAACAAAACATTTGGACCTTGACACTTTTTAACTAAAATCTACTTCTCCCCCACTAAGTATATGCACCTTCAAATACATTTAAGGACACCTAGCCCCTATTAACACATCTTCATGGCCATGAACATGTGTAAGGGGATCCTTACATATATGCTTATATGTATATACTAGTCGCCACTCACCTATGTATGCGTTTATATATATATATATATATGAGAACACCTTGACCCATACATATATATTCACTGCCATGTATGATTATACATGTAATAGGGGAAACCACACACACACACATATAATTATCTATTCACATGCATCTAGGTTCCCATAGACTAGACGACTCAAAACCGCAAAGTATAGTTCAACGTACTACACCAAAAATACTATAAACCTTAATAAAAATAAAGACCCAAAGGAATATGGTGTGAAACCAAGAAAAAAGATTTAATCCTCACATAAGGTTTAGCTGAATTTTAAATCGAGTGAAGGGAAAGGAAAAATTAGACAAAGAGAGGGATGATAAGGGATCTAGTGACCATACCTTGATGAATCAAACACAAAACATGAAGGGATTCAGTGAGATCGATGATTGAAGAGGGAGGCTGAGAGGGTGTGTGTGTTTCAAACCAAGCGGCTTCAAGGGGGTGGGGGTGTCATGTGGAGGATGGTCACACCATAGGGGTTTAGTCGAGGGAGCTCACAAGGAGGGGGGAGGGGGTCATGCCATAGGAAGCACGTCCGAGGGGGGAATGTCGCAACCATGAGGGGGGAGGTGGAGACGAGCTCATGCATGTATGGGTCGAATAGGGGAGGGGGTCACATGATAGGTTAGGGAAGGACACCCTTTGAGGTCTCAAAAAAATACTAACCCTAAAATAAAACAATATAATATTATAATAATATTAATAAAATTAATAATAACAATAATAACTTAATATTAATAATAATACTATACTTTATAATAATTAACAGAATAATAATTATTATATCATTATTCATAATATTATTATTATTATTATTATTTTTAAATCATCTTATTTATATTTCATTTTCTTTTATTTTGATTTTAATTTAAAATATTTTAAACTTTTAAAAAAATACTCAAATATAAATGAAATAACTATGACTACAAGGTACCAGTTCGGGGTGTGATAGAGTCTCTACGAAACAACACTTTGATATTCTAACCTAGCCATTAAATATAATTTTTCCACCTTTGTGTTTTGACTTTTGAAAAATGGACAGACAAGGTTGCGATCAGTAAGATATTTAGAGTCTGGTAGGATCAACTTACATTTTACTGAATAGTAACTTGACCTTGGGAATAGTAATATGACCCTTATGAATAGTATAAAAGGCATAATGAATAGTAACTATACCCATGAAATTATAAATAAAATTTATTCATTTTATAAATTAAAGTATGATATAATTATATCATGGTATAAGTAACTGAATATTTAAAAATTAATAATTACGTGTTGGTATTTTTATGAATAATAAATATTTAATTACAATTTTATAATTAATAAATTTATTTAAAGAAAATTAATTTCCATAAAATGTATTCATAAAAAATATTTTTTTGTCCTATGATTTTAGGATAATTTAATAAGGCCTTAGTGAATTTTTCAGGGTGTTAAAAAATCGGTTTTAATTTTAACAATATTTTTTTCGTGAAAGATTATTTTAATTAAAAATTAAATTTCTCATATTTATAAAATTATTTTCATAAAATGTACTTCACTTTTTGATTCTCCACATCAAAAAATAGTAAGGGTGATTTTTTTGGAATTTTCTTAAATACTTGAATTTTATGTGAATAGTAAAATACAGCAATTTATGGTATATATACATTATAAGTTAAATACACTATTCATTGAGTCGTGGATAATTTAAGAACCATTGGTCATAACTCACATGATCTAATTACTATATTTATTCTCAAGAATGAATACTATTTCTTTTCTTGAGTAAAATAATAAAATAATGAATTATATAATGAGAAATCACCTCTCTCCTCCACTATAAAAACCACCTATCACCCCCTCTTATCCTCACTCATCTAAGACTTTAATCATGTAAATGTTTTTCCTAAATCATATTCCATAGTATCTCCCCACATACATTATATCTTGGTATAAACAAAATATCAAAACCCCTTTCCTTAAGAATGTTCTCAAGGTGGATAATTCTAGAGGTAAATCCTCTTCCATTTTTTAATTTCATTTTAATTTATTTTATGTTCTTACACTCTCCTCAAATAATAAATCCAAATGAGATTGAAAAATCCACTATCATTCACATAATTCATTAATTATATCATGTTAGTGGTATATCCATCATCAATCTCCTTACTCTTCCTATTTTATTTTAAAAACAAAATCATCGTATGGGAGATGCAAAATTTACAACCTTTCTGGATAACAAACTTTCATTCTTCAATCTATTTCTTCAAGGATATTCATGATACGACTTTTAATGGTTAAAACAGACTATAATATATCTATTAAAAATATTTCTTATGTTCTGGATGTAACATATTTACTTAATGTTAAATGATAAAACAAAATGAGTTCGTTATGATCAATAATTGTCGAAATAATGTAAACCATTATCAATAAATTTATTATCTAATGATTCATACTCATACCATAAAAACAATTGATATATATAACCATTTACAATTATTTATTTTCATCAATATTATATAAATTAAATTCTGGATAATTATACCCATTCCATGTGAACTTCCATACTCATATACAGTTACACCGATCATGAAAACCAAGGAAACAAACACTCCTGAGCAATAAAATTGTTTCATATAATCATCAAAAGGACATAAATTAACATAATAAAATTATAATAAATAAAATAAATGTATAAAATGTTATTAATTAATTGATTAATGGATTTAATTTTATTATACACGATGTTAAGGTCAAGTACAGAACACATTCAGACATAAGGTAAGGGTTTTCTTCCCAAACCTCTAATTTCTTTCGGGTTACTATTTTTATATATATTTAACCAATGAAATTATTAATTATTATTGTATACTCCTAATAAATTCTGTGTTAATATTATATATATATTTACCAATCATAACCCTTCTTTATTTTTTGGGTAGTTACATGTTTTAAAAGGATCTTTCTCAAATTCTTCCTGATAAACAAGCCCATTTCAAGGGAAGTTTTTGATTTCTTACCTATTTTAAAGTGCACTCAATAATGTGTTTTAAGCCACCAATATTTTTATAAAACCACTATTTTTATCATGAAAAAAATATCTTAGTTCAATTATTGTTTTATTCAAATATTTTTCCAAAATATCTCTTCTTTTCAAAGTAAAAGTGTATTACTCTCAAGAATTCTTTGATGATTTTATTAGAGCATTTTCATCTACTTCAACACCTGTATTGAATATTATGTTTTATTGGTATTAAAATATTATGATTATCATCTACCATATTTTATTAAATGGATTATGATCTGTTTTATTATGGATATTCTATCCTGATATGATTCACCATACTACCTAGAATGGTTAGTGATTATGTCTATTGATTGGGGAAAGTTATTTCATATGCTCATGTTGTTTATGTTTAGCCCCATTAATATGTGGAATTCATTGGACATAAAAATTTATAGGTGGGGTCCTTTATAATCCCTAGATTAATTTCTAGGTCTCATGAGACAAGACATAATTGGGTTTTGGCTAAGGCCTTACCCTAGTATTTTCATACATCTTGGATGAGGCCTTAACAATATGTTTTAGATGTTCGTAATTATGAATTCCCTCATTATGATAATAGTAACAAATAAACCATGTGACTATTTTGACTAGTATAATATCCATGGTTAAGTTTCATTCTCTTATGATCATTTATATGGATTTATTTACTCATCTTTCATTCAATCCATATTATGATCATGTTTATTTTTAAAGGCATGTGTTTTTAGTTATTCATTATGCCTAATGTTTAAGTTTATGATAAAATCTACTGTATTAATTTACATTATTAAGCATTTGAGATCACTCCTTTCTAATATTTTATTTTTCCAAATGATGAAAAGATTAATATTATTATGAATGACTTGGATGAATAATCTAGAAGTTATGGATGTTCCAAATAGAGTATCTATATTGTTTCTCATTTCATGTTATAATATAACCATTATGTATATATCTTGTTTTCCAATGATACTAAACTATTAGGTCCTTAGGTATTTGATTCCTTGTAATATGACCAATGTAATAATGTAAGTCACCAAAACTGGGAAACTTGGGTCAGTGTCCTTATAGAATACTTTTTGTGTGAGCACCTCTCACCTATTTATAGTGGATGCTGAAATACTCAGAAAGGGTTCTTTAACACCCATATATTTAATGTCCACTAAATAATTAATTTTGATGAATTAAACCATGTAATAAATATTATTTATATTTTATCACATACCTGTAATATATATTCAATATATTATGTGATAATATAGATTCATTTAATTCAACTTGTAACTATTGTTAATATTAAATGAACCTAGAATATTAAACTAATGTATGTTCTATTAATATTATTCATCATATTTACTTAACATGAAAATAATTTTACTAAATAAATTCATCCAAATTATTCTTTACTTGAATAACAATGAATTTATTTATTTATCAGTGTCTGGTAACATAGAAAACAATTGAACCCCATGGTGGGGCCCACCATGTCCAATGTACCTATTCGACTAAATATGGAATATTTTTTAATATGATATTGTGTGTGACCCTCTAGGACCTTATCTTAATATATATGAATAGAATCTATAGACCAAGAGTATAGTCTAGCAACCCATTAGGGTCCCTAAAGAGATATGGAATAGTCATAGCAATGATAACCAACCTACAAACACATACTGTGTACTATAATCTCTTTGTGTTTAGATATCTCATTATGCAAAACACGCATATGTGACATGACCCTTTATTTCTTTATTGTTTGTTGATATATCAAGATATATTTACCCTCGATAACCTTAGTCAAAGCCTTATAAAGTTACTACCATCCTGATCAACCAAACCTGAGAAATTACTTCCTCAACCTAGAAGCGAAAAATACTATCTTTACCATTAAACCAATGTCATACCAAAAATGGTACACCCAACACAAGATACCTTGCCAAAATTTCATTATCATGGTTTTTGACTACCAAAGTACATGATCAAATGACACACATTGATAATGATCTCACGTTAGGAGAGAAATACACATAGATATGAAAAAACAACGACACCAAAAACATATGGTGTTTCTATTGGCAAGTTTTCCCTCATGATAACAAATAATAGAGATCAACAAATGAAAGATTCATGATGTGAAGTTTCAATTATTATGATTCCCAAACACTTGATTTTAATACTTCAAGTTTGTCTAGTCATTATGATGGATCTAGACCATATGACCATTATTTAATATTAATTTTATAGTATCTCATGGTTCTCTTTATAGTGTGGGATCTACAATAACCTTTTTATATGATAATTAATCTATGGACATTACTTTTAAATTTTGGTCACAGAAATATCTACACTATAACAGTAACTATAAATCATTTGTATATAAATGTACTAATGACCTGATGATCAAAAAGTAATGTATAGTTGGGTCTATGTAACCCACTATTAAAACAATGTATTTAAAGCCCAAGGTAGTTGGTGAGGTGGCTATGTGGTAAGGCCACCATATAATTATACATCCTAAATAAGGTATGAATCTTGTTCTTCATAATTTGGGATTGGAAGTGGTATTTCCATAAATTTTTCATTCCCACAGACATCTCAGCGAAGGGCTCAAGGAAGTGGGCTCTGGTGTGAGTGCTGGAATCCATTAGTGTTGGTGTTAATAGTGGGGTTTATAGACAACATAGGTGGGGGTGTGGGTGCCATAGATTTTTAGTGGTGATGAGATGTAGATAAAAATGGTGTGGAAACATGATGAATGTGGAAGTATCTATTAGAAATGACTCTGACAGTGGTCTCTTCAGTGGCGACTAGTGGAGGAATGCAACAATGATTCCCTGTGTGGCGTCATCCATAGCGGTGTGTCTCAGCATGAAACAGTTCGATGGAAAAAATGTGAAATGTTCATCCAGGGTCATATCCAGATGGGGATTAGAGATTACTCTCCCAGATTTTTAGGGCTACCCAATTTGATTATTGAGAGGGTATGACATCTCCATTGGGACCTAGGATCTTGCACACCTATATAAGGTAATGCTCGCTGTGTAGCTTTTCACTGTTTGGGAGTTTGAATATAAAAATATATGTTGGGTGGGTCTATTCCTATAGGATCATGTTCTCTTGGACCTTCAATTTCATGTAAGATGATACATATTCCGCATGGTACTATATTACATATATTGTTCCCCCTCAACCATTAAAAGGGGATTATCAAACTAATAAAAAATAGTATGGACTTTGTGATTTCAGGGGTACAACCCAATGTGGTGGACTATTTGTCTTCAAAAACATCCCATAATGTTTTCTCAAACATTTTACCATTTAGATATCTTAATATAGAGAATTATCTTAATTCAAATTTGTATATATATTTTTTGAAATTCACCATCCAAATGTGGCAGGAATTGGTCTTTTTGATCCAATGTTATGGTTATTTTTCCAAACCATGTGCTACTACCATGTTTTGTGTCTAGTTTTTATATGGTCTAAATATGAATTCAATTAATTTATTGAATATGGATTGAAATATGAAAAATTTATTATAAAAAGTTGGGTGGCTATATCTCGAATTTATCCCCACAAAATTACAACTCTATTTGACTTATATATTAGGATACAAGTTATAGACTATGAGATGTTAATAAATAATAGATAGAAATGTGGGCTATAATTTCATGCATCAATTAGGGATTTTATTACTTGATTTGGGCCTTGAAATTTTTATCAAATATTATTATGGATATATTAAAAAAAATTGGAGTTTCATCAAATTTGGCCTTTTATATTAAGCCCAGAAGTTAAATCTTCACAGATGGTCCAATTTTATCCACAGATTTGTTGGGCCTTATTATGTGGTCCATATGACCCTTTATATGACTAAATTAGAAAAATCACCATTTTAATTAATTGTATTAAATATAATTAGAATCCCTAAAAATACTAACCACACAATTTAGATAAGTATGGTGATAGTTATGATTAAAATGGAAAACTAACTTGAATCTGGATTAATTGAAATAATTCTCAAAAATTATATTTAATATTAAAACATGGGTAATTCACACTGATTATGCACTTTTCCTTGAAAATCAGTAAAAGGAGTAGATAAAAAGTCATTAATAAATTAATAACATCAAATCCACCACACTTAGGTTTTCACGTGTCCCTATGTACATCAAATTTCTAAAAAAACTAAATCATTTTCACTCACCTACAAATATTAAAATTTTATTTACTTCAATAAATTGGTCTAGACTATCTCACTTCTTTATAATGAATTTCACCAAAAACAATTTCATAAAAAAAATTCTAAAAAAATCTTTTTTCATGCTCAAAATTATTAATAGATAATATGGGCACTCAAAACTTACTCCTCTCAAGATGATGTAAATTTCTTCAAGGAAGTTCACTCATTCACCAACGAAAAGTGAAATCATAAAATTTATAAGATCTCTCAATTTCAATTCCATATCCTAAAGTTAACAAGAATCAAGAGGTCTTTCTTAGGGGGTTCTCAATGGTTATGTGATAGTAGGAATATAATGGCCAAAAGATAGAAAAAGAGGGGTAAAACACCAACATAGAAAATGAAATGCACAATTATTTTTAAATAAGACATGGATGGAAATGGAAACACATATTTAAAAGGGAATGAATGTGTAAATGAAGACAAAAGAGAAGATTGGAAGGGGTGAAAAGATGAAATATGTACAAAACACAAAACTTCGCCAAATATTCAAGAAATCATGATGCAAGTGTTACTTTTTATTTTTTTCTCTTTTTTCTTTTTATGGATGTTACACTTGAAAATAATCTCACACTAATCTTATAAACCTTAGTTTTATCTCTTCATGTCACTAATTATAATATTTATTATAAGATCAAAATTTAAGGAAGAGTGATATTTGACCTTCTCAAGACACAAACCATTCTTTAGTTCTTTTTTTATTTTTTTTCAAATATTTTTTGAACACATTTCAATAACATTTGTACAAAATGACATAAAAATGAATCAATTCCTCAAACTCACTGAATTAAAAACTTTCCCCCACTTAAAAGGATGCTTTACCTCAAGCATACAATGACACACAAGAAATCAAGGAAATGGTACCTAAAATGAAATTCACTCACCACACTTAAATTTCAATAAATTATGAAATAAAAACCATGAAAATTTTAGGTGAGAAAATCTTTTTGTCTTGTAATGTGGATATTAAAAAAGGGTTTTCATAGAATCATAAAGGCTTTCAAAATTAGGATCAATGTAAGGGAAATGAGAGGATAGTTAGATATTTTGATTCTCATGTGGTTCAGAAAATTCCTCTATCATATTAATCTATGATAAAGTAGGATATTAATCTTGAAAGTCCACAAACTCAAGACTCACAATAAAGGGTGAAAAACAAAAAATTAAAAGATGTTCATAGTTGACAATGACATGAAAGCTAATGTTATTTCTCATAGTTGGGGAATAATCATTTTCAAAATAAAAAAATTGATCATTTAAAATTTATTCGTCTTGAAAAAAATTTATTTATACAAATTTATGATGAAAATACAGAATGTTTCATAATAAAACAAGTGTTTTGACTCCCTAAAATGGTTGGAAAATGTTTAAAATTTAATGCTGATTAATTATGACTCTTTGTTTTTTTTATTTTTTCTAGTTTTTTTAAATACACACCCACAAAAAATATAAATTGGGAAAAAGGTTTTGATGATGAAATTTTTAAAAAAAATTAAAGGTGATCATGATAGAAGAATTAAAATAAAGAGAGAAAGAGAGAGATAGAGAAATAATAGGAGTAAGGATAGAGGGAGAGAGAGTTAAAGGGAAAGAGGTTTCCATTAGTTTGGATTTGGTGGGTCATCATCTACATCCAATGGTGGGTATACTATAGTAGTTGGGGATCTGATAGAAGTCAATGTTGTTCCTGGGGTAAGTTACCTCTCATGGTGATTCATTAACTTATGCCCATTAACCATGAATTTCCTTTTGGGATAAGGGGTTTAGACTTTCACAACACCAAATGGGTAAACATTAGTAATAAAAAAAGGACATTAGTAATGGGAATTAAGATTACCCAGTTGAATCCAAAATTGAGAATTTAAAAGTATTACCTTTTCACCTTCATGATGTACCTTTCGTAGGACATGTTTGTCATGTATTATCATATATTTTTTTTATAGAGGTTATAATTATCATAAGAATCAAGTTTAAGCTCCTCCAATTAATTCAATTGAAACAATCTATCTTTCCTAGATTTTTCAAAATCAAAATTACTAGTTTTCAAATCCTAAAATGAATTATGTTGGATTTCAAATGATAAATTACAAACTTTACCAAAAACTAGTCTAAAAGTAGACATCCCTATGGGGTTTTATAGGAATTTTTATAAGCCCAAAGTTATTCACTAAGTCTTTCAGATCAGTATTTTCTTGTGGGATTAACAATTCTCTCAAGCACCCTTTTAACTTCATTATTGGATAGTTATATCATGCCATTTTTTGGGGGTGATATGCAATTGTTGTTTTTTGTACAACCCCATTATTTTTTCCCAAGAGATTACATGTCCCGATTAAAGAAATGAGTTACTAGGCCACTTACCAAGGAACGTGGAGCTCTAAATCGATGGGAAATGTAGGTTTTGAGGAACTCACTAACAATATCTGCATTATCTTTCCTAGTGGGTTTGGACTTAACCCACCAATAAATAAAGTTTACCATAAGAAAAATGTAAGATAATCTATTGGAAGAGGGTAATTGTCCCATTAAATCAATTCCCCAAATATTTAATATATCATAGAAGATTAAGGGGTTTGGAAGCATTTCATTTTATTTTGGAAATTGGGACTGACTTTTGGAAAGTGGGACATAATTGATAGAACTCAAGTGATTTCATGAAGAGTGAATACTAGAAGAATCCATAGTCAAGTACCTTTTTCAAGGTCCTTTGTGGTCCAAAGTGTCCATCATTGGGTATTGAGTTGTAGAATTATAAGATGGAGGAATGTTCATTTTCATTAACAAATCTCATAATCACCATGTCAGCCTCAATTTTTATAAGATTATTATCTTCCCAAAAACGTATTTTAAATCAATTTTAATCTTTTATTTTTTGTTCTTTTGAAAACATTTCTGAAAAAACACCATGAACCAAGTAATTTAGAATTGGGGTATACATGGTATCATTTTAGTGAGATATGGGAGGTGTTTAGTGGAAAATTAAGGATCAGTGATTTCATAATGAGAAGTATTAAATATTCTACTCAAGTGATTAGCCATGGGGTTTTATTTTCCAGGTCTATATTTGATATCATGGTCAAACTCTTGGAGAATCAGTATCTATATTATTATCCATGATTTGGAATCACTTTTCTTGAGTAAGAATTATAATGCTGAGTGTTCTATAAAGATGGCTATTTTCGAACCTAAGAGATAGGTCTAAAATTTATCAAAGGTAAAAATCATATCTAAAAGTTCCTTTTTTAGTGACAGTGTAGTGTGATTGAGTTTCATCTAGTGTTTTTTAGGAATAATTGATGACATGATATTTTTTTGTCTTGTTTGACTAATAATAATCCTAATTCTTCTATCAGAAGCATAAAAAAATAAATTCAAAGGGTAATAACCAATATGGGGGTTGGGTTATCTAGGAAGATGTAAGAATATCTTTGAGTTCAACGAATTTTGTATTTTAAGCCTCATCGAAATGGAATGTAACATAATTTTTTGTAGACTTGTGAGTGGGAGGGAACTGGTACAAATGTTCTAGATGAATATTCGATAGAATTTGGTATGAACAAGAAATAAATGGATGTATCAAACTGATGTGGGTTCAGGAAGTGATTGGATCACCTAAAATTTATATTTTTCAACTAGAATAACCTATTGTAAAATTATGTTTCGTAAAACAATACCATTAATAACAATGATGTGACATTTTTCAAAATTTATCATAAGGTTACATTTGAAATACTTTTGTAGGACTAGATATATAGAATCTATGAAATTTTCAAATACATTTCTTAAATGGTAAATTTATCCATTAAGACCTCCATGAAATGCTTAATGAATTCATAAAAGACAATCATCATACACCTATAGAATGTTGTAGAATAATTTCAAATGAGAAAATGCATTCTTCTATATACGTATATTTAAATGGGGAATGTGAATGTAGTTTTTCCATGGTATTGAGGTGAGAATGGAATTTAGAAGTAGTTGGTGTATCCATCAAGAAATCCATAATGCGACTTTCGGGATAATCATTATAGCATTTGATCAAGTAAAAGAAGAGGATGTCGATATTTTAGTGTTTCAATGTTCAATTTTTTGATAATCGATGCAAAAACACCATTTTTTTCACTCGAGTTGTGACCACCCATCATTGTTCATTTGTGAATACATTTGTTACAACCTTTATAGGTACTTTATGAAACTAAATAACCCATTCACTATCAAAAATAGGGTATATAATATGAGATTGAAGAAGCTTAGTTATCCTTTCTCTAACTACAAAAATCATGAGTGGATTGAGTCTACTTTGTGGTTCTATGATTGGTTTGGATGATTATTATAGATGGATGTGATGCATGAAAAGGGAAGTTCTGATGCCTTGTATGACATATAGGGTCCAAACTAAGTCCCTTTCTTCCTCTAACACATGAACAAGTTTGAATCCTTAGATTCAGTAAGTGAAACAAAGACAATGAAAAGAAAAGAGTGATTATAGAAAAGTAATGTATATTTCAGGTATGTAGGAATAGGTTTCAAACCAGTTTCACACTTTAGTTTTGGGATAAAAAAATTAGAATTAGTGAAATGGATTGAAATTGGTTTTGTTTTATTTTCATCAATATTGTTTGAGGTGGATAGGTAGAGATTAGAGTTGAGATCAGATTATAAAGAGTTTTTAAGATCTTTTATATTGATGGTGTTTATGAATAGAAGGTTAACATCAACTTCCTCATTTATGACTTGGTTAATCATGGTAAAAATTTCACTAAATCCTATCTCATTATAACATAATGAACATGATGGAATGGGGGTGAATAAACTCTTATAAATTTCCTTGGAATCATGGATAGAGAATTCAAATATATCCTCTGATGGGTATCACATGGCTTGAAAAATATTGAACTTGACTAGTTGGTCACCAAATTCCATGGATAAGATGTTTGAATGGACATCAATATAAATTATAGCTGTCATAAGGAATGGTATTCATATAATTAAGGGAGATTGAGAATTAGAAGCCTCACCTTCCATGTCACAGACATAAAAATTAGCTGCGAAGATAGGATCATTGAACTAGAAAAGGAACACTTCGATTATTCCTTTAGGAAAGGAAATGCATTGATTTGATAACTAGATAAAAAAACTTGTTGGGTGCAAGATACCTAGACCGATGTTTTGGAATATGTATTTTGGAATGGCATTTATCAATGATCCTATGTCTATGAGTGCATCATCAAAGTTATAAATCTTTTTTTTTTTGGTATGGAACCACAATGGTCCTTAGATATTAGAATTTCACGGGAATAGATTGTTGGGTTGAAACATTTTAAATGGTCCTAAGTTTTATTTTATGGGAGAAAATTCCTTAAGAAACTTTTAATACTTAATGATTTTTTTGATGACATCCAAGAGGGGAATGTTCACTTCAACACGTTTAAACAAGTCAATCATTTCAGAATCAGGATGAAAGGGATTTTAGACTTAGAGACGGTTTGGGGAAATAGAATTAGATCCCCTAGTGAACTGATAGGAGGAGACGGGGTGACTTTAGGTTCTTTTTCTATATTTTTTTCTTTTTTTTTCTAACTCAACATTCAATGTTTCTTTCAGGGATCCATCATGAGGCATGGAAAAAAAATTTCCCGATCAAAGTGAAATTTCACTTACATTACCCTTGGGGTTGGGAAATGGTTGAGTTGGGATTTGGAAATGATTGGATTTTTTTATGACTTAAGTGGTATTCAAGTTAACCAATTTAATTTCAATGTTTTTAGGTTAGAATGGGTGAAGAAGTCATGATATTCCCCAAACAATTTCCCATGGATTCCTAGAAAAAATAGGTATGTCCCGCATTAGGATTTCCATGATTTGGGTTTTTTAGAAAGTGTTTGTATTATGTTGGGAATTGGGAAGGCTCACTAAGATAGTGGAAGTCAGGAGGATCAGTAGGAGGATTTCTCCTTTGATGTTTATGAACAAAGGAAGAAGGTTGTTAGAAGTTACCACCACCTTAGCTGTATTGGAATTGGGTTTTTATTTTTTAGGAGGGAATTGAGGGGGATGAGAGATTAGATTACCATACCTCAAGTCAGGGTTATATATAGAAGAGAAGGAATCAAAGTTGGTTTGGTTAGAGTATCTATTAATCTATCCTATTTGTTTAGGGTTGGTGTTCCTCTAAGCATATTTTTTGACGATCTTCATTTTTACTAATGAATTTGATGGATCATATTGTATTTGTGGATATGTGTTAGTTGTATGAGTTGGTGAGTTATAGATTCCCTAATTTTTCATAGGTTTGAGGAATAGAGATTGTGGGGAAGATGGGGTTGGGACTTTGGATTCCATGACTAGTTTTTGCACAAGACCTGCAATCTCACTCATCCACTCAGTCATCTAGTTGGCTTCTATGGATTGATTATTTTGGACTTGTTTGAATTTAGATTTTTCCCGAGTATGGAATTGTTTTCTTTGTGCAACCATGTTACTTATGAGATCTCATGAAGTGTCAGTTATTTTGTTAACAAGATCACTACCACTTGCAACATCAATGATATTTTGATCCATAGAAAATAACCCTCATATATGTATTAGATCAATATTTTTTAGAGATTCGATGGTGTGGGAATGTTTCCACAAGATTTTTGAACCTCTCTCAAAACTCATGGAGTGATTCATTAGGTAATTGATGGATACCACCAATTTTCTTTCGGATATAAATGGTATGAGAATTAGGGAAGAATTTTTCTCAAAATAGGTGATTTAGGTCATTCAATGTGTTGTTGGAACCATGAGGGAGGTAACAGAGTCATGACTTGGTGAAGTTAGATAGGGAGAAAGGTAATTCTTAAAGTTTTATTTGTTCTTCAGAATCCCCTTAAGGTTTTATAGTAGAGAATACCACATGAAACTATTTGAGGGGAAGATGAGAATTCTCATAGAATAGCTCATAGAAATGAGAAAAAATATTAATAAAACCATATTTGAGTTAGAAATCATCCTTGATATTTGGATATCGAATACTAATAGGTTGGTAATTCAAATTAGGGTAAGCGATTTCTTTAATGGTTTGTTCCCTAGGATTAACCACGTATAGATCATTTGAATGGGTAGAAAATGGGTATGGAGTGATTTGATTATCCCTAATGTTACTCCTAGGTCAATGAATATTTTTATTGATTTTAGGGTTAAACAAATATGATGGGTTGTCTGGGTGGCCACGGGGAATTCATAGTTATTTTGAAAGGTTGAAAAACGTATGGTTTTTATTGTGTTTTTCTAAGATTTTTTTATTTTTTTATTTTTTAGGTTTATAATTATTTTTACAAACATAAACAATGATTGAATACTTAACACACTATCCCCAACAACAGTTCCATTTGAAGCATGAACAATCCTCACCTATAGACCTCTCAAAGGTTCAATGCTCCTCTATTATATATAGTGACACTCGAGTTAAATCCTCGATGATGCTAGAATTTTTTTAGAGTCGATTATTTTTAAATTTGTGTCTTAAATTTTGGGGGGGGGGGGTGTTGGTAGAGATGAATTGAATTGATTTGACCCAATTATGTGTATGTTAGAATTCCACATTGGTTTTCTCTATCATGTATTTTTTTCTTGTGTCTATAAATAAAGTGTTCTGAATCTCATTGAGGTAAGGAGTATGATTCTACATGGTATTAGAGGAGGTTACCTAACCCTAGCTATCCCTCTTGTGTTTTTTCTTATCCACCCCCACTATTCCTAGCCACCTCCTATGAGACCCTCCGATGTTTTCCTGTACTTCGCCCCACCTTACATCACCCCAACATACACTACCCTTCTCTATTGGACATGAAAGTCCCTGAATACCACCCTCCCATACATCCAACCCGATCGATTCCCCCACACACCTACACTTCAGGACCATCACTCTCCCCTACTACTTTGAATACATATAACCACTCTCAGAGCCTCAAATTTTCATCATCTAATCCCCCTACATCCTCCCTCCTTGTGAGCCTGTTACACCCAGTGTGCCTGACCACCCATGTGTCTCCCCTAGAGAGGACACCTCTATCTTCCTCCCTTTATGGAATCTTACTACCCAGGTGCACCCTAACATCCATACTAATGGTTCTTCTTGCAAAAAACCCTTGACAGTTGCCACCCTCTCCTATCACGTAGTGACTCTTCTGATCTATGGCCCCTACTATGTACACCTATGTGCCAACTGCGGCCAGTTCCCTTAGGAAACACCTCCAATAACCTATTCCTTCACCTCCTCTACGTGCACCCCAACCTCTCCCTTTTGTTGAACACATGTAGTGCTCCATGTACCATCCTCCCAGAACCCCTTCTCACTATGGTTTACCTCTCCGACATCACACCATCATCAGATTGTGGTCATAGTTTCTTACTACCATTGGTGCAACCCTACCTTTCTTGTTGAGTCCATATTTCCCATCTCTAACAATTCTTATTGGGTGGGTTCTAGATTCCTCTTCCAAATCTCCTTTCATACATGGAATAATCCTTTCCACCATCTAATATCCATCAGAACCTAGAACTCCTTATGGTTGATATTGCGCTCATACACTCTCATCGGGATTCTTTGACACCTACCTATTCTTCGGTCTCTATTTCTCATACTTATGGTCCTGATGATTGTACATCTCATTGATCAACAACTTGGATTCTTGGTTCTAGTGCTTCTAAGCATCTCATAGGTGATGAAAGTATACTTACTACCTATCATTTATATGCCGGTGCTACTTCAATTACTATTGATGATGGATATATAGTTCTTATTACATAATTTGACATATGATATTTGACTCCTTATATTCACCTAGATTCAGTGGAACATGTTCCTCATAGTCCTTTCAATATTCTCTCCATCAGTAAACTCACAAAGGACATAAATTGTATTTCTATTTTTATATCTTCTTTTGTTGTTTTTGAGGATCAGTTGATGAATTATGAGTTTGGTTGAGGTCTTCCTAGGGATGGGGTATACATGGTTGATACCCCACTATAATTTTCTTTCTTATCCACCTATTCTCATGACATCGACATACATTTTCACCATGTTCATCCACCAGCTTCAATATTTTAAAATTTTTCACCCATTTCAATACACACCGTTCCTTACATTTTGATTATTGTAATTTTTTGAAATATAATCAGGAAATTTATGATCCTCATTTCGTGACACATGAATATAACCCTTTTTACTTAGTTCATTCCTATGTATGGGTTCCCAACAGGGTTCATAGTCAGTTAAGGAACCATGATTATATATCCTTTATTGATTACTTATCTCGGATGAAATGAATATATCTCATTCATGATCATTCAGATCTGTGATATATATTAAAAAAAATTTACCATGAAATTCACACTCAATTATCCAATATTATTAAATGCATCTACTCAAAAAATGGTTGAGAATATTTATATTCTTATCTTTATAAATTTTTCAAAGATCATGGTGTCCTCCATCAAACATATTTCCTTGATACCCCTCATAAGAATGGTGTGGTTGAGTATAAACATCATCATATTCTGGAAACTGACTGGGCCCTATTATTTCACATGTAAGTTCCTCTTATTTTGGGGGGGGGGGTATATTATTAATATCATATATATTTTCAATCATTTTACTTCTTCCATTCTTCAGGGGGAGAGTCTATTTTTGATTTATTCCCCTATCTTCCTCTCCACCCTCTTCCACTTCACGTGTTTGGGTATCTTTTTTATGTTCATGATACTCTTCCTCATCTATCTAAAATTTCCCCAAAGGCCCTCTATTGTATATTTCTGGGAAACTATCATAACCTACATGACTACTGTTGTTTCTCTTCTGACTTGTACTATTATATCATCTATAGTTATGTATAATTTTTTGATAAGTCTCTATTTTTATCCTACCACCCACTCCTCATCTAGATTCCACCATCGATGATTGTCTTCCTCTCACCATCCACCCACCCCTAACTCAGTTGACCCGATTAAATGATCTTCTCTTTGGATATATCTACTATCATCATCCATCGAAAATGCCCCTTTCGTAGAATGAGGGAACTATTTCCCTAACTCAATCTATCATTCTTATTATAGGAACATATGAATTTTTGATTTACTTAAGGAAAGGTACTCACTATTTCTAGAATAATTCTCTATACATAACTTAAAACAAAGGATTATTTTATTTGGAGATGATATCTATTCATTATATGGGTTATGAGGATAAATATCACCCTAGTTTACTTCAATAAATGTAGGATTAATTTTAGAACAAGGATGATAATCACACCTTGGATCTGGTCCCCCTTCTGATAGGTAAACTTGTTGTTAGCAGAAGATTGATTTATTCAGTCTATTTAAATGAAAATGGTACTCTTCATTGCCTTAAATACCATATTCTGGAAAAAGGATTCCCTCGGACATATGGTTTCGATTATTTGGATAACTTCTTCCCAATTTCTTAACTGGACTCTGTTCGGTATTATATATCTCTTTCAGCTTCCCAAAATTGTCCACTTCATCAAATTGATATCAAGAATACATTTCTCAATGGTCCTATTAAAGAAGAAATATATCTAAAACAACCTCCTAGCTTCCTTTCCATTAGGATTGAGCCTCATGTTCAGCTTCTTCAGTCTCTTTATGGGATCAAAAAGTCTCCTCATGCGTTGTTGGACAAATTTTTCACCATTATCAATATTGTTGGTTTGTCTCAGAGTATGAAGGATCACACTCTTTTCTATCAAAAGATGTCCTTGGGATGTATCATGTTAGTTTAATATGTTAATGATATCATTATTACTAAGAGTGATTCACTTGGAATTACCCATATCAAGTATAATCTCCAGAAACAGTTTTATAACAAATACATGGGTCCTTTGAAATATTTTCTTAGCATTGATGCCTCCCATTCTCCATCCAGTATCTTCCTTTGATAATGAAAATATGCATTGGATATCTTATAAGATACTAGCTTATGTTATAAAACATCCGTTGAAAATCCGGCTGATCTAGGGGATAGTCTCTATATGCTTCCACTAAATAATATTCTCATCCAGAGAGGTATCATCATCTTATGGGGAAGCTCAATTATCTTACCATGAATCATCCAAATATTGTGTACAATGTCATCAAGGCTATTCAATTCATGGAACATCCAACATAATCTCAATGTGAAGTTTTCCTTCACATTATAAAATACATTAAGAAATACTATGACTGTGGTATTTGGTATTCACATCAAAATCATCTAAAATTTGAGGTATTAATTGACGCTAACTACATTGGATGCTTGTCTACCCAAAAGTCTATATCTGGGTTTTCATTTTTTCTGGTTGGAATTTTATTCTCTTAGTGAAGAAACAAACAAAATATTATCTCAATATCTTGTGTTAAATATAAATACTATGAGATGAACATTTTCACTAATAAAATTTTTAGGCTTCAGAAATTTTTTCATGAAATTGGTTTCCCATCACATAATTCTTCTCATAGTTGGTGTGGTAATGAGAGGACCATGAAGATTTCTTCTAATCCATTTTTAAATAAACACAAGAAGCATATTATGATTTACTATCACTTTATTCAGAATCACCTAGATCACAAACACATCAAATTTATATTCATTCCAATAGATCATCACCTTTTTGACATCTTCACCAAAGGATTTTCGGGAGCTTGATTAGATTATTTATACACCCAGCTGGGCATCCATAGCATTTACATCCTATCTTGTGGGGGAGTGAGTTCGGTATTTTTATTTTCCTCTATTTTTTTGGAATATTCTTCCAAGATAAACCAATTATAGCTTCAGGGGGTATTGGATCCAATTATGTGTATATTAGAGTCCCACATTGATTCTTTCTATCTTGTATTTTTTCCCAATATCTATAAATAAAGGGGTATGCCTCTCATTGATGTAAGGAGAACAGTTCTATAAAATTGATTGATGGGTGAAGTTTGATTTAAGAAATTTGATTGATATTTGTGTGATTCTATTATTAGGTATTTAATCTTATGATATCCTTGAGATTTTGGTGATATTTCATTAAATTAACACTCACTTAACAAGATGATTTTGATCTTAATTCCCAAGTGTTGAGGATTTAATCCAATTCTTAACTTAACTAGGATTCTAATCTCAATAAATTTTTGTTTATGGTAGTGTATATATGGTTTCAATAATCTATGGAATCTTCACATTAAACAAGACATGTCATTATTCCATGAAATTTTAAATTTAACATACAAAATGTTAACCAAGAGAATATTTAACTAGAAAAACCTCTCAGTCACATGAAATACAAAAATTATGACTCACCCAAATGAATGATTTAATCAATCACTGATATTTTTGTTAATATAGTTTATTATATATAGGTTGATGAGTTAATAAGAGAAGGAAAATAATGGGACAAGGTAAAATTAGTGTGTCGAACACACCTACAAATGATGAAGAAAATTAAACACCAAATGTTGATTGAATAAGAAATTGAAAGAAGAGAATGGTTTTTAACTTCATTTAATTTTTTTAAGAGAATTAATATTAAACTAAAAAATTTGGATTAGAATAATATATGATAAAGACAATTTCATTAATATTTAAACAAAATTACAACTCAAACAGCTATAAGATTAAAAATTAGAGAGAACAGAAAAGAACATGAAAAAAGAGTAGAGGAAAGATATCTCAAGTAGAAAATTGAGTTTTTCAGGTCCTCTTAAGCCTTTCAAATGGATATGGTCATGTCAATTTATTATTTTAACTCTAAAATATCAACCTCTTGAAAAGAGAAGAGGGAAGTGTATTTATATCCCAAGGTGGTGGACAATTTTTCATCCAATATTTCTCCTCAAGTTGGATAAACCATATTATGATTTATATAGAAAGATATTAAGAATTTTCCTTATTAAATGTTTTATATATGATATGGATAGTTCAAACATCAAATTTAGTAGCCATTGGACTTTCGAAGACAAATGTTTGACTATTTTCTCAAACCATGTGCTGTTATCCAGTTTTTTGTTGAGTATTTCCATGGTCTTAATGTGAATTAATTTATGTCATCGAAGATGTCTTAAAATTTGATCCATTTATTGTAAAAATATGGGCACATATTCTCCCCAAAAAAATACACTGCAATTGGAATTCTATATTGGGATAAAAATCCTGAATTTTTTTAGTTTTCAAATCCTATATAGAATGGAGGGCTGGACATTCATGCAAGCCCATTATTGATTGAGTTGGTCCTTGAAATTTTTAATAAAGATGTTTTTATATATCCTAAAAAAATTGTGGAGTTTCATCAAAGTTGTATGTCTTTTTTAATCTTAAAAGTTTAATCTTCATGGAAGGTTCAGTTTTCTCCATGGATTTGGTGGACCTTCTTGTCTGGTCCATATAACATTTTAGATCACTGAATTATCCAAAGATCCAGTTCAATATTTTGCAGTACATTAGATTAGGAACCCTAAAAACATGAATCAACCTATTTGGATTATTAGGGTGATCATTATGATTAAAATTGTAATCTTACTTGAATTTGGATTAATTCAAATGATTCTCAATATTTGTATTTAATATTAATACATGGGTAAATTCATACCAATTATGAATTTTTCCATAAAATTATATTAAATGAATAGATAAAAAGTTATGAATAACTTTATAACATCACATGCGCTAGAAATATCAATGTTTAGGATATCCAGTGTTAAAATTTACTTTATGTTTAAAAGTATGCTAGACTCGACCCATTTATCATTTATTATTTTTCTATCCAAAAGAAAGGTTGTATCTATAATGGTTATGGTTTGAAAAACATGTAATTTTTGTTTCCAATACTAATATTTTCCCCATAACTATGGATTTATATCAAATAAATATCAATATTTGGTGTCTTATTTCTTTTTTATTGGTGTACGTGTGATTGTTTCATCATTAGGGATTCAACAATTGGTATATTATTATCTAGGTTAGGTTTTCTATTTGGATACTAAGAATTGAATATAGGATTTATTATTTATTTGAAGTGAATATGTCAATAATCCACCAATTTTTCATTGTGATATTCAATACGTTGAATTATTTTTCTTCATGGAATGTAAAGATGTGGTTACTTATAGTCAGTAGGGACACTGACACAGGGGGATCCGACTGAGTTTCCAATTTATATGAGTGTAGTGGATTTGGTGATTATTTTGTTAAGGGAACAAAATGTGATATTATTAAGTTTTTTAGATGAGGTTTTATAGAAATTTAATGTTTAAGCGACAATAAATGAATTCAAAATAAATAATAATAATATTTTTACAAAAAACCATTAACAAATAGACTTTATATAAACAGATGTATAATCAGGAGGATCAGTGATGGAGGTAGTGTCAGTAGACCATAGGAGAAGCGAGAAATGATGGTGGAGGGTGACAATTGACTATGAGTGATGAAGAAAATGGTGACATGGGACGAGAAGACTGATAGAGACCAGATGGAATCAGGGTCAGTGTACCACCACAAATTATCATATTCAGTACAGGCAGTGAACTGGACAATCTAGTCCATTGGAACTATGAAAAAATCGGGGTGGAACTTTCATTGTTCACCAGAATAGTGAAAGTACCACCTAAGATTGGTCCTGGTTCTAGTGGACTGGATCATCTAGTTTACTAGCTAAATTGGAGATGATTCTAGTTTGTATAATACAAATGGGGCTTTGGGCCTATTTGTTTGAATTTGGGTTATAGGCTTTGAACCCTATTGAAAATATGCCTAAGGAAAAAATATATATGACATTACATACATTTTAAAAGCATATTATATGAAACAATGTATATAAATGCTAAAGATTTAAAAAATTATGTGCCCCTCGCAATTGAGTGGGGTGGTAGGGGGGGAATGGGTTTGGGGTGTCGGTCATAGGGTCACATCCCTAGGATTCTTTCTTTTCAAGTTTATTTATAGTGTGTGTACTGCTATTGGTAGTTGTAACACACCTTTTGATATAAAAAATTATTTCATTCCAAGAGAATCATAATAATTTCAATAATGTTATCCAATATTTTCAAGGAGTTATGGTGAATACAATGGAAGAAGATCAGGTGATTTTTCTTTTATGTTGTTTTCCAAACATTGATTTTTTTTAAAAACGTGGCTTATGTCAAGTTAACAACAAATATTATTGACAAGAAAAATTTTATGCAATAATGATAATTGAAATAGGTTTTTATACATGATAATTCTCTTAATCTAGGTCAAATAAGGGGAGAAGTAAGAAAAGGATGGAAATTTAAAAATATGTCATTATCGAAATCAAGGTATGATGTGATGAATTTTTTTTTATGTAAACTAAAGATACACTTATAAAAGTTATCCATAGATATCAAAATCAAGTCATAAAGTTAAAATAAGTTATGATCATCAATATGTCAGGCTTGGTTAAGGTTTGGGTCCTTGATGTTGGTCCTTCATATCTTATGTCCTTCCCTAAGGAGTCATTCCCTTTTTATAAAAAGTGGTCTGGTAGTGTAAATTTGTGGGATAATGAAAACATTAAGGTTAAGATCAGTGGATATGTACATGATATAGATGAATGATGGGGCACTCATATCATTTCATGTAACTCCCCAAGATTTTAATACAACACTATTTTCGATATCGTATTCAACACACAACACTGGGTTTAAATGAATCGTGATATAATAATTAAATATTATTATTTAAAATTGGGAGATATAATATAGTAATTAAATTTTATAGAATAAATAATTTTAACTTATTTGTGAAATTTATACAAAGTTCTTAATAAATATGAATGTATTGATAATAAATTAAGAAATAAGAACTCAATTTATAATAAGAAAATTTCTATTTGACAAAAAAATGGTTCCTTCAAAAATGATTTTTATTATTTTTTGTGATAAAATATCATGAATTCATGGAACTTTTAGAAATATTATTTTATAAAATGAATATAATTTTTGAAATCATATGATCAAAATTTAGTTATGGTGAAATTTTGGGAATTTTTTGAAAAGTTTGATTTTTTTTGGAATAGTTAAAATTACCAATTTTTCAAATACTGTCAATAATTTTCATTATATAAGGTAAATTAAAAGTTCAATTATATTGTGGATTCGGTATTAAATTGAATTATTAAATATTTTCTCTAGAATAATCCAATTAATTTCATTTGAATCATCAATTTGCATGATTTTCGTATAAATTTTTTATGCCTAAAAATGATGTTTTCTATAAACTATTCTGAAATTCATAAAGTTCATCCAATTTAATTAATTAAAATAACCACTGTTAAGTAAATGTTTAAATGTAATGAAGATATTATTAATAAATTTATTTTAATTTAAATTCATATAATAATTATTTCTAGACATAAAGTTGATATATATATATATATATGGTACTTGAGGTAAAATTACAATGAAGCACACACAGACACAAAAGAAATTAATAACCCCCAAGGGATAACTTTCACATCAAGACCATTATATATTTATATGTTCATTGTTATAGACTCGTAGAGTCATTTTTGTAGAAGTACCATAGGCATACATCACCTAGTCCCAAAGGCCTGTCATCAACAGACCCATAAGGCCCTGAAATCCCATGCACCTCACGAAACTTTGGTCATTACCCTATGACCATTGTAGATTAGAAGTAGACTACCTTGGTATCCATAAATCCTCCCATATAGAGATCACTGATGAACATACCCTCCCCTGAAACCTTTCATTGCTTAGGCCCCCACCATGTATGCATTTCGTATTCCTCCTAACAACTCCACTAAAACCTTTTCTCCTACCATCAACTCGCTGATTTTTGTATCATGAAGCTTCCCTTGCTGCACCTATAGTTAGACCCCCATCCAATCACAGGCTTCCGAGAAGCTTCCTTACTGTGCGACCACTGTACCACCACTGCTTTTTTAGAATGGGGGTTCAAATTTATCCATTACCAATGTCTACACCAAGATATGCCTCACTTGTCGTAACCATTGTCTATCTGGACCCCATAGTTGAATAGACTTGAGTATTTAAAAAATTTTCACTTCTCCTCAATTATAAAATAGAACCCTATTTCCTCAATTTTAACACCTCTTAAGCCATTTAGATTGATTAATACCTACAAAAATATCTCCCCAACATCCGTATCCACATTCTAGAGCTTTTAGTCTTCGCAAAAGAGCAACTATAGGGTCCCTAATAAAAGATCGAAATGAGGTCTTTCTAAGAGAAGGTAGTCGTCTTCACCGTGATCCTTCATATTATACTTATTTTTCCACATTTAATTATATCTTAAAAATTAAAATATAATAACTCCAGTATATTATATATCCTTAGATGTTATTATGTTTATTTCATAATATTTATCCATCTCCTATTATATCAAATGGGAAATAAAACAATTGTTCATGTGTATGGAGGACTACCACCTCATGAACAGATGTAATTAATTTTCCATATTTTCTTTTAAAAAATATTTGTGGTGATGGATTTAATTTTTATATGTGATATTCATGAAATATTAATCATTATGAAAAAAATAAAATATCCTATACCTTTTTTCCTTACAATCCATTGAAAATGTTAACATCATTCATCTGTACGCTAGACTATCACCTTGTGAAGCGATGTGATACCTTTTTTTATCACCCCATAACATGAATGGTATATGTAAGTGTATTTAAAGAAATAATATTATATTTATGATATAATTATAATTTTAGAAATATAAAATAACACTTAAATTCTTTCTATCATGATCATTAAAAAATGAAGATGTTACTTATGTGTACGTATGACCCACCGTCTCCATGATTACAACGTAGTTCATTTTTCAGAACCATATTTCATGGAAGGTTTTAAAAGTATAATTAACATATAAAAATTATAATTATATAATTATTATTATTATATAGATGATGTAAAAATGACCCCTTTGACCACGGTCAACACAACGATGTCATCTCTATATTATGAATTGAGCATCCTCAAAACACCTGATACAGACATAACTAAATAAGCAATTAAATATGTCATTAAAAAGATGGAGAAAATGGTTTAACTATAAGTGATTAAACCTGGAAAATGTTATTAAGAAATTTAATAATTTATATATGTTTATTTTGAATGATATAAATGGTATAAACAGTAATTCTTGACTCAAGGTAAGGGATTTCTCCTCTCACTTTTAATTTTGTGAGACACATTCCATATTCACAACTTATTTATTTTTCGTGTTGTATATACTATAGATTTGAATGATATATCAAAAATATACTTATCTTTATGGAATTAAAAGTTTCATTATAAGTTACTTATTTCATGGGTGTTATTATTTGAAAGTTACCAAAGTGATAACGGTTTCTTACTTCAATCAAATTTTAATCAGAATTGTTTATGCCTGAATTATACATTGAAGGAAATTATTTGATCATTATATAATAAACCCATTTCATTTTCCCCCTCTATTAATTCATGATATTTTAAAGTAATAATACCATTTTCCTTTCTTTGGTACTTAGAATTATTGATAGTATATTTTTATGAAAACTACCTTTATTTTTCGCTTCGATTGAAATTCCATTTTCTTCCATATACATGTTTTCTAAATATATTTTTTCGAATGTTTTTAAAATCATCCAAATGATTTATTAAAGAAAATTTTACCCATGTTTGATTTTTTTTAAATATTCTTTTGAAATTATTATTCTTCTCTTTTTCTAAAAAAGGAACCTATTAACCTTGTTTACAATAGTTTAAATGGATTTTTTAACATATACAACATGTATATAATTACATTACATGATGGACACACAATTATCATAATCTTACTTTATAAGTTTTCATGGTTATTTTTTAAGATTTTTTTTCAATAATTTTTTATAATTTTTTTTAAATTTTTTACATTTTCAAGAAGTGTTTTCAAATTGAAAAGGGTATTTTTCTTAAGAAGTATTCCATGTAATATTTTAAAGGAATTTTTATCAGAGAAAAAAACATTTAATGTTATGGATTGATTATAAATTATTCATATATTTATCTAACATATATGACTAAATTTTTATCCCATAATTTTAAGGGGTAATGCATGCCTTATGTTCATCTCTCAAATGTCTACATTCAGAGATATCTTTTGATTATGATATGAAGAAAGATTATGGAAAACATTTTATTTTAATGGATAATTATTATTTTTATTAATTTTCATTGATTTTTTATGTGGAACACATATGAATGTACATGATATGACTGTGATGGGTGAGCCTAGAATTATGTATCCCTATAATGAATTGGGTAATATTTTAGTCTCATGAGACATCATGGATGAGATTAAGTAGTGAACCAAATTCATTATGGGACTCTTTTAACCATGTGATTTTGTATCATCAGTTATCCTTGACTTATATTAATGTCATGTTTTATATTACTACCACTTCTCCTATGATGTCATGATTTATGATACCATGTTCTTTTTGTTATGATCCCATGAGATTACTCTTGAGAATTATATTTTATGATATCAATTTATAATTTTGAATCACAAGTTATGCATCTTTATGAGGTTTATTCAATTGATCATCTTTTTAACTTTCCCCTTTTGTCTATACATTCCCTAGGTTATCTCATATAGTTTTACGATCTCGAAATTATTTAGAAGTACACTAAATAGAATAAAAATAAAAATATTATGTTATATTTTATTTTGATATTTTATGTACCCAGTCTTTTAAATACATTATTCCTCATAATATTTGGTCCACAATTATTGGATGTTTATGTTAAAAATCCTGGAAGAATTTGTGTAAAAGTCTTAGGTCACTATAGTTTGTTTTAGGGAAAGTGATAGTCATTTTTTGGGATTAGGATAAGATAAATTTTGTAAAAAAACCAGGGTATAAGTTTAAGTATAGAATAACTTCCCAAATCATTGATAAGGAAATGATTATATTGTTTTTCAAAGAAATTACATCCTTGTATGGATACTACAAGTTAATTATTTTCTAGAATAGTTACATCTAGGGTTAATAACTCTGAAAAGGGCGCATTGGGATTTGACTCAATCATTTCCTAATGCATGAAAACCAGCATTACTGCACACCTGATTTGACACTTCTTAAAGATATGCTTATTTTAATTTACATTTTCTCTATGAAATATCATGAATAATAAGATAATATAACCTATGTAAACATAAGATATTACATAGAGATAGTTTATAAACCTAAAGTGTCTTGGGTTGATATTATAAGGTCATTAATAAGTTTAAAGTCATAAATACCCATTTTGTGGTTTTATGTGATGAGAGTTTAAAATGATTAAGGATAATTTTGGGAGACATTTATAGGAATACAATTTTTTAGTTTAGTATATGTTTTTGTAAAAAATTTATTTGTCGTATAATTCTTTAACAATTTTTGGACATGAGTTTAATATTATTGATAATATTTATGGTTAATTTGATCATTAATGTTAAGTTAATAATATTAAATTAAAATAATTTTATTTTATAAGAAAACATAAGATATATAGAAGAATTTAGCAGTTAAAAACTTATTTGATGATTAATTTTATTTTTAGGATGTTCGTTATATTTTTGGGAATTTCATAAGAATTATATTAATATTATTCTAGAAAAAGTACAACTCATATACCATAGGACAACTCATCATATCAGGTAAGGGCACAGAGCATGAACCCACAACCAAAGGGGGATAAGGATGTAATGCTTACCACTGTCCTATATAATGTCTGGGTTGGTATGGAATTGTTTTTCTTAAATTATTTAATGGATAAATATTAATTTGATTTTTGGGAAACATATTATAGGATCAAATATTTTTGAATATAAAGGATTTTGAGGTGATTAATGATATTTTGATAAATATTTAATTGGATTGTGATATATATAACCCATAATTGTAACTTTCTATATAATATGAAATATTTTTTGGGAAAACACAAGTAAATTTTTTTATGTTGAGGTTATTTAGGATATATGGGTTTTTTTTGGAACAATATATGTTGAACCTTTTGTGGAAATTTTGATGTAATGTGCATTATATCTTTATATGAAGGTCTATAAATTTATGTTATTATCATACATTGCGGTAAAAATTTCAGTTTTTGTTAATATTTAAAGACAAGAGGAATATATTGCTACCATTTTGTGGATTATGTGCTCTATTGGAAGTTTATTTTAGTGTTTTGGGCATGAAAATTCATTTGAATACTCATAATTTGGATAAAAAGATGATATTTTGGTGAAAATTTGTTAATGGATAAAATTATACATTTTATGTAATTATATATCCCTATGTTCTTAATCTATATGGAAAATGGATCCCTCAACTTTTTGAAAAAGATCTTGAATAAAAATGTTATTCACTTTTGATAAATCAATTATCTATTATCTCTAAAAAAGAAGTATAAAATTATCTCCTAAATGTATATTATTTCCAAATATATGTTTTCACTTCCCATTAATTCTCATCTTTTTAGAAACCTAGTTATTAGATAACCTTCATATTTCCTTTTCCTTTCTTTTTAAGAGGAATTTTTATTAACCCTTTTTACGATATAGTATTTCAACAAATGTATTTGAAAATATCAATCCCTTGACTAATTAATACAAGTTAAAACTCAACAGATTAAATTTATTTAATGGGGCATAATGTAACACCCCCATATTTTAAAATAAAACTAATTTTTAGTGCATATTTAACACATAATACTGGGTTTAAACCAACCATGATATAATATTAAAATATTATTATTTGAACATGACTAATTTAACATAGCCTTTAAATTGGAGGGTATTAATATAATGAACTAATTCATGAAATTTATATAAAGGTTATAATAAATATTAATTTACTAATAAATTATTAATGAATAAGCACTCGATTTGTTATAAAGACATTTCCATTCTACAAAAGAATATTGTTTCTTCAAAAATGATTTCATTGATTTTTATGATGAAATATTGTAATTAATTTAGGAAAATTTTATAAATGTTATTTTATAAAATAAATATCATTTTTTAAGTCTGAATACTAAAATTAAAATAGGGGAAATGTTTGGATTTTTTTTGAAATGTATGATTTTTCATTGAATAGAGAAAATTACCTATTTTTCAAATACTACCATTAATTTTCATTAAATAAATTAATTTAAAAGATACATTATATTTTAGATTTGGTATTAAATATAAATATTAAATATTTTATTTATAATAATCTAATTAATTTAATTTTAATAATAATTTTTTATGATTTTGGTATAAGTTCATTTTTATGCGTAAAAACACGGTTTTTTGAAAACTATTTTTAAATGCATAATGTTTATCCCTTCTAATTAATTAAAATTACCACTACTATTTTAATATTTAAATTAAATATATATATTATTCATCTATTTATATTAATTTAAATTAATATAATAGTTTTTTCTAGTCATTAATATAATATAAGATAATCCATTGCTTCAAAAATATATTTCTTGAAAAATAGTTTTTGACACTTTTTACCAGTTTAATTTAAAATTTAATACTTCATATTATATGTTTTGAAATTGATAAAATTGATTCAATATTTTAAGTCATTATAATTTATATTAGGAAATAATATCAACATAATTTTGTTCATAACTAATAATAAAACAATAAAAAACTAGTTACTATAGGGAAAAACTAAAATTGTTAAAGTGAGTAACCTTTGAGGTAAATAGAATAACATGTTTAAATCATGTTTAGTTTTTAACAATGGAGGTATGTATCAAACATATGATCCCTAAAATATATTATTTATCAATTTTGGTGTAACTAGGCTTGAGAGTGACTCCCCAATGTTGAATAGTTTTGAGTATTTACAAAAATTCCACTTCTCAATTATAAAATATCACCCCACCCCTCACATCTTCAGAATAGTTAATACATTTTTATTGAAAAAAACTACCAAAATCTATCCAAACAAACTTATAAAAATTATAGAGATTATTTTATTTCCAAAATACCAATATTAGGGTCTTTAATAAGATATCCCACTGGGGTTCTTCCAAGAAAAGTAATCATCTTCAACGAGCTCTTTCTTATTATTTCTTCTTTTTACACCATCAAATACAACATAAAATTAAAACATAATATAAATATTATCTCATATATAATTATATTTTATTTTTTTTATTTCAACACATGTATCCATCACCTCTTCCATCAAATGGGAAATGAAACTATCATTTGTGTGTACAGTAGACTACCGTTACACAAACCTATGTAATTTGTTTTCCCTCAACACCTCTCACAGATGTTCATGACTATGGATTTAATGTTTATATATATAATATTCATAACAAATTATTTATTTTATAAAAGTAAAATATCATATACCTTCTTACCATTAACATTCATTAAAAATGATGACATCGTTTGTGTGAACGACGGACTACTGACTCGTGAAATGATGTGATTCTTTTGTTATTACCGCATCACATGGATGCAATATATAAGTGTATTTAAATAAATAATATTATATTTATGATATTATATTAATTATATAAATATAAAAAATACTTACCTTATTTCTATCATGATAATTGAAAAATGAAAATGTTACTCATGCATACGTATGACCTACTATCTCTATTATTATAACATAGTTCATTTTTCATAACCACATTTCACGGTTTTTTTTAAAAGTAAAATTTAAGTGTAGGAATAAAAAATATTTTAATATTATTATTCTGAATATTATGAAAAAATGACTCCTTTGACCATGATAACACACCAATTCCATTTTTGAAATTATAAATTCAGCATCCTCAAAACATTCAATGTGGATATAATTGAATAAGTAATAAAATATGTCATTAAAATAATTAAAGTAAATTCTTTAAGTATAATGGATTAAAACTGTAAAAGGTTAATAATAAAATAAATAATTTATATAATTTTATTATATATAAGATAAAGGTCATACATGACAAGTCTGAACTCAAGGTAAGGGATTTTTCATCTCACTTTTACTTTTCTAAGACATACACCATATTCATCACTTATTTATTCTCTGTGGTGTATATAATATACCTTTGAATTATATATCATGAATATATTTATATTTATGATATTTAATGTTACATTTTATATTAATTCTTTCATGGTTTTTATGATTCAAAAGTTACCAAATCGGTAAGTGTTTTTTTGCTTCAATATCATTTCAATCATGATTTTTTATTCTTGAATTTTACATTAATGGAAATTATTTTATCGTTGTATAAAAACCATTTAATTTTATTATCAAATAGTTATTCATGAAATTTTCAAGTAATAGTACTATTTTCCTATCTTTTTTACTTAGAATGACTGATATTTTTTTAGAAAACCAGCTTTATTTCTATATTCGGTGAAAAATCATATTCTTCAATAGCCATGTTTTATAAAAATATTTTCAAGAATGTTTTTAACCTTATAAAAATTATTTACTAGAATCATTTTTACCCATTATTTTTTTTACAATATTCTTTAAAAGTAATCTTATTATTTGTTTCCAAATGTTGTAATTTCTAACCTTTTTTATAACAGTGTGAAATGAATTTTTTTAACTTATATTACATGTGCATAATTAACCTCTATCATGAACAATAAATTATTTTAAGATTAATTTATAAGTTTCCAAGTTTATTTTTAAATAAAATATTTTCTATAATAATTAGTAAATTTTTATAATTTTAATAAGTGTTTTCAAATTGAAAAGGGTATTTTTCTTAGGAAATATTCTATATAATATTTTAAGGATATTGTTATCAATGATGAAAACCTTTGATGTCATGGATCTATTATAAATTATGCATATATGTCTCTAAAATATATACCTAGATTATTTTAACATACTTTTAAGGGGTAATACATGACTTATATTCATCTCTCAAATTACTTCATTAATAAATATATTTGTATTATGATATAAGTCAATATTATGAAACCCATTTTCTTACTAAGAAAAATTATTATATTTATTATTTATTATTTATTTCCATATGTGGCACCCATATTCATTTAAATGATATGATTTTGATGGGTGGGATTAAAATTATATAGCCCTCTAATGCATTGTGTTATGTTTTAGTCTTGTGAGATGTCATGTAGGATATTAGGGAGTGAACCTAATCCATTATGGGACTATGTACACCATGTGATGTTGTCTTAGTGGTTAGCCTTGAAATTTTTTTATTTCATGTTTTATGTTACTTCCAAATTTACTATGATTCCATAATCTTATTATATAATGTTTTTATGTTATTCTCCCATAAAATTATTATTGATCATTATATTTTATGATATCAAGTTATGATTTTGACTAACAAGTTATGCTTTACTATCATGTTTATTCCCTTACTAGGATTTTTATATTACCCCTTTTTTCTATGTATTCCTTGGGTTATCGGATGCATTTTTATAAGTTCAAAAGGATTTAGGATCTCACTAAGGAGAATAAAAATAAAAATATTACATTTTAGTTTCTTTTTATGTTTTATACACCTAGTTTTCTAAAGAAACTAGGCCTCATGATATTTGAGTTGTAATTATTGGATGTTTAGGTTAAAAATCATTGAATAATATGTGTATTAGAATTGGGTCACTATTCTTGAAGTTTGGTATGTCCACATATTATGGATAAATATTATTTTTTATACATCTTATACAAAGAGGGATATCAATGGAGTTGTACTCTTTTTTTAAAAAAGTAACATGGTGGTGTGAAGTTAAGGGATGGTGGATAACTTATGGTTGAGGGATGTGGATCAGTATAGATCTAGATGTATGGTGAGGTGGTAAAATCATTTTATGTTTGGTATATCTACGGATAATGAAAAAATAGGATTTCTTTGGATATCATATACAAGTAGGGATATCACTTCAATAGAGAGTGTGATATGTTCAAAGGATCTAATGTGTCCTTCACTATGATAAATGGGAAGTTGAAGTGAAGACTATATTTTATGATGGTATCTTGATGATAGGAACTGGTGTTTCATACTGTTTAATTGAGGATTAACAAACAATGTTACGACATCATATACTTAGGAACATGGGTGGTAAAGGGTTTGTGGTTCTAATCAAGATGATTGTTGCAGGGTGTTGTTATAGAAAAATTGAAAATTTTATGATGATTATTGTCGGTGACTGATAAAACCTCATGCCAAGGGCCCTCTATGGGAGAAGTGTTGAACTATATTTAGTAAATCTGAACCAAAATTATAGAGAGGATGAAGAAGAGAGAAAGAGATAGAGAGAGAGATATATAACCCAAAGATGATTTCTCCCATGTCTAGGCTAGAAGAATTAAATCCAACTATAAATTATACACTACTTTGCTATCTCAACCACCCTTTTAATAGTCCCTCCTCCCCCTTATTCCCCACTCGGGTTCCCTAAGAAATAACAATGGGGACCTATAATAAACCAATAAATTACTCTAGACATAAAGTAAAAATTATACCCCCTTATAGATGGTGTCTTATAAGATGTGATTTAGTTGTACATGTATTTATCACACTCTCCACCTTAAGGATCAGTCTTTACCTCAATACTGAGGAAAATTCTCACACCCAGGTATTATTTTTATTCTTATATCCAATTCATTTATGGGTATAATTTTTTCTCTCGGGAACTGGGTGTGATGAGTCTAAATTTTTGAGGTTTTTTTATATTTATTTTTCAGATAGATTTTCCCTTGGTTTTCATTAGTATTTTTGGAGAAAAATGAATTTTTTGGGTTATTAGAAGGTTGCGCATGGTTGGTGCATGGTTTGGAAAACTGTGTACCATTTCCCAGGTAACCATGAGACAAGGTGGAGTTTTAGGGCATTATCTAACCGCACAATTATCACATAATATGTAAACCATGTCGGCTAACTACGTGGTGTGCTTTTATTGGACAGTGAGGGGGGCCTGGTTTTTGCACTGTTTGGTAAACCCTACAACTTGTCTGGGTCATTAAAAATCTAAAAATTATGGATGTGTCCTCTTAGGATTCATCCCCAAATAGTCCCCTCTCTCCCCTAATTGGAATCTCCAACCATAGGCGCCTCCTCCCACTCCCATGGATCCCATGGGAATCCTTTTTTTGGTGGATGTTTCTTAAAAACACTATGAAATATTCAAGTAGTTGGATCTCCTTTTTATTTCTTATCTTTTCAAAGGTTTATCCTATTCTCTCTTGGGGTTTCATATCTACAGTGGTTTGGATATTCTTTTTATTATTGAATCTCATTCTTTAGGGTTCAATATTGATGTTTAATGTTCAATGTTTCCATTATAGGGTCTTTTGGTGGTGCATTTGGGGTTTGAAATCATTTTCCATAAATTTATACACATGAGGTAAGTGGTTCCATGCTTTAGCATTTTTAGAAAATTATTTCTTTCTTTCATGAGTTTAAAAATACGTTCTATGATTGATTTGGGTGGGGAAAAATATTTTTTGGAAATATTTTGAAATTCATATATGATGAAAGTGGATTTTCTAAATGGAATGGTTATGTTTTCCTATGGGCCCAATTGTGAGGCTCCTTTGGAGTGTTTTATGAATTATTCTATGGATAAAAAAAATGTGTTTTCAAAATCACTTATGGTGAGAATGTATTTGAATGTGATTTTCCCAATGGAAATAAATTTTTATAGAAATATGAATTCTTTTTTGAGTAATTTTAATTTCACTTGTAATTTTTTTAAATGTTGGGAAGCATGTTTAAAATGGAATTAATTTACGTGTGGATTTAAAGCGGGATTGGCCTATGAAAATGGTTCAGTTAATTATGTGATTTTATTGTAATGTCTTCAAATTTATTTCTGGGATTTTTCAAGTAGTGTGAAAATAGTTGTTAAATTATTTTGGAAAGTGTAAAATGAAAAAAAATTGGTAATGGAAAATGGTATTTTTCGTGTAATGTTTTGTAAAATCGGTGATTTACTTGTGTATTTGAAATTATTGGAATTAATTTTTGAATTTTTTGATTCATTATATATTTGAAATTAGGGATTTAGAACAAGTATTCCCTGGTATCTAGGTGGGATGACTAGATCTAGTATTCTAGTGATAAGAAAGTGGCTAGTCTGAGTTTCACATTACTAGATTTATGATTACCACAATAACTAAACATGTATTATGATTATAGACCAATAAGCCAATGGGGTGTCCCTCCTAGTATATATTTTTTTGATAAAAATATGGTTGTGGTTTTTATACCATGTTTCACAGAGTTAAGAGGTTCTAGTGCCTCACTTGAGCTATATTACCCCTAGGGAATTACCCTTTGTGCTCTTTTATGACTTGAGAATTATGTGATGTGGTACCATACATCAGCACACGATATACCTTGAGTGTAATTTATTTTTAAAAAAAGTTTATTGAAGGAAAATTTTTCTTCTACAATGTTATACTTAAAAGTTTTTTTTACTGAAAATGGTTTTTATGAAAAGAATTATTTAAAATGTTCCAAAGTATTTTGTATAAATGTGAATGTTAAATTTTCTTCTAATTTTTAATCATTGAAACTTATATTTCGGGGTGTATTTTATTGGGATTTGAATCACACCCTACATACACCTTTAGTTTTGTGTAGACTTTGTTATGCATTACCTAGGTAATGGAAAGATGACTCATGTAAGTGTTAGTGGTTCAGGTTTCTAGTATTCCGCAAGTTGTAGGTACTGATGGTGGTTGATTGAGGGTGATGACCCTCATGTTTCATGGAGGTTTTTGGAATGTTTTTTCTTTTCCTTTCTTTATTATTATTTTTATTTTTAGTTAATATTTTAAAATTCTGAATCTAGAGATTTTTGTACCTTGTTTGGTTATTGTTATACATATATTTATTGTTTATTTTTATTGGTTATTCATTCTCATATAAATGGGTAAAATAATTCTCCAAAAATAATTTTGATACCCAGGTACTCCTTTCCATCCCATGGGGATCTAGAACACCCTTCATTCCATGACATATATTGGATCAGGTGTCTGGTTAGATGGCACTCCATATTGGTTCATGAAAAAATGGCATCAAAGTAGGTCACACTCTTTTTGGGTCATGTTATTTGGGGAAGAGTCTAGATAGAACAGAGGAAGGATTGTTTGGGATTGAGGTTCTAGTTATGAATAGGGTTCCTAGATAGCACACCTCATGAAGGGAATAAAGTTTCCATGGAAATTCGGGTTTTATTTGAGTCATTTGGTTCTAGAAGTTTTTTTGTGTGTTTGGGAATTGAAAAGAGAGTTGGGTCAATGGTCACTTTGAGATCGTAGGGACTTGAAATCCTTGTGGAGTTGGGTAAATGATCCTAGAATACACTCTATAATGATAGTGTAATTGGAATATGGATACTAATTTCATGGTCAAGCCACCCATCACCACTAGTTTCCCTTTATGAATTTTTTTGAGTTCCTTATGATTCAAAAATTTATTTTCCACCTTCTCTAATTATAAAAATCATTTGAGAACCATTTATTTTTGAAAAATGTGAAAAATATATTTCAAAATGAAAATGGTTTGGTTTCTGGAAGATGGAAATTTAGTTTTCTGAAATTAAATTTATGATATATTTGGAAAGTGTATTTTTATGGAATAGTCCTTATGTAAAATAGGGGTAATTTAAACAAAATTTTAATTTTATGATTGAAATATGGGGTTGTTACAATGGTTGTTTTAAGAAAAAAGAATTTATTTCAGAAACAGTTTTTGAAACATGTTTTAAATGAGAGTAAATGAGTTTTTAATCAAATGTAATTTGGCAGAATGATTTTTCTTGTGTTTGTAGAAATATTTTGAAATGGGATGTATTAGTTTTTTAAAAATAATCTTTGGGATTTTATTTTGATAAATAATTAAATGGTTTGATATGTGGAGTTTGAAAATGGATTTGACTTGGCGATTGATGGGATTTTAAAGGTTTTGTGAGTATTGAAATGGAAAAGTTTTATTTTTTACCTTTGGTATTTCCATGACTGATCACATGCCTTGATATTTGTGAAAATGTTGACATTTAAGGGAATGATTGGATGAGTTCCTGGATTGAAATAGGGTGATGGTTGTTCGGTTTGACATTATAATATGCATATTTGAGGCATCATGGGATATTGTTGGTGAGTTTGTAACCCAACAAGATATTTTATCTTTTAAAAAATTCTTTTAAAGGAAATGTGTATTGTTTTACTAACCAGTGGTTGTATGGAGTGCCTTCTTGTAATTTTAGAGTGTTGCATTAAAGGTGTTTTGTGTTTTTTAAATATTTTTTGAATTATTTTATAAGTTTGAGTTCTTGTCGATGAGTTTATTTTGAAATAATGGTAAGTGAGATCTTTTGAAAAATGTTTTGGGAATCCTTTGAGTTAGTTACCTTTGGGTGTTCGGTGTTAGATTGTGGTGAGTTTTGGACAATGGGTTAGTTTTATTGAGATCCTAGTTTCCTTGTTATATAGTGTATTTTCCCCCATATATTTAATGGTTATTTGAAGTATGTTCATTGGTTTTTACCATCAAGAAACCCTCCAATTGACCCATGTAAGGACCATCCTCTTGATTTTTAGAAATTTAATCCCCCACTCTTTTTTGATCAAGTGTATCCTCTCAAATAGGATGAGTGTATGTGGAGAGAATTGAAATAAACCTTAGTTTTTTAGGTTTTCAAATTCATTAAAGGTGAATATTTCCACCTTTATTCCTAAAGGTTCATCCTGGAAGTGATGAATGGAATTGCAATGATGGAATGCAGCCTAAATCTATTGATGTTGACCGAGGTATAAAAATTCATTTGGATATTTCATCAGATTCTTTCAGGTGTAAGATCATGCTATTCCATTAGTGTGGAATGTTTGGTCATAATAGGTCGTCATTTTGGAATTCTATACAGGCCTATTGTGCTTGTGCATGCCCAATTAACTTACAGCGGCTCTGTCGGGATGTCCCCAAGAAGTGTCTTGGGGATAAGTCCCCTATTTGAAGAACAAACCTTATTATTTTCAGAATTAGTTCTCTATAGGGGGATCATCTTAAAATCCCTTTATTGGTAATTTTCCTTTGGTTGTAAAGGTTGTGTCTAGTTGTGTTTCATGATTTCTCTTTTTAGATTGAAATGTAAGAGTTTGATTGTCACTCTTTTGATAACTTCTATTTTAACAGAGGTGAGTTTTCCTTTCAGAAGTTCAAAATTTATCCATTCTAAATAGAGGGGTCTTCCATGTGTGTTTCTCATTGGGATGAAAAATGGTGATGCATGTGAATCTTTTAAGTCTTTATCTTGTGGAATGTTTCATTTTGGAGAGAAGTTAGTCTTGCAGGGTTTTGTGTTCTTTTGGTTATACCTAGAACAATGTGTGGTCACTCATGAGACCAAAGGAAGTGTTTTGGCTTGTGGTTGTTATCTTATGGATATGAGGAAAGAGATTATACAAACATTAGCACTCCATCCATAGGCCCCAAAGTGAAGATCACACGCAGTCAGAAATCATGGGGGGTGAGAGGGACCTTAGTCGGACTTGGTCTTCAATGTTGAATGGGGATAGTTCAGGATTATCTATTGTAAATCCTTTATTTTGGAAAGGTCTTATTTTTTGGGTAGTGGAATGATGCACTTGTTCTTTTTTGTGACCATTGTGGGTGGAATAGTTCCTCCTTGGTTATAATGAGGTGTCATTTTCTCACCTTCTTGAACATCAATGGTTTTAATTTTTTGGATGTGAATCTATGTGTGATTCTCCCATTTGGTCATCCTTGTAAATCATTTTTGGTATTTGTTGGACCATGTAAGGTTGGTTCTTAAATGGAGTGGATACCCACTTCAGGTTTCATTTCAATTATTTGTGGAATAAATTGTTTCTAGATCATTTCAAATGGTGGGGATTCCATTCAAGTCTACCTGCGTTGGTCATCCTATTTAGCTTTTGGTGTTGGTTTGGTGAAGAGTAGTATTTTTTGGAGCTATCTATCTTCTAGATCCTTACATAAGTAAATCTTGGGGTTAGAGTGAACCCATAGGTTTGTTGCGGAAATATTTTTAATTGTTTCATAAGATGTGGTTGGAATTAATTTGTTTCTTTTCAAGTAAATAGTATGAATTCAGGTTGGTAATGTATGAAATGATATTATCTTGAGAGGTATTATTATCTCTTTGTGAGGATTCATTTCTTTTGATCAATCAACTGGGGGTTATATGTCTTTATGGGGGCAAAAATATTCTTGGTGGGGATCATTTTAACCCTTAGTTTGTTTTTATTCTTGAATCCGATTTATTTATGGGTCTACGTTTTTATCTCAGGAACAAGGTGTGGAATGTTTAAAATTATTAGGTAATTATCTATTAATTTTATGTCTATATTTTTTCCTTGGGTTTATTTAGTGTTTTTTGAGAAAAATGGGGGTTTTTGGTTAAAAATAGGTGGAAAATGGTTGGCACATAGTTTGGAAAACCGTGTAAAATTTCCCAGGTAACCATGTAACCAGATCATGGTTTTGGACAATGGTTAACCATGTGGTTAGCACATGATTTTTAAAATATGAGGGTTAATTGTGTTGCATGTTACTCTTGAATAGAAAGGGTCCCAATGTTGCCACATGGTTTGGAAAACCAAGCTGTAAAACCATGTGACTTGTCCAGTTCATTAAAAAATAGAAAATTCCATGTGTGTCCTCTTAGGATTATCCCCAAATCCACCCCTCTTTCACCCATTCGAGATCTCCAGGCCTAGGCTCCTCGTCCCCCTCCCATGGATCCTTTGGATCTCCATTTATGAGGTGGATTTGTCTTGGAAACTCTAATAAATATTTAAAAAAATGGCTCTCTGCCTTGATTCTTCATATTTTCTAGGGTTTTCTTCTCTCTTGGGGTCTCATATCTTTATCGGGTTGGGTGGTATTTTTAGGTTTGAATCTTGTTCTTTATGGTTTGATATTTATTTTTAGTGTTAAATATTTCTTTATAGGGTCTTTTGGTGGTGATTTTAGGGTTTTCCTCATTTTCTCAAAATTTCTACACATAAGGCAGGTCGTTTCTAGATTTATCATTTTTAGATGATTCTAGATTTATTGATTGAGTTTATAAATATGTTATTTGATTTGTTTGGGTGGTAAAAAATATGTTTTGGACATATTTTTAGCTGAATATACAAATAAAGTAGATTTAATAAATTTAATGGTTACATTTTCTTTTGTTCCTTTTTTCGAGGCTCCTTATGAGTGTTTTATAAATTGTTTCAAGGATGAAAAAAATTCGTTTTCCAAGGCACTTTAGGTGAAAATATATTTGAAAGTGACTTTTTAAATGGAAATGGAATTTTATAGAAAGATTATTTCCTTGTAGTTTAATTTTAATTTGACTTGTAATTTTTTTAAATATTGGGAAGAATGTTTAATATCGAATTAATTCATGTGTGGATTTGGAAAGGGATTATACCATGAATATGGTTAAGTTAATTATGTGATTTTCTTGAAATTTCTCCAAAATGGTTTCATGGATTTTGAAAGTAGTTTTAAAAGTGTTCTTAAATGATTTTGCATTATATAAAATGAAACTTGGTTTGTTTTTGGAAAATGTAGGTTTATGTGTAACGATTTGTGAAATATATGATTTACATGTGTGTTTAAAATGCTTTTCATGGATTTATGAATATGGTGATCCGTGATATATGTGAAATGAGGTATTGAGAATAGGGCAATACTAGTATCAAGGGTGGATGAATATATCAACTACACTAGTGATACAGATATGGGTGGTCCTAGTTTCACTTAGCTGGATTGATGATTACAAAATAACTAAACATGTATTATGATCAAATACCGCTAGGCCCATGGGGTGTACCCTCCTAGTGGATCATGCATGTGAAAGTGGATGGTTTTGGGTTCTATACCACATTTCATTAAGGTACGAGGTTCTAGTGTCTCACTCAATCTAGACTACCCTAAGAGATTCACCATTGGTTCTCTCTTGTGACATGAGAATTATGTGATGTAGTTCCATCCATCAGTGTACAGTGAAACTTGAGTGTATTTAAATTTAAAGAAAATTTATTTTAGTAAAAATTTCCTTTTTAAATGTTACCTTTAAATGTGTTGTGATGAAAATTGTTTTTCCTAAAAAATTTCTTGAAAATGTTCTAAAGGATTTTGTATAAATGTGCATGTTAAATTATTTTCTAATGTTGTAGCACGAAACCTTGTCTTTTGGGTGTAATATTAATGGAGTTCGGATCACAACCTACATAAACCTTTGGGTGTGTTTAGACTTTATTAAGTGTTACCTAGGTAAAAGAAATATGAGCCATGTAGGTATCAGTGATTCAGGTTGCTAGTGTTTCACATGTTGTAGGTATTGATGGTTATGGCCTGAGGGTGATTCCCCTCATATTTCATGGATTTTTTTGGAAAGTATTGTTTTTTCCTTAGTAGTATTTTGGTTTTTGGTTAAAATTTTATAACTCTAAATCTAGATATTGTTGTTCTTTGTTTTTTATAGTTATCTAGGTATGTCTTGTTTATTTTTCTTGGTTATTTATGATTATATAAATGGGTGAAATCATTCCTAATGAAACAATTTTATAGTCAGTCACTAGTTTCCATCTCATGGTTATTGAGAATACCCTTCGGGCCCTACCATGGACTGAATCGTGTGTTGAGTTAGATGGAACTCTATCTTAGTTCGTGATAAATATTCTGATTACTATTAGTGGGTATCTTTTACCATACTGTTTCTTTCAAAATATTCCAAAAAAATATAACATATTCGTAGGGTGTATTCATGTTCATTTAATTGGTGAAACTAACTTGAAAATATAACTATACTCATCAAGAACCCCAATGTATATTTATTCACTCTTAACTAGTACAACTTACTTAAAACATAACAAAAGTCAACAAGAACCATATACTCCTTCAAATAAAGATGTTTTGTTACCTCCAGTCATTTAATAACCTCCTGGTTTTCTGTTTTCACATTCACTTTGTGGGAAATATATTACACATCAAAACCTCTATTTATCAACTATAAAAATTAATTAAAGAGATACTAAATTAATCTTCCTAGATCTCAAAGCATCGGAAGCAATATATGTGGATTTTATTGAACCATTGCCCAAAATTCTTTGAACTATTGATCATGTCATGTAAAATAAAGAGATAAAAGTTTTAATCCACCTTCAATGATTGAAAATATAACCTTAAATATTAATAGAATTACATAATAACATTATTACATAACTCACTTAGGATTATCATAAGCTACCCACAATGTACATTTAATAGTTTCCTTATCATAACTACCACCCCTAATTTCCATTATCTCATGAATAATATCATAAAGATCACTACTAGAAACTAATTGGAAAAATATTGAACATAAATTGAAACATACATATTATATTTTTTAGAAATATCATGTGTATTTTAGTAATATTTAGATGCATTTATAAGAGATTCATGTGGTGGATAAATAATACTAGGAATTGATGCGATTGTAGGAGTAGGTGACCGTGTGGATGGATACGTTGATGTTCCCCCACTTCTAACATTTATATGAATAAAAATAAATAAATCTATCTCCAAAAACCTTATTCTCTAAAAAAATTATTTCATCCTTCAATAATTTAACCCCAGGAATCAACATTTTTTTCCCATAGGGAAAATGGAATTTTCCTTCTATACTTTAAATATTTATCCTAGCTACTATAATCAAGTCAAAACAAGATAATGGTATTAATTTAGGATAGTGAAATTGTGGTTCTTTATAATGCACACCATATACACATGAATTCTAATCAATCTCCCATATTCACTTCCATACTTCAAGGAATTAATTCAGGGACATGAGGTTAGTGGTTACTCCTCATACAACTCTCCCTATCCATTCATATTATTGGAGCCATATTTTCTATTGTGATTTTGGTCATGAGTTATGTTGACATGGTCCCCCTTCCAAATTGTATAATATGTGTGTTCTTTATTTTTAAAACCAAGGATCCACTCCCTACATTGTTTTTCATCACTACATTCCTAGCTAGAAATATTGATTGTAATTGGGTTGTTTAACTCTATATTAAAATCCAATAATGAATCTATACCTATATCCCAACTAGTAATTCATTCCATAGCTCTCCTACACCATCATCTATAATATCATGTTACCTTTTTTAAAGTATTCCTTGCCTCATGTTTTGGTTCCATTTTTCTTTGGGTTAATTTTGCTATTTTTGAGGGTGGAGAGAATATTTTAGGGGAAAACGACTTAATATTTAAGAATATATGTTTTTCTGGATTAATGTAGTCCATTTATTAATGTGAAAAATGTCTGAGAGTGTGAAATTTAGGTCCAGGTGGAGTTGGAGTCTTTTCCGAGTTTTTTTAGTATGTTCTAGCTGTGTACTGTCTCTAGGGAATAGTCCCAATGTGAATCCATTACTCTATAGAATCCATGAAATAGTTTCATATTATGAATGTAATAAAAATTCGTGAATTGATTTCAAAATTTGAAATAATCAGGATCAAGATTTTTAACCCTAGCCTATGTAATTTTTGGCATATCTACCACTCAAGGAATTCAAATCATGAGTCCAGGATTCGCATCATGAATCTAAGATTCGCATCGTGAATTCCTCTAGGCGAGCATGTTTTTTATAGTAAATACTAAAAAATATTTATTTATTCATTAATATACTTCAACTGATCTTTAGGGAAACTCCATGTGATTTTGGGGTGATTTCTTCCCTTTTTAATGTCTTGGATTGTATTCTAATACCTGGTGAGTTTCATTACTTTGGTTTTATCCCTCTTCTCATTAACCCGAATGGACCGAAGGCATTCATTTTTATTGATTTTTGATAACCCCCCTATCAAGGGATGAGGGGGAACCCTTACAAGGCCTGTAGGATCAGATATTACATGGAAAATAGGCTTTAGAAGATTACATGACCCGAAGGTCTTAAGAAATTCAACCAAACTATCTACAAAGAACTGCCCCTCCCCAGAAACTGCATCATGATAGTTGCTCTCCACCTTTTCATGGCCATCTGGATAGGCTTCTCGTGCAATCATAGGCTGGTCCCAATGGCATAAACATACCCTCTCATTCTGACAAATCCATTTGGCTCTACTTCGGAGAGTGCACCTGCTCTGAATCATCTTCTAGGGATGCTCCTTTTTTGTAGAGTCCTTCTGAGGCAATGCATATGGCCCGAAGGCCTTGAGGTGGCCCAAAGGCCATAAAGGTGGCCCAAAAGCCCTACTGACCTGAAGGCATGGGTGGCCTGAAAGCCTTAAGCACTCTAATCCCAAACCAGCGGCCCAATGTGAATAGTTCCAGCTACTAAAGTACTAAAAACTACCTGCTACAGTAACTGCTACAGTGCCTGCTATAGTACCCACACATTGTACAATCAGCTACAGTACCTATACAGTGTACAGTTCTGTTATAGTACTCGCATAGTTTACAATCTGCTACAGTACTACTACAGTGCCTACTACAGTACTACTACAATACCCCCAGAAATATGCATCTCTCCATTATCCCTCTTTGGAAGTGGAATGATATCAAGTCTGTTATTAGAATTAGAGTTTATCTTGATGATTTCTGGTCTAGAATTTCCTTATATCTCTCATTTTCCTTCTCTCCTCATTGGTGTTGCCTATTTTGGGTGTTGATTTGATTGCTGATGAAAGGTAGGTGGTTCTATATGATTTTCCCAATAATTAAAACCTTTAATTGATTGATTTACTTTAAATGAGTTATTAACTAATTTAAAAACATGAATCTGATATGACTAAAAGATTATTTTCAAAAAAATCATAGAGATTATGAAAACCCCTAATTTCAATGGAATTATAATTATTCGGTGGATTTTAGAAAATTGATTTTCTGATTTGGAAATTTATTTTATCAAAGGATTTGAAATGGATTAAATTTAAAGATAATTTGAAAAGGAATGAATTGATGAAAACCTATTATTTAGTTTTGAAGTGGGAAAAGAGTATTGAAAACCAAAAGTGGGAAATTTAATTTTTTTAACTTATCTTGAATGATTCATTTTCCAAAGATTAGTTGATTGGTTGATTGTTTCACATGTGAGCCTGGGTATTTAGTGGGTAACTAGGACTTTTATGCCATGATCTGATCCCATAATACATTATTAGAGATGAGAAAACTGAATTATTCATACCACGACAAGATTTTTCCTCGATGAAGATTTGAGTCTCAACAAACTGAGGGGTGGGACATGTGCACACATTAAGCCAACATTGTTGATGAGTAGTGTGTGGATCCTATTACCAAAAAATAATTAACCACATGGCATGATACATATTTATATAATATACTTTACTTTATTATTATATTCAATTAATTTATAAAAATAATGTATTCATGTCAACTAATTTATACAAATGTTGTATATAATATAATCATTTAATTATGTTTTTATATACCATTTATCTTTTTATTATGAAAGCACGTTTTTTTTGAAAATATTTCAATTCTATTATATGATTTTTTTATTTAAATTAAAATCACTTTTTTGTTTAATTGTTATGGAATTGATTATAGAACATGCCAACGAGCCCGTACCCAAGTGGTAAGGGCTCCTGCTTGGCATCCAAGAGACCCGGGTTCAAAACCGGGTGGAGGCGAATTTCTGGGGTACTGTAGCAGCACTATAGCAGTTTCTGTAGCAATACTGCACTAGTTACTATTCAGTATTGTAGAAACCGGAACTATTCACCTGATTTGGGCCTTCGGGCCACCTGTTTGGGCCAACAGGTCTCCAGGGCCTTCGGGTCATTAAATGCCTTCTGGCCATAATGCCTTTGGGTCACATAGACCATGGAGTAACCCAGTTCACATAGTACAAGCCCCAGAAGAGGATAAGAGCAATAGGAGTAGTAGCCACTAGATGCAGAGCTAACCGGATTGGAAGAATGAGAGGGTATGGCAGCCGCCATCGGGACCAGGCACCGTGCATCTTTGTATGGGTAAATGTTAGCCGATCAACAATGCAAGGTGGGGAGCTAAGGTGATCAATGATGCAAGATGCTGGGGGAGGGGCAGTTCTATTGGGATGGGCCTATGGGTCATGTAATGGGAATGGTATGCCTCTGGGCCTTCAGGTCATGTATTGCGGGTCATGTCGGGCCTTGTGCCTTGGCCCTACGGGTCATGTACGGGTTCCCCTTAAACCTTTAAAAGGGGTATTATCAATAATAAAATAAAAAAAGAAGGCCTTCGGGCCATTCAGATTATGGAACATGTTGGATGTGGTATAAAATGAAAAAAAAATTATATATTGATTACATGTATATTCAATCAATTGAATAAAACTTATAATTTCAAATTGTTAGTTGTTCTACAAGACTCTAATATAATAATGTCCTAGAGTATACATCCCATTTATATGGTCATACAATTTCTCCACTATGATGAGAAATTTGATGTGCTATGATGATATTGTTAAATAATATTTTTCAGTTGGATAAATTACTATAATGGGAAACATATTACATATACTATCAGGTATGAGTACTCATAATCAGATAAGGCTTCTTCTCCTGAAGTTCACACTTGGTAATCTCCAAGACATGAAATTATGAGAACAAACTCACCATTAATAATTCTGAAGGTTTTCATGTCATAGGATATTCCTATATATGAACATGTGTGGTGGTCCGTAAACTTTAAGACTATTATTATTTCATGCTACAACTCACATACTTAAATTTATTTCATAGACCATGATGATAACACTTCATGGAGATGTTGGATAAGTTGGGTGCATCATGAGTGACATGTCATTAATGAATAATTTGAGGAAAGATTTTTACCTTACATTTTTATAGAAGTTTATATCTCAAGCCTTTTAGTGTAATAGAACCATTACATTAAATTCCATCATCATGGTGCAATGACATATTTATTTTAGATAGTCAAAAAATGACTTATCGAGCATAGAGGTTGGAGACATGTATATGCAACCTATTTAAGGAGATATTATGATAAAGTGATTATATTAAAAAATGATAATTCATATGTGGTTTTTAACATTGTTACATAATGTTCTTTCTCTTGGGTGACATGACCCATTAATAGACAGTAATCATGGACTTTAGGAAAATATTTCTTATGTCAATGAGAATGAATCCTAGAGGGTCACACACTAAGTGTTTATGTTGATATTGATTAAATTCTATTTGAGTTTAATTAATAGAATAAATATTATTCCCAAGTCTGATAAATAATTTTATTCATGTTATATTGATCACTTAAATTAAATAAATATTTATTTTCCTACTTGTGAATAAAATATTTATTTTATTTATTGAATATTTTAATAAATATTTATTCTCTATATTTTTTTAAAAAAATATATTTATTTATGAATAAAATATTTATGTGGTTGTTCAATAAATTCTAGAGATGTTCAAATGGACCAAGACCAATTCTAAGGAAAAATATTAATTTATAATACAGTACATAATATTTGTTATTGTGAAAGTTGGAGTGCACCAAAAATTAATAACAATATAAATATTATTATGTTTCATGGTGTTTATTAAAGGAAATAAATGTTATTTAATAGATGACTTGAAATTAAATAATTTAACTTAAAAATCCAAATTTTAATAATATATGGATATGTCTATTATGTATAGTATCCAAAAATTGAGAATAGAGAATCTTTGCACACAATGAATTCTCTCTCTACTCCTCCTCGTCTCTCTCTCTCTAAAGAACGAGAATTGAAAGAGAGATTTCTTCAAGACTAAAGAACGACCGACTGAGAATGAAAAACACAAGGCATTCAATTCACCACGCTAGAACCTAGATATTGAGTGGCGTTACTCAGAGATCATTAGAGCATATATAGATCATCGCTAGAGGGATTATATCCATGAATCCTTATGGAACAATAAAGGAAATCCGAAAGGGAATTTTTTTAAATGATCAATAATCATCAATGAAGAAAGTTCCCAAGGCTAGGTACTTATTACTTTGAATATTAAATAAATTAATTATAAATTTGATGTGAAAGATCCAATATCATGGTTTTGAGAAAGTATTATTAAAATAAATTTTAATATATTTCCTAACATGACACACTTCCGCTATACCCAGAAACCATCATGTGGTATCAGAGCAGTCACATTTAAATTTATAATTATTTATGTGACTATTGATCTATGCACAATTATGGTTAGATTTTTAATTTCATGTTATTTGTCCCATATTCCGATATAAATTAACATGTTACTGACATATTAATCATGTTCATCCAAAATTTCATTTTATTAAATGTTTATGAAGAAAGAAATAATTTTAGAAGATTCAATCAGGAAGTTCCAAATAATTCGTCACTAAAACTGGGTTACACAACGTGTATCTAGAGCACATGTTGTATATCGATACACATTGTATCTAGATATTACAAGAAATTAATTAGTCATGATAATTTTATTTCACACCATGTGTTTACTGATCTTACCTAGAACACAAAAAGTGGATATAGGTCATGTATCTGGCATGCATATGCCATGTATTCCAGCTAAGTTAACATGCCGAATCCTGGGGTGTGTGACTCAAATACACAAAAACCGATTTACATAGTCTGTAGCTAGATGTACACTCCTTGTAGTCTCACATTAACAGAAAAAATTAATTTTAAATTAATTTTGAAAATTGCAGTATTAAAAACTTATTTTATTTATTGACACACAATTGTGTTTTAGATAATTTAATAATTGTTTTAAATTATATTAAATTCAAAATTAATGTATTGTAATTGAAATTTCATTATTGTTTCTTCTTTTTATTTTTAATGAATTCCAGAAATGATGAGTATATCCAATTACAATCAAATGCTCATTAAGATGAAAGATAATTAATTAATAAAATCACATTTATTTGAATAATAAAAAAATGAATAGAGAAATGAATGATAGCTGATTAGTTTTTTTCATGTTCTTTTCATGTATGACCAATAAAGAGATAAAACAAGACCATTTTATGTGTTGGAATTTATTTTATTTAATTTATTTCATTGGTTTCCAATTATTTGATATTAAATTTAATTATGGCCTTTGATTCATCCCTTCCTCCATTATTATGTAGGTCCTATATGTGCAAGGATATTTATTTAATCTCCTTTAACCAATCCTTTGGTTACCCTAACCTACTTATGAGTAATAAATACTTGTAATTCATAGAGCATCACAAGGCACATGGAGGCGGTTTAAGACAGAACCATAATGATGCCAACTCCGTGATACATAGATATACAAGTTAAATGTTGTAACTCATGCGATGATCAGAAAATGGAGTTATTCCCCTGGGTCATAGGTTGATTTAATATCCTATCAGTAAATGAACCGTTAGATAAACTCATGATTAGATTATTTCAATTATTTATTTATTTATTTTTATGCATTATTTATATTTTTATGCAAGACTTGAATCGAATAAATGAATGAATTGATATGAAAATTAGAAAATTTAATAAATAAATTATGCGTAAATGTTTTATCCAACAAGGTTAATTAATTAAGTAACATCTACATATTATTAATATTACATGTAAAAGATAAAATAAGATAAAATTTATGCACAAATTAATTAAAACCCATAAATTAAATATTATGTCAGAATAAGCCTTCCATTACTTGATTGGGAATGAAACAATAGAACAAAGTGTAGTACATGGCTAATGTCTGGACACTTACTTTTAGCAAGGATACCTCAAGATAGTTTTGGGTTGACTTACTAAACTTGTATTTATTTTAAAGGTCAATGTTCATTCAATAAAAATTTAGAGGAAAGTGTTGATGAAATACAAGTTAGGATTTTAGGATAGGGGAATCCACTAAATAGATCATATAATGACCCAATATTATCGTACATAGAAATTACATCAGTTTTACAGAATAATTATAAAATTTAAAAATCATTTTACCAAATACCATATTAGTTTAGTGAATTTGGAAACATGGAAACATTGAAACATAAACATAGATACATTAGAAAGCTTCATTATCACCCACTAGGTTCTTCATGAATAATACCCTTCTTAGACACATCATAATAACTACATAACTTCATAAATTTGGGAAGGAAACATAAATAGGGGTGAGATAAGATGCCAAATAAGGGTAAACAAGGGATACATTTGAGTATAAACATGTGTATATGGTTGTGAGAATGTGATCATAACATTATAATACCATACACTTCATATCAAAGATCGTAAACATGAATAATGGAATAGATCTTTCCATTTCATAAGACATGAATCAAACATAAATAAAGAACATAAGTTATGAAATCTTAACTTGAGAATAAGACTTGAAATTTTGGAATGCATAAAAATATAATATCATTCCCTATAATTTAAGAGGAATTTCTATAACTTATCAAGGCAATTCATGGAAATTGCACCTACTGGGTGAGGCACACCACCATCTCTAGTCACAGACCTTTCCCTATAAGAGACCAAGTTTCCCCATCTTCCCATAGTGGATCAAGTTTCCCCATATTCCCATAGTGGATAGAGTTTCCCTATATTCATATTATGGATCATGTTTTCCCATCTTCTATCTTCATGCATTACTAAAAAATTGGTTTTATCTAGCGCAAGGGATTTAACAACGCTAGTTAAAAGCACTATTAAAGACCACCTTTGTCCGTTCTAAAAAAAGTTTTGTTAAAGTGGGTCTTTAATAAAGCTTTTCATAGCACTATTAAAGTGGGTATTTAATAATGATAAAAAACACTATTAAAGGGGACCCTTTATCCGCTTTTGTAAAAAAGCACTAATAAATACCCCCTTTATTATAGCTATTAAATAAGCACTGATAAAGGGGGGAACTTTATCATAATTAGTAAAAAAGTCCATATAAATGGTATATTTCAAAAAATATATCATTCAAAATAATACATTAATATCTAAATATATTATATATTTTTTAAATATGTTTTAGATAAGGCCAAATTAACATTTATACTTAATATATATGATATATTGTTAAAATGGATCATAAAATAATTACATAAATATTTTTAATTAATAATTTTATAATTATTTCCATGTAATAATCATTTCATAATATTTTGAAGATAAAAAAATAAAAAATAAAAAAAATATTAAAATAAGTTACAAACATAACATGAACTTCAAACGACCGTAACATTTGATCCAGGTGTCTGTTTGGGCTCTACCATATATAAAGTCAACGTTTGCAACAATATCTACATGTTTGTTACTAGGTATACCCCAATAATTTTTTCTTAGAGGTCAATAGAGGCCCAAAGGCTTCCAAAACTGAGTTTTTTTTGTCTGGGTACCCCAATTTTTTAACTTTCAATGGAATTTCATCCTCTTTTATAGGGGTATTATTATCTTTTGTCCATGGGGACTAAATTTATTTCCAGATATTACATTAATATAGATATTATGGTTTTTTATTTTTTATAGTTTTTTATAATGTTTAATTATTTATAATCAAATATATAATAATATATACATATTTTTTTATTTATTCACATACAAACACACAGAAACATATTTTATATATGTATTGAAATATATAAATATAAATATATATATAAATATATATATAAATATATGGATCAAAAATGAAATGAAATATATATAAATATATATACATATCATATAATGGAAGAGAAAAAACATAGGGGAGTGGAAAAGGCGTTGGTGTATGAGCAAGAGGTCTCAGGTTCAAAACTAACTGGAGGCAGGGGCTTATGGGGGAGGGAGGAATTATCTAAAGCATTGATAAAGGTGGTGTGGAGTGCAGATAAACAGGGTGAGAACTATGATAAAAGGTTGGATAATAAGAGGTTCAAATAAAAAAACATCCCACTTTATCATTCGGGCCTTTATCATTCTTTTTTAGTGATGTTAAAGGGGTCCTTTAACTATGCTAAAAAAGAGATGATAAAGGTGGAATTTAACAGCACTAAAAAAGTGATATTAATTTCAATACTTTAATATTGCTCGCATTATTAGTGCTTATAAATCAATGATAAATCCCATTTAATCATGTTGTTGAAGGACATATTTGTAATAGTTATGATAACTACACCTACTGGACAAGACACACCACCACCCCTAGCCACAATCCTTCCTTTGTAAGGGATTGGGTTTTCCAATATTCCCATAGTGGATCAACCCCATTAAATTGATTCTCATAATTATCTCATGAGATATAAATCATTACCAAATTCATTAGAGGGAGATATATGTCCCAACCATCTCATAGTAAAATCATTCACACATGTGCCACAAGAAAATAAAATATTCATCTTATCATGAACCATAAAAAGGGATGGGTTTTATAAACATCCTATCATAATCCTATAAAATTAAATGGGAGTAATTAATAATTCATATCATCATATCCTATGGAAAAGAGATAGGTTTTATAATCATTTCATCAAATCATAACCCGTGAAGAGAAGTGGGTTTCAAAATCATATAACCTATAGAAGAGAAATAGGATTCATAAGAATCATTCTATCAAAACATAAACCATTAATGAAGTAATATGAATGGAACCTTTGGATCATTTTCTATAAGTTCATGTGTAACATCAATGGATTTCATCTTAAATGGATAATTATATTTAAGGATATTTTGAAAACATTCTTTGAGAGAAATATCCTTTCTTATCTGAAAAATTCTATTTAAAACATAAAATTTTTTGAAACCATTTTTATTAAAATAAACATTAAAACTTATAAAGAAATATTTTAAAACCTTTTGTAAACCTTTTTCTTTGTAAATAGATAAAAAGATCTTGAAATCTTTTGAAAACCATTTTCCTTGAAAACATATAAAAGGAGTTTGAATTTTTTTTGAAGACCATTTAACTTGTAAACTCAAAAAAGAATCTTGAAAAAATTTTGAAAACAATTTTCATTGAAGATTTATAATAGGATCTTGAATTTTTTTAAACCATTTCCTTGAAAACTTATAAAAGGATCTTGAAAACTTTTTGAAAACCATTTTCCTTGAAAAATTATAAAATAATCTTAAAAAACATTTGAAAAAAAACAGTACTTGAAGAATAATTTGAAAACATATAATTAAATATTGAAAAAAATTGAAAAAAATTCTTTGAAAATTAATATTAAAATCATATTCTTAAAAATTAACCTTTTAATCATGCAAAGGAAACCTCAAATAAATAATGACGGGTAAATCTGTACATGTCATACAAGATAAAAAGAACATTCCTTTTGCATGGAAAAAGGATATAAAAAATAGGTAAAAGAAAAAAATGGAAAAATTTTCTTTTTAATATTATATTATAATAGTATAATTTTCTTGGAAACCCTTTTTAGAAAACATGGTTTTGAAGGAACATAGATTTCTGAATGAAGAGAGGGTAAAGTTGGGATTTCTTAAAAATACTTTCTTAAATATATAATTAACCAAATAGTGTATATTCTTTAAATTACATGGATATAACATGAATATATATATGGAAATAAAATTCACGTTAGTTCTTGAGAGATGGTTGTAAAATTTCATCAAAGGAAGCATAAACATAGACAATCTTGAAAAGTGATGATATTTTTTTAATAAACTCTTACCACTTTTTAACTTTGAACCAGACTCCCAATTTTTGAAAATGAAATTATATAAAGACAAAAATATCATGAAATTAATTATATTAATGATAAAAAAAATTCAAAGATATTATATACACCTCATATAAAAATATAGGTGCATTACATGACATGCATCTCAAAGAAGGAAAATTAAGACAAAATTACTATATCGATTCGATAAATTTTGAAACATAAACCACATGAAAGAAAAGATCATAAAATTAATATATAAATACCCATAATTTTATGTATAATAATCCTAGAAAACATCCACTGGAAGTATAAAAAACCACAAAAAAGGAATGGGTGACGAATAAAGAATGTATCTCACAGAAATAAAAACTGAGATGAAATTCCATTACCTTGTTTCTTAACTCTGATCGTACTCATTCAAACCTCATGTATAATAAATTTATGTTTATTATACATATTTTACAGAAACATATTTTTATATATAATACTATATAAGGTTTTATTATGATTTTATATTACATTCTTTTTAAAAATTCCTTGTTAAGGTTATGCTTCATGTATTATTCTCTTTGTTTTTCGCTTGTGTCTTAATTTGTTATATCTTTTAGGCTTATAATTATATCATGATTTATATAATTTAAACCATGATATAAATAGAATTAATATTTATTATATGTGTATTATAATAATCTATTGAATATAGTAGTATGAAATGAAATACACCGTTCATGGGGACGGTAGGCCGTACGTACGCATGAACGCTGCTTCTGTTTTATTGACGTATTGAAAGAAAGAAAGTAATTGAAATATATTTGTATGTATATATGTATATAATATAACCAAATTATAATTATTATTTCATATATATCATATATTTTCACTAAAAATAACCTTAATACATTCCATGTAGTGTGTGAACAAATACCATCTCTTTGAGGGAGAAATAGTCCACATGTCATCAAATGAGATTATTGTATATACACAAGATAGAAATTATAAGGGTGTGTTATAAATAAAAATTATAGAATAATAAATACATAATAAATATCATATATAAATATATTTTTCATCATAATGTTCACCAAGATAGGTGGTGAATGAAAAATGAACAATCATCGTTTTGTGAGGCGGTAGTTCACCGTACCTATAAACAGTACGTTTTTTACCCATTAGATGGAAGTGTGTGTAATTTTAGATAAAAAACATAGTATAAAGACATCATAGTATATTTTGTTATATTGGTTTTTTATACAATCATGTAATAATAAGAGTTTAGATAGTGGATAATGAAAATTAAAGAAAAAAGCTTAAGGGAGGGTGTTACCTCTTAATCGGTAACTCCTTTTGGTTTGCAACAAATGACTTCATTGGAAGGATTTCTTCCCAAATTGTGAATTCAAGGATTAAGGGAGGAATTTTGGAAAGTGTATTGGGAAGATATTTTCTGAACCATAGTGGTTTGAGAGGTGTGAGGAAGTGGGATAAAAGGTGGCCTTTTTAGGGAAGGGATATGACATAGTTAGCATTTTTGAAAACAAGTTAGGTGTACCCACGTTTTTACTAAACAAAATTCACAAAAATTAAAAAAAATAATGGAAGGTTTATAGACAAAATATTTAGAAAAATGGGTTTTTGAACATTGGATTGGTTATTTGGGCCCTTAACGATAAGGTTTATTTCCTTGTTAAGCTTAATTGTACCGTAATTACTGTAATAAATTTTAACTGCATTCATTAATATTTTTAGACAAAAATTAATTTGAAATTATTATAAAATATAAATTATTATTATTAAAAATATGTAATAAATTTTTATAAATTCTAATCACATAAGTTGTAGAATGTAATTTAAAATTAATCTTCAAACAGGATGACAAAGAGGGTTTGAAAAGTAAACAAATTCAAAAGTTTTCTAGGTTTTTATAACCAATTTCAATGTGAAATTGATTACAATGACCTAAATTAGATAAATTGAAAAAAACATTATCTAATTAAACATTAAAATTAGTTGAAAATATAATTTAAAATTATTAATAAATTATATGAAAAGAATTTTTGAATAACAATTCAATATTTTTAACTATTCATGAAAAAATGAAACCTTATAGAAAATTACCAAACAATTTATACTAAACTGATTTTTGGGTTTCTATTTCAAATGATAATTTTATTTTGACACATTAAATATAAAAAATTTCTAAAAATTGTATTTAAAATGGGTTCATCAATAAAAGGTGGTAAAACTACCATTATAAAAATATAGGGTTTTAAGAATAATATTGGATTTTTTATTATCTTATGTATATAAAATATATTGGATTAATAAAAATATATTTTAATGAATATATAACTTATATATTACATTAATATCACCCAATAATTTTAATTAATTAATTAATTAAGACAAAAACCATTTGGGGTCATAAAAAACCCTTATATTCAATTGGTTCTTATATTTTCATTTCTAATTAATTGGTAACCTATGAATTTATATTATATTTTTTAAAAAAATATATTTTCATAATTTAGTTTATAATATTCATAACTTAAAACTTAATTTCTAGGTTATATATTATTATAATAAATAATAATATATTATTTTTTGGTAAAACTTGGTCTCGTGTGTTATGTAAGCCGTTGAGGGAAGTAATTGTTGCATGTAATGAAAGTTAACCTTAGTGTTCTATGTAGAAAAAGATGAAATTTATGTTTCATGTAGTGAAAAATAACATAGTTTTGAGTATAATTCACTCCAAACATAGTGCTTTAATATAATATAAATTATTTTCAGTGCTCTGTGAAATGAAGAGTATAAAAAAGATTTAATTAATTCAAAAAAAATATTTCCCAAAATATCCAGGTGTTACAGATCAAGGAGATGAAAGTACTCAGTTGACATAACTACCTTACTAATTACTTTATTATTGATTTTATGGCCAAATTTTGGATCATTAATAAATTTAATAGGGATACTTACCGTAAGAATGTTATAAAAACTAGACATTTGGAGTTCAATGGTGAGGGTATTTGGGACATGATAAAATGGATGGAGAATTAATTAAATTTTTTAATTTATTATATCTCAGTTAATTTTTAATCAATAAAAGTAATAATAATATTCTCTTTCAAATTTTAGAATAAAATTAATATTTTATCATCCAAACTATCCCTATGATCAATATTGAAGAAAGAAAAACCTAAAATTGGTAGTAAATTTCACAAGTGATTTAGACGCCTTATAGTTGTGATACTCCATGAATAGAAATATTACAAGCTTGAATCCTCAATACCTGATCCGCCTACTAAAGAGTCAGGTTATGAAGAGTTCCTTGTCTATGAAAAATGATTGAGAAACATGACCAATGTTCAATGTTTTATGATTGGTCTAGGTCTAGTGAATTAATGAAGTCTCATGAAAACATTGATGCATATATCATGCCTGATCACCTCTGTGGTATTTTCCAAGAGAGATCTAGATAAGAATGATTTGAGATATCTAAGGCACTCTTTTAAAGAAATATTGGATAGGGTTCCCCAGTTGGGCCTCACGTAGTTAATATCATTATCTACATTTAGTGCTAAGAGATTTTAGTGTTTAAGCTCCCCAAAGAACTGGGCATTGAACTCGTTTTGGGATCCCTCCCTCATAGCTTCTCTATCTTTTGTTTTGAATTTTAAAACGAACAACATCGAGGAGTCTCTTCCAAATATTCTTACTCTTATTTTCTATATAGATAAGGATATAAATTGTGAAAAACAATAAATACTTATGGTGAAAAATGGAAATGTAAAGCGAAGGTATTTAAGAACAATGCTTCTTCACACCCTTCTAAGAAGTGGAAGATCAGGGGGAAAGTAAGAGAATATAATTCTATATGTTTATCATGTGGAAATAAGGTCCACCAAAATAAAAAATTCACCAAAACAAATAATCAAGGTCAAGATTTAGGTTTATTTTTTATTGGGTGAAATTTATATATTTCTACAAATTGGGGTTAAGATATAGTCTATTGTGCTCACAAATGTATTCAAATTTAGGAATAAAGTAGACTCAGAAAGATTTAATAAGGGTTGGTAGATCTACGAGTATACAACAAATATAAACATGAAGTTGTAGCTATCGGTGACTACCAAGTCACGTTTGTAACCAAAATTATCTTGGTCTTAAAGAGTTGTTATTATGTTCCTCCAGTTACCAAAATCATTATTTCTATATCCATACTAGATGCAGATGGATTTATTTTCAAATTTAGTAATAATTTTTTTTATAAATATAACATTTGTTATGGTAAGACACATTTAAATAACTATCATTATATGTTGGATTACACAAACTAAGTAATGAGAATCAATAATAATGTTACATCACATGACTCACACAACACCCAACTTTAGCATCACCAGATAGGTCATGGAAATGAAAAGAACTTAACAAAATTACATCAAGATTGATATTTATGTTTTTGAACAAAAAACACTTGGTGTATATCACACATGATTACAATAGAAAATGACCAAATACCCATTTAGTGGGAAAGGTGAAAGGGTTAAGGATATTCTTCAATTAATTCATACCAATGTGTCTTGACCATTTACTATTGAAGAAAGGGGTGGGCACTCATACTTCATAACTTTTAATGACAATTTTGGTATATATGTACCTTCCTACTTAATTACTTATAAGTAATATTATTTTTATAAATTCAAGGAATACAAGAATGAATTTTAGAACCATATTGGAAAGATGATTAAGAAACTGCACTCAGACTGTGTGGGAGAATATCTTAATCAAAACATACCTAATTTTTAATGGGAGTTCAATATATTTTCTCAACTCAATCCTCATTATATGCCTCATTAGAATGGTGTAAGAAAAAGGATGAATCACACCTTTTTTGAAATGGTGAGATCAATCATGAGTCATGCAAGTATTCCATTATCCTTTTGGGGTAACTATTTCAAATAACATCAATTGTACTAAAATGAGTGACAGCTAAAGAAACAAATGATATATCACACAAATTATAAAATAGAAAGAAAGCCACATTGTATTATTTACATGTCTGGGGTTGTGAATCATTTGTTAATCCCTCTTCAGTTAAAAATCTTGCACCCTGAGGTGCAAAGTGTATCTTTATAGGATAAACCAAATAAAAAAAGGGATACTACCTAAGAAATCATTCAGACAAAAAGATTTTGGTTGATAGAAATCCCAAATTTCATGAAGAGGATATTATCACTAAAACACATATTGGGAGAGATATAGAATTATATGAAGTCCAGGCTCAAGATACACAAGATTTGGAAAGTGAAAAAAATTCACAAATCCCTATGGAAGAAAAAAAATGTTCCAGAGAAATAATTATTGTGTATGAGTACTAGATAGGTTAAAGAACCATAACAGTATTGTATTCTAGTAAATGAGAATTTTGACTCATTATTAGTTGATAATAATAATCCTATAACCTAGAAGAAATCTGTATGTGGCATAGATTTTTCCAAGTGACAATATGCCGTGAATTCTGAAATGGATTCCACGTAACAAAACTAAGTATGGATTTTGGTAGACATTCCAGAAGATGTAAATCCCATTTGTTGAAAATGGGTATTCAAGAAGAAACTGGACATGTAAGTACAAGTTAGTACCTATAAGTCTTGAATTATTACAAAATGGTTTTAATAGCACTAATTCATTGAATACAATGAAACTTTTTCACCAGTTGTAATGATGAAATCCATCACAATTCTACTTTCCATTGTGGATTTCAATGATTATGATATTTGGAAAACGCATTTCAAAACCACCTTACTTAATAAGAACATTAGGAAGATGTCTATATGACACAACCCAAATGGTTTGTGACTCCAAATTATTCCAATAAGGTATGTAAGTTGTATGGATCCATTTATGAATTAATTCAATAATATAGGTCATATAACATTCGTTTTGATGAGTCCATAAAAAAATTTTCTTTCATAAAGAATGAATGTGATCCATGTGTCTATAAATAGTTTAGTTGGAGTGTGGTAATTTACTTAATAGTATTTTTTGATGAAATATTACTCATTGTAAATGAAATACCAGGATTAAAGTCTGTTATGGTGTGGTTGAATACATGATTCCTTATGAAGGACTTGGGAAAGGAAACAGATATTCTCAGGATCAGGATCCATCATGATATATCCAATAGGCTACTCTTCATACATCAAAGTACATATATTGAAAATATACTGAAAATATTCAGTATGGAACAATCCAAGAGGATATTCTTGTCAGTGTTACATGGAATTCATCATTCTAAGAAAATGTGTCATTCGACAGATGTGGAAAGAAATAGAATGAAAAAGATTCCATATTCCTCATGTATTGGTTCAGTCATGTATTTTATGATATATAATTGGATATTTGTTTTCTTCACATTGAGTGTGGTAAGAAGATATCAATATGATCTATGTTACTTCCATTGGATGTTATATAAGACTATCCTTAATTATCTACGGTGTACTAAGGATATGTTACGAGTTTACAGAGGAGATGATGAACTAGTCATTTGAGAATATACATATGATTGTTAAAAAACTGATCATATGGACATGAAGTCACAAACATGATACATATTGACTTTGAATAGTGGTTTTATGAGTTGGAAAATCTCAAAGAAGGATGTGGTTGAAGATTTTATAGCAAATCCTGAGTATATTATAGCTTGTGAGGTAGCTAAAGAAGCACTATAGATGCTCAAATTCATGCATTATCTTGATGTGGTACCTAAAAATAAAGATATAATCACACTCTATGGTGATAATACTACAATGATAGCTCTTGGAAAAGATCCAAGGTCACATCAGTAGACAAACCACATACTTCAGAAGTATAATCTCATGATAGATTTTTCTCAGAGAGTTGAAGTTACAATGAGTATAATTTCCATGGAATTAAACATAGGGGACCCATTTAATAAAGCCTTGAATCAAAAGAAACATTAATATCATGTCAGTTCTAGCATACTTAAGGTCATAGGAAATTAGATATAGTCTAAGTAGTATTTTATTAGAGTAGGTGTCCTAGGAACAACTATTTGTACTTTGATTAGATGTATATTAAATGTATTAAATATTGATAAAACAAATTATTATGTATTTTTAGTTGTTCTTCATAAATCTAATGTAATAATCTCATAGATTATACATCACATTAATAATATCATAATAGTTCCCAATTGGGATGAGATCCTTCATGTATTGTGATGATATTATTAAATATTGTTTTGTAGTTGGATAACGTACTATAATAGGACACATAGTACATAGACCATCAAGTGTGAGTACCCATATGAAGTTGAGTATTCCTCTCATGAAGTTCACACTTGGTAATCTCATGGATGGGAGATTATGAGAACAGACCCACCACTAGGAATTTTGAATGTTTTGGTGTGACCAGATATTCTAATCTACAAGAGTGTGTGATGTTACTTAGATTTTAATACTATTATTAATTCATTTTAGAAATCCTGTATTTAGATTTATTTCATAAACCATGACGATAATAGTTCATATAGAAGTTGTATATGTTGGGTTCATCATTAATGACATGTAATTATTGAATAAGTTGGGGAAGAATATATCATTTTCATCTTTATGGAAAATTATATCTCAACACTTTTATTAGAGTTGAATAATCATATTAAATTCCCTGGTCATGGTGTAATGACATGTTTATTTTATAAAGTCAACAAAAGACATATCGACATATAGGTTGGTGACAGGTATGTGAAACCTGCTTGATGTGATATTATTGTAAAGGGATTATATTACATAGTGAGCATTAATATGTGGTTTTTGATGTGGATACATTAAGTTATTTATCATGGGTGACGTGATTTGTACCAAGATAGTAATCTTGGACTTTATTCCATCACACCTAATGCCAATGATAAAAAATTATAGAGGGTCAAACACTATGTTTTTCTGTTGATATTTATTAAATTATATTAGATTTTAATTAATGGAATAAATATCGTTCTCATGTCTTGGGAATAACTTTATTCAAGTTATATTTATTTCATAATTAAATAAATTTTTATTCACCATCTTGTGAAAAAAATATCAATTTATGAATAAAATATTTATTCAGTTGTTCAATAAATGCTAGAGGAGGTCGAAAAGACCAATACCTTATATGACAATAAATATTAAGTAGAAGAAATATTTCATAATATTTTTTATTTTGAAAGTTAGTGAACGACATAAAATTATAATAATATAAATATTATTATGTTTAAGGGGGTTTATTAAAGGTGATAAATGTTATTTAATGGATTCTATAAAATTAAATAATATTTTAACTTAAATCCTAACTTTATAAATAAATATATATGTCAATTGTGTATATGATCCAAAAATTTAGAATATAGAATTTTTGCACATAACAAATTCTCTCTCAACTCATTTTTTATCTCTCCCTCTCAAGAATAAGAATCTCAAGATATATTTATTCAAGGACAAAGAATGAGTGATCAAGAATGACCAATGAAAGACATTAAATTCACCATGGTAGAGCCCAATGATTGAGTGGTGTTTCTTAGAGATCATTGGTGCATCTGTTGATCACCACTAGAGGGATTCTATCCTTGGATCCTTACAGCGCAATGAAGGAAATCTTGAAGGGTCATTTCCTAATGATCAACAATCATCAACGAATAATTTTCCAAACCCCAAGTATTTATTTATTCATATAAAAATAAACTAATTATAAATTTGACATTCAAGATCCTCACTAATGGTTTTGGGCAACAATTATTAAAAAAAAATTATTTATCACCCACCACCGCATGCTTCCACTATTCATGGAACCATTAGAACACTTGGTGATACCCTAATATGATTTATAGTTCACACCCTACCTTTCGCTTCAGTCATTTGTAAATTGTGTTATTCTAGGACCAATTAGAGGAAAAGCACCACCTGGAGGTTGTGGATATTCTTGATACATGGGACCCAGAGTGATGGATATGACTGGTGGAGGTGTGATTCACTTGTTACATGTGTCTATCTTTATGATTATGTTAAAGACATTATATCTTTTATTGATTTAATATTTGGGTACTTTTTACCTCTTTGATTTTTTTACTTTCCCCCTTTGGAGTGTTGAGAATACTAACTTACATATTTATTATTCTTCTATTTTATGTCAAAAATCATTCTATTATATTTTAAGTATGATTATAGGTGCTATTCTTGAACCCTTGGGGATTGGGAATGCCTTTTGAGCCATGTCAGTTCTTTCTCAGGTATCAGGGTACCATGGTATCCAGGATGGTTCATGACAGATTGGTATCAGAGTTATCGGTTGTTTATATTTACTTTATGTTAGTATGAAATTAGGTTCTCCTTATAAATAGGAAGCATGATTGGTGAAAATTAAGAGGTATTTGAGAGTGAGTTCTTTAACATCTCTGATCATAACGATCCTTAAGTCACTATGTGCATTTGGGAAAGGTGAATTAAGGATTTTTTGGATCTAATTTACACTCTTTTCCTTACTTCTAATATGAGAATGGGGAAATACTAATCTTGATTTCTACTTAATGTAATTAATATTCCAATGAATCTTGTTTGAGTTGATGATATGTGTATCCTTTTTTATTATTTTAGTGTAATCTATTGATGTTTTGTAGAATCATACCTCCAAATATATGTTTTAATAGGATTTAGGTGGAAGATGATGGTAAACCATGGTAGGATAATCCTCTAGTTGACCTGAATCTTGTTGAGATAGTGGTGAGTGCTGTCTAGGATTTGGGATATACACCAACACCAGTTCCCATTCGAGATCACATTTCATATCCTCAAAGGGATTAATTGTGTTATTTTACTGAATAGTTTATTTTACAAAATGATCCAGTATTATATGGATCAAATGATCCTAAAGAGACTGAGGATTTTTTTAAAAATATTTAGCTAATTTGTATGTTATTGGAAAGGATTGAATTAATAAAGTTAAAGTGTGATACCATAGGTATGGAAAGACCTAGAAAGAGATGGTGGGATTCAATGGTGATAATTAAAAATTTGGATTTCTTGGAGTGTAAAGACTTTAGATTTATTTTCACAGATCTATTATATCTTAATTTGATGGTTTTGAAAAAATCCATGGAGTTTCTAATCTCCTATAAGGGTGATATAACAGTGACCTAGTTCAAAAACGTATTTTTTGATCTTGTTCAGTTATCTCTTGAGGTAATGACTAATGAGTAGTTGAAGGAAAAAATATTTTAGATGGGTCTTCATCCTGATATATGATCATAAGGTTTCTTGAGTAAACTAACTTCTTATGTTGATGTGATGGATAAAGAATTGATAGTTAAGCATGAACTAGATGAAAATTCAGGGTTTACTGGAGTTCCTTTTTCTCCTAGTGGTTGTTCTTTGAGTTCTTCTAAATTAAAGAGGAATGCATACAATCCCCATGGTGGTTATTGATAGTTGGTTTCATCTAAAACTCATGTACTACCTGTTAGAGGCCCTTTTACTTGATTATAATGTGGAAAGGTTGGACATTTAAGATGGGTTTATACTAAGCCACCCAATATCTATAGCTCATGTGGTCACTCAAGCCACCTATAGAAGTTATATGATATATTTTACAATCCACATAGTGGAATGGGATCATCTACAACAAAAATTACTTCAATTTAATTATATTATTCAAGAACTAATAGGTTCTAATAAGGACCAATGTATTTTCAGACAATGAATTTGAGCATAAATTAGATTTTTCTCTTTTAGATGCTTATAATAGTTAAAATGGCCATTTATTCCAAGAATATGATCATGAAATTTTTTTTAAATACTCTATTGGATCTAAAATAGGGTGTTTATCCTAGGATAAGAGTTTGGTGGAATTTTAAACTGTTTGAATTTTTTAGGAATAATAAATAAGTAATAATTAATTAAATATTAATTTATTCACACATGTTCATTTGACTATATATTTTGAATGGATCATTCGATTAAGATTCCTTCTCCACTGTTGAGTCTAGAGCCTGTACTTTTTCTTAGGCGGGGAATAAACTCATTTTGGGGGTTGGGTATGGGCTGGACCCCTTTTTGTTTTATTTTATTCTCTAACTTTTCCTTATATTATTTTATTTTCCTTCCATGGATTATCATGTATGACCCTATAGGATTCATCCTTCATGATACCGAGAGAGAAGAGGGATAGGGAGATAGATAAAGAAAGATGGGGGAGGTACCACTATAAAGCTTGGGAGGAGTCAAATCATCACCTGGTAACCATAGACCGTGGAAACGAGCGAAGATTCAGATAAATCCACCCAATGGTAGTACATTTTTGAGATCCACACTAAATCCCAATAGATTTATCATTTTCTAGTTTTAAACCTCTATTATGACTTCTTAGGACCCATTGAGGGCCTATCTATACCTTTTGAAGAGAAAACAGGGGTTTCATGATGATTTGAGGGGTTTCTCATTTAGAAATCATAATAACATGATGTGTAGTTTAGGAAAATAAGCTGCATGTTCTTACCATTCTTGGGATGTGGTATTTTTAAAAGTACATTCTATTTATGGGGTATACGCACCATGTGCTAGGACTTTTCTACTTAGCTGAGTACTTCACCAGACATCCTGTGTTGGTGAACAAGGCCATTTGGAGTACCTAGCTAGAATTCGTGTGGGTTATATTCCATGTATGATTACATGACCAAAGTATAGTACATGGCCATGCCATTTTATGTACATGAAAAGGTACCCCATGTAGGATACATGCTTTTTAAATGATATAAGCACCATGTACTTGGTATTACACACCATTTCCATTGGAGGTACATGAAAAGGTTGGGCCTTGAGGACACATATTGTGTACTAGGGTATACACATCGTGTTATCCTCCTTTTCTACCCATTTGATTGATTTTCCAAATTTATGTCCTGAAGTTCTAATTAGACATAAGAGGAGTCCATTTTGAGTATTGTCTCAAAAAATGACAATGGTTAAAACCTTGAGATGATTTTAGGAATCCTAAGGGATGTTTTCATAGATTTTATCTAAATGGGTAGGTTATTCCTCTAATAATTGAATATAGTTATCTCTTGAGAGAGAGACATGAAATGAGACTGATAGGAAATGTGTTTAGAACAAACTAGTTTTAGAACTTTATCCGATATGGGCCATGAGACATCTCCCTAGTCTAGTGCCATATTAGCTTTCCTCTATGTACAGTTTTTAAGGATCCAAAGTAGGATACCTATTTCTAGTTGAATGATAGGATCCTAAGAGAGATAAATTCTCTTATTCTTTACTTATAAGATCCCAAGTAGGATTCATCCTTTCAATATTACTCTACATTGAGGATCCCCTGAGGGATGTCTTTATCTATGAATAGTTCCTGAGGATCCCATGTAGGATGCCTATATGTTCTTTTATACTATGGATCCCAAGAGGGTTACAAGTGCTTACATGATGATATAGAGGATCCCTTTTAGTAGTAATCTACTTTCTTACTCATGTCATGGAGACTAAGTATTATTCCGCTTTTGTGTTGTATTAAGGGACATAGAGGGTGATCTGGTGTTTGATCGACCATGATCTAGTGCATTAGGGGTTTGGGTAGAGATAGTGGTGGGTTTCACCTTAGAACCCATTCTGAACTTGTAAGCTATGAGGTAATGGAAGTAGTGGTGGGTTTAGGCATTTGACCACCCTCACTATTTATCTATGAATTCACTTGTTCACTTTTTAGGAAATTATGATTGTCAAAGATTCTTCCTTGTTTGTGGGTTTTGAGCATGATGCGATGTGAATTCTTTTACTGGGATTCCTAGACATATTTATTAGGATTCATCTTCTAATCGCTTTCTTTTCTATATTGGGATGCTTATATGTATTCTTTAGGGCCTTTATTTTTATCATATGTTTATGTTATTTGGGAATGGCATACCTATGATTATGATATTCAGGAATGATGTCTGTTGATTATGATATACGATCATGGCATCCCTCATGATTATGATATTTGGGTATGGTGCCCCTTGATTATGATATACAAGCATAGAGTCCCTTTTGATGACACTCATGGATGATTACACTCTCCTAAGTGATGGGGATGATTATACTCTCCCCATTTAATTACTTGATCTCAGTGGTGTACATGGATCTCCTCACCATTGTACTCGATAGATGATTATGCTCTCTTTTAATGACACCAAAGATAATCCCAATGGTCGAGTGGACACAAAATTACTACATCACCCAGAGGTACATTCTCGGGATGGTTTTGTTGAGATATTTATATGAAAATATGTTGAGCATGTACTTGGGTCCGGAGAACATTCCATTTACAGATCACCTAAGGGTCATCCTTTTAGGGTTCATTCGAGTTATAATGTCATGAATGCCTATGGAATGAGACTTAGGGATCAAGCATCATACTAGATTTAATTGGAATTTGTGGAATTATGTCCATCCTAGTGACCTTTTATAGGATTTTACTTTGGTATATGAAATTATTAATTATAGTGATTGGATGTGAGTTTGGGTGAATCCAAGGCTAGGACTTGTATCCCCCATGGTGATGTATCTTGCTCAAAGGCATATTTGGTGATGGATGGAGTAGGTATTATCAACCAGGATTATAGAGATAAGTATAAACATAATTATACCTAACTTGGGTGGTAAAACCTTCAACTTAATGCCCTTTTCACAGGATTTCTAGATGATCGGGAATACATAACAAAGGATCAACTACTGTTGATTTATGTTATTTCATTCACCTAACTCATGTTTAAAAATACATACATACATAAATACATACATATATTTATTGGAATATATATATCGACACACACACAAATATAAATAGATATATGTAAACGATAAAACATTTCCCAGTTGACTGGGATCATAGACCCATCGATCCACTGTGGTTTAACATTATTTGTTTTATGTATTTTTTCTATTATGGGTCAGCTAGGTTGATTATATTAGATGATCATGAACTTATGATAGGATATTTATAGGTTCATCATTGGGGTGTCTTACTGATATTATTTCTCACCCCTATACATGAAACATGGTGTGCATGAAAACCATTTGTCTACTTTTCAGGTTGTTCACAGATTGCATAATAGATAGGTTTGAGGCCCAAAGTTTCATGATTGATCAAAGGAACTCATGTAGATTCTTGTGACTGAGATGGAGCATCTCAGTAGTAATATAGAGATCGATTATGTGGTCTGGATAAATGTTAGTAGTAGTGCCTTGCACATTTATTTTATATTATTTTAGGAACTCTTGTATATGTGGTCGAAAAAGTGGGTGACCAATGTTATATGTATGACACAACTCTTCATTATTTTATAGTATTTTAGTTATTATTACATCATGTTCAACTTTAGTATACTTATTTCTTCCAATATCTATTTATTTGTACCTTTGGATGATATCTATGTATTTCTAATGTGTTTAATATGATATTAGGTCATATTCACTCCATAGACACACCCTTGTCCCTCACTTCTAGTTGGAAGCCTCCAGAGTATTGTTAGGTGCTCTTAAGGCCTTGTTGGGAACCGACTCGGAGAACCAATTTAGTAGAAACTGGGCCAGGATGTTTCAAAGTGGTATTATAGGTGTTCCTTTCCTTTTATTTACAATTTTTGATATGGTAGAAAAGATTATTAGAAATGTTTCGAAGCCTATGATGTATATCATACAGGTGCGTCGAGAACACTTATTCTGTTAAGAAGACCTAGTTTCTAGGGATATGACATTTTTGTTCTTGATTTGTGATGTTATTATTGTATATGATTTTCACATGGAGAGAAACACATATTGTGATTATTTTATGATTTATTATGGATTTATGGATCTTAGACCATTAGAAAGAGGCCATTGATGGATTTATGGATCTTGGACCATTGGAAAGAGGCTAGTGACTGATTTTAACTATTCACTAGGAAAGGAAAGAGGTGTCTCATGCATCATATTTGGAATATATGATTCACATGTTATAGGATTTCTAGTGTGCTATTTTATAAATGATATAGGAAAATTTTATAAAGTTTTATAAAAGTCATAAATTGTGTTTTCCCATATAGGTTTCTAGTGCCATTCAACTCAATTGATCTGACTTTCATACATAATTCCTTCCAATGGGAAGGTAATACGGATCCCTAGTGATGCATTTTATAGTGAGGCAGATGAATTAGTCCTCATGAAAGGGATGTGAAGTGACCCTATTAGGTTGATAGGGAAAATTATTCCCACATTTTTACCCCTTATGGGGTGTTTTATTGCAGGTTTGGTTATTTAAAGTGTCTATAACAACCTATGAAGTAATTTTATGTATAGCTTAGAATGAAATTCCACTTAAATGGACATTTTTTGTGGTTATCCAGATGGGTGGATTAGTACGATATTTATAGATACATAAATGTTTATAGTGAACTAGAACTCTTGGGGGTATTATCATATATAGATGCTTGATGACTATTAATTCAGTATCACTTTTGTGTTAATATTGTGACCAATAGGTAGTGTTTCTTCATAATGATCTTGAGAGAGGATCAGGGCCCTAGTAGGATGATGTTTTTTTAACACTTGTAGGTTAGTATTTTATTTACCTCCCTTGTAGTGGTTTGAACTTTTGGCTAGGTGGTTATAGATTGTGAACCAATTGTGATACTTGATCATTAAGGCTAGGTGGGATACCTAGAGGCCCTTAGTTTTGGATTAGACCCTTATAGGGGGAAGTTCTATTTGATCCAGGGAAACCTACATGAGAGAGGTTGGACCACGTTTATATATTTCTGTGAGATAGGTTATATGATGGTTCTGAGATCAATGCATGATTAATGCTTAGGTTTTTTGATATAGGCATGGAGATGCCATCAGTTTCTAATAAAGCACTTGGGAAGCCTTTTTGTTGAGGCTGTCTTCAATAGGCATGACTGTTTGGGTGCCTATCCTTTTTTACTAGTGTTTCCACTATTTCTGATGTAGTTAGAGAATAGGTAGAATATTGTTATTAGGATAACGTCGGTGGATGGGAGACCAGAGAATAAATTGTGACATGTGTAGAGTGCTTGATTTTAAAGAGGATTTACATTGAAGCTTTTGACTTGTTTAAATTTACATGCTATATTGCAATTTCATTTTGGATTTTTTAGTAGACGAATTTCTAAATTATGAGTCAGGTAATAAGGTACATGTCATTTTTTCATAGTACCATTTAAATCATAAATTGTTCAGTGGTTTTTTGTAACTACCTGACCACAACTGGACAGAGTCGGTGCATTATTACATAACATTGGCATGATACAAAGAAAAATGTCCCGAAATACCGATCAGTTTATTAGCCATGGAAGTACTAGATACATTCATAAGTTTTACATTACATCATTAAATAAAAAACAAAAAAAAATTGTCCCCTTTTGAACACGTTTATATCCATATCCTATCCCTATAGTTCAACCATAAAATACTTCTCCACATCCTAGGAAAAATAAAACATAGAAAGGGGTGATCTTAGATGCTCAGTAAGGATAACAATATTGCAGAAACTTTCATAAATAAGTATAAACATTTAATAAAATGTATAAGAATAAAACAAAAGCATTTTAAAATTACACTTCAGCATAATATGGAAAAGATAAAATCAAATACTTCAATTTACTTATTCACATGGATATTTTATTATTCGAATAATCACATGGAATATCAATAGTCACTTTCATAATGATGGAATGCATATATAATTCTAGACTTCATAAACACATAGTCATGTCCTTGTTCCAAGACTACAAATAAGATTTGGTCAAGGACTTGTTCCAAGACACTAGTTTGTCTCTAGATAACTAATGACGCATCGAGGAGCTGTAGCAGGCTCCACCCGTCACTTACTAAGTCCAATGCATTCCTCATATGAAAAAGGTTTAAACATAACATAAACATTCGTATTAAAAATAGCATACAAAATATCAATACTTTATCCATAAACCATGAATGGTGTAAAAATAACACATCCACAGTCAAACATATTACAAAACCTTCAATACAACATGGAAGTTTTGTGTCATAATAAATATACTTCAAACAAGCTTAAAATCCATCAAAGGATGTTGACATAGATGAAATAAAAACATTTTTAGAGAAATATCTCTTTCTATTTTTAAGTAATTTAAAATTTATATAATTATAAGAGAAAAAATTTATTTTGAAAATATTCTTATAATATTGTAAGGAAAGCTTCGATGATGATATAATGGAACAAAATATCCACAGTAGTGGTACAAGTACAAAAAAGACATTCTTACCTTAATTTTGTTGAAAAGTCCAAAAAGTACTTTGTTTGGAAAATAATGGAAAGATTCATTTCAAAACATATTTGGTCAAATAAGGGTATAAATGAAATTAACCCATAGTATATTAAATAGTAAAAAAAATTTGAATTACATTTTTAAGAAAACACAGATGTGGATGACAAAGAGGTCCCAGTAGATACTTATGTAAAAACAACATCAAATAATAAAGAGATTGTGAAATTAACCCTTACCTTGAAATTTCCCTTGGACGAGGGTATGTTAAAAACCTGAATAATATTTAAATCATTGTTATTAAATTATAAAAAACTATATACATAAATATGATATCATATATGATCCTCTAATATTGCTTTGTTAATAATATTTTTGTAATATCATCATTTTGAGTGTTAACTAATCCGTTTTCCTTTATATGCTCGGTTATATGAGCCATGTTTTTTATGGATAGGATGTATTTTACTCATGTCCAGAATGATATTAAGTTCTTAAACATTATTTTTAATCATAAAATGAAAATTATTCTTCAATGATTATGATGGGGAATGAATCTCATCGTGTTTGTGGAGACGGTAATCCGTACGTACGCACGAGTGAAAATATCATTATATTGATGGTGAAATTGTATGTAATTGGATGTTATATCATATATAAAGAATCAATAACATGTTATATTTATTCTTTACATCATTTATACTCATTATTATAACCATCCAAATAATTAAGTGTTTGAATAACAAACTACACCATGATGTGGAGACGGTAAGCCGTACGTACGCACATATGGTGACTTTGTCATTCATATGATGGATAGAATAATAAATATGCTTGTAAAATTTTTATAATAACATAATAGTATATATAATATACTTTATTTGTTATTTTAGAATAGAAACAACAAAGAAAGAGAAAGTGGAAGAAAAAAAGAACTTGAAGGAGGTGATGAAATATTTACCTCTTCTTCGGGTTCTTCCTTTTGATTTGATCAAAAGGGATCCTTAGGTTGGATTTATTCCAAATTAATTCCTATAGGATGAAGGGAGGAATGTTTTAAGGATATTTTGTTGGGTTTTGGCTGGTAAAAATGGTGTCGGAGGTGTGACATTAAGAGAAGGGGAATTTCCCTTTTATAAGAGAGGTGAGGGTTACTTTAGGAAAAGTTTGAAATATTATTTTATAATAAAAACATATTAGTTTTTTAATTGGTCAAAAATATTTTATTTACAGGATAAGATGTTTATGGGTTGAAAAACACTCAACCAATAGATTTTAGACCGGTTTAGCTTACCATATTAACCATATCATTTAGATTTAACTCTTAGTTAAATAGTTTGACATTTACCATGTCTCTTTATATTTTTATATTATATGGTTAATAAAATTACTATAAAATCCAAGAGGACCTCAAGTGGTTCATTATTAATATATATAACCTAATCTAAGTCATTTTTATGAACCGTATATTTTTAAGAAAATTATATCAAATAATAATATTGTATTTGTTTTAAAAACTCAATTATGTCAATTTTGACACTATTTAGTATTTTGTTTTTGTGAAAATAATAACAAAATTATTACTTAAAAAAATTATTTAATCAATGCTAACATGTCATATTAACCTATAAAATTAGTTTAATTAATCAAAAGCTTCAAATTACATTTATTTGGATATTTACAATATCAACTATTTTAAGTTTTCATTAATAAGGTAATTACTACATCATCATTGTGTCATAAATAAATTAAATTATTTTGATCTATAAAATTATAAATAAAATACCATTATGTAATAAATATTTTTATATTTCTAATTTATATTTATAGTCTAACTTATCTTATGTATAACCCTATATTAAAAACGGTTTAGTTATTAAACTTTGAGTTTAACTCTTCTTTTAATAAAATAATAGTAAATGTCCTAGTCTAATCAAAGTGGACCAAATAGGATCATATTTTATTACTAAGGTTTTTTTAGGTCGAAATATACTTATCCAATAGAATGAGAACATGTGTTAGGGTATTTATGTTATCATTTTTACCCTTAATTACCCTATTTACTTTTAACCGTGGTAAATAAAAGTCAAAACGTACTATTCACCAAAAATTATTTTTATCTTATTGAACCAAATTTTACTTCATGATATTAACCGTGTCTCTTGGATTTTTGAAATTCAACTCACATAAGCGGTAAAATTATGTTTTATGTAAATTTGCAAATGCTCCCAAGAGGTAAGTAAAGGATGATAAAAAGTTCAATAAAACTTTTATATATCTAAACTTATTATTAAATGAATCCAATTAATTACATTGAACTTATATAGGTATTATGTATGTATTTTGACCTAAAATAAATTTAAATAAAATAAACAATTATTTAAATAAAAAGTTGGTTTTAACCAATAATGTAGTGTTTTTCACTATTTATCCAAAATTGAAAATTTTCAGAAAAATACTAAAAATTCACCTTAAGATAATTTTTATATTCCGAATTCAAAAATGAAGTCCATTTTCAAAAATAAAATTTATTAAATTTCAAAAAGTGGGTTTTACTATTCATAACGGCTAGTTGGATTTGTTGGGGTGTGTCAGAATCTCGAAGTTGCGTACAATGCCAACTATTGCATTAATAAAAGGGAAATGTACCGTTGAAGCATGGGGTGTTACATTATTCCCTCCTTCAAATAATTTCATCATATAAATTTTTATAATACTACCGCAAAAAAAGATTTGGGTGGTTCTTCATCATAAGTTCCTCGGGGTCCCACGTTGCCTCTTTCATATTATGGTTTCTCTATAGAACATTTACCAGACGATTCATCCAGTTTTTCAAAACTTGTTCTATTGTATCAATAATTTTGACAGGCTCTTCACAATAAGACAGATTAGGTTCAAATTCAATTTCCTCATAGGTGAGTACATGAGTTGGGTCAGGCATGTATTTTATTAATAGTGATATGTGAAACACATCATGAACTTTGATGAAACTTGGAGGACTTTCCAAACGATAAGCTACAACTCAAATTCGTTCTAGAATTTCAAATGGTCCGATGTACCTGGTACTCAATTTACCCTTCTTATTGAAACTTATAACACCCTTCCATGGAGATACCTTCAAGAAAACATGATCTCCTACCTAAAATTCCAAATCCTTCCTTTAATTATCGACATAGCTCTTTTGCTTACTTTGAGTTGCTTTGATGTGGGTTTGGATAATCTTCACTTTGTCCATTGTTTCTTCAACAAGTTCTGGGCCTAAGAATTTTTTTTCACCAACATCATCCCAAAAAGTTGGTGTGCGACATCTCTTTCCATATGACACTTCATATAGTGCCATTTGAAAACTCTAATGGAAGGTATTATTATAGGAAAATTCTACCAGAGGTAAATATTGATCGCACATAACTTGAAAGTCAAGTGAGTAAGATCTCAACATGTCTTCTAAGGTTTGAATAGTTCATTATGATTTTCCATCAGTTTGCGGGTGGTAGACATCACTCAAACAAAGTTCAGTATCCAGGGCTTTTTGAAGACTTTTCCAGAATCTTGAGGTAAAATGGGGATCACAATTAGAAACAATCGATAGGGGGAAACCATGGAATCTTACAACTTCATTAATATATAGTCTTTCCAAACGCTCAAGTGGTAAATCTTCTTTTATAGAAAGAAAATTTGTTGACTTGGTAAGATGATCAACAATGACCCATATTGCATCATTTCTTCTAGGAGTCTTTGGTATCCCAATGACAAAGTCCATCGTAATATTATACCATTTCCAATCTGGTATGGGAAGAGGTTGCATGACTATTATAGGCTGTTGCCTTCCAGCTTTCACTTGTTGACAAACCATACATCTTGACACAAAACCATAAATCTCCCTCTTCATGTTGTCCCACAAAAAATGTTCCTTCAAATATCTATAAATATTGGTTCACCCAGGGGGTATAGAGAAATTGGAGCTATAAGCATCATCCAATAATTACCTTTTTAGATCAGGTATGTTAGGAATACAAAGCCTCTTCCCAAATTTCAAAATTACATATTCATATTTGAAGTCACTCAATCTTCCATCGTTCACAGCTTTAATTTTGTTTTGAAATTCATCATCATCAGTATGAGAACTTTTTATCCTTTCTAGTAAAGATGGTTCAACAACCATTTGAAAAAGTATTAATGTTTTACCTGCCATGGTTATTCCCATATCCATCTTTACTAGATCCATGAAAATGGGATCACTTTCAAATCTCATCTTGTTCAAAACTCCATGATTCTTTCTACTCAAAGCATATTCCACCTTATTTTCCTTCCCCAAGTGGTAGTGTATTGTGCAATCATAATCCTTGAGTAGTTCAAGACATAGTCTTTGCCTCATGTTGAGTTCTTTCTGTGAGAGAATAAACTTCAAACTCTTTTGATCATTATAAATCTCACATTTTTCACCATAGAGATAATGTTTCCATATTTTCAGAGAAAATATTATAGATTCTAACTCAAGATCATGAGTGGGATAGTTTTTCTCATGAATATTTAGCTGCCGTGATGAATAGGAAACAACTCTATCATTATGCATAAGGTCACAACCAAATCCTTTCTTTAAAGAATCACTATAAATAACAAACCCATCATTCCCCAAAGGTAGAGTCAAGATATGATCATTAACAAATGTTCTCTTCAGTTATTCAAAACACTCTTCATACTCTTTTTTCCAAACAAATTTAACCCCTTTATGAGTGATCTTGGTTAATGGGTTATCCAATCGAGCAAAATTCTGAACAAAATGCTGATAATAACCTTCTAAACCAATAAAACTGCATACCTCAGTTATACTCGTCGATACTAGCCATTCTTGGATTTCCTTGGTCTTTGAAGGATCAACAAAGATTATATCCTTAGGGACATTATGGCCAAGAAAATAAATCTCTTGAATCCAGAAATAAGACTTTCTAAACTTCCCATATAATTCATTTCTTCTAAGAGTCTTTAGAATAATGCGCAAGTGATTTTCATGATATTTGTAGCTTTTGAAGTATACTAGGATATCATCAATAAATACCACTACAAATTCATAAAGATATTCCTTAAAAACTCTATTCATTAGATACATGAAGATAGAGGGTGCATTAGTAAATCCCAAAGGCATTACTGTAAACTCATAATGCTCGTACCTGGTTTGAAATGCTATTTTCGGAATGTCTTCCATCTTCACACAAAACTGATGATATCCAGATCGAAGGTCAATCTTTGAGAAATATTGAGTTCTATGAATTTGTTTGAATAAATCATCAATGCAAGGTAGGGGATACTTTTTCTTTATTGTTATAGCATTGATCTCCCAATAGTCAATGAACAACCTCGTAGATTTGTCTTTCTTCTTAACAAAAAGGACAGGGGATCCACATGGAGAAACACTAGGGTGAATAAATCCCTTACTACTAAATTACTCTAGTTGTTTCTTTAGTTCCAATAATTCCATAGTGGTCATTATATAAGGGGTCTTAAATATGGTTCTTGAACCAGGAATTAAATCAATAGAAAACTCAATTTCTCATTCTAGAGGATGTCCAAGTAAATCCCTTGGAAACACATAAATATATTCTTTCACAACAGGTACATACTCTATTTGAACATTCTCTTCCTCACCCATAATTATTTCATTATCATCCTCCCAAATAATTGAATTTGTTAGAGCTACTGGGGGTGTATCTAGATAAGAATTAGATGGTGACGTTTCTACTCTAAAGATAAAGTACTCCTTACAAACATCGAGAATTGTAACCTCCTTATTCTTACAATAAATTTTTTCATCATGGTTCGAAATCCAATCCATACCATGGATTATATCAAATTCAATCATGGGTATGACGATGAGATCAGCAGATAAAGAACATTTATATTCCCTAATGGGAACTGATTCACAAAACTTTGTTGCGATGATACTTCCCTTAGGTGCTTTGACTAGCAACTCCCTTATTAAGTCAAATTGGAAATATCTAACTTTCTTAAAAAACTAGAAAGATATGAAACAATGGGATGATACATAATCAAATAAAGCATTATCTAAACTTTAAGAAACCATTAAAATATCTCCCATCACGTTTTTAGAGCTTCAACCTTAGAATTAGTGATCACATAAGCTTGGTCTTTCTCCCTTGGAATTTTCTAGGGTAATTTTCCTTGGTACTTATAATATTCATTTGCATAAGGCCCCTTTTCTATATAATTTTACCATTAAACATTGACAACCTCTTTCTTCCCCTTGCAATCATGAGCTTGGTGGCCTTTTTCACCACCCTTTTAACAGACTCCCATTACCTTTAGGCATGTATCAGGGTGTTTCTTCCCACAGTTACCACATGATGCATATTCAACTTTTCCCTTCTTCCCCTTACTTCCATTTATAGAGTGTTTAGAAGATCTCTGCTTCTCCTGCTTTTCTTTAAAGTCGTAAGACTTAGATAATTCTTTTTCTATCTTGATAGAACATGAGACAATATCTTCATATGATAAAAAGGATTGTGAAACTAATTCTTACCAGAGAAATGGTTTTAACCCATAAAATAATTGATAAATCTTACTCCTTGGGTTATGTATATAATCTGCATCATTTCTTTCTAACCTTGTAAATCTTGACTCATACTTTGTTACATTCTCATCCCCTTTTTGCATCAAACTCAGAAACTGTCTTTCCATATCTGCTCGATGGTCACGAGGAAATTATTTTTCTATGAAAATAACTTTAAACTCCCTCCATTCCATTTTTTATACTTTTTCATCTTCCTTTGTGTTTTTAATCAATAACCACCATTGATCTGCATCTCTTGTGAGGTGATAAACTACCATGACAACCTTTTCCCTTTCGTTACTCACAAAAGCATGAAATATTTTCTCTAAAAAACATATCCATTGCTCATCTGCTAACAAATTTTTACTCCCATTGAATTTTGGTGGGTTTTCCCTCATGAAGCATTCTAACATGGATCCTCTGCGTTGTGGATCAGTGTGCTTTATACGGGTAAGGTTATTATTCATAACCTGAGTGAGTTGTCCCAGTATGGTGATAAGCTGATTACCACCAGTTGCATCACTAGCTACACTATAATTATCTTAAGTAGGAGGGAAATCCCTACATGGATTACGTGCATTGATATGGTTTTCCTTCCTTCCACTAGGCTCAATTTCTTAACAATGGCATACAGTATATTAATTTATGAATCACAATACATAATTCCAAACATGTAAAACACTTAACATAAATTGAACCATTTATGGATATAATCCATAATAATTAAAATATTTTCTTTGTGGAGGTATATACTCATAAACCCTTCCTAATTATTTGTAATGAAAATGAGAATTATCCTAAGCATATCCCCTAGGAGTGTCGTAACCAAGAGTGCAACAAGGCCCATTGTCGTGCACCAGTTCCTATTCGAGTCTAGCTCAAAGCAGTGTTTTCAGGTTTTACCCCTAGGTACATCGGTGCCAGAGCCACCTCTACTTGCTCATATCTATGTAGGGATGTATTTCTTGGAAAAATCACAAAATCTCTACAGTAACAAAATTCTAGAAAGTTCTTATATACTAATCCTCAAAGTCTATCTTAGGACAGTTTTCTCTAATTAGAGTTTTTCTAAATCTACTTTCCAAGGTTTGTACTAAAATTCATCTGATACCAACTATAATGCCCCGACCCCAGTTACCCAGATTTGGTTCATTATTACATAACATTGGCATGATACAAGGAATCATGTCCCAAAAAACCGATCAGTTTACTATCCTTGGAAGTACTAGATACATCCATAAGTTTTACATTACATCATGAAATAAAAACATCAAAAACATTTTCCCATTTTGAACACACTTATATCCTTAACCTATCCCTGCAAGTCAACCATAAAATTCTTCTTCACGTCATGGGAAAAATGAAACAAATAAAGGGGTGAGATCATATTCTCAGTAAGGATAATAATATAGCGGAAAATTTCATAAATAAGCATAAAAATTTAAGGAAATGTATAAGACTAAAACAAAATCTTGTTAAACTTAAACTTAAGCATAATATGGAAAAGATAAAATCAAATAATTCTATTTACATATTCACATGGATATTATACTAGTCAAATAATCACATGCAACACCAATATCCCCTTTCATAATGACGGAATGCATAATTCCAGACTTCATATCCACATAGTCAAGGCCTTGTGCCAGGACTACAAATAAGATTTTGTCAAGGCCTTGTGCCAAGACACTATTTTCTCTCATGAGACCTACCGATTCATCGACGAGCTATATCTGGCTCCACCCATCGCTTACAACGTCCAATGCATTCCTCATATGAAAAGGTTTAAACATAACATAAACATTTATATTAAAACTAACATATGAAATGTCAATATGTTATCCATAAACCATGAATGGTGTAAAAATAAAACATCCACAGTCAAACATATCACAAAACCTTCAATACAAAATGGAACCTTTTTATCATAATTAATGAGCTTCAAACAAGCTTATAATCCAACAAAGGATATTGACATAGATGAAATAAAAACTTTTTTGGAGAAATATCTCTTTCTATTTTGAAATAATTTAAAAGTCATATAATTATAAAAGAAAACAATTGTTTTTTAAAATATTATTATAATCTTGTATGGGATGCTTTGACGATGATATAAAGGCAGAAAATATCCACACCCGTCATATAAGTTAAAAAAAGACACTCTTACCTTAATTTTGTCGAAAAGGTCATAAAGTTCCTTGTTTGGAAAACGACGGAAAAATCCTCTCAAAACATATATGGTCATATAAGGGTATAAATGGCGTTAACCTATATTATATTAAATATTAAAAATGTTTTGAATTAAATTTTTAAGAATACAAGGATGTGGATGATAAATAAGTCCCAGTAGATACTTACGTAAAAACAACCTCAAATAATAAAGAGATTGTGAAATTAACCCTTACCTTGTACTTTTCCTTGGTTGAGGGTATGTTAACCTCTTGTATAATAGTTAAATCATTGTTATTGAATTATAAAAAAACTATATACATAAATATGATATCATATATGATCCTCTAATATAGCTTTGTTAATTATATTTTAGTAATATCATCATTTCGGGTGTTAACTGATCTGTTTTCCTTTATATACTCGATTACATAAGCCATATTTGTTATCTATAGGATGTATTTTATTCATATATAGAATGATATTACATTCTAAAACATTATTTTTAATCATTAAATGAAAAATATTCTTTAATGATTATGATGGGGAATGAATCTCATCGCCTTCGTGGAGACGGTAATCTGTACGTACGCACGTGTGACAATATCATTATATTTATGGTGAAATTGTATGTAATTGGATGATATATCATATATAAAGAAACAATAACATTTTATATTTATTATTTAAATCAGTTATACTCATTATTATACCCATACAAATAATGAAGTGTTTGAATAAAAAAGCTACACCACGACGTGGAGACGGTAAGTCATACATATGCACGTATGGTGACTTTTTCATTCATATGATGGATAGAATAATGAATATGGTTGTACCATTTTTATAAAAACCTCACAGTATTTATAAGATACTGTAGTTATTATTTTAGAATGGAAACAACAAATAAAGAGGAAGTGGAAGAAGAACAGAACTTGAAAGAGGTGATGAAATATCTACTGCTTCTTCAGGTTATTCCTTTTGATTTGAAAAAAAAGGGATCCATAGGTTGGATTTCTGACCAAAGTAAGGCCACTAGGATGAAGGTAGGAAAGTTGGGAGGATAATTTGGCAGGGTTTGTCCGAGAAAAAGGGCTTTAGAGGTGTGAAATTAATAGAATGGTAAGTACACTTTTATAAGAGAGGTGAGGGTCACTTTAAGAAAAGCTTGAAATATTATTTTATAATAAAATAATTTTTGGTTTATAATGAATCAAAAATGATTTATTTAGATTATAATGTGGGGATGTGTCAAAAACCTATGAACCAATAGGTTTTAGATAGGTTTAGGTCACTATATTATTCTTATCTTTTAGATTTAACTCTTAGTTAAATAGTTTGACATTTACCATGTCTCTTTGTATTTTTATATTATATGGTTAATAAACTTACTATAACAAGAAAATAGAACCCAAAGTGGTTAATTATTAATATATATAACCTTATATAAGTCCTTCAGTTGAACCTTATATTTTTAGGAATATTATATCAATTAATAATATAGTATTTCTTTTAAAAACTCAATTATGTCAATTTTGACACTATTTAGTATTTGGTTTTTGTGAAAATCATAACATGATTACTTTAAAAAAATTATTTAATAATCCCCAAAAATTCATATTAACCTATAAAATTAGTGGAATTCATCAAAAGTCGAAAATTATATTTATTTGGATATTTAGGATATCAATTATTTTAAACTTTCATTAATAAGGTAATTACTGCATCATCATTGTGTCGTAAATAAATTAAATTATTTAATGACTAAAAATTATAAATAAAATACCATTATGTATGAAATTTTTTTATCTTTATAATTAATATTTATAGTTGAATTTATCTTATGTATTACCATATATTAAAAATGGTTTATTTATTAAACATTGAATTTAACTCTTTTAACTATTCTTTAAATAAAATAATAATAAATGTCCTAATCTACTCCAAGTGGATAGAAGAGGATCATATTTTATTCCTAAGGTTTATTTGGTCTAATTATAATTATCCAATATAATTAAGACATGTGTTAGGGTAATTATGATATCATTTTTACCATTAATTAACCTATTTACTTTTAACAGTGGTAAATAAAAGTCAAAAATTACTATTCAACAACAATTATTTTCATCTTATTGAACCATATTTTACTTAATTATATTAATCATGTCTCTAAATTTTTTGAAATTCAACTCATAGAAGTGGTAAAATTAAGTTTCATGCAAATTTGCAAATGCTGCTAGGATGTGGGTAAAAGATAGTAAAAAATTCAATAAAATTTTTATATATCTAAACTTATTATAAAATGACTCCAATGAATTAAATTGAACATATATAGGTATAATGTATCAATTTTGACCTAAAATAATTTTAAATAATATAATTAATTATTTAAATAAAAATTTAGTTTTAACCAATAACGTAGTGTTTTTCACTATTCATCAAAAAATTGAATGTTTTCAGAAAAATACCAAAAAAATCAACCTAAGCTAATTTAGATATTAGAAGTTCAAAAATTAAGTCCATTATAAAAAATAAAATTTATAAAATTTCAAAAAGTGGGTATTACTATTCATAACGGCTTGTTTGATTAGTCATGGTGTGTTAGAATCTCGAAGTTGCGTACAATACAAGCTATTTCTTTATTCAAAGGGAAACATATCGTGGAAGCTTGAGGTGATAAATTTTGTGTGATCTGGGGAATGATGGTTTCAAAGAATTTCCATGGGCATGGTTTCCTAATGGTTGCAGTTAAAATTATAAATTTCCTTCCTTGGTAGTGGATACATCAATAATGAATCAAGTACTGCAATAATATTAACCATATTTGGACCTAGACACACATTGTCAAGAGACGTGGTGTTAGGAGTTGGTTAAAAGAAATTATATCATTTTTTTAAGTGTGTCTCGGGATATCTATATATTATTTTTATGTAATCCTAGTTTATTCCTAGTTATAAATGATCATGACCTTTCTTGACATCATCTTGAGTACGTTGAGAGAGCATCAACTCTATGTCGGGATTATTTCTTTTAAATATCTTTTCTAGTCGGCGATAAAACATGTTGAGGTTTTGGATGAGGATAAGTATAAAATAATCCATATGGTGAGGAGTTCACCATTTTCTGTTTTACGGTGGTGACCCTCTTTTTCAATTTAAATATATATATTTTTTGGAAACCATTATTGGGATTTGGGAATGGGTGATGTTATAAGGAAAAGATAAAGTAATTCCATTGGTGGGGAGTATGTTATAGGCCATGGTTAAATGTATTCCTTGATTTATGAGGTGTTGAAATTACGAGATTAGATGTTGGATAATGAAGATAACATAGTTTTTTCATATTTACAAGATGAGAGAATGAATGCTAGTTTTACCACCAAGGATTCTCAGGGGTGAGAAGGTCCCGTGTTTTTTCTAGACTATGAATTTGTGCATAAATTTTGAATTTTTTATTTTATATTATTGTAATACATAAATGGTAATTTAACCCTATAAGATGATGTCAAATAATATTTTTAAACACTTTGATGGCCCCGAAATATGGTGTTTACTCTAGGATAAGAGTTTTGCTGAATTATGAACTATATTAATTTTTGATGAATAGTTAATAATTAATAATTAATTAATTAAATATTAATTTATTCACACAAGTTCATTCAAATATTTATTTTCAATGGAGCATCAAATTTAGATTCTTCTTCCTTAGTTAAGTCTATAATGGGGATTCTTTCCAAGGAATGGCATAAACTCATGTTGGGCAATGGGGACGGGTTGGACTCATTTTTTCCTTTTCATTCCTTCTTTTTCTTCCCTTTAGATTCTTTTACTTCCCCAAATTATTTCATACACCTCCATGGTATCCCTCCTTCACCGTACTAAGAGATAATAGGGAGACGGAGAGTGATAAAGAGAGAGGGTAAAGGAGTTACTGTCGTAGATCTTGGGAGGATCCGGATCGTTAGGCGATAGCTGTGGATAATAGAAATGGGAGTACCTTTGGTGAATTCTACCCAAAGGTAGTCTATTTTTTTGTTTCCCCATAAATCCTTGTAAATTTACCTTTTATAGTTTCAAAACACTATAACGAATTTTTAGGACCCCTTGACGGTCAATCTATACCTTTTAAGGAGAAAATGGGGGTTTCATGCCGATTTTAGGGGTTTCACATTTCGAAATTTTGATCACACAACGTGTGGTTTAGGAATGAACACGATGTTTATACCATTCATGGGAGATGATATTTTTATAAGTACACTCATTTTAAAATATTCAGACACCATGTACTGGGACTCAGCTGTGTAGCCGAGTACCTGGCTAGACAACCCGTGTAGGGGAACATGACAGTATATAGTACACAACCAGAACCCATGTGGGTTGGACTCCATGTATGAGTGCATGACCAGAGAAGAGTACATGGTTGAGTTATGTGATGTTCATGTAAAGGTACCCTGTGTAGGTTACATGTCATATATATGATATACACTCCATGTACATGGGATTACATTCCATATCCGATTACAGTGCACAACCAGGTGGGCCCTTGAGGGTACAGGTCGTGTATTAGGGTATACATGTTTTGTAGTACTCATTTTCTACCCTATTGAGGGTTTTTGTTTTTATTCCCTATAGTTAGAATTGTACATAATAGGATTCTATTCAGAATATATTTCCACATAGATCACAATGGTGAAACCCTTAGGGTGATTTGAGGACTCCTTTGGGGTGTTTTGGGGATTTTATCTAAATGGAGAGGTTTTTCATCAAGTAATCATATATATCCATCTCCTAAGAGAGATACATGAAATTAGACTGATATGATGGGTGTTTGGACAAACCTAGTTTGAGACCTTGATCTGAGATGTTCCATGAGCTGTTTCCATAGACTACATCCTTAATAGTATCCCTTGTGTTGTGTTTTCTAGGATCTCACATAGGATAGCTATTCCTAGTGGACTGATCGGATCCTAATAGGGATACCTTCACTAATGCTTGAGCAGTATATTTCATGTAGGACTCATCCTCTTACTTTGGATTTGTCTCGTGGATCCTGTGGGGTATGACTTTGTCTATGAACCATTACTGAGGATCCCATATATGATTCCTCTAGGTTCTTTTATAATAAGTATACCAAGAGGGATTTCTATGCTTACATATTGACCCTAAGGTTATATTTATGTATGCATATACATTATAACTCTTTTCAAGGATCTTAAGTAGGATTCCTCTTCTATGTTGACTTAAGGGACCCAGAGGGTGATCTAGTGTTTGACCGAACCTTAGCTAGTGCATTGGGGGTTTGGGTAGAGATGGTAGCATGTCTCACCTTAGATCCCTTGTTGAAACTCTATGGTGTGATTTTGTAGAAGTATATGTGGTTTTAGGCATTTATCCACTCTCACTATTTATTTATAAATCCAATTATTTACTGTTAATGGAGTAATGGTTACAAGAGGTTCTTGCTTGTCTGTGGCCACTTGGTCTAAAAAACTGAGACTTCCTTTATTGGGGGATTCCCATATGTATTTCTTGGGATCTAGATTCTGATCCCTTTATTTTATATATAATAATTTCTAGATTTATTCCATGTGGTTCTTCTTTTTATCCAATGTTTATGATATTTGGTAATGATGTCCCTATGATTATGATATTTAGTCATGCCATCCCTTGATTATGATATACGATCATGGGTTCCCTAATGGATATGATATTCAGGCATGGAATCCCTTGATTATGATATATGGGAATTGAATCTCTATTGATGATACCCATGGATGATTATGCTCTCCCCAGTGATGGAGATGATGAAGCTCGCCCTAATCGATTATAAGATCACACTAGTTGGTATAGAGCTCCTCACCAATTTACTTGATAGATGATTGCACTCTACTTGAGAAACACCTAGGATACTCTCTAGGGTCAGATGGATGCACCATTACTACATCACCAAGTGGTACTTCCTAGGGATGGGGATATTGAGCCATTTATATAAACGTATTAGAAGTATGTAATTGGTTCATAGAGCATTCAATTTCTATATTGCCTAAGGGTCATACCCATAGGGTACATACAAGTTCTAATGTTGTGACAAACAATGGACTAGGATCTAGGGCTCATAAATAGAACTGAATTTATATAGAATGAGTGGAATGATCTCTATCTCAATGACCATTTATAGGATTGTACATCAGTATATTAAATTCTTCATTATAGTGTTTGGAGGAATGAAAGGATGAAATTAGGGATAGGAAATGCATCCTCATGCGGTGACACAACTTGCTCAGATACATTTCTAGCAATAGAAAAAGAAGGTATAGTCAATCAGAATTATAGACCAGAGGATCAGCTTGATTATACAGGGTTTTAGTGGTATAATATCCATCTTAATGTCCTTTTCAATGGATGTCCAGACGATCATAATTACAAACCCAGGGATTGAATTATATTGATTTATATTATTTCATTCACCCGAATTAGGTATATAAATATTTATTTATATATATATTAATGGGAATAAACAGACACAAATATATATACACAAGTAAACAAATTTACCTATTAATTGGGATCACAGACCCAGACTATGGTTTCACAATATTTGATTTATTTAATTTTCCAGTAGTGTCACAACTAGACTGAGCATATTACATGATTAGGCACTTATGTAAATAGATTTATAGGTTCTTCATTAGGGTGAAATAATTAGATTATTTATCACCCATGTACATTCACCTCAGTGCGCATGAAGACCTTATGTCTAATTTTTTAGTTTGAGCACAGATTGCATGATGGATAAGAGTGACACTGAGAGTCACCTGATTGATTGGAGATGCTAGTGCGGATTCTCTTGACCAATCTGGAGAAGGTCAAAAATGTATTGGAGAACATGCATGTGTTATGACAAAGATTTAGTAGTAGAGACTTGTACTTTCATTTCAGTTTTTTTATGTACTCTTTTATATGTGGTTGTCCCATTGGGTGACCAATGTTTTATGTATGACATGGATGTTCAGGCCTTCATAGCATTTCATTTATTATTACAACATGTTCTATTTTAGTTTATTTATTTCTTCCACACTCTTTTTATTTAATAATTTGGATGATATCTAGTTATTTACATTGTGTTTACTTTGATATGAGGACATAGTATCTCCAAAGTCAAACCCTAGTCCATCGCATCTAGTTTGCTACCTCTAGAATATGGAGAGGCATGGTTGAGGCCTTATAGTAAACTGACTTAGAGCACTGATTTAGTGAAATCTAGGTGAATATGTTATAAAGTTGTATTAGAGGTGTTACTTTCCTTTTTTATGTATTATTTTTGATATAGTAGATAGGGTTATTTGGAATGTGTCGGAACCTATAATGGATAACAGATTGGTGTGTCAAAAAGATTTTTTTTATAAAAATTCCTAGTTGCTAGGGATATTGGATGGTTGTTCATGATATTAAATTTCACAGTTGTATATGATTTTTTCATTGACTAACACACATGTTGTGGGATTTTTATTAATAATTATGTATTTATGGCTCTCAAACCATTAGAAAGAGTACATTTGTGGATTTTTTTGATCTTGGCCCATTGGAAATAGGATAATGATTCTTTCTGAATCTTGGTCTAGATTCAAAGAGGCACATAATGCATCATATTTGACACATAGTATTAACATGTTATAGGCCTTATATTGTGGAATTTTACTAATGATAGAGGCAAACTGTTTAAATTGTTAGCAAAAACCAAAATGGTGTTTTCCCATATAGGTTATTGGTGGAATTATAATTAATCTATAATCTTGAATAAATATTTCATTCTGATGGTAGGATATGTGGATCTATGGTGAGGAATTTACTTATGAGGCTGATGGATCAATACTCGTTCATGATTGGTGCAATGACCTTAGTAAGTCAATGGTAACGTTTAGAATTTCGGTGCCACCCAAAGGTGTCCCATATCTGGTTGGCCACATGGCCTCACGTGAATTTACCCAAACACCAGTGGCTTCCAACTAGAAGTGAAGGCCTAGGGTGTGATAGTGGGGAAACTATTCCCTCATTAGAAGAGTAAACATAGTGGAAACAAATAGTAATAATAGCAGAAGTAGTAATACCATATAACATAAGTAAACAGTGGAAGACTAATATTAATACAACAACTATAGCATATATATAAATGATGCATGTCACATGTGTCTAGGAAAGCATCCAAACAAGTCACAATGTTTGAAATACAATAATGAAAACAAAGTACAGAAATTAGTAAACTCTAACACCATCGCAAGCCTTACCTTGATCTCATTCTCTCCAAATTCGACAGTAATCAAGTACCCAATGAAGAAGGGTGTTTTCCCATATCTATACCTGCAATCATATAATCTGTTTGGGTCCAAAACATGACCCAAACAGGGTGTGAGATGAATCCCAGTAGGCATCCATGAAAAGATCTGTCCCTAACTATCAAGGAATATATATAGCAGGAAATATGCAGGAATGAATCAATACACTAGGAATTACTCAAAAGTAAAAAATCTTATAGTTTTTAATTACATTCATTTTCATTTATTATTAAAAATATTGAATCATTTAAACCTTTGGACATAGAATATGCTCTGAATCCCCTATGTAATAGTAATAAAATAGATGTCTAAGAAGGCCATATAAACAATCAAGTAAGACCAAGTGCAAGCTTGTTCTTTGGTTGTGCTAACTCATCACAATCATTCAATTATTCAATAACGACTCTTTAGGAATGTTCACATAGTCTAATCCCCCTGGTCTAACATAACATTAATCATTTAATAATGTCCCACTAGATAGCTCTCATGGTCTAACCCCTTTGGTCTAACATAGCACTAATCATTTAAAAACGACCACTTGGGAAGCTCACACGGTCAATACCCCTTGGTCAAAATAGCATCAATGAATTATAAATGACCACCTGGGAAGCTCTTAGGGTCTAAACCCCTAGAACTATGACCGCATGGCATGTCACGACCCAACCGAATGGGGCTCAAGTTGTGACTCCCCAAGCCCGCCTCCAATAGGCCAGGGGCTGGCGACCAGCACCGAGTAGGCTATCACACACATGGGAGGAATTAGCCTAACGTACTTGTACACACGCACCGGCATACACCTCCAAGAAATAGTGCAGAGATATATATAAAAACTGGAAAGAAAAATCATTCCCAGAGTGAAAAAGAAGTACAAAAGGGAAAAACAGGGCCCACTAAAAGAAAACTACCCAAAAGTCCAACCTGCTAGAAAAAAGGGGTGCGTTGCCAAAAGAACCACCAGAAAGCTCCTCAGCACATCTCTAATAAGACTCCACAGTCAGTCCCGCTCAATCAGCTCCGCCTGCACCGGGTCCTCCAAGGACTCCATCGAAAGGCATGTGGTCTTCACAAGACACAAACATGTGCGGGCAAAGCCCGTGAAGGGGTGAGTATAACAATACTCAGTAGGCACCCCAAAAACCCAAAACAAAAGAGAGAAACCGAAAGGCAATAGTCCGCTCATCCTAGCCAAAGGGAACTCAGATGAGAGAGAAACTCCATCTCGTGACCATACTCAGCTAAACACAACTAGTCAGCTCAGCTCAGGTGTATGCCCATACATATACCATGAACAACTAGATATACTTTTCTCACGCACCAAGCCAAATGAGATACTGACCTCATCACTATCAATGATTCACAACCAGGAGAGCTAACTCCATGATCACTGTCATCCCAGATGACACTCATCCGAGCGATACACTCCATCAGGTCCCACACAAACATCCCAGATTCCCACCCGAGAGATCATGCTCTTCAGATATCATCATTGAGGAAACCACACTGAAACAACATAAACACCAAACTCCTCGGTTAGGGGATCGCTCCTAGTGTCCGCTAAGGGAAATTAGAACCCACACCGATATAAGAAGATCTCACAGATAGGGGATCACTCCTAGGGTCCGCTGGGAGATAACACAACCTGATCTGGCATTCACAGATCTCACAGATAGGTGATCACTCCCAGGATCCGATAGGGGATACCACAACCCGACCTGGCACTCGTCAGAAAAACGTCACTCAGATAGAGGACCGTCACCCATGTCATGATGGTCACGACGATACCAAAACCCTATCTGGTACATCTCGCACTGTAGGGGATCGAAGTGACGATGCTGCAACCCTACAACAACCACGCGCTGAGTAGGAGATCGTATAACGAATGATACTGCAACCCTACTATAATCCACATGCTGAGTAGGGGATCGTATACCCAACGATTCCACAACCCTACCGAGCACGGCCCACTGCATAGAGGATCATATTCTCGATGATTTCACATACCCTACAGGGTTAATCTACTAGATAGGGGATCGTCGCCCATGGATAAGCAGTCACAGCGATACCAAGGACCCGATCTTGGGAAATAATGCTAGAGTTTCCCACTTCGGGTCTACCGGAGGGATGCCACAACACTAACAGATTAAACATCCTATCGAGAGGATCGAAAACCTATAATAAGGTTGTGATGCCGCACGAAACCTCGTAGAAATGAAACAAGGGAGTACCCTCAACCACTGCTGGTCCAAACGTCGCTAACCTGAGCGACCCACTACAATGCCACACCGCACACCACCAAGGCCGATACCAAGGCCACTATCATGATACCTTCGGAGAAACACGCAGGATAGACTATTTACTCGCCCGAAATGGACAACTGGTGAAAAAGGAACTATTCACCGTAGTTATCCCGTGTGGGAATCACACTATGATCCTGAAACTCATCAAGCATATCATATCACTACGATCCCCTTGAAAAAACACATGGTATTGATGACTCGATCGTCCCAAACAGACACCCGGTGAAAAAGGTACAATTCACTGAAGCCAACTCGGATGGGGCCCACACCACGATCTCGAAACTCATCAAGAGGATCACACCATTGCAATCCTCTTGGAAAAACACACAGTATCGACTATTCTTCAACAAAAATAAGACTCCTGGTGATAATGTTTCATTTCTCTGTAAACGCACAAACATAGCTTCATGGGGCCCGGACCCCAAACTCTGTCCCAACACACGAAAACCAACAAGAAAATTCTGCCTTACCATCAGCGCCTCAACACCACTGATGACATGTCAATCAGACGCTCTAGGTAGAAGATACAATGGCCCAAAGTTGAATAATAATAAAATATTATTATTTTATTCGACGTTTAAAGCTCTCGACCACGATCCTGAAACCTAAAACTACCGAAACCACACCTAAGGGTTCGCCTCGTCGCCAAGGTCGCATCGCCACAGACAGCGTATGATTCAGATCAAAGAGAAAAATATGGAGGTTTTAAAGCCCATGTGTACAAGTAAAGAGCCAGACCGGCTTGAACCGGTCGATCCGGTAGGCGGACCACACCGGCCGCTCCAGCCGGTAGACCGTGCCTTCGTGGCACGGCGCAGCGCGCGCGCGTGCGGCTGACCGACCCCCCACCACGGGGGTCACCGCTAATTAGTGACCGGACCGCCACCCCCTGCGGCGGTACGATCTGATTCCCGCAGGCCGCCGCCGCGAGCCACTAGCTGCCTCGCCAGCAGACCTTCTGAGGGCCGCCGGGGGAACCCCGTGGGTACAAATGCAGATCTGAAGGCATCTGCGCACCCCTAGATACTGGATCTATGCATCTACAGGCTCAAAATAGATAAAACCCAAACAAAACGGGATCCGGGATTTCAAAACTCAAAATTCCTACCTTTTGGCGAATCGGCGAAGCTTTTGGTGTAGAACGATGCCCACGACGCCCTGAAGCTCGATCCGATGACGATCGGTGCTGAAAACGGATGCCCGAGGCTCAATTCGGTGAAGAAAGGATGAGGGAGGGGTGGGGTTTCATTGTATGTGTGTGGGAGGAGGGAGGTGAGGGATGAGAGATTTTCTTTTTTTTCCTTTTTTTTAAATTTAAAACAATCAACTCACACACACGACCTCGCCTCAGACCAAACCTCCCGGCACAGAGAAAAAGATGTCGCCCCTAGGGTAAACATGCCATTCTGAACGCAACGATAGACTTAGATTTTCAATGTGATACTCCTTTCCAAAGTTATTCGAGCCAATACTCATAAATAATCTTTTCCATTTATTTACGAAAACACCCCTGGTGGCTTTTCTCACAGCAGGCTGCCCGTAATGTTTACACCTCACCTAGGGTAAACGGCACGCTCCTGATGCAATCATGCCCTCTGATTCCCATTCTGAGCTACCGTTTAGGAGATAACACACCCCCTCCATGTTCATAGTATAAAAATACTTAATATTTTTATAAAATTAATTCTGAGCACACTGGGCCTCAGAATCGCATGTCGTCTTCGTGCATAGCTCTGTAATTATTCATAGGAATATTCCAAAATCTGACACCTCCAAAATCCGAGTCACTACATGGAATCTCTCATAATCAATACCCCTAGGTCAACAATATAATAAATCATACATTAATGACCCAACCTCAGGAATCTCTCACAATAAAACTCCCCTTGTTCAAAATTCCACAATGTATATCACAAGAATCTCATATAATTAGTAACATCATCCTAACAAAACAAGGGATGGACAACAAAGAAAGCCTAATAGGAATTCTGGAACAATGATGATAAATAATCAATCAAGGGAAACACACCTATAGGGTGTCTCATAAACAATGTATCTAACCTTATACATATGAAACTACCCTTTATCAATTAACCAAACCATAACAGGTAATACAAAGGGTTTAATTCCAAAACACGCAATACCCCAAACATGGTTATGTGGCAGTTTTAGCATATATAATTAAAATAAGAACAAAAAAAGGCACAAACCACCTACCTCAATGTCACACAATTGATATCCTTGAACTTTGGCCCTTGAATCAACCTAGATCAGCGTAGATCTATAAAAAGGTGAAAAAATCCCAAACGTGAATAACTCACTATATAGGAAGAATCAGAAATAAAGGCTCTAGGTGAATTCAGAACTCATCGATGGGATTCCAACGCACCTGACGATATCTCAATCGGAGGTCAGATAGAGAATCAAGGGTTCAATATTTATTCTTTATTCCCGAAAGCTCCTATATGAAACATGGGAATCAGAAGTCAGTTCTAGACATGACCCCACTCTGATACATAAAATAAAAAAGAAAACTACATGGTGTGTTCATTAAATATACACACTGTATACTGTCCTTAACTGGCGCCCACCTTAAGCAATATTCCAGGTCACTACATGTCCATGTACTCGACCGTTACACGGCCCATACGTAGCATTACGAGGAAACTGGGTAAACTGCATGTACTCATAAGTACACAATGTGTACTTAGAAAAAGCAATTTTTCTTTATTTTTTCTAAAAAACAACCCAAAAATCAAGACCCATACCTGAAATGAAGATTCAGGTTCTTACAAAATTTCTCCCTTAAATCAATTTGTCCATGAATTTCCCATCCATGGGTGGTGATGAAGAAACTGCGTATAACTCCGGACCCTGTGATTGTACGTCAGCCTCTCTCTCCCAAGTCTCATCTTGTACTCACCTATGCTTCTATATCACCCATACCATAGGAACATACCAGCTATAAAGAACCTTCATGTTGTGATCCGAATTCCGAATAGGGTTATCCTCAAAGGATGCATCCACCTCCAACTCAACCTCATCGGGTTGGAAAACATGATATGGGTCTGAAAGGTAACGTCGTATCTGAGAAACATGAAAGATATCATGCATTTCTTGATACCTATGAGGTAACTACAACCAATAGGAAACTAGCCCGAATCTCTCCAAAACTTCAAATGGCCTAACATATCTCAGTGAAATCTTCCCTTGTCTCTTAATCCCCCTATGCCTGAACCTTGGTGTGACATGTAAGAAAACATGATCTCCGACCTCGAACTCTAGAGGTCATCTCTATCGATCAACATAATATTTCTACTGAGACTGTGCAGTTGTCATCCTCTTCTGAATCAACTCCACCTGCTCAATAGTCTCCTGGAAAAAACAAGGTCCCAACATAGATGCCTTTCTTTCCTCCAACCAACATAAGGGTGATCGACATGGCCAACCATAAAAATCCTCATAAGGTTCCATCTGAATTGTTGCCTGCAAACTGTTATTATAGGCAAACTCCATTAAGAGTATGTGTCTCTCACAAGAGCCCTCAAAATCAAGGAAGCATGATCGAAGCATTTCCTCTAAAACATGAATCATGTGCTCAGATTGACCATCTTTCTGGGGATGGTAAGTTGTATTAAAAAGTACTTGTATACCCAAATCCCTTTATAGTCCCTTCTAGACACGAGAAGTAAACAAGGTATCCCTATATGAAACGATAAGGTGTGGAACCCCATGAAAATGTATAATCTTTCAGATGTATAACTTTCCCATATCATCAACACCGAAGGTTTACTTGATCAACAACAAAAGTGAAACCTTTATGAGTCTATCAACAATAACTCAACCTTCATCATTCCCTCAAGGCAACCTCAGTAAAACCGTCACAAAATACATCGTGACTTCATTCTACTTTCACATGGGAATGATTAACTACTATAAAATCCCTGATAGTCAATAATTCTCCACCTTCACCTACTGATAAGTGGAACATATAGTAAAAAAACCAGATACATCCCTCTTCATACCAGGCCACCAATACTGAAGATGTATATCTTGATACATCTTAGTGACACTATGATAAACTGCCCAAACTGAGGAATGAAAAACTCACAACATCTTCTCATGTATGTCTGATGACACCCATATGGTCCCTTGAAGACGCAAAACCTCATCCTTTCCTATGGCCCATCTAGGAGTAGGATGTAATGAGCCAAAATTTTATTAATGAAAATTCCTCTTTATCTAATTAAATTCCTTATTATGTAAAATGGTTATATAAAACCTATGAACTTCCTTGGTTTTATGTTTTTGGATTTTAAAAAACCGTTAAGAATTTTTATCATTTCTAATATAGTCGTTGAACATTAATCACATGATTAGTATAAATATAGGGCTTTAACAAGCACAATTTACTCACACAAAGAAAGTGATGGACTCGCCCAGTAGAATTACTCCATATGAAGCCCATTTGTCAGATCTCAGAAAAGGGGGAGCATCACTGGGCTTTGATCATGACCAAACCCAAACCAAGCTTAAACACATTAAGCTTAAATGAAACTACCTAGGGGATAAGTAGAAGTAAATAATGATTACCACCGTAGTGATATTATCTAATCCACCGCAAGAGTTTGTCACCATCACACACCTTACCATTATGTATTATGTAGGTGTTATAATGGGTTATGTAACAAGACCCTAGCACTATGAATATGTGCATTATTTTTGTATAAAATAAATAATATACATTCATTTTATTATTGATACTTTGTAAGTGACTTTTAAAGAACAAATAGTATTTTTAGTTAATATTAAAATTAAATTGAGAAATCTATTTTGATGAATTATTGGATTTTTTAATTAAATAATATTTTAATAAAATATTATTACTAAATTACTTTTTATAAAATATAAAGGATCTTATAATTTTTATGAATACAATTGTTATTATTATTATGGTTTGAAAGTTGTTTCTGTCAAACCCATGAATTTTTTATAATTGTCAGTTTTTATATTAAAAGTGAAAATTAAAATATATAGAAAATTATTTAGATAAAATGAATATTATTTTTGGATTAAGGAAGTTGAAATTATCTAATGGTGAATTTTTCATAATTTTATGAGAGAGTCAAATTTTTTGGATAAAAATTATATACCGTTTAAATATATAATGTGTTTTATGACATCATAATGATGCAATAGTTATGTAATAAAATACTATAAAAGGGATATTCTGCAAATATATGTTTTAAAATTAAAATAATGTGATTTTATATTCATTTTATTTATTTTACAATGCCTTATTAGACCCTCTAAGTCTTGTAAAGTATTTTAACTTTTTAAAATGATTTCCATAAGAGGGAGATTCACCTCCCCATAAGAAAGCCAAATATTTTAATAATTTCTGATATTGGACTTATAAAATAATAATTTCCACTCTAATTTGGTAAAAAACATGGGAAAAACAATTGTATGGTTTGTGTTTTGGATTAGTTTAATGTGTATATTCCAAAACCTAAATAAAAAATAATTCCACCTCATTTCCTATTTGAAACCACTCTATCTCCCATTACTCTTCACTCAAACCATTTGAATCTCAAAAAACCCCTTTCATCCTCTCTCTATAATCCTCTCATGGTTCCCCAAGATCCCAAGAAGCCTCTCTTAAGCCTCTCCCAAGCCTTTGGGATTACAATTCCAAGTAAGGGATCCTCACTTTCCATCCTTCCTTATTTATGTCCAAGTTTCCTTATATTGTTATGCTTTTTATTTTCAATTAAAAATTTTTGTGGTATGATTTATGCCCTCATTATTTTTGAATTATTAGATACCCCTTTCTCTCTCATTAATGCCTCCCATGCACACCCAATTCCATGCCGAAATTCTATAAGGTATTTCTCTCTCCTCATTTACATTCCAGAAATTATTTTATATTACTCATATAAATTCCATTAAATATATTGGTATATTATGTTACATGACCCCATTACTATCCATTTCATTTATAAATGATGATATACCCCTTTCTCTTTCATTAACCCATTTTACAATTTATATTTGACACCGTTATGCAATCGAAGTTACACTAGATTTTCTCATGCCAAAATCATTGTGTAAGTGAATACCATTCCCATTTCTCTATCAATGGTATTCAACTTTAGGGACATGCACTTGTTGATTGAGTAATTAAATTTATGTATTCCAAATATCTTATTCTTGTAATAAATTATGATGTTTAATGAATCCATGTTATATGATCTATGTGGCACACATATACATGAAGTGAAATGATTAAGAAGGGTGTGCCCTAATAGCACTCCAATGCATTGGGTAAAGATTAATATCATGAAACATCAATTGAAATGAGGTTTTAATCATGATAATTCATGTTCAATGAGGGTTTACTCATGATCCATGTGTAATTAGCCTTGGCTCATGCTGAAATCATGTTAAATGTTGTTGCCACATTTCCATGTTATGATAATCATGTTATATCATGCCTTTATGTTTATGTTTGTATTTTGATCCATTGATATGACTATTTCCTAAAATGTAATGTATTATTCATTTTATGACTTTTTACTACCTTACTGGGCTTTATAGAACACCCTTTTCTTATGCATGTCCCCAGGTTATTCCATGCAATGATAAGTACAAATGAATGTTGTGGTCATGTAAAATAAGTTTTAAATAAATAAGTTTTATTTTATATTCTAAGTTATTATGTAATGTTCTTAATTTCCCAAAAAACTAGACCTATCGATCTTCAAATTTTTCTTAAGTTCACTTTTATGTATTAAATCATGATAAAATGTGTAATAAAGACCAAGGTTGTAATATAGGATCCTCACCTAAAAAACTCTCTCGTAGGGATAGGCCTTCAGAATTTGATAGCTGCCTCATTCTCACTCGATCCAAAAGAGTATAGGTAATAGATTTATAAGAAAGGAATGTCTTCCACTTTCTGTCATGTGCCTCCAAATTCATCATAGAGAGTAGATCCATAATCTTCCACTCACTAATGGACTCTTGAGCAGCCTATTTTAGAGTTCTATTACTCAACGCATTAGCCACTGTGTTGCCTTTCCCATGTGTTTAGGCAAGATCAAAATCAAAAGGCTAAAGGTAATCAACCCACATCCACTATCTCAAATTCAAATATAGTTGAGTAAATATATACTTGAGCATTTTGTGGTCATTTTATACCACAAAATGATCTCCCAAAAAATAATGTCTTCAACAGTGCAAAGAAGGCACAACTGTAGCTAACTCGAGATCATGCGTCAGGTAATTCCTATAATGTGGCCTCAACTGTTAATACATGTATGAAATGAATCCTTCCCCCTATATAAGTACCACTCACATCCTAATGAATCAAAGTAAATGGTTTAAATCTTACCTGGCTCTGGAAAAATCATTATCGGTATTGAATTCAATCTCTTTTTAAGCTCTTTAAAGGATGATTCATAGGAATATGCACACAAGTAATTCACACCATTTTTACTCAGGCCCGTCAGTGGTGCTGATAAGAATGAAAAGTCCTGAATAAAGTGTCTGTAGTAATCGTTAAACCCTAGAAAACTCTATACCTCAAATATATTCTTCATCTTCTCACAAGAAACTACTGCACTCACTTTCTCTAAGTCTACTGACACTCATATCTCTAAAAAAACATGACCCAAGAAATTAATATGGTCCATCCAAAAGTATAACTTTGAGAGATTATCATATAATTGATGCTCTCTCAGTGTACTCAATATGATCTCAATATGGGTGGCTTGGTCGTGTTGAGTGTGATAGTACCCCAAGATATCATCCATGAATACTACTTGAAAAGAATCCAAGTGAATATGGAACACTTGGTTAATTAGTTCTATGAAAACTACTGATGCATTCATGAGACTGAACGACATAACCAAATACTCTTATAGACAATACCTACTTCGAAAGACTGTAATAGGTATATATGATGTTATAAAGTGCAACTGATAATAACTAGATATCAAGTAAATCTTCAAGAACACCATGGATCGTCGAAGCTGATCAAAGAGATCATAAATCCTAGGAAAGGGATATTGGTTCTTCACTGTCAACTAGTTCAGCTTCAGATAATCCATGCAAAGTCTGAGGGTACTATCATCCTTATTCATAAAAATGACAGGCGAACCCCAAGGTGAAGTATTGGGTCAGATGAAACCATTTCCATGAAACTCCTCCAACTGCTTCTTGAGCTCCTGTAACTCTGGTGTAACCATCCAATATGGAGGAATGGACACTGGTGCCACTCCTGGAAAAAGCCAAATAGATAAATATACCTCTCTCTATCTAGAGGTAAACCTGAAAATTCCTCTAGAAAGACATCTCGAAAATGATCCTCCCCTTGAGGAAAACTCATCCATGAAATAACCTGGTCATCTAGATATAAAATAGAAATCTAGGATGTAATTCATCCCAAACCATGATTCTCAAGCCTAGCTCTACTTTCCTGGACATCCCATTTTCCATTGTGTATAAAGGACCCACCCTTTGGTGACGTGAAACTCACCCTATTGCGATATCAATCATCAAAAGCCTGAAAGGTGACCAAACAGTACATTCTGAGAATGGCATTTAAGCCTATCATTTCTAATATATAGAGGTCCCATAAGAAGTGACACCCACCAACCTCAAGAGGGAACTCCTTACACTATCTTACACTAGCCTTCCAAATTTACAATGGAGTTTCTAGCATCAAAACATCATCAAAGGTAAATATACAGAGCCCATGGATATCCACAACAGAACAAATATAAAAAAATGGGAATCTTATTTGTCAAAAAGAGAAGAAGCTAAAAATGAGGTAACTAGAATCGTAGATCTAACCATAGAGAGTCTGGGATCCAACTCCATCTCGATCTGCTCTACCGCAAAATTATGACCTGTACTATGACCATGTGACCCTTCCTAACCACCCAAGTTAATCCACCCTACTATCACTGAAAACCTATCATATAGATATAATGACCATGATTACCTCCTCAGCCTGAATGGCATGATGAATTCCAGTTCCCTAACTGATGAGAAACTGGAGGTTCTACTCTTGAATATGGAGTCATAAAAGATCCCCTCCCACTCACTTCTGGTGAAAAAATCCTACAAAATGAAAAATATGGCCCATATTTCCACAATATTGACACTCAAGTGTGTCCCTTGGGAAATTTGGTCTCATATGCCCACTCTTTCTGCACTGGTAATACACCACTTGGCTACCTGAAGAAAAATCCCTACTACTAGAAGAACCATCGTGTGTAAAATTCCTACAGTACTTCTTCCCATAGGTCGAAGGATTATCATCCCGAGCTACTGAAATTCCCTGGCTCCCTACTCAAAACACCCTCATATTGCACTCGGTTATCAATGCCTAGTTTACTATAGTAGTAACTGATTTCAACCTGAAAACATTCACCTACGATCAGGTGTCGTACGTGAGAACGTCCTCAAATTTCCTAGCCAGTTATTACTCATCACCTACAAAAACAGGTGCAAAGTGCTGAAGATCTATAAAGAAAGAAGGGTAACCCATCACTGAAAGAGATCCCTACTCCAAATTCATGAACTACTTAGCTCAGTCAACCCTCAACGTCTTGAGGTAGAAGTAATCATAGAAGGTCCTCTGAATCTCTTCCCAAGACATATTCTGATGACGTCCCACCTATGTGATAACATCCCACCATCTCTTAGTGTAATCACATATCATGTATTTCATGAGCTTCACCCTTCTCTTAGGAGGCATCTCCAGATTCTTGAAGATAGAAAGCATGACATCCAACCATGACTCTGTAGCATATGGTCCTCCATCCCCTAAAAATTTGGAGGATACTACTATTGTAACACCCGTGTCAACTATTCCATAGTCAGGGTAATATGTGGTTCTCCATAAAACTTATGCATCATCCTTATAAATCCTTCATAGAACTGTGAGTTTGCACCTACATCCGGTATTATAGTTGGTGCCAAGACAAGCATGATGGAAGGATCTGTTGGTAGTCCTTGATCTACCATTTCTGGTGTCTGGTCATTGCCCTATACCTGGCATACAACCATAGGATTTCTTGGTGGCATGACTCAACAAGGTCAAGAGCACACCTCAGTTCAAGATTATCAAGGACTACAAATTGGAAGGGGAAGAATGGAACAGGAGAAAGAAATCATTGATGTTTTACAAAATATGGTTACACAAAATGTAGAACCACTACATGACGTGTCCTCTTAAGCCTTAACATGGGAGTGTACCTCTTCCAAACAGGTCGTGTAACATTCCATACACATGGTGTGTTCCTCATGAGACATAGAATGTACTTGAATATTCCCTCCTACCTAAGTACTTCTACATGGCTAGAACTACACAGTTCTGCTAGTGTAACACTACACGACTTGTTCACCCTAGACACGACATGTACGAATTAAGTTGCATCCACTCATTTCATTAGTCACATGGATGGATTCATGGTTGATTACTACATGACATATATAATCTAGAAGGGGTGTTTACAGCCTAATTTTCATCCACCCATGTCATTAGTCAAACAACCTAATACATGGTATTTACATAACGACGTGTATGCCCATTATACAGTGTGTTCTACCAAACATTTATCAACCTTGTGTCTCTTATTACACAGTTAGTAACATGGTCAACACCTAAAATAACTGTACATATGGTACATGGTGTGTACTTAAGAAAAGTCAGTTCTTCCAGAACAGAAGAACACATGGCGTGTGTTCATAACAACACATGTCGTGTTGTCTGGGTTTCCAGACAGTAAGCCTTTGAAACTTATCTGGAACCCTTGAAAACATAAAATTTGTCCAAGCCATTCCATTTTATGATCTATTAGAGCACATACTCCCTATGAATCAATGTTTGGAATCATTAATCATATCATATAACAAAATTCAAATAATGTTCAAACATAATCCACCAAATTCTGATCCAAGAGGGCCCATAACACCTCAGAGACCAAATCTTGGCATCCATCATATGAATAATTATATATATATATATATATCAACACCGTATCAAAATAGTAGTTATTCTATCATGACATTTATCACAACAACATGAATATCTACTAGAACATCGATCACAACAACATACAATCAATAATGCACCCTATAGGGGATGGCAAGAATGCATGACATGTGATCTCTAGAAAGTTCTTATATGATGCATGAGATGGAATACCATCATCATATCAGGTTGAAATAGAAATATAATAACAATTATATGAATCATAATAACACAAAACAAGTGAATCACCCAATGGTGAAATTAAACCAATAGTAACAATTGAAAAACAAAAAAATTACCATATTTGAGCTAACATGGATTTTCCCTATATATGGGTTAGCTACTCCCAGACACATATTATTACCAACTATCTATTCCTTCCAATAATAGTCTATTGGATCCAAATAGTAAGGAAAGAAGAAAAAAATTCCTCTAATACCACTTTGTAATGTCCAAGGTTCAGGTTCCTCCAAATAGAGACAAATATCCAGTTGGCCACATGGCCTCATGTGAATTTCCCCAATTTTCATAGACTTTTAACTAACAAAAAGGGCCTATGGTGTTGTAGTGGAAAAACTATGCCCTCATTGGCAGAGTAAACACTACGGAAACAAATAGTAATAATAGCGGAAGCAATAATACCATATAACAAAAGTAAACCACAGAAGACCGATAGTATAAAAAAAACTGGAGCATATATATATAAATTATGAAAGTCACATTCATCTATGAAATAATCCAAACAATTCACAATGCTGGAAATAAAATATAGAAAGCAAATTACAAAAAACAGTAAACTCTAACGGTATCGTAATCCTCAACTTGGTCCCATGCTCTCCATCTCTGACAACAATCAAGTACCTGGAGAAGAAGAGCACTTGCCCTTATCTATACCTGAAATAATATAATTTGTTTTGGTAAAAAACATAGCCCAAATAGGGTTTGAGATTAATCCCATTAGGCAACCACCAAAATATATGTGCCTAACTATTAGTGAATATATATAGCAGGAAATATACAGGAATGAAGCAATAAACTAATAAGTGATCAAAAGTAAAAAATCTTATAGTTTTCACTTACATTCATTTTCATTTAATATTCAAAATATTTAATCATTTAATCCTTGGGATATAGCCTAAGCTCTGTATCCCTTGTGTTACAGTAAAAAAATAGATGTCTGAGAATACCATCCAAACAATTAAGTAAGTCTATGTCCAATCTTGTGCTTTGGCTTGGAAGATTCATCACAATCATTCAATTATTCAGTAATGACCCTTTGGGAAAGTTCTCACATTCTAATCCCTCTAGTCTAACATAAAAAAATCATTTCATAATGACCCACTATGGAGCTCTCATAGTATAACCCCTTTGATCTAACATAAAACTAATCATTTACAAATGACCACTAGGGCATCTGAAATGGTTAATACCCCTTGGTCAACATGACATCAATAAATTATAAACGACCACCTAGGCATCTCTCGCGGTCTAAACCCTCGGGTCTATGACCACCTAGAAACTCTCACAATAAATACCCCTGGGTCAACATAACATAAAACATATATAAATGACCCTACCTCAGGAATCTCTCACAATCAAATTCCCCTTGTTCAAACTTCCACAATGCATATCACAGGCATCTCATATAATAAATAACTCCATCCTAACAAAACAAGGCATGGAAAAAAATTCAATCCTAACAGGCATTCTGGACCAAATATCCATAAATAATAAATCAAGGGAAATACACCCTCAGGGTGTCCCATAAAAAAGGTATCTAACCATAAATATATGAAACAACCCTTTATCAATCAACCAAACCATAACTAGTAATAACCAAGGATTAATTCCAAAACACGCAATACCCCAAACGTGGGTATGAGGTGCTTTTAGCACATATAATCCAATGACAACAACAAAAGGCACAAAACACCTACCTTGATGTGACACAATTGATATCCTTGAACATTGGCCCTTGAATTGGCCTAGATCAGCGTAGATCTAAAAAAAGATGAAAAAATACCAACCTTGAATAAATCACGAGAGAGTAGGAATCAGAAATAAAGTCCATAGAGGAATTGATAAATCACTGGTGGGATTTCAGCGCACCTGACAACATCTCAATTGGTGGTCGTATGGAGAATCTGGGGTTTGATCTTCGTTCGTCGTTCCCGAGCACTCCTATACGAAACACAGGAAGAAGAATTCCGTTTTGGACATGAGACGCCACCCCGCTCCGATATATCAAATAAAAATAAAACTAAATGGTGCATTCATTAAATTTACATGTCGTATAGTAGCCTTAACTAACCCCCACCATAATTTGTTTTCCATGTCACTACATGGCCATGTACTGAGCTATTACATGACCAATATGTGACTGTACGCGGCAACCAGGTACACGGTGTGTACTCATAAGTGCACAACATGTACTTAAAAAAATCCCCTTTTCTTCCTTTTTCTTCAAAATAACCCAAAATCATGATCCATTCCTAAAATGAAGATCCAGGTTCTTACATCAATAGGGAATGTGATTCCCAAATGTCGAATCCCTTATAGAGTGTTTTTTTGAGGTTTGGTTTTTTAAATGTTCAATAACAACCTATACAATTTTTTTCGACATAGCTTGGAATTAAATTCTACTTAATCGTACTTTGTTTGTGTTTATCTAGTTATTTATATTTTTAAAATACTAATAGATACCTAAATGTTTCTAGTGAACCAGAACTCGAAGGGGGTATTACTATAAACAGATTCTCGGTGAGTGCCAGTTCAGTAACTCTTCTATGTTGATATCATGAACTCTAAGGAGTTGTTCCTATTAAGTATGATTGGAGAGGATCATGGACCTATTACGATGATGTTTTTAGTTTTTATCATCATAGTTCAGTGTTTTATTTACCACCCTTAGAGATTTTTAACCTTTGGTCTAGGTGGTTAGATATTGGGACGTAGTTGTGAGACTTGATCAGTAGGGAGAGGTGGGAGACCTAGAGGCCCTTAGTTTTGGATCAAAACATTATAGGTCAATATTATGTTTTATTGAGTGAAACCTACATGAGATAGGTTGGAATATGTTTATGGATGGGTTTTTAGGCTGTGAGCTAGGTTATATGCTCATTCTGAGAGTGATGCATGGTTATTTCATAGGTTTTGCATAATAGGCATGGGGATTCCATCAGTTTCTGATATAGAACATTACACGATAATTTCTAAGGACTTTAATAAATAGGTAGAAAATTTTAGGTTCCTGGATCTATTTACTAAAGTTTATACTACTTCTAATGTTGTTAGATCATGGTTAGATTCCTATCACAAGATTGAGGTCGGGTGGTAGGCAGTCATGGAATAAACTGTGGCATGGGTAGAGTGCATGATTTTGAAGAGAAGTTCCAAGGGAGATTATAAATTGTCAGAGATAAGACACCATGTATCATGTTCATATTGTATTTTTTTAATAGATGACTCACTAGAGTGTGAGCTAGGTAATAAGGGTACACATCATGTTTTCATGGTACCATTTAAATCTTAAATCAGTGAGTGGCCATGTGAGAGATGAGGACTAATGGTTTCAAAGAATTTAGATGGTAATAGTTTCCCGATAGTTATGGCTAAAATGATGAATGTACCTATGTTGTAGATAATACATTGATAATGAATCAAGTACTACAAGAAGTTTGACCATGTTTGTACTGAGACACATATTTTTGGGGGATGCGGTGTTTAGAGTTGGTTAATGGCAAGTATATCTTGTTTAATGCAAGTGTTTATTGATAGATATACACATGAATTTTTATATAATATTAGTCTACCCCTAGTTATAGAAAATACTGATCTATATTGACATCATCTTGAGTACATAGAGAGAGTTTCGTATCTACACAAAGATTATTTTGTTTTATATATCATACCTAGTTAGCAATGAAACATGTTGGGGTTATGCTTGAGGAGTTTTATAATGTAATCTATATAGTGGGGAGTGCACAATTATCTTTTTGGTAGTGGTGAAACTTGTTCTTAGTTGAAATATGTAATTTTATATGGAAACTGTTCTTGGGAAGTAGGAATGAAGGATATTATGAGGTGATGATAAGGGAATTCCTATAGTGGGAAATATCAAATCAGTTATAGTTTAATGTATTCTGTGAGGAAAGAGTTTTTGATGTAGGGAGACTGGTCATTGGATAATTTATATAGTTAAGTTAGGAATATTCTCAAGATGAATTCATGGCTTCTAGTTTTACCACTGAGGCTTTTTTGGGATGAGAATGGTTATGATTGGGAAAATGTAAGGACCCGTGTTTTTTCTGATTGTTATGTTGGGTAGAAATTTGAATTTTTTGCTTTCAAATACTTGTAAGGGGTAAAATGGTCATTTATAATTGTCATATGATCTCATATAATTTTTACGAAAACTTTATTGGTCCCGAAAAATGGTTTTTACCCCATGAAAAAGATTTATGGAATTCTGAACCATTCAAATTTTTGTGGAATAATTAATAATTAATAATAAATTAATTTAATATTAATTTATTTTCACATGTTCATTCTAATATATCTTTTTAAAAGAGTGTCTGATTAAGATTTAATCTCTTTTGTTGAGTCTGAAATAGGTATTTTTTCATAGCTGGGGCATAAAATAATGTTGGGAACTGGGGAAGGTCGAGCCCCTTATCTTTTTCTTTTCTTTTCTTCTTTTTCTTCCTCTTATTTTCTTTTACTTCCCTAGATTCTAACATATTCCCCCATGGGAATCCTATTTTATGTGATTAAGATATAAGAGTGAGAGTGATGTAGAGAGATAGAGGGTAAGGGAGGTTCCACTATAGATATCGAGAGTATCCATATCATTGTGCGGTAGCCATGGATCACAAAAAATATTGAAGACTTAGTGGATTCTGACCAAGGTTTTTTTTAGTTTTTATGTCTCTCAATAAATTCTAATAGATTTACCATTTTCTAGTTTTAAACAACTATTATGATTTTTTGGACCTCTTGAGGGTTTATCTATACCTTTTGGGGGGGAAATGGGTGTTTTGGGACGATTTGTGGGGTTTCCCATTTGGAAATTTCCATCACACAACATGTAGTTCAAGAACACACACCATGTGTTCTTCCTATTTGGGTGAGAGGACCTTTTCCAAATCACATACCATGTATTGGGTATAAACATCATGTACATGGACTTGGCAGTGTAGATGAGTACCTAGACAGAAAACCTCAGTAGAGTATGCGATGAGACCCTGTGTGGGTTGCACACCGTGTACGAGTACACGGTTAGAACAGAGTACATGGCCAGACCATGTGAGGTATGTGGGTTGGTACCCCATGTATGGTACATGTATTTTATTTGATATTATTGTCATTTACAAGGGATTATATACCATGTAAGTGAAGGTACACATCTAGGTGTAGCCTTGAGGGTAAACACTATATACTAGGGTATACACGTCGTTTACTCCTCCTTTTCTACCCCTTAAAGGTTTTTTTCTATTTTATTCCACATAGTTTGAATTGTTCATAATTGGAGTCTATTATGAGTAGTTTTCAACATATATCAAAATGGTTAAACCCTTGAAGGATTTGAGGACTCATAAGCGGTGTATTCGGGTTTTTATCAAAATGTTGAGGTTCTTACACTAGTAATTGAATCTATCCATATCTTGAGAGAGAGACATGAAATGAGATCAACCAGTTGGGTGTTCAAACCAAACTTGTTTGAGACATTGATACGAGATGGTCCATGTTCCATCTCCCTAGACTGGTGCCTTATTTTCTTTCCCTTTTGTTTTGTTTTCAAGGATCTTATATAGGACACATCTTCTTACTAGACTAATAGGATCCCAGGATGTATACCTTATCTTATGATTTACATAGAGGATCCCAAGTAGGATTAGTCATCTAACTTATTCTATATCTCAAGAATATTCTGAGTTTTTCCTATGTCCATGAACCATTGCCAAGGATCCCATGTAGGATGTATCTATATTGTTTCTATACTAAGGATCCCAAGAGGGAATCCTTTGATTACATGCGAATATGATGTATACCATGTATTATGCTTCTTTATTCTTATTATTATCTAAGATTATAAGTAGGATACCTATTCCATGTTAACTTAAGGGACCTAGAGGGTTCCCTGGTTTTTGACCGACCATGAGCTATTGCATTGGGGGTTTGGGTTGAGATAGTAGTGTGTTTCACCTTTGAAATTGTACTGAACCTATAATCCATAAGGTTTTGGTAGTAACGGAGTTTTTAGGAATTCATCCTTTACTATTTATTTAAGAATTCACTTATTTAATGATGATGAAAGAATGATTACCAGAGGTGCCTCCTAGTTTGTGGCCACAGAGCCTGACATGATGTGACTTTCTTTATTAGGGTACGCGGACATATTTCCAAGGATCCTTATGTTGAGTCCTTTCCTTTATATATTGGGATACCTAGATGTATTCCCTTGGTTCTAAATTTTTAGCCTTTGATTATGACATTTGGTTATGAAATCCCTATGATTATGATATTTGGGAATAACATCCATTTATTATGATATACGGGAAATGGAATCCCTCATGATTATAATATTCGGTCATGGAATCCCTTGATTTTGAGATTTGTTCATGGAATCCCCATTTATTATACACATGGATGATTACACTCTCCCAAGTGATGGGGATGATTACTCTCTCCCTAATTTATTACTTGATCATATTTTTCGATATGGACCTCCTCACAATTGTACTCGATGGATGATTATGATCACCTTGAGTGATACTAAGGATTCTCCCCAAGTTCAAATGGATACACCATTACTACATCATCCACATGTAATTATTGGGGATTTATATTTTGAGACATTTATATGAAATGATTTCGGGCATGTACTTGGGTATAGGGAGAATTCCATTTACTATCCACCTAAGGCTTATCCCCTTAGGGTTCATCTGAGTTCCAATGTCATAAACACCTATAGATCAAGACCTAGGAATCAAATATTAGACATTATTTACATGGAATAAGTTCCATGATGTCTAGATCATAGACTATTTACAAGATTTTCTTTAGGTATATGAAATTATTCATTAATGTGATTGGAGTCGATTATGGGTGAATCCAAGTCTAGGAAATGTATCCCTCTACAGTGAAAGAGGATTCCTAGAGACATTTCTATTGTTAACCAAACCAGGTATTATCAATCAGGATTATAGGATTGAGGATCAACTTAATTATACATGACTTGAGTTTTATAACATCCAACTAAATGCCCTTTTAATAGGATGTCCGTACGATTAAGATTATGGACCCAAGTACACACTACAATTGATTTATGTTATTTTATTCACCTGACTCATGTATATACATGTTTATGTATATATATTTATTTGTGGGAATATATATATATACACATATAAATAAATAATATATATATACATATATTCATGATGACACATTTCCCATTGGACTAGGATCACAAACCCAAGGATCGACTGTGGTTTCACGTTAATTGAATTATTTATTTTTCTTATTGCATATTGGATAGGATGAACATATAGAATGAGCACGAACTTATGAAAAAATATTTATACGTTCATCATTGGGCAGGCCTACTGAGATTATTTCTCACTATATTATCTAAAAAATGGTGTTCATGCAGTCCTTATGTATTCCTTCAAGGTTGAGAACTGATTGTATGATTAATAGGGAATATGCATAGAGTTTCATGATCAATATGTGCTGCTCATTCGCATTCTCTTAATCATTTTGGAGAAGCTTAATAGTATCTTATAGATCGGGTTTGTGGTATGGATCAATGTTAGTACTATAGCCTGGTACTTTTATTTGAGTTTCTTTTATGTACTCTAGTATATGTGGTCAACCCAATGGGTGAACAATGTTTTATATATGACATGGCTATTTGGGAGTTTATATCATTTCATTTATTATTACTAAATGTTATATTTAAATTTATTTTTTTCTTCCACACTCTATTTATTTACTGATTTGGATGACATACAATTATTTTTTTGTGTTAAATCTGATATGATTGAATAATCTATTTACAGACACACCATAGGCCCTGACTACTAGTAAAATCCATCTAATATATGGAGAGGTAAAATTGAGACATTTTGGAGAAATAACTCAGAGCACTAGTTTAGTGGAATCCAGGTTAAGTTGTTACATTTCTAGCCATAAGAATATGGAATGAGGCTTCTTCACACAATGGAAGAGTTTACAGATGAAGATGATGTGTATCCAACAATCGTGAGAGGTACCATAATTATAGATAAATCTTTAGTGACAACTTTATTTGGTACTAGTTTATCTCACTTGTTTGTATCGACCTAAGTTGTGAATTTTTTGAATCTTCTTATTTCTATTTTTCTTATTTGATGGATATTTATATGCCGTTCAGAATGAGGAGAGAGTAGGGTCTTCAATGTCCTACTTGTATTTTCACTTTATCAAATATTGAGCTTACCTATAATTTTTTGGTTCTCTACATGAAACATCTTGATTTTATTTTTGGAATGGATTGGATGATGGATCATAAGGCCCAGATTTATGGTTACCTTCAATAATTCTCTTTTAATGCACCTAATGGGATGTTACACATCCTTTAGGGAAGATGGGACTTGAGATTTAGTAGATAAAGACCACTTTTTCTATAGTTGGGTTGGGTAATATCATGTTTTTATTTATACTGGTATTATGAATATTTGAGTTTTTATCTCCCTTAAGTTTTCATCGAGTTACATAATGTTTTTTCTTTTTATATCTGTGGATTAAGATCAATAAGAGATGTGGATTTTTTTATTGATATAATACCAAGAAATCATCCAATATTCATTCCATCTTACCATATGGAACTAGTAGAACTTAAATAGATAAAATCTCAATTGGATGAATTTCTAGAGAATTGTTTTATATGCCTGAGTGTGTCACCTTGGACAGAGCCTATTCTATTTGTGAATAAATCTAATGGGACACTTCACTTATATGTTTAATACCAATGAATCAAATGAGTTATAGTGAAAAAAAGGTATCAATTACCATAAATTTAGGTTCTATTTGACCATTTGTAAGTGGAGATGTAGTTTTCAAAGATTGATCTTCTATTTGGTTATCACTAGTTGAGAGTAAAAGAGGGTAACAATTAAAATATTTCCTTTAGGAGTAGGTATGGACATTATGAGTATCTTGTTATGGAATTTTTTCTAACCAATGATACTTTTGGTTTAATAACTTTGATGAACATGATATATTATGACTACCTTAACTTTTTGTGGTGGTATTTGTGGATGAAATATGATTTTACTCTCAGAACAAGGAAAAAAATCTATGTTATTTGAGTGTAGTTATAGAAACCATGAGAAATCGTCAACTTTATTCCAAATTACTAAACTATAACTTTTGGATTTAGTAACTGAAGATCTTGTGACATGTGGTCTCAGAACATGGTATTTATGTTGACCTTATGAAGGTAAAAACTGTCAAGACATGGGAGAAACCATGTAATGTTTTTTAGTTCTTAATATTCATGGGTTTAGAATAATATTATTGAATATTTTACAATGATTTATAAAATTTATCCTCCCCAATGACCGCTCTCACTCCAAAAGAAGTTAAGTTCATTTGGGATGAGAAATTTCATAGTTCTTTTTTAGATATAAAATGCATTTTTTACTTCAACACCTATGTTGACTCTTCCAGAGGCCGGGAAGTGCTATGTGGTATTTTTTGTTGCATAACATTTGGTTTTGAGTTGTGTCATTATGTAAGATACTCAAATGGTAGCCTAAATTTCTATGCGGCTCAGGGAACATGAGAAGCATTATATGACCCTTGATTTAAAACTCGTAGTTGTGATGCATGATCGTAAGAGTTGGTGAAATTAACTTTTCAGTTAAAGGTTTACCATTTATTATAACAAAAAAATCTTGATTTATATCCTATGTAAATTTTTTTGAAACATTGACAGAGTCATTGGGTGGAGTATCTTTAGTCTTTTGATTTCCACATTTTATACACCCCTGGTATGGGAAATACTATTCTTGATGATTTGATTTAGGAACATCCGACCCAAGCTATAAAAGAATCATCATAAGTGTGGAATTTTATGGATCAATTTTATTATTTGAATTTATGAGTCTTAGATAATGAATATGAGGTTGTTTTGGAAAGCGTTCAGTTTCCATTTTATCTTATTGAGATGATTCTTCAGGAGGAGAAACTTGATGATGAATTCCATGACACTAGGGACTGTCGTCATGGTGGTATACTATCATCGATTGGATGTTCAATTTATAAGGGATAATTGTTTTTGTGAATTTCATGTGGTGAATTTTTCCATGAGAAATATTGTGATGGGGTATTATCATAGTTCTCATTGGGTTGTGAACCCTAGAACCACGAAGATGTTATAAGATATTAAATGATGATTTTAGTGGCTAGGTTTGAGATGGGATATTGATGAATTTTTACCTCATTTTCATACCTTACAATAGGTCAAATCCAAGAACTAGAGACCTTTGGGTTTTCTTTATCCACTTCTATTAGTGACTTGGAAGTGGGATGAAGTTTCTATAGACTTTGTGGATGGCTTTTCACACACCCCTAAATGGAAGAATGCGATATGTGTTGTGATTGATAGGCTGAAAAAATTGTTTCACTTTATACCCATTCAAGATTAAACCAAATTGAAGGACTTGGGATGTCTCTACATGAATAATATTTTTATATTTCATGGCATTACATATTTTATAGTCTCTAATAGGGATCCCCATTTAACTTATTCATACTAGAGAGGCCTCTAGGAGGCCATGAGATCCCATATTTGATTATGCATGATATATCTTCCACATATGAATGGACAGGTATAGTAAGATAAAAATATTCGGGTGGATATGATAAATGATTGAATTCTTGACTTTGGAAGAACTTGATATGAACTTTTATAACTGGTTGAGTTTTCCTACCATAATAGTTATGATTCTGCTATCAAAATGGATCATTTTGAGGCCTTGTATGGTCTTCCTTGCATATATTAATTTTTTTGGTTAGTGATTGGTGAAAGTTACTTGGTGGTACTGAGTTTTTTCTAAGATAAGATGAAAAGGATTCAGTTGATTCGTCAAAGGATTTTAATGACATAGATCCAGCATGAATCCTATTCCAATCATCATCGATGACCAATGGATTTTTCTATTGGTATAGGTGTTCTTGATATTTTCACAAAAATTAGGTCACTTATGTCTTAGAAAAAAGAAAATATTTCACTAAGGTTTTTAGATCCTTTTCAGAATATTGAGTGAGTGGGGAAAGTGAACTACTATTTGGAAATTCCACCATAGATAAATTTAATTAAAAATGTAGTTCATATATCACAACGTTAGAAGTATATTTCTGACCCTTCTCATGTTTTGATCTAGGATAATCTTGTTGTTGAGCCTAATTTATTTGTGACTAAGCATCTAGTCAGGACTATTGATTTTTAGACAAAGGTTATCCCTGGGAAGATGATAGCTTTGGTCTATGTGATATGGAAATATGGTTCTGATTTTCATGAGACATGGGAGTGTGAGGTGCTAATGAGGGATTAAAGACCTCATCTCTTTGACATGGAATCTTCTTGAAAGGATTTATAGGGATTAAAAGTGTTTATTTTTTGGAGGTTGTAACATCCCTCTACTTTTTTTAGGTATTCCTTGGATAATTTTTTGATTCCCTTTTATTAGGTTCATTTTAGGGTTTTTGAAGGTGGAGAGAGTTTATCAAGTGAAAATGATCTAATGTTATGGGATATATGTTTGATTGGATTAATGGAGTCTGGGTATAAATGTGCCAACATCTTGAGAGGTTACTCTTTATGTCCAGGTGTAGTTGGAGGATTTTTTATGTTTTTTCATTATATACTATTTATGTACTATATTTATGATAGATTCATGACATGAATGTATTTCACAACATGAATTCATCACATGGAATAAACCATGAATTTTTTAAGGCATGAATATAATACAAGAAATGAATTGATTTTATGGTGTGAAATAGTTTGGATCAAGTTTTTTAACCCAAGGTGATCTTATTTTTTGTGTATATACCACTCGTGATATTCATAAAATCAATCTAGCATTCACATCATGAATTTCTTAGGGTGATCAGGTTTTATATGATAAATCTTATTTAACATTTCTTTTATAATGTAGCCTCATATCATAATCCCTAGGGAAACAACACATGATTTTGGGGTGACATATTCCCTTTCAGCCACCCCTTTTTGGATTTTGATCCTCAGACAGTTTTCTCACATTGGTTTTCTCCCTCCCCCCACTACCCCACTCTGGTATTGGAATAATGTCAAATCTACTGATGAAATAAAATTTTATCCTGGTGATTTGTGATCTGGTATTTACTTATTGGTATCCTTTTCCTTCTCTCTACATGTTCATTTGTTATTTTATGTGTTGATTTGATCGCTGATTAAAGGAAGGTTGTTCTATATGATTTGGACTTATAATTAAAACTTTTAATTGATTAATTTATAAGAAATGAGTTTTTAAATGATTTAAAAACTATGATTTGAGATGATTAATGTATGATTTTGAAAAAGGAATGCATATTATGAAAAACCCCAAATTCATTGTTGGGTGGATTTGAGAAAATTGATGGCTTAATTTGGAAATTGATTTGATCAAAAGATATTAAATGGATTAATGAGAAATATTATTTGAAAAGGAATGAATTAATTAAAACCTATTATTTGGTTTTGAAATGGGAAAGTCATGTTGAAATCTAAAATTGGGAAATTGATTTTTTTAACTAATATAGAATGATTGATTTTCCTATAATTGATTGAATGATTGAATAAAGAACATATGAGCCAAGTTAGTTATTGGGTAACTAGGACAATCATGTAAGGATATAACCCCATAGAATTGGATTTAGGATGACAACACTGACTTAAAAATACCATGGAATGGTTTTTCCCTAATGGGGAGTTGATTCCTGACAACCTAATTTGTGGGATGTGTTCACACATTAATCATAGAATACTAATGAGTAGTGTGAGGATCCTATTACCAGAAACTAACAAAAAATAAGGCTCGTTAAATTTTTCTATGATATGATTGATTTGATGAATACATTCCATTGATTTATAGAACTACTTTTTTTCATGAAAAGTAATTTATATAAATGTTTTATATAAAATGTTCATTAAATAAATTTTTGATATATATTCTATCTTTTCATTATGAAATCTTGTTTTGTTGAAAATATGTGAATCCTATTCCATTCTTATTTTACTAAAATTTAGAGAAATTTTGATTAATTTTATAGAAATTGATATGGGAAACATAGTGACACCCTATTGGGATTTATATCACACACCATATATTTTTCTTCACATGTTTATAGATTATGTTATATCAGGTACAAGTAGAGTAAAAAAACCACTAAGTGGTGGTGGATGCTCTTGATCCTTGGGACATAAAGAAATGGATGTGACCAGTGGAGATGTGATTCATTTGCTACATGGGTTCGTCTTTTAGTTTTTTCTTGGTAGATATTCTACCTTTTGTTTATTTATTATTTTACCTTTTTTATTCTGGTAATTTATCCATTTGGAGTGCTGATCATACTAAATTTTATCTTCTGTCTTCCACTGTTTTGTGGGAAAATAGTTCTATCTTGTTTCTTGTATGATATTAGGTGTTGGTATCCAACCCATGGGGATCAGGAATAACTTTAGGGCCATGTCAGTGCTGGCTTGGGTATCAGGTACTAGGGTATCCAGGTTGGTTCATGAGAATCTCTACTAATATGGATTTATTAATCTGAGTCTAGTTGAATAAACTTCAGCCCCTGCACAAACAAATTTTTTTAAAGAGATTCTGACTTTTGATTATCTCTATCAAAACTTTTAGGTGTTGTTTCTTCTCTATTTAATCAATTCTTAGATGGAATTAAGTGCTTTGTAGTTGTGGAAGGTCATTTCTGATGTCAGCCATTTTTCCTATAAAAAATACATCCCACCCCTACTCCCTCATTCCCACATCTACTATTTCAATCAATGTCCATGCAACCATTCTGTAGTGTCATATTATTCATGTGAAACCCCATGATTTTTATTTTCCTATTACCAACTCCTTATGGTCATGTCTAACTATCATCATATTACTATGCTTTCAAATGAAATATTTTTTGAATTCCATCACTAAAAGTATCCATATTAATATATTTTTCCTTTACAAAGTAAAATATAGGTGTAGAATATGAATAAATGTATTCCTATATAATTTTTGGTATATCTTCAATAGATATCAAAGTCCACAACAAATAGGAATTTGTTTTTTCCAGCCCTCCTAATTGCTCTATCAATTATTCTTCAAATGATAGCCTTATTAAATTTTGAATGTAATTTCACCATAATATCAAAAATAAATATTATAAATCCCTTCATACATAACTGGGCTAGAGATACTTCTGATTTATCAATTATTTTATGGTTGTAGAAAAATATTTTAGTGCTTGAAATCTAACAATAAAGATCACTCCAATAAAATTTGTCCTGCTCCCCTCATCATGTGGATTAATAAAGGCCATGTGTGAGACCAATCATTTTTTCCCACCTACATACAAACCATAGAGTGTGCCACATGAAATGTAGTCAACCGTGAATGTGAGGTCACCTTCTGCAGTGGTTTCTTCTACCTGATCATGACATGTCTTAGTTTTCCTTTTTCAATAATTCCATTTGAAACTGTGGTAAATCCTCTAAAAATTTTCATTGGAAACTCATTTTATTTTAATTTGATATTCACCCTACAATGCACCAAAAAAGTGATGTGTTTCCAGAATTTTGTTTTTCCTGTTAGATCTATATCTCACCTTAGTCGATCCTTCTAGAGGATTTCAAAAGTCAAATCCAAATAATTATGAATTGTTTTGATGTGTCCCATGTCTTTCCCCACCCCACCAACTGATATTGTTGACATGTCTTCATGATAGTTCCCCTCCTTCATTAGGTGGGTATCTAGTATGGTAGAGAAATTGATAAACCCTAATGATAAGGTCCCTCTATGAGATTAATTGTTGAAATATATTTAATAATTGAATAATAGAATTATATGGAGGAATAAGGATGAGAAACGAGAGAGAGATATAGATAGAACTCAAGTGGGATTCTTTATCCCCTACCTAAGAAAGATGACTAAACTCCAACTAAAAATTTTATTCTACTTTCTCCTCTTAAGGAACCCTCATTTTAATATCCCCAAATACCCTATATTTTTTATGTGGTTCTCCTAAAAAATAATGTTTGGGACCTAAAATAAAGTATCGAACAATTACAGTTGTGACCGGCTGTAGAGTGACCCTTATACCACCTTCTAGTAGGTTCCTTCTAGGACGTGTTGTGGTTATCTTTTACTTTATCAATGACATGGTCCTCAAAGGTCAAATGAATTCTAATATGGGGGAATCAAGGTGTGAATAAATTAAAAAATTTCATTCAATTATTACTTTTAGTCACATATGGTTCCCATATTAGTAGGAAAAAATATTTAATCTATCATTATTATCACACAAATCCAAATCTAAAGCAAAAAAACAGGCATATAAACACATATATTTTACTTAGTTCACCAAGATATGACACACTCCAAGGGAATATAGATGGTAGTGTACCACTGTAATGAGCCAATAATTTATAAATGGAAATTTGTTACTTATAAAATCACAACATAATTAACTACTAAGTGCTATTTGACCTTTTAACAAAAAAATTTCACTTCTATTTCTGGAATTTTGGAAATCTGACATATACTGTTGCGATCAGTTAGTTATTTAGATTCCTATAAGAAAAACATAATTTTTTGTGAATAAAAACCTACCCTTATGAATAGTAACATACCCTTATGAAAAGTGATATATTTTATTGAATAGTAACCTTACCTGTGATAGTATTAAAACAATATTCAAGTGAATGTATTATATACCTATATTTTAGAATAAGTAAATGAATGTTTTAAAACAGGTTTTTTAATAATAAATTATGTTTTTAATTAAATATTAAATTAATCATATTTAGAAATTTTTTTAAAAAAAATGGAATTCATTTTTGGATTCTACACATTGAAAAATGGTTAGGGTGAATCTTATAAATTTTTCTATAATACATGAAATTTTGATGAATAATAAAATATGGTAATTTACCGTATATATACATTATAACCAAAATAGACTATTCCTAGAATAATGGTAAATGTATCCACACTTGGTTCGAATTAAAATTACCCATTACTATTTTGGACCATGGATTTATCACTATTTCTAGTCTTGAGGGAAATTAATAAACTAATGATTAAAAAAATATGAAAACCCTCCTCTTCTCCACTATAAACCTCCCTCACTCCCTCTACTCTTCACTTCTCTAAATCCTTTTTCATTACCAATATTCTACCCAAATCTCTCCCCAAGATCCTCCCCCACGTAAAGAGACCCATATTCCCTTAAAAATTCCAAATCCTTTCCTCTTAAGAGGCTCTCAAAGGAGTTAAAATCAAGATGTAAATTCCTCTGTCCAATTCTTTTATTTCTTTTATGTTTTTTTAATTTTTTGTTTCTTTCCTCACCTACCTTCACCCAAATGGTATGATAACTCCAGTAACGTAAATATACTAGAATGAAATTATTCTAATGTGACAATTCATTAACTTATATCCTTTCCCCATATTTTATTTGAAAGAAATGAAAACACCATTTGAGATGTGTTCATTTAGCACATTCAAGGACACTGGTTTATCAATTTCTATTATCATATTTAAGTTTGGTTGTGAAACCATTTATGTTATGGTTAAACCAGATTATTATATATTTAATATATCCTATTTAATGTTATTTAATCCTTTAGTAAAAATTTTATTAAGTTATAAAGAAAAACATGTTCATTGTAATCAAAACCCACTGATTAACGAAAATGGTTGTCACTGAGGATTTATATAATAATTCATCTTCACTACCAATAAGAAAATGAATTCTTATAACCATGTGATATCTTGTATATTCACTAATAACATACAACTTCAATTCTGGACAGCCACTTTCTATATATGTGTTTATCCAAAACATGAATCGATCATTAAAAACCAAGCAAGCAAATGAACCCAAACAATGAAATTGATCCTTATATCAATCAAAAAGGTCTTTAATGAACTAAAAAGGGTTATACTAAATAAATTAAAAATATAATAGGTTTTTTAATTATTAATTAATAAACCTAATTTTTTTATTCATGTCATTAATAACAAGTGGAGAACACCACCAGACGTAAGCTAAGGGATCCTTTCTATTTCACTCTTAATCCAGATGTCCTATATGCTATTCCGTTTTATGTGTAATCCCAAATGATTAGGTATAATTTTTCACCTCCCACATACTTCCCTCATGATTTATAAGTGTTTAGAGACCCCTTTTATCTCACATAAATCCCTCTTAGGTACACCCGCCACTATGTCGATAATCTGTAACGAATTCTACACGAACCTCCTTTGTTCTTTCAGGTTGCCTTATCATTCTTTATATCAAAATAGAGTTATCTTATATGTTAAGGTACATATTATAACTGATTTTTATTTATAAAAAATTAATTTATCATTACCCTTCCATCATGATCTTTTGGAGAAATACATTTTTTTAAAATATTCCCTCCTTATTACTTTCCGATAAGCAAACCTATTTTAAGGGAAATTCCTAAGTTTTTACCTAATTTCAAGTGCACTCCATCCACTATTTTAATCCATAATTGTATTTATAAAATAAGTATTCTTATTATGAAAAAATTATTGGTTCAATTCTGATTTTATATAAAATATTTTTCTCTTTTCTATTTTAAAATGTCTATAGTATTTTCCTTAAAACCAAAACAGATGTTTTAATGCTAAAATTTCTCAAATTCATTTCTTACATGTTGTCACTTTTGTTTAACAGAATTTACCATGATATATTCCTATTTTATCTTATGAAAATCCATGTATTTTATAATTCTTTTCTTTCATGGACACTTTCATGGACACTTTCATGATACACCCATTGGTTATGCTTTATGTCATGATTGTGGTACCCAATTATTTCAATGGGTAACCCTTATGTTTATGTAAGATTGATTATGTATAATCCATTATGGGGAAAAAATATTAATGAAACATAATATGGGTGTTCTTAGACAGTGCTTCAATGTATTAGGTAAAGTTAAGTCTCATTAAATGCAAGGTGAAATAGGATTGGCGGTTATCCATGACTCGTACTACTAAGGGAAATGGGATTGGTGGTTATACTTAACCCATACTACTATGGGAAATTGGATTGGCAATTAGCCTTGACTCATACTAAAGATGTGTTTTAGGTTTCTGCCACATTTATATGATTCCATGATTATATGATCCTATATTTATATGTTATGATTTCATATGTTCCATGATTTTGATATCATTATGTCATGCCTCTTAACTCATGTGCTTATGAATTATTCTTATGTTTATTCCCTTACTGGGATTTTTAGCTCTTCCCTTTGTTTATGTGTTCCCCAGGGTACCCTATAAAGATGTAAGGTCTTAAATGAAGTTAGGAGCTTTTATGGAGATTAAATAAAGAAGTTTTTTTTAGCCCAATGTTTTATGTTTTATGTACCTAGCCTTTCAAGACACTAGAGTTAATGATCCTTGGCTTGTGATATGATGTATAATTATTTTAAAATATTGTAATGTTATGTGCAAAAGGATTGGGACGCTATTAAAACTATACCAATATTCACCAATTATCTATTTTGAGTACATTATTTATAATATGGACACTCCATGAAAAGGATATCTACTTGTAAAAAGGTTCCTGGGTCACTAACTAATATCCAAGGGTCATTTTTTCTTCTCTCTCAACTAACTAATCCAAGAAGGGAATTCAAAAATTATTATAAATGTTAAGGTCTTTTCCAAATCAGTGTGTTGAAATTGATATCTTTTTTACTGAAACTCTAGATAAATTTTTCCAAATAAATTTTCTTCACCACTTTAGTAATCAAAATCCAGATTCAAGTAACTGAAAAGAATGAGTTATTTTAATTTATTTCATAAACAACTTTCTTGGAAATCTAGATATTATTAACTATATTTAACTAAATTTAATCCAGTTTCATCTTGAATATTCACATAAAATTTTTCTTCCTTTAATAAAAAACCAAAATAGAATAGTTATTTTTTAAGATAATTGATCTTCAATTCATTCCACCAAACTCTTCTCTTTAAAAGACATTTCAATGATTATTTTATTCTTTTATTCCATTTCTACCCCATTTGAATGATTATCCTACCTCTATCACTTATTTATTATCCTACTTGATATATATATATATATATCCAAATATTCTTCATTATTAAAAAAATCATACTTATCTTATAGTTTGAATAATTCATAAAATATGGAAATAAAATTTCTATAAAATCAAGACATTTTCTTTTTTTGAAATACCATGTACATTCAAAGCTTCACTTTCTAAAAATGGTTTTACATTACATATATCGATTGTTTATTATTTCACATAATAATTAGTAAAAATTCAATATACTAATTGACGTTTCCACTTGTTGGTTCCAAATAATAAATTATAATCACAATCTTCAACTCAAGTCTACAAAATCCATTCTCAATGTTGAAAATATGGGTGATAATTTTAAAATAAAATATTTCATTCATATTCAAATTAAAATTTTCAACACTTTACTAAAATTATCCTAATAATACTCGATAGAATAAAAAAAATCCAAACCTTACTTACCAATCCATTATTGATAATATTTATGAAAAATGATATCACTTGTTTAAATTTTGAAAATTTCTTATTAATTACACTTGATTATGATTCTTGTAGATTTACAACATCTCTAGGATTATCCATCCCTTAATTTCAGTATCATCACACTCACTAGAAAACAACGAGTCTTATTTTTCGGGATTAAAACCTTCAATTACAAGTGAACATCCTATTAGAATTGATGATAAAAATTATTTATAATGCTTTGTAAAGTTATATAACACAAATTATTGATAAAAAAATTCTATGCTCTATAATGATGATTTAAACTACTATTTTTTAGTCAACATTTACCTCTTCTAGATTAAAAATTTATTAGATTTTAAAATTTATTAAACTACATCAACTAGTTTCTTCCCCCAACATGTGATATTTCATTCTTTTTAGTTCTAGATTAAATATTCTTCCCATGTTCACTATACACAATACTTTGTCTCTTAGTTTAATTAAATCTTCTATCAATTTGATACCACCTTTTGAATGCCTAATTCTTATAGCTTCTTCTAACACCACTTGTTATATACCAGTTGTTGGATATGATTTTTTACTGATACCACTAGTTATTGGCATATAATTAACTTCTATGTATAACCCCTTTGACATAAATATACAAACGTTAAACATTAATCTCTTTAGAAAAAAAAAATTCTAAGGTAATTAATCATTATTATCTTCTCTAAATTCACTTGATTCAAATTTATATGTGAGAAACAATAAAAAATAACTTTGAAACTCATCATACATCACTAAATTCACCTAATAACTTCAAATTAAATGATTAATAATATTCAACATTTAGACTGATATTTACTTCAATAAATGTTTCATCCTCTTATAAATGTTTCATAGATTCCATTATAACACAACACATGGATTTTATTTATCCATTAATATATACATGGAATAAATCTGTTTTTAAACACATGGAAAATAAAAATGGGGAGAAGGGTACCTTCCAATCATCCTAATGTTTATGAATGTGGTTAGTATTTATGGTTTGACTATTTTTTTCTTGATCCAACCTTTTCATTCCAATCCTCCTTTATAATGGAGCTACATTAAATAAAACCACTTCTTCAAAATTCATTTTTCGATTTTAATATTTTCTAATCCCTCTTTAGATAATCATTCATATTCAAAGTGAGATTGATCCCAATTGTATAGTACTCCTTCTTCAAGATTATGAAACATCCTTCAGAGTTTCATATCTCTCAATTCTTATTCCTTTTTTATCTTTAGATTATATGAGTTTTTATTCACATATTAGCTACTATAAATAAAGACTGTATCCCCTCCCTTAATCCTAAAAATTGTGTTTTTAATTATATATAATGATTGTTAAAAATAATAATTCATTGGTGAGTTATGCACACTTCTATTTCTTCAAGCATAAAATTCTTCAAAACCCATGAATATTCTTTTCAATTTAACATATTTATTTTCATTATAATCTTGATTTATTTTTTATAGAGGACATGTGACATCCTTCTTATATCCTTTATTATTTATAAAATATCTATTCATATAACTAATGTTATCAAAACATTTCATTTTTTAGGATAATATTTACCAATAATTATTTTTATTCAAAAATTTCATGACTTCCATACACACACATATAGTGTTACCTAAGCCTCTATATTATAAAAACCATTTAAAAATTATTTCCTATAAACATTCCTTTCAAGATTTTTCAAGAGGTTTATTTTTCATCACCTAATCCCGAAGAAATAGTTTGTAATTACCACTTAGTGAATCATCTATGTGATAGTTTTTATTAGAACAAATATCTCCTATTTTATATTTCACCTTTTTCTAAAGATCCAAAAACTTCATGTCTCACTCATTAAATTAGGATTTCATCATATCAAAATGATACATTGGTTATTTTAAAATGTTTGTTATATCTTACTAAAATTTATCAAGAGATATAATTCCAACTTTGAGTTCCTTTTACTTAGTCATTTGACCTTTCAAATCATGATCAATTCTTATAAATAGATAACTTTTCCCCTTTATCTTAATATTCATCTTAAAAATTGATTCACTAGAATACCTCCATTCTTTTTCAACCTGTTACTTTCTAAAATTAATTATTCTATAATTATAGAATTATTTTTTCTTTCTTTACAAAATATCCAACTTTACTTATAAGGTTTAGATCATTACCTTATTTTCATGAATCAATCCATTATATGTGCACTCACCAGACAAACAACGTGTTGTTGTTCTGTATTTTTTAGAGGTATCCCCATCTATTTCAATCATAGAGGGAATTTGAAAATTATAATATTTAAAATAAGTTTCCATAGATTCATTATGTATATATTTATAAAAAAAATCACATTCACCATTATGGGAGTGACCTTTTCCTTATAAATAATATTTTCATTCTAATTCTTTTTTTTACATTTTAAATAGTGGTATTTTTTTAATAAATTTTACTTTAAAATAATGAATTTATGCTATTTATCATTCCTTTTTTATGTGAATCCTTCTCTATATAGTCTTTCAATATTTTCCATCATTATAGTGGAGGTATTAAAATGTGAAATTTTATAGTATAGTTTTTAAATCATTCTCTCATTAAAATGTTTTTGGGAAATACCATCAAAATTAAATTTTTTTGATCCACTTAACAATTTATTCTGCTCAATACAAATAAATACAATAAAGTATCCTGTGTAATTTAGTTATGATTATCCAATTATGACATGAAATAATCTTTCCACATTGAAAAATAATTTCCATAAAAAATATGTACACCCATGCTCTGATAAGTTAAATCCATATAAATATTTTAATTATAAAATAATGAAATAAAAAAATTAAACTAAAATAGAACCTTGAGTCTTTAATGCAACTTTTTTGGTGTCATAGTTCAATAAGTTCACCTAAATATTTAGTGAATCAGGTTATTAATAAATTAATTTTTTTTATTTCCATTACTTCCTTTAGTGAGATCTTGTTTCCATTTTAATAATAATGTCAATTTAACCTATCAAAATTGTCATACAAATATTGATATAAATAAATAAAATAAAATATATTAACACAATGATTTTAATTATTTTACCCATATGGGAAACATTCAATGATCATACAACAAAAATTATAATAGTGAAAGGTTATTTAAAACTCGTAATTGTGAAGATAATATTTTGGGTATGGTCACTCTGTCATTTATCATTACCTATACAAAAGGTTATTGGATAAACTATTACTTCCAAAAGTTAACACCCTCTTATTATCTCTCCACCTATTACATTGGGCAGTGTTTTCAAAATTTTATAGACATAAATTTAGTCTTCAGATCCATATATAGAAACTGATATCATTTTCACCAGAATTCTAAATATAGTACACTAATGAAATTAACTTCATTTATTTATTCAACAAAACCATATTAAAATAAATAATATTGATGGGTTATTTTATTTTATTTCAATAAAAACATTATTTATAAGATAGATATGATCAATTCCTTTTAATGGGAGTTAATTCAATGTCATCAGGAATATTTAGGAATACTTTAACTTCTTTTAATTATAATCTGTAATATAAAAGTTCTTTATTAAGAGAACTGATTTAAAATTCATTTTTCCAAACTCTTTTCTGCATGAAAAATTTCAATAAAAATACTTTTTATTCTCATCTAACTTTCCTACATCGGGTATACTAATAATGAATCAGACTCTCTCACTTATTCATTATCTTTATATATATATATGAATATATTTTTTATTTATTAAATACTCTATATCATTTGGTTTGAATATTTTTTATGATATGAAAATAAAATGTGCATAAAATCAATCCAAGATCTCAGTTTTAAATGCCTCATAGATCTATCATCTTAAAACTTCATTTTTGGAAACCAGTATTCTTATTCATACCACAAAAAATATTATTCCTAGATTTATTTCAATATATTTTTATTTTTTCAATTTAATTATCTTATAAAATTATTTCGGAAAACCATAAATAAATTCTTGTGATTTTATTCAATTAATACTTATGTTACTTTATATCTTATGATCTCACTTACATGATATTTTAAAAACTCATTCCATTCATACATGATAACACATTCGCATCATCATCTCAAAATATTAATCACATGATCTTTTAAAAACTCATTATATTCCATGTGATGTCACATATATGTCTCCAACACTTATATAGACATATTATCCCATACTCAACCATACTTCCATAACATCAACTATTATATAGTAATTTGAAACTAATATCATTTTCACTATAACTCTTACATGGATTCATCACTTATGTAACAAGTTGTTCTTCCATTTAATAATTACAAAACTTTTTCCCCACTCCTTTTTTCTTACATATCCAATTTTTTTTTCTATAACTTTTAAAATATCAAAATCAATATTCCACAACCTATTGATTTTTTAAGTTCGCATATGTTGATTCAGAATAATTGTTATGAAATAATTTCAAAAAACACCAAACTATGTTAAAAACATCACATGTTCTATGTAATTATTAAAAAATCTAATAAAACAATTTCACATAGTCTCAAACCCTCATAACAATTCAATAAATTCTCTTATACCTAGTTTTACAAAGTTATTTTAGTTTTTCCATTGCCTGTTACCATGTTATTTCAACCTGTTGTTTCTCACTTTGACATACTCAAACTTCTTATATTACTAAACCAAATATATAAAACCAATTATAACCATTCAATTTTAGTATTCATTGAATGAAACATTCTCTCGACTATAATTCAATCAATCCATTTTCACTTCTCTGTAGTATTCAACATGCAACATAAAAGTATAACATACAACCTATAGTTTTACAATAAATCAAAGATTAAGTTGAAAATATATCCATCATTATATTGATAGAAATTATAACATGTAACCTCTAGTTACAACACATGTTTAATGGGAAAGAAATATAGGATGAGGTTTATCACTAATAGACACTCTTCTAGATATATCTATGATTATATTAATTCATATTTGTTGGATCTAGATTTGATAGAGTCTCATGGATTTTTCAAGAACTTTTTCAATTTTAGATATGAATTTTCTTGAAATAAATTGGTTTATCTCCTAAAATATAAAGAATATATGTTCATTAAATTTAATAGTTTAATATTGTGGTGGAAAAACTCAATAACAAACAAGTTAAAACTTTGATTATTGATAATGGCATAGAATTTTTCAAGACAATATTTGATGGATTCTGAAAAAATTAAGGGATACTAATACAACAAACTATATAAATTACACCACAATATAAGATGTTGAACTAGAAACGTCAATGAAAGGTGATATTCCTGTATGTAGATACATGAATTGCTAGGAAATTCTAGGCTAAGGTAGTTAACATTGAATATTATTTGATAAATAAGTATTCATAATTTTTAATTGATTTTTTCACTCCATAAAAGGTACAGTATAGTGATACTTATGATTATTCTAGTTTGATAATTTTTTGTAGTATAGATTATGCGCATGTGAATAGTAGTAAAAACATGACCCATAATTTAATGTACATATTTTTAATGTATATGAAAAGATTAAATGGTCGTTTATTGTGGTGTATTGAGTAAAATAGATCTCTTAAATGTGTTATTATCAATGATATGAATTTTATTGAGTCTACTATTTTTGTATAGAAGGAGGAAATAATGGATCAAGTGTAAAATAAAGAATAAAGTGTTACAAAAAGGGGTTTTTTAATTTCAAACCCTTGTTAAAGTCTCTATCACCATGGATAGATTTCTAGTGAGTTTTAAAATGTACATTATATCTATAATTATTAAATAAAAATTATAAAATAAAAATAAAATATTATAAAACTAACTAGATATGTAAATTATACCGGTATTTTTTATCCAAATCTTGTGCCTTTGGCCTTGGTAGTGATAGAGAATATTGAATCTGAGGTGCCTTAGCTAGACAAGGAGGTAAATCAATGAAAAAAATGATCATATTTGTTAATGTAAATGATTGAGAAGATACATTCATTATAAAATAATCATACTTTGGATATTGTGCTGCTAAATATGAGAATTATAGTCATTAAAGAGGTGATATTAAGAGAACCAATTCCTAGAAACTAAGACATTTTCCCATATGGAGGAGCTAGATTTGAAAGGGTATATGACATGAGGGAGATTAAAGAGACTGAATACTTCAATAAGATTCCATATCAATTCATTAAGGCCCAATGGATATCACTTTTCTTGTATGGATAAAATGAGCGTATTATCACTCTTATTAGAGATCAAATGTGATACATGGAGAGTAAGACTCAGTGTTTTATGAATTTTATATATCCGTGCCTGCATGGAGATTATAAAATGAGATTTTCGGATAAAAAATTCAATCTAGTTTTCTATATACTCAAAGTCAAGTTCAGTGGGCTATGAGTTGAAAACCATGTGTTAATTTTACAAAAAAAAATATTCATCATACTTTACCCTTTTGATATTAATGGGAAAAAGTCTTATTATGATTTTTTACTATGAGGAAGTATATCCTTGGCTATTGTATCACCCTTTGGATATAAATAGACACCCCCATAAAACTTTTATTTCATTCATGTTTTCATTAGTGAAACTTTATAAGTCTATTATCTCCAATGTGAGAATTGTTACTTTTTTCCTTGTTATTATGCATTATTTAATTGTCAATATATAAGTTAGAGTAATGATCAAATATCATTAATCTACCAATTCATTCCTCAACCTAAGGGCATCATTTTTTTGGATTGGATTCACTCTATTTTTATGTTTTTTCTAAATAATTTATTATGCTTCTTAGAATTGGTTGACTATTTTCTTCCATCAATCACACACCTTCTCCTTTGGAAACCACCATAAGAATGATGATCAGGACACCCCATGTATCTAACATCTGAATACCTATATTTGATCCATCCAAATTAAAATAAGGGTTATTATCCAATGGTTTTTCACAAAAGGATGGGATCAAATCTCATGAGGCATTTTATCTTATTCTGAAGCTTAAAACCATTATATTTTTTTTTGTAAATTATTTTATTGATATTAAGATAAATAAAATTAATATATAAATAATGTTTCACCATATAAATTAGAAAAATTAGATTTATTTTTTATATCCTAAAGGTTTTTTAAATTTTTATTAAGAAGGATGGTGTATGATTTCTAGAAAAATATTTATATGGGTTAAAAAACCTTGGGGAAATGTAACAACATGTTTAAATCAATTATGATGTATTATAATTATAACAAATTTAATTATTATATTTAATATAAGATACTATCAGATCATTTTTTATTTATCTATTATTGTATGTTAATGACATACTAACTATAATAAAAAATGTTATTAAGATTGATAAACTTTAATACTATTATAATAGTGATTTTTTAAAAAATGATTTATGAGTGTTAAATATAATACATGACATGGAAATATTAAAGGATGGGAAATGGGAAGAGTTTAGCTAAAAAATAGTACTAATGTTTTTAATGATTTTAAATAAAGAAGTACAAATCAATAGTTCCATCCTTAAAACTCATTTTGAATTTAATTTATATTATTTACCTAACAAATATAAAAAAAATCTGTATGTGAAGATTTCCACATTTTATAGTTGAAGGTTGTGTAATATATAACAAGGTTTTCATGAGGCCTAATTTAAACACCCTTTAATTCTATCCAAATAAATTCTTAGCCTTTGGATTTAATACATCTTAAAATTTTTAAAATGAAATTAGTACCTTCAAAAGGTGGTAAAAATTAATTTATCATTGTACTAGGTTTTTTATGTTTATATACTTAATAGTAAATATTAATCAATTTTTGTATTTTAACATTACAAACATTAAGTTGTGAATTAATCAACAAGATAATTAAGGGAAAATAGAGTGATCAGGGAGGTGAATATGGTATATATATCCAAAATGAACATAGAGAGTTTAGAATAATTCAACAAACTATAACTCCTTACTCTCCATAATTAAATAAAGTTTTTAAATGAAAAACTATACCATTAAATAAATTATGAATTATATGATAAATATTTATATTTTTTCACAAAAATGGTGGGGGAAATCTCATTTAACTATAATTCACTGATTAGAGTACCCCTTAATATGATAAAAAGTATCCACTACTAGTATCATAAGAGAAAAAGACCTAAATTTAAATATATTAAAGTTTGATGGAGTTCTGCTAAGTTTTTACTCCCAAACCTAAAAGGGTTATGATTGGGACAAAAACCAATGATTTCATATTTATTAGTTATGAACTTCACAATAGGGAATATAATTTTTTTATTCATATTCCATAGAACATATAAATATGAAATGATATTATCATGGAATCATGGGATGCTTCATTATTTGAAAATATATTTCCATATCATCTAATAATTGAGGTGAATGAGAATAATAAAAGGCCTCTAAAGAATATGGAGGAAAGAGATTCAATGGAGGTAAAACATAAAATAAGGAATAAAAAATTGATTTCTTTGTCCATTGGAATATAATTTCTAAAATATTTGTTAAAAAATTATCTTCAAACATTTTGAGAGACTATAAAAACCCAAAAATATTCATTTTGGGAATTGTTTTTCAATATTGAAATCTCTTCCATTTTTTCTAACCATACTTTGGAATTTATTTTCTTCCTCTTAGAAAAAAACTACTTAGATATAAGTGGATATTTTGAAATAAATTGAAGGCTGATGAAAAAATTGAAAAATACAGGGATAGACATGTAGTAAAGGTGTATAAATAAGATAAGGAACCTAATTATTTTGAAACTTATTCTGGTATTATAAGGATTAAGTATATAAGGATGTTGATTTATTTAGAATCTCTGAATAGGCTAGAAATACATCAATTCGATGTCATGAATTATTTATTAAATAGTAATTTTGGAGAAGGTATTTACATTGAACAACTTGATGTTTTTTTATTATTATACAAGAAAATAAATTTTATCAACTATAAAAATACTTTTATGGGATAAAACAAGCTTTCAAGTAATCACATATAATGTTTGATCATGTAATGTTATCAAAAGGGTTTAAGACAAATGAGTGTGATAAATGTGTATATATTAGAATAATAAAGATGGATATTCTTTTTTATGATTTTATTTTGATGATATGATCATATTTGGAAGAAATATAAATATTATCAATTCCACAAAATGTGTTTTCATTAGTTAATTTAAAATTAAAGTCTTGGGAGTGGTACAAGTCATTTTGGGAATTTAAATACATAGAAAATTTTATGTGTTTGATTTTTCATAGTCTCATTATATTGAGAATATTTTTAAAAAAAATTATAATGTATATAAAAAACTTATAAATACTTTGATTGATGTAAGTAAATGTCTTTAAAATAACACTATTAAAAGGAATTTTCACTTAAAACATGCTCATATTTGAGGAATATTGATATATTTCATGAATTTTAGTATATTATATAAATATTTTTCAATAATAGAGCTAAGAAAATTTATTTTTAGTGAAAATAATCTCTATTATATGGATATGGAATTAGTTTTTATATATTTAGAATATACCAAAAAAATCATTGAACTATAGGAAGTATCCTATGGTACTTCATGTTTTTTGAGATGAAAATTAGATAAATAAATTAAAAAGAAACTAAATTCACTAGTGTTTATGTATTTAAACTTTTAATTGTATAAATATCTTGAGAAGCATATAAAAACATCCATTTCATGATCTATAATATAGGTAGAGTTTATTTCCTTAGATAAGGATGGAGAAGAAGCTGGATGGATTTAAAAATTCTTAGAACAAGTTCACCTACTATATATATTCATTTTTGATATTCAAGTAGACATATTAAGGTAAAAATTTCATTTATAATGGAAAATATTTACATATAAGTTTACAACATGACTCAATCAGACAACTACTCTCTAATAGGATTATTACAGTTGACAAAGTCAAATCAGAAAACAATATTGTAGATTAATTTATGAAAGTGATAACTAGAATGGTAGTAGAGAAATAATATAATGGAATGGGATTAATGAATATTGAATAAATTATTTTTAACAACCTATAATTTAATATGTATTTTATTTGAAATAAACATAAAGTATATGATAACTTGCATTACATGAAACCCCAAGTTTAAATGAACTATGATATAGTATACCATTATAACCAAGCCATTAAATTAACGATATGAAGATAAATGACCACATTATAAAAATATGTATAATTTTTAATATAATGAAAATATATTTATTAATTTTTAATAAATATTTATCAATTTTTAGTAAATTTGGTTTGTGCTGGAAAAAATATATTCTTCAAAATGTTTTTATTGAATTTTGTGCCCAAATATTAAAAATAATTTCTAAAAATTTTATAAATTTTATTTTATAAAAAGGATATAATTTTTAAATTAGGAATTTTTCTTAAGGGTAAATTTTGGTTTTTGTATAAAAATATTAATTTTTCATTAAACAGTGAAAAATACGAATTTTATAGAAAATATTCTTTACCATTAAAATATTTATAAATATCCATTTTGATTTGAATTTATTTTAAAATATAATTTATTTATTTTGATTAATCATAGTCTAAATAATTTTATTTTAATCAACATTATATTTAATTTTTGTATTAAACCATTTTTATACTTAAAAATTCATTTTTTATTGAAAACATTTTTCACCACATTTTACAAGTTTATTTAAAAAATAATTTATAGAAAATATATAAATTTAGTTTGAGAAAAATATATTCCATATTTGAAATAATAATTTCAAATTGTTTCATTGGGTCCAATTTCTTTTTTGGCCAAAATGTATAATAAAAATAGTAAATTTTTGTTGCCACTATTATGGTTAAAACAAGTTTACCAAGTGGTTAAACCAAGATATATGGCAAATATTTCCACATGAACTTCAATAAATCATATTATATGGCCATATTTATAACATATAATATCTTACAATTTAATTAATTTCCATTTTAAATCAGTATACTTGATAAAAACATTAATTATATTAAAATCATTTAAGTAATGCAATGTGTGTCATTTCCCTTACTTATAAAGGGGAACCTCATGCACACCCTTATTCATGGATTATGATCCGTATATATCAGATAATCCCTAACCAAATACAATATTATAATCCCTTGAAATTTCATAGAGTTCTTATTTTAATAAGAGTACCATCCTTTTAATGTTTAAGGTGTAAGCCAAGGGAGGTCTCTCAATGAAAAAGTATAAACTTTAACCAGGTTATTTCAATGTTATTTCTTCTTCCACCTTCTCTAAAAACTATTTCATCTATAATAAAATAAATAATATAGTATATGAAATATACTATGATTTTATTATGATTATTCCATAACCTTTTTCCATCTATTTCCATAAAATGGGAAATGAAAGTATCACTTGTGTGTACATGTGTACTACAACATCCACACAATGATATGATTAATTTTCCATCACCACCTCACATGGTTTTTTATAATAATTTATTTAATAAATATATAAAATATTTACCATATAGTTATATTACTAGAATTATAAAATATTATTAACCTTAATTTCATTATTTTCATTAAAAATGAAAGTAGCGTTTATGCGTACATACAGACAGCTATCTCTATGAACGATGTAATTAATTTTTCTATTAATATCTTTTATGGATGATTTTAAATAAATATATATAAATATATATAATGAATTTAAGTTACATTCATACCATGATTAACATTTTTAATATGATATAACTATGATAAAGAACAAGGAATAGAACTTCTGAACCAAATAAAAATGGAATGTTTAATGAAAAATAGCACTACATGATGGAATGTGAGGGCTCCATTATTCCACAAAAACGGATAATAAATTTCAAGGTAAAATTATAAAAACATTATATATTTATTCTTCTTTATAGAATCTACAAAAATAGATTATGCACACATGATCAACTGAAAAGGGATGAACAACACATTGTTTCATCGTGTCACCTATGCTTGATAGATGAGGATAAGGTACAACGCCACTTCATAATTTGTTTCTTTGTATAGGAAATATAATGATATGTAAGTAATAAGTTTTTCACTGACATATACACTACCCCATATCTAGATGACATCATGGTGTCCATCAGTAAACCTGGATAGAGTAAACAGGTCCAATGCCTTCTCCTGGTAGATACTGCTGCTATAATTGACTCTGTTTGGTCTGCACAAAATGAAATATTATTCCAAAATCATCCACCCTCTATACATACTAGTATAATTTCCATGTACATGGAGTTACATACTTCATTAAAAGTATAGGTAAGATCTTTAACTAATAATATTAACGATCTTAACATCCTAAGGATACAGGGTGTCCTAAGTAGGCCCAAGAAACCATCATCCCTTAAATATGACCATTGTATTCCCTTTATCCCATAGTGGATTGAGGTCAATATTGATGGTGCAGCTGCTAACATGCCAGGAAACTTGGGTTGTGGAGGTTTTTTCTCCACCCACCATAGTTTTTTCAATGGTTTTTATCATCACAATATTATAAATGGAATTTCCTATAAAGTTGAATTGTGGGCTACATTTTATGACATAAATCATGATGTCCATAATAATTTGAGATCCCTTTGGATTGAATCTAACTTTGAAAGTTCAGTGAAGGCATTAAAGGAAAGAATTATAATGTTACTTTTAATCTTCTACCCCATTAGATTGATTGCTTAAACCAACCCTACCACCTCATAATTTTTGTTTCACATTTCTATAGAGAATCCAATCAATATTGAATGTATTGTCAAAAATAGATACCACTAGATCGTGTAACTTCTTGGTATAAGAGGTTTGAGTCCTTACAAAGCTAGTAAAACTTGTGGTAAGGATTTAAATTTAAAATCTTATTTTCTCGGATTGATTTTGATTAAATTTATGAGGATAAAATTTTACGACCAATATCTTCTAGATAGAATGTATTTTATTCTGATATGGTTATTTTTTAAGAATAGATTTTTTCCTTTCATTTTCCTCTCTTTAAGTACATAAGAGACCAAAAAAAGATTTTATGGATAACTGAATTTATTTCTCTCTTAGGTCAAAAATACCTTTTCATCCATATCCATGTCTTCTAAATGTTTTTAATAAAGTTTTTACTAATCTCCAATGATTGTTTAAAGTCATTTTTACTAAAATTTTACATTCAATAAATTGATTTAGATTAATATATCAATTCTTTAATACGGTAATTTTTATTGAAGGTGTGAACACAATATTGTTTTCAAAAGTTATCGTACGAGCTGAATTTCCCACTTCCATGACCATTCCATGATTTGAATCCTCTTTTAAAAGTTTCCATAGTTATTTTAAAATACAAATTTTCCATAATATTTTTAAAAAAACTATTTTAAATAAGTTATTTCAGTTTGAAAAGGATATTTTCTTTATGAAATGTTCTAATGATAATTTGAAGGAAATTTTCATTTATAAAATTATTTGATGTTACTTATTCTTCATTGCGTACATGCTTATAATATTATTCCCTTATTTATTATTTGGATGGATTCTAATTATGATGATGAATTCTTTTTAACTTTTTTATTTTTGACAGGTTATGTAATGATGACATGATGAAATTTTTATAAAATCATGGCATGCAGTTAAACTATAATATCCCAACCCTTTATGAGGTATGTTTTTGTTTATATTTTGGTTAAACTTCTTTTAAGAAGTTAGTGAAATGTCTTTTGGTAATAGGGAAGGTCCTAGGGTGTCCCTAGGGTTCAATAAATGAAAATAAGGTAAATAAGTCATTTAGTTCATGGAAAATGGTTGGCTCATGGTTAGTAATAATCATTCACCCAAACCATTCACCCTAGAGAAGGGAGGTGATTAGTTTTTAAACAATGAAAAAAGAGGTTGAAAATCATGTATTGTAAGGATCTAGCCTTAAAAATTACATAATATTGAGTTTTGATCAAGAATTTTCATTATTTTACATTGTGGATCTTTTTAGGTTTTAATATTTAAATAATTAAGCCATTATTAATACATTACATCTAAAATATTAGAAAGTAGACACTTCTACTCGATCCAATTTTTTTTATAATAATAATACTCCTTAAATAAAACAATAATTAGTTTTTTGATAAAAAACTTCTTGAATTCTTCCTTTATCTTAACCCTCCTTATACCCTATGAAAAACATCTCCAAAACATAGGATGAGTATAAAAATATCATTATGTTTTATAAAATAAGGAAAGAAAATATTAGTCCATGAATACATACAAATAAATGAAATCATACTTTTCACCCAGAAAACATAAGCTCTTTAACTTACATCAGGAAATCATAAGATTTATGAATAAATCATTGAAATCATAAGTTATAAAGGTAACTTGAAGAATCTATAACATACTTACATTGTACATTTTATAGCTATATTAGGAGTAACCTTCATGGTTACGTTTAGAATAACCATCACGGTATAATACGTAAATCTATTTAGAGAAACCCTAACGTTTACCTCTATCACATTACCCAATGCATTGGAGAGATATCATAGTCTCACCCTCCCTCGGTATATCATGGAACCATCCGTATACATATGAAATTCCAAAGAACCATATAATCATAACACATAAAACACGCATAAAGAAAAAATGACACTCCCACTTTGAAATCACATTTCATATTTAAAAGTCATGCACTCTATAATGAAAAAAATTATTTTAAAATAAAATAAAAAACATGTAAAGTAATGATCAATACATAATAATAGATTAAAATTTGTAATTACATTCATGAAATATATATTAAAAACATTAAAAGTTATTGAAATAATCAATCCCCTTTTAAAACACAATTAAAACATTTTAAAAGAAGATTTTGGAATCAAAGTGTCCCATCACACTTTGAAACATTTGAAAGGTATTTAGACATAAAACAATTCATGTCCATATAAATAAGTTCTTAAAATAATTTTGAAAACATGGACATGAAAGAGAAGGATATATAATATAAAATATTTAAAACATTTTAAAAGATGTTTTAGATAAAGAGGACTTTACAATATTGAAAAATTAAATTATACACCACATGAAAGTAGAAAATTTTAAAAGACATTGAATATGGATAAGTAATGTAAAAGGGTCTGTATATATGAATTATAATGAAATAAAGGTGCATATGATCAAGAAATGTCTCAATGGAAGGAGATTGAGACAAAGTCTCTTACAAAGATCATATCCTACCTTAAGGATAAATCAATGACATAATTGTGTGTGAAAAATATTAATACACCCAATATAATTTGATATTCTATGTAAAACAACCATATGTCATTCACACATCTTCTTGAAAAAACAAATCCAATGACATGTATATTTAACTCAATGAATAAATATTGAGTTAAAATTTCCCTTACCTCAAATTCAAATTGTCTCGTTCGTTCTTTATATTCTTGAATAATAAAATTAGGTTAATATATAATTTTTTAGAACATTTTTTCAAGTTTATTATTCCTTTTATATCACTTATTACCATGTTATAAAAATTACATAATTCTTTAAGTTTATATTGGTCATTTTGTCAATATTCGGTACTTGAGTCGAAAATGAACTTATTTAATGTAAATTGTCCATGTGGTCAAAATTACATCATCTCCAAACTATTATTCATGATTTAAATATCATATATATCCCGTTATAATAGTCCATTGTATTTGGAGATAACAAATTAAATGCACTATTCATGGAGACGGTAGGTCATACATACGCATGAACGCTACTTTCATTTCTTTGTCATAATAAAGGAATGAAAAATAAATGATACATAGGTATATTATAATTCCAGTATAATATCTATGTTATATATGTTACATAAGTTCATTAACTCTATCCTTTAGATGTTCCATGTATGGAATGAACATATCATATCACTTTGAGGGGGCGGTAGTCCACACTTCCTCAAATTAAAATATCATATTTACATATTATGGAAAGAAGAAAGGTATATTGTAAAAAAATAAAGAGTAATAGAGTCAATATAAATATAATATATATATTATTTATTCATTAAATTCATTTATATAAATACGGTTTAATTAGGATCCTATAGAATGAATCACATCGCATCGTGGAGACTGTAGGACATACGTATGCACGAGCGACGATATCATTAACTTAATGGTTAAACGGTATAGAATTGGATGATATATTAATTATAAAGAATAATTATCATGGTATATTAATTATTTAAATCCATTATAATCATTATTATACCTATCCAAATTAAGTCTTGTTGAATGAAAAATTACACCATAGCATGGAGACTATAAGACGTACGTACGCACACATGCTGATATTATTATTCATAGTTTGGATAAAATGAGGTATAATTTGGTACCATAATTACAATAACATATAATCATGTATAAGATACTTGATTTATTACACTAGTTATGAAAAAGACATGAGAAGAGGAAGTATAAGAAGAAATGAATTTTGAAAGAGGTGATAAAACACTTACCTTTTACGAGTATCTCCTAATGATTTTCACAAAAAGGTATCCTTAGGATGGATTTATGCCCAAAGTTTGGCATATAAGAGGACATAAGATATTTTTTGAGATTATTTTAGTAGAATTTTTATGATCCAATGGGCTTGATAGGTGTAAGTACATGGGTAGAGGTGGCGGCCTTTTATAAGAGAGAGGAGGGTCACTTTTGGAAAGTCTTGAAATATTATTTTATTATAAAATTATTTTTGAATTATAACAGTTAAAAAGTGATAGATTTATAAGATACGATGTGTACGTGTATAAATCCTCTCAAAGAATATGTTTTATATATATTTATGTTACAAAATTAATATTATCTTTTAGCTTTAACCCTTAGTTAATGTCATTAACTCTTACCATGTCTTCTTATATCTTCGTAATATATGGTCACTATAGTTACTATAAAATTATAATAAAACCACAAGTAGATCATTAATAAAATTTTTAACATTATATAAGTTGATTTTATGAATATCTTATTTTTAGGACTATTATATCATTTAATAAAATAGTATTTTTTTAAACTCATTTATGTCAATTTTGACACAATTTAGTAATTGATTTTTTTAATGTCATAACAACTTTATTAATTAAAAAAAGGAATTAAATTATCCCTAACATATCAATTTGATCCAAAAAATTCGTGGATGACATCAAAAAGATCTAATTACATGTAATTTCATATTTATAGTATCATTTATTTGAGTCTTTAGTTAATAAGGTAATCACTGCATCATCATTATGTTACAAATAAGAAAATCTATTTTTGATAAAAACATAATCTATTTCCACTTTAAAACCAATTAAATGGATAATCTAACTATATAAATAAATTATACTAAAAGGTAGTTTTGAATTAAAATCTAGTATTTTCACTATTCATTAAAAGAATGAATTTTATCATAAAAATACCATAAATAAATTTTCATGTCCCTATTCTAAAGAAGTATTTTATTATATCATATGGAAGATGTAAAGTGAAAAAAAATCTATTTTTGGATATGGTTCTCCATCAAATTGTGGTAAAACAACCTTTTAAAAATATTAAAGTATTTTATGCTTAAAATTGGATTCATTCTCATTTTAATCCTCTAAAAATCATTGGATAAATGTATAAACATTTAAAAAAATGTAAAAAGATAATATAGTTAATCGAGTTAATTCCCACAAACACAGCGACTAGCTATTTACTACCACTTAAAATAATAATAATTTTTTTTCAGTATGACTCACTATTGTGTGCAATGTAATATATCGAAGTAACTAATTGTTGTGTGTTAGGGATTGTACTACACATAGTGTCCTATTCAATCTAAAATTAATATTTCATTCAAAAATATTAATATATATTAAAATGTATTATTCTATAAATACATAAGATGTTACATGTATCATTAGAAAAAGACAACTACATAGTCTCTGAACAGTTTTCCAAACTATACGGGCTCCAAAAAACCATAAAACCCATGTCTCTATTAGATAGTGGAGGCCACATGATTAGCATCAGGTTTAGAAAACTGTGAGTCCAAACCTCACACCTCTTTAAAATTTAGGATTTTAAAATTTTTCCCTTAGGATTAAAGTGTTATTAACCTATTTTATTCACCATTATACCTCTAGTAGCAAGGTTCAAAAACTAGTATTCTCAATCCTTCATGGGATCAAGCTCCTTCGATCTTAGTTCATTTGAAGCCCAATCTAGTGCAAATCAAAAACCTGGGTGAGTCTACAAGTCCTATTTCTTATATTTTCTAGAATAATATTTGTGTGTTTATTCCAATTATTATGAAGCTCATGGACCATAAATTTTATAGGGAATTATTATATTGGGTGGTGGTAGTTTTATTAGCTCAAATCAACGAAAATGTTTGGGTGTGTTTTTTATGTCAGCATGAGGTAGGTGGTTTATATTCAATCTCTTGTAGTCTTTATGTGAATATATGTATGTGATTGAAATATTGTGCTGATGTTCTATATAAATTATTATTATATAAGAATAATTAATTGGTCTTTAAAATGAATTTCCATGTCCTTAATATATTCCATTAGGTTTGTTAGAGAATGTAAGACCGGGATTGATGGCCACCCAAGGGGGTGTGCCAATTCCATGAGAATGGAAAGAGTGGTTTTAAAAAGGGTGATAATGGGAATATGTAATTAAACCAATATATTTTTTAAATTGGTATGACAATGAGGTAAAAGTTTTTATTTGTCCTAACTTGAATTTATATGTGTTATGGAAAAGGAAAAGAGAATTAAACACTAAATGACTAAAGGGGTTGTGAGTGAATTGTTGAATGGTTTTAAAAAATGAATAATGTTTACATTGTATGATTGATAGTGAAAAGGATCCATATGGGGAAATTGGTAAATGGGGTTAAATGTGGTTAACCATGTGATTAATTAATGAGTGAGAATATTTTACATCCTCGTTTCTACCATGCTTTGAAAGGTCAAGTGTCAAATTCTTTTAAAATGGTTTATTATGAAATGTTTGTGATGTGTCACATGAATCTCCAAGACCCATGGGAAAGGAAGTTATACATGACATTCCAAATCATTAGAAAAGTGTGGTTAGGCATGATTTTTTGCATCCTTAGTATATATTTATGAGTAAGATACATCATAATCATATTCAGGTTCTAACATGATGATCTGGGAACAAACGGTTTGGCATGGAAAGATAACATGAATGGGAACCCAACTTGGAACATGAAAATATAAATGATAAATGTGTAATCCCCTTGTTTGAAACATTGACCCATAATGTATAGCCTAGAAATTCTAGGTATGAAAATAAAAAAATTAAATGCTAATTGGTTAATTTAAATCATGTTAGTTTCATGTCTATTTATTATTATTCCTTTGTTATCTTGCATAAACTATTTACTAGATAACAAATTGCAACAGAAATCATTAGTGGTGGCCTAATGAGTTATACTCACACCCAATATAGGACACCGTTGAGTGTCTGAGTAGACTTCATGTTTGTAGGTCCAAATAAGGGAAAATGTACTATGTTAGATGGTTGATTTGGGATGGAGAATTGATGAGAATATCATACCTTCTCTTGGGACCTAATGTAGGGATTATATTTAGGGTCTTATTTTTGTTTTTCTTTTGGAAATTTAGAATATTATGACATGATGTTTCTATTTTATTGGTTTTTGGTACTTCACCAGTTTGGGAATTTAATTTATGATGTGTGGAAATTTTTTAGGATTACATTCTATTTCCTATTTTTATTTATGGTATTAGTTTACTCTGGTAAAGATTGTATAGTCACCCATGTCAAAATATTACAAAGTGGCATAAGAGCACTTTATTTTCTGTTAATTTACTATTTGGGAAAGGTAAAAAAGATATTAGGATCAGGTCATAGTAATTAGATCATTTATTAGGGAAGCTAACTCAAGTGTAGGGGAAAACCCAAGTTCCCAGGGTGGTATTTTTGTTCTTGATGTTCTTTGTTATAGTTAAATTCTATTTCACCTATGGTGATACACATATTGTGTAATTTTATAGTTTTCCAGTATTTTTAGAATTGGAAAACCTAAATCAAGATTTGTGTGTACATTCATCATTTTAAGCACTTAGAGATCTATAAAATATACATCAGGTTTAGGCACACATGGGAAACACGTGGTGGTGTGTTGTTTAAGTGAAGAAATTATGTTGTGTAGAAATTATTTTTTTCTAATTCCTAATGTTTTAAAGAAAATTTCCTAATAAAGGAGTTTAAATTATTTTAAATTAAAAGATTTTAAATTCAAAATGGTTAAAATAGTTCTTAATGGGAAAGTTAAAAATATTAAATTAATTAAAGGATGTTATATAAAATAGTTAGTATGATGTGAAATGTAAGTTTGGTAATTTGGAAGTTTAGATTACCGAATTTATCCATGGCCTAGAAATTTATGGTTGGTGGGTAGTGATAGTGATGTGTGTAACCATTGGAATAGTGTTTTTGGAATGGATTGTTATGGTTGGTTATAAACCCTCCCTTATATAACTTTAAAATAATTTGTTATGTTCCCTGACACATTCGTTTGGAATTGTTGAGAGATACCACTATCAAGTTGATTACTAGTAAAAAGACATGAGGAAATTTACAATAATTCACCTCTATTAGTGGGGAAATAACCCTCACTGGTTCTGAGTGATTGGGTGGCAGATAAGTATCATGATAACTTTTCTTGTTTTATGTTTTTTATGGAGGGAGACCTAGGTTAGGTATCTATGGGTATGTTTGAGTTGATAAGGGAGTTTCAGTTATATCACCCTATAATGTTTTCTAGAGAGGGTGGACTTGAGGTATTAGAGTACTTCATTGAGTCTATATAAACCATACTGGACTACTTAGAGACCCTTATAGAGAAAAGGGTCAAGATGGATACTTATATATTATGAGTAACCAAGAAGCGCTAGTGGGATATTATCATACATACTAAGAAGACAAAGGGTATGTATTAGAATAAATTCCAAGACAAGTTATTGTAGAACTTATACCTAGATACCCTAATGTAGAAAAGGGCTATGAAGTTCATTCATTTTACCTAGGGTAATATTTAAATGATCGATAATTTTGGTTTCTTCAATGACCTACATCATTTTATTTTGATGATGGAAATAGATTGAGTGATAAGGGACAAGTGTTTCCAGCATGGAATCAGAAGTGAGATAAATTCACAAGTTAATATATTTTGGTTGAAATTGTTTTCAAAGGTGGTGGATTAGGATCTCATTTATGAGGAAAATTGAAGAAAGATTCTAGTAGTTGACAAACAATATTGGTTGGGTGATCATGTGGTATGTATTACGATAGTAGGAAGAATCATTATAAGAACTTCTATCAAGGAGCTAGTGGATAGGGAAATCAAGGGAGTGTGTGAACCATTTAGTGAAGTGTTCAAGTAGATTTCAATCTTTGAAGAAACAATATTCACTTGAGATGATAGTGTCTTTGAACACTAGTGGAGTATAAAGTTTATGGTAGGATGTGGAACTTATAGATATTCAACAAGATCCCTCAACAAGTTATTAGTGTTATAGGATATATGCCCATACGTAGAATTGGTAGAGGATCTGCTACCCCATGGAAGTTAGAGTTCCACTATCCCTACTGGTCGGGGTGGAGGATGAGGTGTTTTATGATAAGACAATCTTTACCAATAGATAATTACAACACAAGAGACCCAGACATGAGAAAAAGGTAGGGGATAAGTTAACTTCATGCAGTTTGTCCAATACCCAAGGGTGGTTAGGTAGGGCCATCCATAGTCTGAGGTGCAACTCTTGTATGTTCTATGGTTTCTCATTATTTTTTGGTACAAGGGATCACAATATTTTATATTTACTAGATTTTTGAACGGATTGGTTCTAGAAATGAAGTATATGTTTGGGGTTATGTCGATAGAAATGTATTTAGGGGTGATATTAGAGGGTATATGTTACAAGGATTATTCCATTAATATTATTGGCTACCATCTCCTTTGGGGCTTGTTCATACTTGAGATGTCATGTTTTGAACTTATATTATAAATGGTTTGGTTTGTTACATACCAAGATCATATTGACTGTTACAACTGAATATTGATGTTTATCTCATAAGGGTGACACTTATGTTCACCATGGGGAATGGAATATCCTGGAAGGATGTATAGGAAAAATCATTTGAAAATTGTGTGATCTCACAACTTAAGTGAAAAGTATTATTCATGATGATGGGGGATTGAAGCATGGAATCATCCCTTTTGTATTAGATCAGTTATAGGATGTGTTTCTTGAGGAGTTTTTTGGGATTAGACATGAGATATATGTCTAGTCCAAGATTTATTTGTTACAAAGAGATAAAATAGTTTCTATTCCGCCTTATAGAATGACCCCCATCAAAGATTTAATATCAGAATACTCAACTAGAGGAGTTATAGGATAATTAATTTATCTATATGAGTATTTCACTTTAGGTTTACATGGTTTTATTTTCCAATAAGGTTGACATAACATTGACCTTTTGTGTCGATTACTAGTAAGTGAACTATATGTTGATTAATATATTGTATCATCTTCCATATATCAATGATATTTTTTATTAGATGATGTATTTATTCTTGTTCTCCAAGATTTATTTGAGATTAAGGTATTGTTATTTAAGGATAAAACCCTTTGATATACCACAGGAAAATTTGAAAAGTAGGTATAACTTGTATGAGTTTTTTATGATTCCATTTGGGCCAAAAAAATATCTTACCGTGTTTATGGATTTGATAGACCCAATCTGTCACATGTACTTGGACCAGTTTTTCATTTTATTTTTTAATGAAATCTTGGTCTTCTTCTAGACTCGTGATGATTATGTAAAATATCTTGTAATCATTTTGAGTATAGTGAGATATAATAGTCTTTATTCTAAGCTATGTAAGGGACATTTTTGGATTTACAGGGAACATTTCTTGAGTTATATTATCATGGAGAAAGGTGCTTTATTTGTCTTGGAGAAGGTTCAAGTAGTGTTTTCTTGGGTTCAACATAATTATTTTTTTGATATTTGAATATTTTTTGGATTATAATGTTATTACTAAAGGTTTATCAATGAATGTGTATCCTTTTAAGTTCCACTCTCATCCCTAAAAATTATGGTTTTGAATGTTGTAATTTTATAAATCATGTGAGAAATCCTTCTAGGATATGAATGAACATATTATAAAAACATCTATTTTGATCTTACTTGAAATGTGTGAAGAGTATACTCTATTTTTTGATTCATCTAGGATCTAAATAGGGGAAGTGTTGATGAATTTAGAAAGATTCATGAAATATGGATCATGGAAATTGAGGCCTCATGATCAAAACTATCCTACGCATGATCTCGAGTTGTCCATAGTGGTTTATACCTTAAAGTGTTGGTGACATTGTATTTTTGGTGAAAATGTTAATTTTTTATTGATCATAAAACCCTCAAAGACATCATTTCCATTCATGATTGAAATCGACATCAATGAAGATGGGTTGATTATAGTTAGTCCTTTGACTTTGTGATAGCTTACACAATGAAAACAATAATTAGTATTTTTCATGATTTAAGCCATAAGGCACATATTCAAATGGTTTATGAGTCTAGTTCTAAGTGGAAAATGATAGACTTGTTCATTGAGATGTATATAGTTTTTAGGGTTAAAGGGAATAAATGATCCATGTGTCATGATCCATCACCCCCTATCTATGAATTCATATCAAGATAAGTCAGTATGAGGAACTGAAGTACTTTCAATTGAGGGAAAACTCGGATTCTAGGGAGATACCTCCTAATTGGACCATCAATGATGAAGAAATCATATATATCTGTGTATGTGTTATTGTTCATATGTGTATATGAGAGGAGATGATTCCTGAGTTTCATGTCTTATAGTGGGAAGAGCACCCCGTCTTGACAAAAATGCACAATGAACTTCATAGATATTATTGGTGGATGGGAATAAAAAAAATCATAGGTTTTGTGATATTTTACTACACCTATCAGTTGGTGAAGGTTGAGTACAAATTACCCTTTAGTTTATTACAACCATTGAGTATTATGGAGTGGAAGTGGAATGATTCTATGATGGATTTTTTTGGGGATTTATAATAAATCCTCAAAAGAGTGACGTAATATGGGTGATTTTTTATCAGTTAAAAAAATTATCCTATTTTCTATTGATTTTAGAAACTTTTACTATTGATCAGTTATGTGAATTGTAGGTTCAAGATGTAGTAAATTTTCATTTGGTGACCTAGAGTATTGTTTCAATTATGGACCCTTGTTTTATTTCATGATTATAGAATGGGTTATAAAACGTTCTTAGTAATAAGATGTTTTTGTGCACATATATTCACCCACAGATAGAAGAACAATTAGAAAGGACTATCTAGGTATTAAAGGACATGTTGAGAGCATGTTTCTTGGATGTTAGTGGAACTTTGGAGAATCACCTATTACTTTTTAAGTTCACCTATAAAAAATTTATTAGATGGATATTATTATGGAACCATATAAGGAAATCTATGGTAATACATGAATATCACCATTGTGTAGGATGAATGTAGGATAATCAGAGTTATTGGGGACAAGTCTCATACAAGAGATGTTGGGGTAGGTTCAGTCTATTTAAAAGTTCATGGAAAATTATTGGAGTATAGATAATCCTTATTTTGATTGACTTTATTGAACCATTGTTTTTATGTGGGTGACTATGTGTTTATTCAAGTGTTTCTAGGATTGGGTCACCATTAAACTTATAATTAGGGAAAGTCAGTGTCGAAATATGTGTGGATGTTTGAGATTGTGGACAAGATCATACTGATAGCATATTGTTTTGATAATTTTTATTGGTATGGTTCTATGAACAATTTTTTTATGTGTCATAGATCCCAGAGTTTCAACTTGACCCATCTCATATGATTATTGTTGATGATGTCGAACTTGAGGATGATGAATCTTTTAAGGATCATTCGATTCGTGTTTTGGATCACAATGAGAAAATTATTTAGGGTATGTTCATGCCTTTAGTCCAAGTTTTATGAAATAATGACTTTTTATAGGAGGAAACATGGGAGTGAGAAGCTGATATGTAAGCTTGGTAGACCTAAATATTTACCTTTGAGGCTAAATAACTATTGGGAGAGAATCTTGATAATGAGATGTTATAATGTGGGGATATTGTAAGATATTGACCCTTGATAAGGTATATTTTTTTAAAATTTTTGTTAAACGTCCTTTTAAGTGGTTAATGAAATGTTTTCTAAGAATAGGTAAAATTTTGGATGTGTCTTAGGGGTTCAAGATATGAAAAAGGAGGGAAAGAGGCTATACATTTTATGGTGCATGGTTTTCCCAAAATTAATACTAAAAATATTCCACGACCATAAACACTAGAGAATGGGGGTGCACAATTTGTAAACTATTCCAGGGGGTCATGGAAACTATGTGTCCTTATAAAGATAAAAAAACATAGACTCTTCATGATTTTATAAACTGGGAAGGATCCCTATAAAAATGTGTGACCCAAGACTCTCTTGGATAGAGGATGTTGTGTGGTTGGTGCACAATTTTAAAAACTATAAGGCCAAACCATGTGAATCTTTAAACATGATGATTATAACATTCCTTCCCTTGATTGTAAAGGGTTCTTACCTTATATCTTTCATATTACAGCTCTATTAGCAAGGTCCATGATCCAAGAGCTCCCAAGTCTTCTAAGGATCAATATTCTTCAATATTAGGTTATATTATGTGAATTTTAGTAAAAATTGAACCCTTGAGTGAGTTTATGAGTTATATTTATTCTATTTTATTGAATAATATTTTTGTTTTTGATCCTATTTTTATAAAGCTCATGAATAGTAAATTTTTCTAAGGAATTCCTAGCTTTGGTTTTGGAGATTTTCTTAGCTCGAATAAAGGGCCATAATTGGGAAAGTGTTTGTCTACTAGCTTGAGGTAGGTGGTCTATATACTATATCCCATAGTCTTGAAGCCGATATGTGTATATGATGAATTCTATTATGATGATGTGTTGTAAAAATTGTTCTTAGCTTATAATAATTAATTTGGCCTTAAAATGAATTGTGAAACTCTTCATGGATTTCATTGGGTTCATTGGAGAATGTAAGACCAAACTCAATTAACACCCAGGGGTGTTCCAATTCCTTGATAACGATAGACTGGATTGAAAAAGAGGAATAATGGGTTTATATAATAAAACCAATAACTTTTTTTATTTAGTATGTTACTGAGTTTGAAGGGTTTATTTGACATAACTTGAATTTAGATGTGTTATTTCATGGTAAAAGATAATTAATGTGTAAATGAATAAAGGGATGTGAGTGAATTATTAAACTCTTTTAAGGAATGAATAATTTTTATTTCTTATAATTGATTGTAAAAAGGGTCTGAATAGGAAAATTGGTAAATGGGGTTAAATTTGGTTAACCGTGTAATTTATAAATGAATGAGAATGTTTTCCATCCTTATTTCCATCACATGTTGAAATGTCAATTGTTATAAACCTCGGTGATGGTTGATGATAATATTATTATGATTTGAAACATAGAGCTCCAAGATCCATGGGTGAGGATGTTAGACTTGAAATTCCAAGTAATTGAATAAGGGTGTTCAGACACTTTTTTCTCTATCCTTGATATAGATCGATAATAAATATATATCATAATCTTGTTTGGGTGATAACTTTGTTATTTAGCCAGAAAAGATTGAACATGGTGTGGGAACTTATATGGTAACCCCCCACTGGCACATGAAAATGGAAAGAATAAATTAATAATCCCCTTTTTTGAGATGTCAACAATTAACGCATGGTTTAGACTTCTGAGGTATGAGAAAAAAATATTTAAATGATAATTGGTTAATTTAAATCAGGTTTCTTTCATGACTATTAATTATCATTAATCAATTTTTGTTAATACACTATTTATTAGAATAGATACTTCATTAGACACCATTGGTGGTTTTATAGTCACACCCTACTTCGGACATTGTTGGGTACCAGAGAATACATCATGTTTGTAGGTCCAAATAAGGGAAAGAACCATGTGATAGATGGTTGATTTGGGTTAGAGCATGTATGGGGGGATTATAAATGATTATAGGATCCATTGCGGTGATTATCTTCAGTGATATTTTCCCTTTTGTAACTTTAGACTATCCGGATATGAAATTTTTATTGTATCTGTTTGTTGGAACTTCACTAGGTTGGGAATGGTGTTTTTGTATGTGTTTGTATTTATTATGATTACATGCAATTTCTTATTTTGATTTCCTCTATTGGTTTACTCTGGTAAAGAGGTTATAGTCCCCCCATGTGTTCTATTAGACCATCAATTCTAGTTGAAAGTATTTGGCTTACAAACAATCATTCCATAGGTTATGTGGCACAGTAGCTCGACGCACTAGTTCTATGGTACCCAAGATGAAATGTTACATGATTATATTATGATTATGTGATGGGTTGGTTTAGATTTATATACCCATCCAATTTATTAGGTAAAGATTAATTTTTATGATCTCAAAGGGTAAATATAAGGTTGTCCTAACACCAAAAGAGGGTACACGAGAGGTCATCCCAAGAATAAAAGAGGGTAAACATGAGTTTTCCTAAGCCTTAAGCAGGTACATGGGTAGTTAGCCTAATCCTAACATGTGATTAATGTTTTGGTGGGTAGCATGAACATAATATTTCCATGATAATGATTATAAAACATTTTCCCCACTTTTTATGAAATGATAATATGCCAATATCATGATTTCATGGATCTTGTTCTTTGATTCCATTATGATTCATGTCTTATGAACAACCAAGATTCATGCAATGACTCATGGTTATGATCTATAAATTATTGGGTATTATTTTCAAATATCAAGCTCATGTTCTCAAACCAAATGCTCATGTTATGGTGAAATTATCATTTATATCTCCATTTATTATCCTCACTAAGAAACTGAACTCACCATTTATTATTTTTACTTTTACCCAGGACATGATGAAAGGTTTTAAGTATGATATTTCTAAGTAGGGTGATAGTTGTGAAATACTAATTGAGAGAAAATGTAGATATATTATGTATAAGTTATTTATGTATACAATTTTCTAAAGATAGTAAATATGTTTGGTCCTAACATGTATGTAACAACCCAAGACATTAAAATATTTTCCTTTTATAATAAACATATTTTGTAGCTTTATTTATACAAAATACCATGTTATTCTACACACAACACGAAGATTATCTTCGGCTACACACAATACCGAGTTTTACCAAACTAAAATATACTGTTGATATTATTATATAATATGATAATTATCAAATAGCCTATGTACTCATATTTATGAAAAGGATTAACGAAATTTTGAAAAAAAATTATATAAGTTTATATAATTCTTTAATGACCAATTAATTAGAAATGAATATATAATCCAATTGAATATAAAGGAAATATATTTATAACAGACTATTTTTATGGGTAAATGGAATTTTATGATAATTAAATAATATTAGTGTGTGATATTAATGGAAATTATATATTATATATTTTATTAAATTTCTTTACATTTATATAATTTATTTGATAAGCATAATATTATAACAAACACAATTTTATGAAAAAAAGCTATACTTTTCTAAAGGAAATTTTTCCACCTTTTAATAGTGAACCTTTTATTAAACTAAATTTTGAAACATTTATAAAATTTATATGACAAAATATTAGTAATATTTGAAATATTAATATCAAAATTTACTTTGGGTTAATTTTTGGTATTTTTCTGTTAGGTTTCAGTTTTTTGATGACTAGTAAAAATACAGAATTTTAATGGAGAACTGACTTTTTTTCTAAATAATTTATACAGTAAAACTATATTTTTAATTAGTTTTAAGGTGTCATTAGATCCATTTTAAATATATTTATAAAATTTATTTAATTTTAATAATTTTATATTAAATTTAGATATAAAAACTTAGCAAACTTTTGAACATTTTCACTTTAAAAACCTGCTTTCTCACCCCATCGGAGGGATTAATTTTAAATAAATTTCTGAAACTTATAAGATTGGAATTTAGAAGAATATATTATATATTAAGAATAATAATATTTTTTATTTTATATTAATTTTAACTTAGTTTTTTACAAGAGATATTAGTGAAAGTAATTAAAATTAGTTACAATGAATAAAGTAAAATTGTTCTTACCCAGGGACTAAATTTTATACTTAAGGTACCAAATGAAATAGAATCATGTCCAAAAACCATTGGATAATAATATTAAGTCAATATAACTTTTTTTATCAAATTTTATGAGTTATTAATGTAATATTACATAAAAGTGACATATATAATTAGGTAAGTAAATAAAAAAGACAAAAAATAGAATATTCCTTACCTTTATCATTTATAAGGACTTGAGATATGAAAAAAAAACATATTTTAGGTTATAAATATCCTTTTTAAATATAAATGATTTATTTTTTCATAATTATTTATCTTTAATTTTTTAATATGATATAATTATTTTAATGATGTATAAATTCCAACAGGGTAACCATTTTGATTATAATTAACTACGATAAATGATACTAAAAATATTAGAAGTGAATAAAATTGAATGAATTATTATGATACCACAATTTTTTTATTAATTTATTATTTTAAGTATATTTTAAATTAATATATTTTAATTCCATCATATTAGTGATAATATTTAAATTCAAATTCAATTAATAATGTCCAAATTGATATTAATTCTATTTTATAATAATTAATATTTTATTAATTGATTTAAAATCTATTAAAGTTATATATTATTTAAAGTGATTTTTAAATGTTAATAAATATCAAAATAATGTCCATTATTGGGCCAATAAATCTATTATAATGAATATATTTACTATTAAATAGTAAAAAAACCCAGAAAACATAGTTATGGTTTAATCAGAGTATCTTCACGTTAATTGTGCTAGTGTAAAAAATAATCTCCAAAAAACTAGAATTTTTTATTTTATAAATTAGGTATATTATTTTGAATAATTTTTTAAAAATTATTAAACATTTATCATTTTATTGTAGGGTTAATGGATAATATACATAGGGTAGAAAACTAGTTACCCTAATAAAAAATGGTAAAGGTGGGGAAAAATTGAAGTTAATGAACAAAATTATAAAAATAATTTTATTTTTATGTTTTTGATGTGTGTATCAAACACAAACTTACATTACTCCATTATTTGAAAATTTTTTAGGAACATGATGTAAGGGAGACCTCTCAATAGTGTTTACCTTTTTATATTTATATGAATGTAACTCCTCATCCACTACAATTATGAATTCACTCCACTCGCATATTCACACCACAAAAGCCATTCGGATCAGAAGAAAACTGCAAAAAAATCACATAAAAATGTCTCTACCATCATCCTAGAAGTCCAAATCAAGGAAAAAATTAAACCCAAAAAGGCTTTTGGTATAAATCAAAAGAAGTTACCCGAATAAGAGGTAACATTTTTCAACGATCACTTTTGTTTTATTTCTTTCACCAACACTTCAATTATATTTATATCACAATTATATAATAACTAAAATATCATAAATATAATAAGATGTTTTTATGATATTTTTACCTAAAATAAAACACACTCCCATCAAATAGGAAAAACAATCATCATTCGTGTGAATGATAGACTACCACCTCACAAACCAATGTCATTCATTCTTCCATTACCACCATTCAAGGTCAGGAATAATGATGGATTTATAGTATATATACGATATATATGATATTTATAATGTATTTATTCTTATTTAATTTTTATATAACATATACCTTCATGAATTCCATTTTGTGGGAATATGATAACATTGTTTGAGGACATGTGGATCACCACCTCCTCAAAGAGATGTGATTCATTTACTCTTTTCATGGAATATATTAAGCATGGTTTTAAATAAAAAAAATTATTTATCTTACATAAAATTATACTGAAATAATAATATTTAAATATATCATTTACTTTTATTTATTTCAATAAAATAAGAAAATGAAAATAATATTTATGCGTACGTACAACCTACCATCACCATGAACGATAATTTTCATTTCTATCACAAAATTTTATGAATTATTATAAATACCTATATAATGAATATAAATTATATCAAAATAATGTTTTAATTTTTTTTTATCTTTTTAAATAATGATCTTAGTAATATGAACAAAAATAAAATAGCTAAAACGTGCTAAAAATAAGGCAATTAACACATGAAATGATGAAAATAATGAATGGTTAATAACGAACGGGTAATAATATGTTATAAAAGGATAATATATTATATAATAAATATTATTATGGCTATATAATAAGTTATTAATAGGTTTTAAACCACTATAAAATAGGTTAAAGAGTGGCCAACTAAAAGGAAGCATAAGGTAAAATATTTTGTATCAATTTACATACCATTAAAAATTATTTGTTATTAGGAGCCAACAAACTTTAATGTAATGCATATAATACCAATTTATTATTTAATATAATTATTCCCTCATAATTCATTGTATTTTATGTTTCACTTTTAATTATCTAATACATGGTGTTTGACTTGAAAATTACCAAGTGGTAAAAGTTATCTTTGCAATATCACTTTCTTTTTTGTTTCTTAAATATATCTTGAAACAATCACTTCCTTATGACCATTTTAAATTATACATTAAATTTATTTTAAATATCAATATTCTTATGTAATGGATATTATTATTTCTTAAACTGTATTCCATTTTTAAATATGGTATTTGCTCTGAAAGTTATTTGACTAACTGGGGGAAAATTGATAAATCTACACCCTTTACTCAATATGGATATTTTATAAGGAACATTGTTTATGAATTAATTGATTATTAGATATTTTAGGAATTATTTTGTTTGTTATGACACAGGTGGGGCCCGGTTAATGATATCCCCCTGATGCATCAATACTCTCATGAGACGAATCAATTTCCAAATCAGAGTAGTTTTAAACATTCTTGATAATAGATCTTGACAGTAAAGGATTCATGTACCTAGGAAACATAGTTTCCAATAAATTAAGAATTTCCATTATTAATAATTTAGTTATTATAATTACCCATAGGATTTTCACTCTAAAAAATCTATGGATTCATTTCATTCTCAGTTTCTTGATTAAATTTCATGTGTCTTCAGTTTTTTACCTTTCCATATAGATTATTCCTTATCTAGTTGTTTAATTAGAAAGTGTGTTCAGTCATTTACCTTTCCATATTAATTATTCAAATTGATTGATGATTACTTCCACTATATTCTTAACCTTACTAAGAATCTGATATCACCCTTATTATTTTTCTATTCCCTAGGTTATTAAGAAAATATATTTGAATGAGTTTTCAAGGATGAAATTTATTATATTTTGTTATGTATTTTGTTTTATTTTATATTCCCACTATAAAATGGGATCCATTTATGTATATGGTTTTCCAAAACTGTTAAACTAATCAATCCTTTAGTATTTTATTCCTTGTAATCATGTCAATATAAAAAAAGTAAGGCACTGTCCCATGGATTCCAATGTTGGGGAATTATATTTGAAATCAACGGAAGTTGAGTAGAAACCTTTCAAACTGATGAAAGTGGGTTCCTTAGACCCAACTTGTGATGTAGTTTTATTACCACTACATGTATATATTTTTTACATACACATGTTCTTATATTTCCATAATTGTTTCGATTATTCTGTATCCACTATATTTATGGTAATTTCCTTAGACTGCATGTTGTATCAAATGGTTATAGAAGAACTCAGGCTATAATGAGATCCTAGAAATACTATGAAAGTAATATTAAAGTAATTTCATATGATCTAGACACATCATAATAATAGGAAATAGATGATGTGTGACTATCAGGTTCTGGGAGTGCATAAGTATTGAGACTCGTTCTCATGAATTTAGAACTCCGTGATCTTTAGTTCTTGTGATCATGAGGGCAGACCATCTTATAGTAACAATACATGTTTCAGGTGTCATTGGTAGTTTGTCTCTACATACATGTGTATTGGTATCTTAACATGAGATCATTATCAATGTGTTCTATTTGATCATGTACATTGATGCAAGGTGAAAACCTTGTCAATGAGGTCATGGAGAAGAAGTTTGTGTCAGGTTCATCATTGGTGGTATGAAATCAGTTGAATTATCAAGATATTATTTTTTTCTTTCAAGCTATGGAAGTGATATATTGGGTATGTTTGATCAGTGTAGCACCCCTAGATTTTATGAAAAATATTCTTTTAATTTCATTAATGTCTTGAGTTGTATGCTACACCAAGATTACATTGCTCTATATGCAACACCGTATTAGCTTGTAGTATACGCAACACTATTCTTGGATCGTGTTACACACAATTTTGATAATAGTTATTCTATGAAACATTGAGTATATATATATATAAATTCAATGTATAAATGAAATATGGTTGGATTATGTTATACGAAACAACAAAGGATTCTTTCACAACACGCAACCCTAACTTGGCTTGCATTACACGCAATCACGACCTTCCTCGATAGCGTGTGTTGTACGCAATACTGGGTTTTACTAAACAATGATATATTATTATAATATTATTATGAACTAGCTGTTATTAATAGTATTAAATAAATTTTTATTTTGATAGCATTATTATTCATCTTACACATTTTCTAGAACATGGTATAAGAACAAAATAAATTTTTCGGATAAATTAAGTATTTTTCAAAAAATGCAGTTTTGCCACCTTTTGATGATGCACCCACTTTAAATATAGTTTTTTACATGTTTATAAGTTCAATTTTACAAAATAAAATTCTTCATTGGAATCAAGAAATAAAAATTTACTTTGGATAAATTTTTCATATTATTCTAGTAACTTTCATATTTTGATGAATAGTAAAAACACGCTATATTTTAATTAAAAAAAACTTTTTTCATCACAATAATTTATATGGTTAAATTATAATATTGAATGGTTTTAATTTATAAATATAATATATTTTTACCATTTAATATAATGTATGTCATTAGCATTTATTTTACAGTAAATTCGTAGGTTAAATCAATTCAATCTTTTGCAATGTTTTAAAGAAAAACCCGTTTTCTTTCGACAACGGGATTAATTTTAATTTAATTTCTAAAAATTTTGTGTATTGAATTTGGAAAAATGTATTCCATATTTGGAATCTGTGGGTAAAAATTATTTTAATAAGCAACCTTTTATTTTTGGGAATTATGAATAGTAACTACGGTAAATTTTATTTACCATAGTTAAAGGTAAATCGGGTAATTAAGGGTAAATATAATATTATAAAATTACCCTAACACATGCCAAAATTCTATTGTATGGATAAAAGTAGACCCATATAAACTAATGGTTGGATTAGATTCATTTTATGAACTTTTGACCATGAAAATAATTTAATTATTATTAAAACCAATGAAACTGACAACATGTGACTCTCTTAAATATTATAAGTATAATAATTTTAATTTAGTGATAAAAATCATAAAACTTCGAACATGAATAGTATACAGAAACTTAATAAAATTATTTACATCATGATAATTTATTTAGAATTTTTAGGAATTAAATAATTATCATTAATGGTGATACATTAATGATGCATAAATTATTTATTAAGTGAAAAATCAGTAATATAGTTTTTATTGAAATAATAATACCCATTAAAAGGCCCACAAACCTGACAAAAACTTATTGGTAGTGTATATATATACCTTAATAATCCAATTACCTAATATATAACCATTCAGTGCCTTATAAAAGTGATTATGACACTTATATTATTTTATTTTAAATGATGCCAAAGTTGTGACCTTCATAATTTAATAAATATAACAATTTAAATATTTTGATTTTAAGATGATATATTCGAGTAAAAGTATTATTGTGAAAGGTAATATATTTTTCATCATCATAAGATTAATTTTTAATTTTTATGAAAAAATCTGTATATTAAATAATTTTACAAAAATGTTGTAGTAATTATTTTATTAAGAGATAAACCAAATAAATGGTTTTAAAAATAATAAAATAAATTTTATATAAACTATTTAATGTGATCCAATAATTTTATAGATACATATGACCTTTTATGAATCTATTAAAGCTTTTATTTCGAACATATCTTCTGTATATATTTTATTTAAATTCAAATAAATGAATAGTGTCAAAATTGACACTATTGTTATTTTATAAAAATAACATATTATAAAATTGTTTAAAAATCACAAAAATATTTAAAAATTATAAATTTATATTTATAAGGTCTATAATGTTATAAATTAAACAATTATGTAAATTTTAAAACAAATAAGTAATTATTTGTTATAATTTAAAATTTAGAATTTTATTACCACAAATAAACTTAAATAGATTAAATAAGGATAAATCAAAATGATAAGGTTTAAAATAAGATCCAAACAAGTCTAAATTTTATTGGTTGATGATATTACAACCCTATATCATCTAATATTCTAATATGAGTCATTTTTTGAGGTTTTTAAGTGGGGTTAGATTTATTATAAATTAATATTTTTAAGAATTCCAAAGGTGCCCCTCTCCTCCCTTATAAAAGGGAACCTCCTCCCTCTCTTCCACAAACCACATTTAGCCTTCAAGCTTGGACAACCCCTTCCCAATTATCTTCTCCACTTCCCTAGAAACATCCTAGAGGTCCTAGTCTTCTCTGAAGACAAATTTTAGTGCCCTAAAAGGAGGTCTCAAAGAGGTGCTTCAAATAAGAGGTAATTTCCGTTACCGATTCTTTCACCTTTATTTCTTCTTCCACTTCTTCTTATTAGGTTGTTCCATTATGAAGTAATAACATAAGTATCAATAATATACTGATATGTTATTATAAGTATGAAACAAACCTATTTCAGCATCTATCCATCCTACGGAAAACGAAATCACCGTGTGTGCGTACGTACGGAATACCGTCTCCACGCCGTGGTGTAATCTATTTTCCACCACCACCGTACTTGGATGGGTATAATGGTGTAAATAATAACTATATATGATTATTGTAAAGTTATATTGATTCTTTAATAGTATACATACACTCTAATAAAATTCCACGATCATGGGAACGATATCATCGCTCGTTTGTACGTACGGAATACCGTCTCCACGACGCGATGAGATTCATTCTCAATGATTAACCATTCACAAATGATTATAAAGTATATATAATAATTAATCATGAAATATATGACATAATAATGATACTGTATTTATGTATATATATATATTTATGTAATCCAATTAATTGCATTCAATTAAATGAGGAAACGAAAACAATGTTCATGCATACGTACGGCCTACCATCTCCGTGAACGGTTTATTTCTTTCCATTTATCGATCTATTATATATATGTATATTATGAATATATATTATATATAAATAATTTTTTACATTATGGATGTAAGTAATCATGATCTAAGTAATCATATGAATAATTACAAGTCAAAACACGGATGACAAATGAAACGATTTTACCCAAAATGATCTTTAACATGGAATTGACAAAAGAACGGGAAATATAAAGTCATAAGTGAACCATATATGATATCATAACAATTATTATGATTCTTTAATAAGTCAATAAAATTATTCAAATCATTATACAGGAGTTTCGGATACGTACGAAGCATATCGGACCTAAGGTAAGGGATAATTTTCCAAATCACATTTTTATCCGACATTGCTTATTCATAAGTATTTACTGGGGTTATTTATATCATCCATTTCCATGTTTTATAAAAGTGTTTTCATGTATGTTTAAAGTCCTTTTTACCCATTTTTGAATTTTACTACATGATATGTAAGGAATCTTTCTTTTGTTTTCGTTACGAGGTACTTTTTGACTTTTTCGGCAAAAGTATGAAAAGAATGTTTTTTTAACTTATACGGCACAAACGGATTTTTACGGTTTTATAAAGCCTTGTTTTCATGAAGCTTCCTCCAAAATATTTCATTACTATTTTCAAAAAAATACTTTTCTTTTAAAATTTCATGACATTTTGTGAAAAGAAAATGATTTTGAATAAAAAGGGATATTTTCCTCAAGAATTCATTTCAAGTGTTTTATCAAAACCATTTTCCCTCTAAGATGACATTATTTCATTTGTGTATGTTTCAAGTATAATGTCTCTATGATTTACATGGTTTCACTTCTCTTGTTATGATACGATATCCATTTCTTTTATATGGATTATGTGATGATGGGATGATGCTTATGAAACCCATTTTATTCGTTGGGTTATTATGAATGATGTATGTTTATTTTGTGGCACAAGTAAGAATGATTTCATTATGAGATGGGTGGGACCTATATCTCCCACCAATGCAATGGGTAAATATTTATATCTCATGATATAGACATGGCTGGAATGGCAAGTTAAACCGGTTCAGTAATACAGGACTAGAACGAGGAGTGAACTCAATTCAGAAAGGGACTTTGTCCACTAAGATGGTCTTGGAAGCAATGCCTTGGCTACTATAGAAATCATATCATGTGCTTAATGGTTTCCACAATTACATGTTTTATTCCCATGATATTTTATCATTCTTAATGTTTATTTCTGATCTATGCCTTACATACTTCCATGTTTTATTTCATTTTTCAAGCTTTTGATGTATAAACATTATGTTCATGTTTTTAATTTCAAATGTATATGGTGTGTTTTATTTTATCCATGATTACCCTTACTAAGAATTTGAGCTCACCCTTTTTATGTTTTCTTTTCTAAAGGATATAAATAAAGGTTTTATGTAAGAAAAGAGGGGAAGATCTTTATGGGAGATGTTGAAGATATTTCACCACGATTAGAAGATTACGTTATAAGTTTCCAAAGACACTAAACTATTATGGTCCTTCTGTGTCTGTTTTGGTTATGTATTAACTATTCCACTAAAGTAATGTAATGTCCATGTACGTCAAGCTTTGGGTCCTTACAGTTGGTATCATAGGAAAGGTTTAGTCAACCTTTGTAAACTAGGATGCGAGAACTTTAGTGAGATCCCTAGAGATATGTCTAAGGTATGTCTAAGGATGTCTTTAAGGTTAAGTATACGTATAGGTTATAGTCCTAGAATTGCGCTAACGATCTTAGAATTTAACCTAAGATGTTAGATATTGAGGGTACTCCCCCTTTACTATGTTGTTTTCCCTAGCATGATTTTTTCATCTCACACTATTCTTTTTGGGTTTTAGAAAATGGATGGAAACAGGAAGATTCACGATAATGGAGGATATGATGGACAATGGAATGATATTCTTCATGAGCAACCAAATGAAATGGGATTTGGAAGTCCAAACATCATTATTATTCTTAATCAGAAATCTCATAATATGATCAATAATCTCAACTTTGGTAAGTTTCCCAACTTAGATAATAAGAGAAAGATGGAGTTTCAGGATGATCATAGAGGAGAGAAAGTTCAATTTCCCTCATGTAAATCATGTGGGAAGAGGCATCAGGGAGATTGTTTCAAAGGAATTGGAAGATGCTTTGGGTGTGGAAAAGAAGGACACAAAGCCAGTAACTGCAAAGGAAAAGGTTCAGTTAACACCATGGACAAGGATAATGGTATTCCTACGACATCAACAATGATTATATGTTTTAAATGTGGAATGTACGGGCATTATGCAAACCAATGCCCTAATGGAAAATCTCATGAATAGAATCAGCATGGTCATATGGGTAGTATTTATGTGGATGATGATGAGGAGACTACAAATGATATATGATCTGAAAGAAGTGTTGAAGCTCAGTCAGTTGTTTTAGAAGGTAGTGTAATGATTCTATGTTTATCGAACGTTATGTTGTATAGTTAATAGTACTATGGAATAAAGAATCATCTAAGGATTGTTACACTATTGTTTTTTCTAAAATTATTTGAAAGTATATGTTGAATGGTACCAGTAACCATGGAAGGTTATTCAGATATTTTTGTAAAGTAGATGATATGCACATAATGAAGGAATAAGAAGATAATGAGATGTTTGATTGTATTCATGAGCTCATGACTGATATATGGACTAAGTGATATTATGGTTTAATTATATAGAAATTTTGGGATGTAGAAAGAGTTAACTTTTGAATGCATTCATGTTTTCACTAAGGTTCAATGGGTATTCATTTTTCAAGAGAATACATGATTAAGGCCTTCAAATGTTTGGAATGTGACCAACAAGACATATCTTATGATATATGGGGACCAATGATGGTATTAAATATCTGGTAATTGTTTTCACTATATTATGAGAGTGGACTTCAGTATTATGGATAAGCCTAAAGATTGGAATGGATTATGTTGGACATAAGTTTGTATTGTTTAAGGATAGAAATTTTTTCGATATTATTGATGGGATGTTATAGTAATATAGTTTTAGAAAAAGGACAACCTGCAGGACGGGAGACAGCCCATCGCGTCAGACAAGGCTGTGGGAATCGAACCCACAAACGAAGTGCGACTGGACTTTATCGCCTACCACTGGCCTACAGGAAGTCCCTGGTTAGTAGAAACTAGTTTTATTTTATTAAGAGGTATGATATATGAATTATAAGTTCATTTTTGAGACCATATATGATTAATATAACCATAAGTTGGACTTATAACTTTTGTTAACCTTTTGTTTGAAAGAGATGGAATGACCCATCATTCTATCACATGATCTGCTAACACATCATGAATAACAAATTCAACTTCATTTCTTTAAGGGATGAAGTGGAAATTGTTCAATTCACGAACAATAGTGAGACTGTACCAAAATCATGCAAGTATTTCTTTTAATTCATCAACTTTAGGGAAATGATCATGAAAACCAAAAATGTTGTCCTATTTCCCTTATATCAGATGAATCAGATGGTACCTTAGATCATCACAAATCAATAGCTTTGTGATTTTTGGATTTTTCATATCCATGTTATCTACCACTCTCCATTAGAACTTGATGGTTAGATTTTTCTTCCATATCCATATTTTCACCTATGTTCTCCTACGTGGAAACCCAGGGATGAGTTAATTTGGGTAACTGTTACATTTCATACTTTAGTTTTTAAAGCCATGTTTTGGTATTCCTTTTTATGATGTGGGTTTCTATTAAACAAACTTTCGAGTAGTAAACCATTTATAACCCCGACGAATTTCGAGGGCGAAATTCATTTTAAGGGGGGTAGAATGTAACACCCTGAGATTTTATGAAAAATATTCTTTTAATTTCATTAATGTCTTATGTTTTATGCTACACCAAGATTATCTTTCACTATACGTAACACTGTATTAGCTTGTAGTATACGCAACACTATTCTTGGATCGTGTTACACACAATTTTGATAATAGTTATTATACACAACATTGACTATATATATATATATATACATTCAATGTATAAATGAAATATGGTTGGATTCTGTTATACGAAACAACGAAGTATTCTTGCACAACATGCAACCCTAACTTGGCTTGCATTACACGCAATCGCGACCTTCCTCGATAGCATGTGTTGTACGCAATACCGGGTTTTACTAAACAATGATATATTATTATAATATTATTATGAACTAGCTGTTATGAATAGTATTAACTAAATTTTGAATTTTATAACATTATTATTCATCTTACACATTTTCTAGAACATGTTATAAGAACAAAATAAATTTTTCGGGTAAAATAAGTATTTTTCAAAAAATGCAGTTTTGCCGCCTTTTGATGATGCACCAACTTTAAATCTAGTTTTTGAAATGTTTATGAGTTCAATTTGACAAAATAAAATTCTTCTTTGGAATCAAGAAATAAAAATTTACTTTGGATAAATTTTTCATATTATTCTGGTAACTTTCATATTTTGATGAATAGTAAAAACACGCTATATTTTAATTAAAAACAACTTTTTTCATCAGAATAATTTATATGGTTAAATTATAATATTGAATGGTTTTAAAGTATAAATAGAATATATTTTTACCATTTAATATAATGTATGTCATTAGCATTGATTTTACATTAAATTCGTAGGTTAAATCAACTCAATCTTTTGCAATGTTTTAAAGAAAAACCCATTTTCTTTCGACAACAGGATTAATTTTAATTTAATTTCTGCAACTTTTGTGTATTGAATTTGGAAAAATGGTTTCCATATTAGGAATCAGTGGGTAGAAATTATGTTAATAAGCAACTTTTTATTTTTGGGAATTATGAATAGTAACTACGGTAAATTTTATTTACCATAGTTAAAGGTAAATCGGGTAATTAAGGGTAAATATAATATTATAAAATTACCCTAACACATGAAAAAATTATGTTGGATGGCTAAAAGTATACCCATATAACCTAAGGGTCAGATTGGATTCATTTTATGGACTTTTGACCATGAAAATAATTTAATTATTATTAAAACCAAAGAAAGTGACAACATACCACTCTCTTAAATCCTATAAGTATAATAATTTTAATTTAGTGATAAAAATAATAAAACATCGAACATGAATAGTCTACAGAAATATAATAAAATTATTTACATCATTATAGTTTATTTAGAATTTTTAGGGATTAAATAATTATCATTAATGGTGATACATTAATGATGCATAAATTATTTATTAAGTGAAAAATCAGTAATATAGTTTTTATTGAAATACTAATACCCATTAAAAGGCCCACAAACCTGACCAAAACTTATTGGTAGTGTATATATACACCTTAATCATCCAATGACCTAATATATAACTGTTTGGTTCCTTATAAAAGTGATTATGACACTTATATTATTTTATTTTAAATGATTCCAAAGTTGTCACCTTCATAATTTAATAAATATAAAAATTTAAATATTGTGATTTTAAGATGATATATTCGAGTAAAAGTATTATTGTTAAAGGTAATAGATTTATATTCATCATAGGATTTTATTTTTAATTTTTATGCAAAAATCAGTATATTAAATAATTTTACAAAAATGTTGTAGTAATTATTTTATTAAGAGAAAAACCAAATAAATGGTTTTAAAAATAATAAACTAAATATTATTTGAACTATTTAATGTGATACACTAATTTTATAGATACATATGACCTATTATGAATCTATTAAAGATTTTATTTCGAACATATCTTTTGTATATATTTTATTTAAATTAAAATAAATGAATAGTGTCAAAATTGACACTATTGTTATTTTATAAAAATAACATATTATAAAATTGTTTAAAAATCACAAAAAAATTTAAAAATTATAAATTTAAATTTATATGGTCTATAATGTTATGAAGTAAACAATAATGGAAAATTGACAACAAATAAGTAATTATTTATTATAATTTAAAATTTAGATTTTAATTACCACAAATAAACGTAAATAGATTAAATAAGGATAAATCAAAATGACAAGGTTGAAAATAAGATCCAAACATTTCTAAATTTAATTGGTTGATGAGATTACAACCCTATATCATCTAATATTCGAATATGAGTCATTTTTGGAGGTTTTTAAGTGGTGTTAGATTTATTATAAATTAATATTTTTAAGAATTCAAAAGGTGCCCCTCTCCTCCCTTATAAAAGGGCACCTCCTCCCTCTCTTCCACAAACCACTTTGAGCCTTAAATCTCGGCCAAAATCTACCCAAGTCTCTTATACACTTCCCTAGAAACATCCTAGAGGTCCTGGTCTTCTTCAAAGACCAATTTTAGTGCCCTAAGAGGAGGTTTCAAAGAGGGGCTTCAAAGAAGAGGTAATTTCCGTTACCGATTCTTTCACCTTTATTTCTTCTTCCACTTCTTCTTCTTAGGTTGTTTCATTATGAAGTAATAACATCAGTATCACTAATATACTTATATTTTATTATAAGTATGAAACAACCCTATTTCACCATCTATCCATCCTACGGAAAATGAAATTACCACGTGTGCGTACGTACGGAATATCGTCTCCACGCCGTGGTGTAATCTATTTTCTACCACCACCGTACTTGTATGGGTATAATGGTGTAAATAATAACTATATATTATTATTGTAAAGTGATATTGATTCTGTAATAGTATACATACATTCAAATAAAGTTCCACGATCATGGAACGATATCATCGCTCGTGCGTACGTACGGAATACCGTCTCCACGACGCGATGAGATTCATTCTCAATGATTAACCATTCATAAATGATTATAAAGTATATATAATAATTAATCATGAAATATATGACATAATAATGATTCTATATTTATGTATATATATATGTATGTCATCTAATTAATTGCATTCAATTAAATGAGGAAATGAAAACAATGATCATGCGTACATACGGCCTACCGTCTCCATGAACGGTGTATTTCTTTCCATTTATCGATCTATTATATATTTGTATATTCTGAATATATATTATATATAAATATTGTTTTAAATTCTTGATGTAAGTAATCATGATCTAAGTAATCATATGAATAATTACAAGTCAAAACACGGACGAGAAATGAAACGATTTTACCCAAAACGCTCTTTAACATGGAATTTACAAAAGAACGGGAAATATAAAGTCATAATTAAACCATATATGATATCATAACAATTAATATGATTTTTTAATAAGTCAATAACATTATTTAAATCATTATACAGGAGTTTCAGATACGTACAAAGCATATCGGACCTAAGGTAAGGGATAATTTTTCAAATCTCATTGTTATCCGAGATTGCTTATTCGTAAGTATTTACTGTGGTTATTTCTATCATCCATGTACATGTTTTATAAAAGTGTTTTAATGTATGTTTAAAGTCCTTTTTAACCATTTTTTACTTTTACTACATGATATGTAAGGAATCTTTCTTTTGTGTACGTTATGAGGTAATTTTTGACTTTTCCGGCAAAAGTACGAAAAGAATGTTTTTTTAAACTTATACGGTACGAAAGGATTTTTATGGTTTTATGAAGCCTTGTTTTCATGAATCTTCCTCCAAAGTATTTCATTACTATTTTCAACAAAATACCTTTCTTTTAAAATTTCATGACATTTTGTGAAAAGAAAATGAATTTGAAGAAAAAGGGATATTTTCCTCAAGAATTCATTTCAAGTGTTTTATCAAAACCATTTTACATCTAAGATGACATTATTTCATATGTGTATGTTTCAAGTATAATGTCTCTATGATTTACATGGTTTCTCTTATATTATTATGAAATGATACCCATTTCTTTTATATGGATTATGTGATGATGGTATGATGTTTATGAAACCCATTTTATTCGTTGGGTTATTATGAATGATGTATGTTTATTTTGTGGCACAAGTAAGAATGATTTCATTATGAGATGGGTGGGACCTATATCTCCCTCCAATGCATTAGGTAAAGATTTATATCTCATGAGATAGACATGGATGGAACGGCAAGTTAAACCGGTTGAGTAATACAGGATTGGAATGAAGAGTGAACTCGATTCAGAAAGGGACTTTGTCCACTAAGATGGTCTTGGCAACAATGCCTTGGCTACTATGGAAATCATATAATGTGATTAATGGTTTCCACAATTACATGTTTTATTCCCATGATATTTTATCATTATTAATGTTTATTTATGATCTATGCCTTACAAACTTCCATGTTTTATGTCATTTTTCAAGCTTTTGATGTTTAAACATTATGTTCATGTTTTTAAGTTCAATTTTATATGGTGTGTTTTATTTTATCCATGCTTACCCTTACTGAGCATTTGAGCTCACCCTTTTTATGTTTTCTTTTCCCCAAGATATAAAGAAAGGTTTTAGGTAAGAAAAAAGGGGAAGATCTTTATGGTAGATGTTGAAGATCTTTCACCACGATTAGAAGATTACGTTACAAGTTTCCAAAGACACTAAACTATTACGGTCCTTGTGTGTCTATTTTTGTTATGTATTAACTATTCTGCTAAAGTAATGTAATTTCCATGTAAGTCAAGCTTTGGGTCCCTACAATCAAGATGGTAGTACCTTCATAAATCCATGACTATGGTAGTTGAAAGTAAGACTCTATAGTTTGATCAAAATAATAATAAAGTAATAAATGGATTATGACACAAATGTGCATCCTACTTTATGAGATATTGTATGATAAAGAGATTATATTACATAGTTCATGTTTGTAGGTTGGTTTTCATTGATTGTACTTTTTCTTATCTCTTAAGAGGCCTTGATGGGTTGTTTGACTCTAGTCTTAGTCTGTAAATATTCTTAAATACTATTGAGTCATGGGCCTAGTGAGTCATACACTACAACACATTTGAGAATCATCCATGTTCTATTGAATAGGAATACATGACATGGTAGGTCCCGCCTTAGCTTCTGAGTGTTATCCATGTTTTATTGATCACGAATAAATAAATAAATTCAATATTATTCAAGTAAATAATAATTGGGTTGACTTTATTTATTACATATATATATAAGTGATTAAGTAAATACAAGGATTAATATTATAAGAATGAATATTAATATTACAAGTTCATTTAATAATATCAAGAGTTGCGAGTTGAGTTAATGGCGTAGGATTTTCACATAATATATTTAATATATATTACTTGTATGTGGTAAAATATAAATAATATTTATCACACAATTTAGTTCATCAAAATTCACTATTTATAACACATATTTAGTGGATGTTTATTACATGAGGGTCGGTAACCCTAATTGGGTGATATGAATATCCACTATATAAGAGGATATAATCTCTTCACAAAAAAACTATTCATTCCATTGGAATTGAGATATGATATCTCCTCTGGATTTATAGAGATATAAGTTCTCAATTGAGTGAATGATTCATGTTCATCTTTACTGATTGAAGGAAGAGGATCATGGTGATTGTTGCTGTGTTTAAGTGATCATCAGAGCTTTGTGCTAGTAGCCAGAATCAGATGAATGGAGCACATACAGATTCTAGAAGTGTGTCTGGAAAATCTATAGGTATTTGGGGTCATATTCTTCATGAAATATACATTGTCAACTTAAGAAGGACTTTCGTGTATCAAATTGTAAATAGGTATTCATTATTTTTATTTTTATTCTCTGATAAAATCATGCAAGACCCTCATATCATACCAGGTACAGATCATAGAATGCAATGATGTTTTATCACTCTGATGTTGAAATTTTTTTAAATTACCTACACACTGAGTTCTAATACACACCATGATTCCTTCAATTTGTATCAGAGCGACACATGTTTTTTTAGAGTCAATATAAATTAAATTGCTTTAGATTTTAAGTAGTGTTAAAATGATTCCAAGAATTTGATTGTGTGTCGATATATTTTCTAATGACTGAGTTATGTCTATTTGAAAAGATTTTATTTTTTTCCATGTTTGTTATCCATTTTAAGATTTTAGTTTTTAAATGTTTTGAAGAACACATTATATAAATATTAAAAAAATTACTCAATTTCTTGAAAATGTCAGAATCCGGAAAAGGATTGGCTGGAATCTAGTCACAAGAGTTTCTTAGAAACCCAATAATTTGTAATAATAAAATAAAATAAAATATTTTTGTTACATAATAAAACTAATTTTGTGGCATGTTTTCCTCCTCGATTATTGTTCAATGGTGGCTCTCCCTCTGTTTCCATTTGGGAAGCATAACTGGTGTTGACACCTATTCCTCCTCGTTCAAGCTAGCACCCTGACCACCTCTCTCGGTCGATCCACTACATGCTTATCCAATCACTCAACCGTCTATGAGCCACCATTTACTCAAATTAGGATGTACCATTGATCGCGAGCTCCACTGTAGTCTCTGGACAATGTTGCAGGTTCCCGCCTCCTGCACCCGAGCTGGCCACCTTCTAACGTGAAGGTTGCATCCTGCCAACGCCGCTTGCCTATGGCGGCCCGAACAACCCTATTCACCACCCTACTCCTACCTAGGTCTTGCAGAATTCTCCAACTCAGGTGCCCAAACCACTAAGTCTGCCCTCACCGGCATCCGTGCTCAGATATAATATGATGAATCACTATTTTCCCTTGGTTCGCCTACCTCCAAGGGTGTTGTCAGACACACCTCATCCCTAAGCTAACTGTCGCAACACTGGAAGGGCCACATGATCAGGATCCTACTCTCCTACCATCCAGGCACTGCCTCCTGACCCCTATGACCATATCTTGTAAAAAGTGGCATGTAACTCCAGCCGCTACCGACATGGTTCCTAGTACACTCGATATACACCGCCATTGGCAGGGCAGGTCTTCCTAATCCAGAATAGGTATTAGTAATCTTTTTTAGGCCAAAATACCCCTAAATGGGGGTTTCAAGTCCCAAATGGGCCATTGGGGATACAACCCAGTCCATTAAGGGAATATGTAGGGTTTTCAAGGCCTAGTAAAAATTAAAAAATTAATTTAATTGTTTTAATTAATTTAATTTTAATTTCAAATTAAATTAAATTAAATCATTATGGATTTAAAATTTTAATAATCCTAAATATAAATTTAATTTGATATTTAAATTTAATTAATAGTTTTAATTTAATTTTTTGTATTTAAAAATAAATTAATGATGGAACCGATAAAATAATTTATTCAAATTTATTAATTCATTTAATTTATTTCAATACCCTCGTACTTTTAAATATATCAAAATTTAATTTCTATTGCAAATTTATTAAATTATATAAACTCGTATTGAGTTAGTGACCGACTCGTGTATGTCTATATTTTAAATTATTTAATAAATTATTTGTTGTGTGAGATGATTATAATAAGTTGGTAATTAAATGACAGTATGCACATCATCTTACTTTCATTCAAATATGTATAAGGATATGCATTCCCAATGAACCTATTGTACGTTGCACCCCTAGACCACCTCACATGTGTGTGAGTATATTTGTACATAGAAAATGACTATTTAAGACACAAACCCTGCCATGTCAATGCGGAAGTCCATACGAGATGCAGTTACATTACCCTGGGGGTGAGCTGCGATTCGAGTTATGAGTCAGCTCAGGTATGAAACCCCATAGTTCAAGATTGTTCTGTTTTGGATCAATCACTTTTATATTCTCAAGACTAGTTAGATTGATTGTTTTTCCTTTATACATCATTTTCTATTTTATGCAAGTACATGATTATTGTGTGATCACATAAAATAATAAACAAAATAAAATGAACACATGTTCAAGGTATATTTTTCTATTTCATGTTATGTATTGAGTGATAAAACCTATATTAAACCAATAAAAAAGAAATGGATTACATTTTTCAATAAATGATAAAACCCATTAAGGAAATATCATGCCTAAAAGCATTGTATTACTCATATTTGAGAAAAACTAGGTGCTTGGGGTGATCATCATCCAAAGCTGAGTGTGCCTCATATTACCAGAGAGTTCTTATAAGAGTAATGAGTCAACTTTACTAAAGGTGGTTGAAAATAAGTAGCCGTGTCTTTCTCTATATCATATATGAGGAAATACATTGAGAGAATCATGATACGATTCCAATAATCTAAGAATTTACTCAACAGTTAAAGGCACTGCGAGTTAATGAGATTGGACATCCTAGATCCTACCTATGAACTCCCCAAGTAGTTTCACTGCCAATGATTATAGACAATGAGGATTAGTTTCAAAGATCTATGTAACTAGAATACTCAAGAGGCAAATTATTCTGAATCTAATAGTGAGGGCTATTATGGTTTGATAAAACAGTGATAGACATTTAAATGTAGTAATAATTAATTAATCATAAATTTCAAAAAGGTAATCAAGATAAATTATTGATTTCTAAAATTTATTTGTTTCAAATTTAAAATGGAAATCACCAACACCACAAGTACATTATAACTATGATCAATTTTGGATGAATAGAATATCCTGACTAGACCTAACTTCTAGGAGTTGTATAGGAACTTCTGCATAGTACTCTGCAGATAAAGGAAGCATTATGTGATGGAATCCTCAGTTCTTGCTGAGCCTCCTCAGAGATCCTGAAAGATAGATAAATAAAAATGGAAAAAGCATGTAGATTCTACAGTATATGTTCAATGCATCATGTTGCCATCCATGTCCTGTTAATTTCAAATAATGCATGAGGATGAGAATGCCTAAAAGATGTTAAATCATCTCCAAGAATTATATCAGGAGAGGGAAAGGAAAAAGTTATGAGATTTTCAGTTCCCTTTATAGAACCATTATAGTATAAGAGAATCAAGTAGGACCTCATGTACTCAAGATGATCGAGTACATTAATAGTCTTAAATACCCTTAGTTTAAATTTTACAAATAATTTAAAACTAATCTCATTCTTACCTATTTACAACCAATATTTTCAGATTTTATTGTCAATTATAACATGAATAACATGAAAAATTCACTCCCATATCTTTTTGTTTCAATACTCCATGTTGATAAGGATAGGAAGAACGCTAATTATTTAGTTATTATGGTGAAAAAGGGGAGTAAGGGAAATACAAAGGGGTCTAAGAGAAAGTCCATGATGTAGACACCAATGCATCGTCCTTACAAGAAGCTAAGGATACAAATGCATGGTAATGAGAAGGAGGATATCTGTTTTTTGTGTGGAAAGAAAGGTCCCTGGAAGAAAAATTGCAGATCTGGGAAGAAGAATCAGGTTGATGCTTTAACTTCAGGTATTTTTTTCATTGAATGAAATATTTCATTTTCTACAAATTTTGTATTGGATATGACATGTGGATCACACATATGTGTTCATATGAAGGAACCATATAGATTCAAGAAGATTGATAAAGTTGAAGTTGATATATGAGATGAAAATGGTACAAGTTTAACAGCCTTGGTAGTGGGATATTATGATATTAATTTTCTTAATGGGTTGGTTATTGTATGAAAAAATTGATATTATGTACCACCAGTAACTAGAAACATAATCTAAATTTCATGTTTGCACATAATGGGGTTTATTTAATGTTCAAAAGTAAATTTTGTCTCTTTTATAAGGATAACATGTGTTATGGTATGCCACGTCAAAATAATGGCTTATATATACTTGAACATGAAAACCCAGTAATGACAATCAATGAAAAAACCAGTGAGCATGACTCATATAACACCCATCTATGGAACATTATGCTAGGTCATGTAAACGATATGAGATTACATAAATTACATTAAGAAATATATTTAGCTATTGTTTGGGTAAAACCATTAGATGTATGTCATACATGTTTACAAGGGAAAATGATAAAAGAACACTTCCCAGGGAAGGGTGAAAGATCCAATGAATTACTTGAATTAATTCATACTGACATATGTGTTCTATTTACATTATAATAAATTGGTGGGTTTTCATAATTCATTAATTTTACCAAAGACTATAGTAGGTTTGGATATATCAACTTAATGAAATATAAGAAAGATTTATTTAAGATTTTTACAGAATACCAATAGGAATTAGAAAATCATCTTGGTAAGAATATAAAGAAACCCTACTCAGTCTGAGGTGGACATTATCTTAACCAATATTTCATTGATCACTTGAAGGAGTGTGAGATAGTATCTCAATCACTCCTCCTTATACACCATAGTGGAATAGTGTTTGTGAAACGAGGAATATGAACTTTCCTAACATATTTAGATCAGTGATTAGTTAGTAAACTCTTTCATTTTCCTTTTGGGGATACAGATTGCAGACAGTGACATATACCCTTCACTGAGTACTAACTAAAGCTATAGATGGGATTCCAAATGAGTTATGGTGTGGAAATAACCCCAATCTATCAAACTTATGTGTATGGAGATGCAAGGATTTTTTGAAGACTATACCAAGTGGAAAATTAGCATCCAGAAGCACAAAATGAATCTTCATAGGTTATCCTAAAGAAACCAATGTATATTAGCTATATAACCTTTCAGATAGAAAAGTAATTGTGGAAAGAAAAGCCCTATATCTTGAAAGGGAACATGTTTTTTGATGGAAATAGTGGGATCCATATTGACTTCGATGAAGTTAATTCTCTAGATGTATAGGAGTTGGTATGGGGACTATATCTATAAGAGATAGTGGGAGATGAGGAGGTTCTTGAGACAAAAGTACTTTGTAGGTCAACTAGAGAGGTTAGAGAACCATATCATTATGGTTTTCTTATCACTAAGCCATGCGAAACATCACTCCTTGAGGATGATGAAAATATAACCTACAAGGATGAAATAGATGGAAAATATGCTTCTAAATGGAAGGATTCCATGCATTCTAACATAATGTCCATGTATCGAAATCATGTTTGGATTTTGGTAGACCCTCTAATAGATTTATAATTCATTTGGTGTAAATGGGAATTCATGAAAAATATAGACATGGTTGGTTAGGTTAGTACTTATAAATCAAGACTGTTAGGGAAGTGTTCAAAATTACATTAAGGCATAGACTATGATGAAACCTTCTCACTAGTAGCAATGCTGAAATCCATCATAATATTACTTGCATTAGAAGCCTTCCATGATTATGAGGTTTGTAAAATAGATGTTAAAAATTATTTTTAAAATTAGAAGTTGGTTAAAGACATCTATATAACCCAACCTGAAGTTTTCGTCATGTCAAAGAATTTCAATAAGGTTTGAAAGATTCAGAGATCCATTTATGGGTTGAAGAAGAAATCATGATAATTTAATGTTCATTTTGATAAGGCCATAACAGAATTTGGTTTTTTAACAAATGAAAGTGAGACTTGTGTATATAATAAGGTTAATGGGAATTCCATCATTTTCTCAGTATAATATTTTGATGAAATATTAATTATGGGAAACAAAGTTGAAATCTTACAGTAAGTTATGACATGATTAAATTAATGATTCTCCATGAAAGACATAGATGAATCATTCTATATTATATAGATCCATATCTATCAATATATGTCTTAGAGGCTACTCAATCTAAGTCAAGGTAAATATATTGGCAAGTTAATTAAAAGTTAAAATATGGTAAAATCTAATAGAGGGTTGTTTCCAATGTCACATGGTATCAATATCTCCAAGAAAATGTTTTTAAAAACTTAGTAGGCGATTGAAAGAATGAGTAGACTCACTTATACCTCGATAGTGGTTTCTATCATGTATGACATTCTATGTACTAGGTTTGATGTTACATTTTATTTAATTATGGTGGGATGATATCAATATAATCTAGGAGTGATTCACTAGGATATAGTTAAAACTATCATATTCAAAGGATATATTTCTGTATCATGGAGAAGATAAAGAACTAGTAGTGAGAGGATAAACAGATGATAGTTTCCAAAATGGTCATAATGATCTGAAATCACATTCAGAAAAAAAAATTCCCTGAATGGTGGCGTAGTGAACTAGAGAAGTTGGGAGTAATCAATGGTCACCGATTATATAACAAAATCCAAGTATATAGAGGCTTCTTATGTAGTAGAGGAATCGGTTTGGATATGCAGCTTTGTTTGAGACATTGGGGTTGTGCCTAGTAGTGAAGAACCTATTTCAGTATATTGTGATAATACTACTGTAATGGTTCTTTATAAGAATCCTAGGTCACACCAGTGGACAAAGCATATAATTCATAAGTTTCATCTATTGAGGGATTTTACTCAGAGATGTGAAGTTTCAGTTAGCATAGTATCCATAGCAGACAATGTGGAAGAACCCATGACTAAATCCATATCTCAGTAGAAGCATGATTCTCATGCTAGAGAATTCGGATTGAGAAATTTTATAAGTTTCTTCTAGTGAAATTTATAGTGATGAATGTGGGTTCCCAAGACTCAACTTTTGATATACATTAATTACCACTACAAGTTTACAATTTTTTATATATACATGTTTTTATATTTCTATAATAGGGTTAATACTTCCTTTCCCACTATATTTATGGTAATTTATATAGATTAAGTGTGTTATCAAAGGGTTATAGAAGATCCCATGATATAATGAGAACCTAGAGATACTATGACAATAATCTAAAATTAATTCCCTATGGGTCATATAAATCACACTAATTGGACACAAATGATGTGTGACTCTCGTGTTCTGGGGGAAGATAATCATTGGGATGTCTTCTAATAAATTTCTCACTTGGTGATCTCTAGTAGTTAAGATAATGATGACAAGCCCACCAATAGGAACACCACATGTTTTAGGTTTCATTGGTTTTACCTATCTATAGACTTGTGTATTATTCTCTTTACATGAGATAATTATCGATGTGTGACATTTGATCACATACTTTGATGCATGGTGAAAACCATGACAATGAGGTCATGGTGAGGTAGTTTGTGTTGGGTGTGTAATTGGTGGTATGCCATTGGTTGAATGATCAAGATATGATTTTTCACTTCCAAGTTGAGGAAGAGATATATTGGGCCTAGATGACTAGGATGGTAGCAACTTCATAAATCCATGGCCATGGTAGTTCAAGGTATGTATTTTTGGTTAGATTAAAAAATAATAAACCAAGATAATGATGATGACACAAGTGTTCATCCTACTTTATGAGATATCATATGTCAAAAAGATTATATTACATAGTGCATGTCCACTGGTCGGTTGTCATTGATTTGATTTTTCCTTGTCTCTTTAGGGGCCTTGATGGGTTATTGTAATCAGCTCTTGGTCTTTAAATATTATTCAATACTTTTTAGGTAAGGGACTATGGGGTCACACACTATATCACATCTGATAATCTTCCCTATTCTGATAAATAGGAGCATTGTACATGGTGGGTCCTACCTCAGGGTCCGAGTGTTATCCATGTTCTATTGATCACCAATAAATAAATAAATTCATTATTATTAAAGTAAAGAATAATTGGTTTGAATTTATTTATTACATGTATTTAGAAGTGATTAAGTAAATACAAGGATTAATATTATATAAAAGAATATTAATATTCAATGTTTGTTTAATATTATCAGGAATTACGAGTCAATTTAATGGAACCAAAATATCACATAATATTTTTATAGTATATTATAGTTGGTTGATAAAATATAAATAAAATTATAATGATGTTTAGTTCAACACAATTAATTATTTATAACACTTATTTTGTAGAATTTTATTACATGAGTGTTGGGAACCCTAATCAGGTGATATGAATATCCACTATATAAGAGGAGATAAGATTTTCATAAAAACAATTAATTTCATTATAATTTAGAGCTTCTTAGTCCTACTGATTCCTAGAGAGAGAATATATCAAGTGAGTGAATGATCCACATTTAACTTCATGGATCAAAGACAGGGGATCAGGGTGATCATCGTTACGTCGAAGTGATCATCAGAGCTCTGCGCTAGTACCTATAATTCAACAAACAACATACCCATAGATTCAAGAAGAGTGTGTAGATGATATGGAGGGATTTTGAGTCAGATCCTTCTTGCAATGAATACTGTAAACTTATGATGGACTTGTTTTCATAAAATTAGAACAATTTATTTGTTTATTTTTTTTCTCCAATAAAATCATGTGGGATCCTGAGACTGTTCCGGCACTGGATCTATGGATTTTATGATTCTCCATCACTGTGATGATGGAAAAATTTTAAATTCCCAGCCAACCGGCTTCCACTATATTCCCTAGTACCTTCGAAAACTATATTTACGAAAACTTAGATTAAGGAACATAAACCTAAGTTATACTTTGAGGATAAGTATAAAAGAACATCCCAAAGAAACTATGTTTATAATTATAATATTAGATACAAATATTTTTTTCAATTTTTCTTAATTATTCCACTAGTTTTTTTGTTATACATTATTTTTCATAATTATATGATCTAATCAAATATATTTCATAATTTATAAATGGAACCTACCATAACGAATGAGAACCTCACCAATGAACGTGATCCAATGGGAAAGAATGATCTTTTTTTGATGGTTTAAACCATGTTTTCAAAGGTAAGTTGTCTCCTAAAAATTACCTTCATATGAAGACACAATTTCATGTTCTAACGAGATAGATACAAAATTATAAAATTATTTTTGATTCAAAGGAAAGAAAGATATGAAAAGGGTGATATAGGAAAAGATGTATAAAGGGAAGAAGGGAAAGAAAGATTTTACCACATGTAATAATAGTGTAAAAAATTAATTTGGAATGTGTAAAAGTGATTAAGATTTTTTAATAAGTGTGGACATAAGTTTAACAAAGAAAAATAATGAAAATGTAAGGGTAAAAAGGCTACAATTCATTGTTACAACTAGAAGAAGATACAACATTACACAATTGAATTCCTCAAGAATTAAGATAATGTATCCCAGAACAAGCTAAGGAATCAAGGTCAATCTTATGCTATTGATATATACAAAAATGAATGATTAATGATGTTTTATTTGGATTCATAAATTTTTTATTTAATTATTTTATTGATGATAACATGGTTATAAGTATTATGGAATTTATTGTTATTTGTTTCATAACCCTTTTAGGTACATTATATTTTTCCCATTTCTTTTTGTAAATAAAAAAGGGGGAGAAGAGTGTAAAAAAGAATATTTTACTTAGAAGAAAAATTTTTAAGCAAGGGAGAGACATTCCCTTAAAAAATGATAAAAAATATATAAATACAAAATAAAATTTTTATGGGAATTTCATAACAAAAGGGGGATTTAGTCGTATTCACCTTAAGTTATAAACTAAGGGGGGAGATAAGTATTTCTTATATGAAGTCTTACTATCTTAATATTCTTTTTCTAAATCAATTGTTTCTGTTTTTGAAAAAGGGGGAGACTGTTAAGTCAAAAGTTTCCTTACAAAATTTTTTATTCCTTTATGTTTTGAAAATCACAAACAAATTTCCTTTATAATTATTTATATCTAGAATAAAATTTATATGAAACATATTTCTATAAGAAAAATATTTATGAATGTAAGTTTTATAGATAATTATAAAATTATGCTTTATAATTCAGAAGAGTTACTGGAACAAATCAAAACCATAATTAAACTCGAAATATTTCACTTTATCCAGTTCTGAATTGTTTAGAAAATCGAATCTGATTTATCTTTATTATATTCCTATTCGCCCAATTTTTAAATTATGAATCACCCTATTTCATTATATTGTGAATCACTCATGAAAATAGATCTTGAATCATGATATTTATTAAAATCTCAAATTTCAAAATTTTTCGAATCTGAATTAGTGAATTTATTAGGTACCAAATCGCTTTGAAAATAGAATCTGATTTACCATGTTTCTTAGATTCTGGTATTTCATAGTTTCTTATATGTGATCAGATTTTATATCATTGTTAAATTTTCTATATATCCTTAATTTTATGATTTCATAAACATACTTTATTTCCTTAATTTAATTTTTCTTTCAATCAGATTCTTACATATTATTACAAATCTAATGTTACCTATGACAGTTTTTGTAATCTAAACAGTGTTATTGTTTTGGTTACAATATGACCATTACGAATGACACATGTCAATGTACCTCTGATATTTAATGGAAAATTCGACCACTGAAGATCTTTCCTATAAATACCAAATAATTATAACATGATAGATTCTATGAAATTTTGGGAGAATTTTTACTCTTTGAGAGATCTACCAAATTTTCTTCGTGTGATAGCCTTAAAGAGTTTCAGTTGTGAACATATTGTTCCACAAACTTAAATACTCAACAAGATTTGTTTACCTTTTATAATTCCAATTTTTGGTATATACAATGGAGTGTTTCTAAGATAATGGAAGACAGAGGCATCGACAACTTACTTAATCAAGGACTTCCAAGTTGAAGGAAGGCAGTGGTGCTGGTCACCTTATATATAATGGGCTTGCGGGGATAGCAAGACAGATATTGTTCTTTGTATTGAGGGATTAACCTGGTGTGGGTAAGATATACTTTCTTAAAGTATAAATCATTTGAACTTTATCCAAGGTGTTTTGGATACCCTACTATTTGGGTTAAAAGACATGTACTATTTTACTTTTACTTTTTCTCCACTGTATTTTGAGACAAATAGAAAGTGAACTTTCTTACACTTTCTCATTCTGTTGTAACTCGAAAACTAATTCTTTTGGGAGATTTTTTACTCTATGATAGCTCTACCATATTTTCTTTGTGTGAAACCCTTGCAGTGTTTAAGTTGTGAATAACTTATTACACAAACTTAAATCTTCAAAAATCTTTGTTTAACTTGATTGATTCTGATTGTTGTTGTATACAATAAAGGGTTTGCAAGATTAAAGAAGACATATGTGTCGATTACCTACTTAATTGAGGACTTCCAAGTTGAAGAAATATAGAGGTACCAATCACCTTAAAGATAGAGGGCTTGTGGGGATAGCAAGACAGATATCGATCTTCATTTTGAGGGATTACCATGGTGTGGGTAAGGCATACTTTATTGAATGTATAAATCAATGGACCCTTATCCAGGGTGTTTTGGATACCCTAATATTTTTTTTAAATACTTTTACACTTTTCCTTGTAATTTTATTTCTGTTGTATTTTGTTATAAATAGAAAATGTAACTTTCTTACACTTTCTCATTTTGTTGTAACTCTAAAATTAAAGCTTTTGGGAGAATTTTTACTCTGCGAGGTCTCTTCTAGATTTTATTCTTGAAAAAATATTAAAGATTTTATATTGTGAACATAGTATTATAAAAAATTAAATCTTTAATTATATTTTCTTCCTTGTAAAATTTTGATTATCTCTATATAAAATCGAGGGATTCCAAGAAGAAGGAAGATAGAGGTGTCGATTACCTGCTTAATCGAGGACTTCCAAGTTGAGGGAAGATAGAGGTGTCAATCACCTTACAGATCGAGGGATTTTAGGGATAACAAGACAAATAACAATATTATTCTAGATGGATTGCCTTGGTGTGGCTAAGAAATTATTTCTTGAAAGTATAAATCAAGGGACATTTATCCCAGGTGTTTTGGGTACCCTAATTTTTGGGTTAAAAGGCTTGTACTCTTTTAATTGTAATTTAATTTCCACTGTATTTTTTTACAAATATAAAGTGTATCTTTATTACACTATCTCAATATATTGTAATTTTGATATAATATTTTATACGCTTAAAGGTCAAATTTTACTTAATTATACCTTTCTGCTTATTTCTTTATAATATATTCGTTTTCAAACTTTGGTCCCTTCCAATTTATTTGTTAAAGATAGTGGAGGGTTTTTTGAATCTTGTTTGTTTAAATTTATTAAGAAAATTTTCCTTATGGTTAAAAATGAATATTTTTAAGCTTAAAATTCACCCTTCTTGTAATTCAGTATCTATATCTCATATTTTGATCCTACATGTATAAGGATTATACTATAGTAATTAATCATTAAGGATTTAAAAGTGTGTGTTGATTGGTACAGATGACCTAGAAAAATTATTCACTGATAAGTTGAACCTCTTATAAAATATATGATTAAGGGAAAGATAATCTTTAATATGTTACTTATGTTGGGATAATGATTTTTTTGGATAAAGAGATGATTTATATGGATAAAGTAAATTGGATATTAATGACTACCTTGGAACTGATTAATAGTTTCTTGACAACGTGGTTTATTCTATCATTGATGGAGTTTATTGAATTTTTGGATTTACAGAATCTATCTAGTAATATATATCCTATTCAAGGAATAAGGAATCATGCATGTTTTCAATATGGTTCTATGGTTATAAGAATTATTTATATGTTTTGAAAAATTACATAAGGAAGATATTTGCATGTTTGGTATGTGATAATTAAGAGAAACCCCCTGTTGATTGAATATTAATAATTTCAATTTGAAAATTTAGTGAACTTCTTTATAAAGAGTTGGATCATAATATTTTGTAAAATTTTACCATTTATGGAATAGTATAACTTGATCTTCAGATATGGTTTTAGAGATTAATATATTACTTCACCATAGGATGCCACCTATGAAAAGAGATAAAGTAGAAATATTGCATGGAACAATCAGAGGATAAGGTTATTTTTATGAAATAATTATTTATATTTTATTATATTATCAGAGAGTGAATGAATTCCTAAATTCTAGGAAAAAGGTTCTTGGAACGAAAATGTTATCATATTATCTTAATTTTTTATGATATAAATTACATTTTTTACACATATATGGCATATGTCCATGTGTTCATTAACCTTCTCTATATCACCCACTTTTATATGATCAATGTTCTCTATCACTCATCATCAGAAAATAAATATTAGATTTCTCTTCCATGTCCATGTTTTCACTAATATTATCTTCTTTGAAAGACTAGTTTTGTGGTGAAATTTTCGCGTCCCTCTCTTTATTATTAAGAAAATGTTTCATTAACTCTATTTAGGATGTGTGGTTTTCAATATTAGTATTTTCAAATATCAAACCCTCAATTTTCGAGATCATGTCTGAATTGTGAGGATACAATGTATTTTAGGTGGGGGGAAATGTAACAACCCATGAATTTAAAATATTTTCATTTTAGAATATATTTAATTTTTTATATTTCTCAATATGAAATACTATTTTATTCTACACATGACACTAATATTATCTTGTTTTGCATGCCAGACTCAGTTTTACAAAAATACAATATATTATTAATATTATTATTTAATATGAAAATTATCACCTAGATGATGTAATAAAGTGTATGAAAAGGATTAAATAAATCTGGAAAAAAATTAATATATGTGTTTATATAATTATTTGGTGAACAATTAATTATATACGAACATATAAACTAATTTAATATAAAGGAAATATATATATATATAAAAATATATTTCTGTGAAAAAAGAAATTTTATCTTAATTTATTACTATTATTAGATGATATTAATGAGATAATTATATTATATATTAAATTAAATGTTTTTACATTCATCCAATTGATTTTATAGGAATAATATTATAATAAACATAATTTTCTGCATAAAAAGAAATATTTATCTAATGGTAGTTTTATAGCCTTTTAATGCAGAAACTATTTTAAAGCTAAATTTTAAAAATTTTAAATTTTTCATATGAAAAAAATTCATTTTCGAAAAAACTATATCAAAATTTATTTTGGGTGAATTTTTGGTATTTTTCTAGAAAGTTTCTCTTTTTTATGAATAGTGAAAAATACTAAATTTTAATTGAAAACTAACTTTCATCTAAATAATTTATATAGTTAAATTATATTTTTAATTTGTTTTAAAGTTTAATTAGATAATTTTTAACTATATTAATACCTTTTAGGTCATTAGAATTATTTTTATTTTAAATTTAGATATAAAAAATTAGCAAAATTTTGATCATTTTTTACTTTAAAAATCCATTTTCTCGTCTCGTCTGTGGGATTAATTTAAAACTAATTTCTACCACTTATATGATTTTAATTTGGAAAAATTGATTCCATATTTGGAATAATCATAATTTATAATGTCTATTAAGGTAAAATTATTTTTTTACCAAATATATTAGGGAATGAATTCGAAATTAATTACATCATTTAAGGTAAAATTTTCCTTAACAGGGGACTAAAATTTATATGTAAGGTTTCAAATGACCTAGAAACTTGTAAAGAAACCTATATTATGTCCATATTTATTCTATATCCCATAATGTAACAAATTTTATGAGTTATTGGGATATTATTACATGAATGTGATGTATATAATAAGTTAAGGAAAAAGACAAAAAAACCTTCCTTACCATTATCATTTATAAAGCCTTGAGATATAAAAAAATAATACTTTCAGTTATACATATAATTTTTTAAATATAAATGATTTTTTATCACACTAATTTATATTAAATTTTTATATATGATATAATTAATTTAATGCTTTAGAAATTTCAATTTAGTAACTATTTTGTAAATAATTAACTAAGATAAATGATACTAAATATATTAAAAGTGAAGAAAATTGAGTGATTTATTATTATAAATTTTTTTAGATGAATATATCATTTTAAATAAATATTAATGTAATATATTTTAAATATATAAATTAATTTATATTTTTTAAATTCAAATTAAACTGATAATGTAAAAAATAACATTTATTTAATTTTATAATAATTGATATTTTATTGATTGATTTAAAAATTCTAAAAAGCCTATCTAATGTAAAGTGTTTTTTAAATTTTAATAATTTTTAAATATTCTCCATTCATGGATAAAAAATTCTATTATAAAGACTATATTTACTGTTATGTAGTAAAAAAACTCAGTTATCATGGTTATGGTTTAAGAAATGTTTTTGCACGTTGCTTTATCTTTTGTTAAAATTAATTTAAAAAACACAGAATTTTTATTTTATAAATTATATATCTTATTTAGAATTAGCGTTTAAAAATTATATATAAATTATAATTTTATATTATTCTTAATTGATAAAATACATAGGTGAGAAGAATAGTTACCTTAATAAAAACTAGAATGGTAAAAGTGGGGAAACTTAGTAGTTAAAGAACAAAATTATAAAAAATACATTTATTTTTTTTTGTTTTGGAAGTGTGGACTGAACATAAATTGAATTTAATTCATTATGATTCAATTTTGTAGGCACATGAGGTATGTGATACCTCTCAATAGTTTTTACCTTTTTTATATGTACAAGAACACCACTGTCCCTCTACTATAAATAAACATTCACTCCCCTCACTTATGCACACTTAAAAATCCATTTGTATCAAACAAACCATCCAAAATTACTTCCCAACATAACTCAACTCATCATAGAATCATCAATTTGAGAATAATTCAATATAATAAAGGATTTTCGTATAAACCCAAAGGAGTTACTCGAATAAGACCACACACTTTTGTTTTATTTCTTTCATCACCCCTTCAATTAAATTTATACCATTATTACATAATAAACTAATTATATAAATATAATAAGATTATTTTATTTTAAAGTTATTAACTACACCCACACACACTTCTATAAAATGTGATACACAATCATCATTCGTGTTTACGACAAACTACCACCTCATGAATTGATGTCATTCATTCTTTCATTACCACCTTTCATGGTTTAGAATAATGATTTATTTGTAGTTTATATTATATATATATATGATATTTATAATATATTTATGCTTTTTTAATTCTTATATAACACATACCTTCATGCATTCCAGTTTGCAAGAATACGATAACATCGTTTTTGGATGTGTGGACAATCACCTCCCCAAAGTGATGTGATTCGTTCATACTTTACATGGAATATATTAAGGATAGTTTTAAATAAAAAATATGTGATTTATATGATATAAAAATTATACTTAAATTATAATATTTACATGTATAATTTATTTGTATTTCTTTCAATACTATATAAAAATGAAAACAACTTTAATGTGTTCGTACGACCTACCGTCTCCATGAACTGTGTGTTTCATTTCTATCACCAAATTTTATAAATTATTATAAATACATATATAATTAATATATATGATATATAAATAATGTTCTAAATTTTTTAGTTAATTAAATAATGATCTTTGTAAGAGGAACAAAAATAAAAAAGTCAAAACATACTAAAAAACAAGGCAATTAACACTAAAAAGAAGTAAATAATGAAATATTATTAATAAAAGAGAAATAATTTGTTATAAAAGGACAATAGATGATATAATAAATATTAATATGTTTCAATAATGAGTTAATAACATTTTTTAATCCACTATATTTTATTTTAATGATCAAACAACCAAAAAGAAGCTTAGGGTAAGGGATTTCATCTCAATTTACATTCCCTTGAAATTTATTTATTAATATGCATCAGATCACTTTAATGTAGTGTATATACTTCACCTTTATCATTTAATATAAATATTCACTCATAATTAATTTTATTTTAAATTTAAATTTGAATTATGTCATCCAAGGGGTTCGAATCAATAATTACCAAGTAGTAAAAGTTATCTTTTTCAATATCACTTTCTTTAATGATTATTAACTTTCTCTTGAAACAATTACATCCTTATGAAAATTTTACATTGTACATTAAATTTATTAAATAGTCATATTTTTGTGTAATGTATATGATTATTTCCTAAAATTTAAATCATTTTTATATATGGTTTTTACTTTGAAACAAATTTGATAAACTTTAGTAAAATATATAAATCTATATCCTTTACTAAAAATAGATATTGATAATGAAAATTGTTTATAAAATTAATTGATTATTCAATATATGAGGAATGATTTTTACTGTTACATAGTGGGTGGGGTCTAGTTAATGATAACCCCTCGATTTATTTGTAGTTTCATGAGAAGAATTAGTTTTCAAAATCAAAGTGGTTTTAAATTGTCTTCTGAATAGATCGTGACAATAAAGGTTACATGTACCAAGGAAACATTTAATACAATAAATTAATTATTTTCTACATTAATAATTAAATTATTATTATTATACATATAATTTTCACTCTGAAATAAAATCTATTGATGGATTTCATTCTCATTTTCTTGATTAAATGTCATGTTTCTTCAGTATTTTACCTTGTTATATTGATTATATATTATCTTATTATTTAAATGGAAAGTTTATTTAGTTATTTAACTTTATATATTGATTATAATTTTTTATTCATGATTACTTACACTATACACATTCCATTATTGATGATATAAACTCACCATTATTTGTTTTTTCTCCAATGTCATGAAGAATAGATATTTTAATGAGTTTTCAAGGATGCAATTTATTATGTTTTATTAAGTATTATGTTTAATTTTCTGTTACCAATGTAAAATGGGTTCCATTTATGTATAAAGATTTCCAAAACTTCTAAAATGATTAATCCTTTTGGATTTGATTCCTGTAAATCATGCCAATGTAACAAATTATGGTAGTGACTCCGGGATTCTAAGGTCGGGGTGTTACAATGAATCATAATGTTATATAATGAATAATCATCTAATAAGATTTAATATTTATATATGAAAATTTTTCATCACCTAAATTTTTATCAGAGTAAGTTTTAACTATTTTTAGAAACTGGGATGAGTAAAATTTAGTGATAACCCATAAGATAAGCCTAAGTATTAAATAATTTACTAAATATTTTGAATGGTATATATAATGGGGTTTTCTTATAAATATATCACAACCTGGATTGTATAAGTGGAAATAGTTTTTTAATAGATGTATCTAGGGGTAATAACCCTAAAATGAGTTGGTTTAGTATATCCTGAACATCGTTATGGTGCATGGTAAATGGGAATTTACTACACACCTGTTTGACACTCATGGTGGATATTTTTGTGTTAATTCACATTTTATTTATAAACCATTATGATGGATTTGAATATATTATTACCATGGATGTCATATATTAAACATAATTTGTTATGAAATGAAAATAAAGTTCTCTGATTTAAACATGCTATGTATGATTTCTATTATTATATGATTTATAACTATGATTATTGTTACTCACACTATGATTTTTGGTTTAGTAAATGTATTGAACCTAAAGAAACTAAGTTAGTTCTGAATGGGATGGAAAATGAAATTACTTTACTCCTAATAAACCAAATGATATGGGGGCTAGAATAAAAAATATCATTTTTATGACTATGAGACATTATCAAGCTATGAATCATGTCGAGATTCCAAATGATCAAAGGAGGGAATAACATTATGTTGAGTCCTTCATGAAGAAATATCACACATCTTTTACTAGTTCAGTTGATCCACAAGTTACTAAGATATTGATATATACCTATAAAAATTTATTTTTTTATTCTTTAGAGTCCAAACCATGAAAACTTTATTTTAGAAATTTATTATTTGGAAGTCTAAGAGGATCAATGGTGGAAACTTATAAAGAACATGAGGAAACATTAAGAAATTTACTATATAGAGTGGGATGATTTTAGAAGGTTATTTTTGAACAAGAAATTTCCTCATAATATTTATGTGAAAATAGAAAATTAATTCATTAAACTAAATTATAAGGGTGATGAATCCCTTAATTACTATGAGGGAAATTTTACTAGACTTTTGAGGTAGACTTACGATATTATCATTGATTTAGAAAGTAATATTGATTGATTATTAAATCATTTAAAACCTAGTATCTAAGGAGAATTATCCATAATATACTTTAGTAGATATGATGAAATAATAGAATATTCTATCAATGTAGAAGTGAAGATTTAAGTAACCATCAATCTCATCGTTTTTACAAGAAAAGAAATATAAAATTCTATGGAAATTCTAATAATAAAATTCATGAGGAGAAGAAGATGATAATTCCTTAACTATCTGTGTGTGGAAGGAAACATGTATGAAATTATCTCAAGAGGACAAATAAATGATTTAATTATAGTAAATAAGGTTACCATGCAATCGAATACTGAAGAAATGATAATAAGTTATCTAATTGAGACAAATAATCACATAATGCTCCACCCACACTCCAATGTTTCAAATTCAAGGTGTATGGACATTATGTTAACCAGTGCTAAAATTTAAATGTTAATGATGATGATAAATGATAAAAACATCTTAATAATAAAGACAAAGGGAAATATCACGTGATCACTATTTCTAATGTGTTGGTATGATAATGAAGTGGTTAAAGGTACACTTACTATCCACTATAGAACTAAGAATATCTTATTTGATTATAGTTTCCCCCTCTAATTTATATCTAAATAATTTTATAAGGGTATCACATTACCACCTCAATTATTCGATGTTGGGATAGTATAAAAAACACCTAATATTACTATGATTGCATCTCTAGTTTATGAATTTTCTATGATTGATTTTTTGAGACTATACTTCCTGCATATCTTACTAATCTCCCTCTTGTTGAATTTTATGTCATTTTGGACACATAAAGACTCTCTATATCTCTCTTTATATATATATATATATATATCCCATATCAATTTAGAAAGATATTATTCCACATTTGAAATTCCAAATGAACCTATGATCATCTATTAGCATGACGATATATATGAACATATAATGGAAATTACATCAATTATATCGGTCTTGATTCTTCTTCAATGGTTTATTTATCTCAGATGGTTGGGAAAAAATTAAACTCCAAATATATTCCTATTGTATGAGAGTTTATTGATTTATTTCTAGAAGAGTTTCCTAGTATTCCTCCAAATCATGAAGTTTATTTTTCATTATAAAATATACATGTTGCTACACCCATTTTAAAACTCCATATTGAATGAAATAGATTGAGTTTTAAGAATTAAATAAGTAACTCCAAGATAATCTTGATATTAGATTCATTAATAAAATTTCATCACTCTAGGGTGAACAATTAATTTTTATTAATAAGAAATATATATCTGTATTAATCTGTAATGATTATTAGGAACTAAACAAGATCATAGTTAAGAATAAGTATCCTTTTCCTCATATTTATAATTTTTTTGATTACTTATGAGTAGATCAACAATTTTAAAATATTTATTTTTGATCTTATGTTATCCATTAAGGGTCAAATGTTAATACCTACCCAATACAATAATTTGTATGATGTATGGATTCTATGAATTTATAGTTATCCTATTCAGTCTTACTAATGATCGTATTATCTTCAAGCATTTAATGAATATAGTAATTAAAAATTAACTTGATTAGTTTTGGGTAGTTTTTATAGATGATATTATTAAATATTATATGATCAAGGAAGAGCATGAATATCACTTGAGTATTGTACTGAAGACCCTAAAGAAGAATATGCTATATGAAAAACTTACCAAGTATGAATTTTGGATGTATAAAGTTTCATTTTGTGTCACATAATCTAAATAGAGAGTATATCAGAGAATTAATCAAAGATAGAACTCATTAAATTTTTTACAAGACTAAAAATGGTGACTAAGATCCATAGTTTTATGGGTTCGCATAAAAATTATCAACACTTCATGAAGAATTTATCATGACTATCTAGTATACTCACCAAATTAACTCAAATGGCGGTCTATTTACTTTAAACTAATGAACGTTATGAAAATTTAAAAGAATTTAAGAGACAGTTTATTATTTCACCTATTATTACACTACCATACAATGGATAAGGGTTTGTTATCTATAGTGATGCATAAAACACATGACTGATATATTTCTTACTGTAGAATGATATAGTGATAGCTTATGTCTCACACCAATAGAATGTTTTCAATTAAAATTTTATGTCTCATGGCTTGGAGTTACAAGTGTTAATATTTTCATTAAAGATATGGATATAGTATATTTAAAGGTAAAGGTCCGCATATATACCTATAATAAAAGGATAAAGTATATATTCACCAAGAAAAAGAAGAACATGCTCCAGAGAAGATTATTGGAGTTGATTAAAGATTATTAAAGATTAATACATTACCAACCTGGAAAATAAAACAAGGTTATTAATGATATGTGTTGAACGTATCATGATATATTATCTATTTTTTGGATCATAAAATATCCAATATTTATGAATTTATAAATGGTTCCCCTTCCATAATCATATTTTCTTTTTCTAAAAACCACTTTGTGGTAGAGTGGAAACCTTACAAAAAAGAATCCATGACTAACTAGGAAACACAACATCATACAGAAAAAAAGATAGAAGAGCCATTGAAATCAAGTTTAAGCCTATTAGAAGTATTGATCCGCAAAAGCTTCCATAAAATCCTTATTACCTCTTTGTTCAGATCTTCTGTAATGAGATCTTCAAACCAGCTTAGAAACTTATCCCATGCCTGTAATAACTCATCCATGTTTACCTTCCCTTCATTAAACCCTCTTGCCATGATTCGATCTTGCTTATTGATCCATGTCTTTTGCACCTCGCTAGTAGCCACCCGAATAATTCTCTCATACATCTTCCCACAATCTTCTTCTGAGGAACTGAAAGGAACTGTTGTTTCCAACATTTACTAACATCCCACCGTTCCTCCATCGAAGTCGTAAACCTCATCATATCATCCCCCTGAGGATTTTCCATAATGACCAATCGAGCCCCCTAATTATTATTCTCTGTGGCATTATCTATACCACCAAGGAGACCAAATTGCTGAGGAAATTGTCTTTTTCTTGAGGATCTAGTGATAGGAGGGCTAGGCAAGAAGGAATAATCTTTCCTCTTCCTTTCCTTCCAAGATTGATTTAAAAACCCCTCCGAGTCAACTATAGTGTTTTCCCATTTATTAGAGGATAGTCTGATATAATCCTCCACTAGTTCCACTTCAATTGCATCCTTCGGGGACTCCGAATCAGACTCACTATCGGCCTCCTCCTCACCCCCTACCTCAACCTCAGGATTCTCTTCATCTTCCATTACTGAAAAATGGTTAGGAGAGAGGGAATACATTCCGCTAGCCTTGACCATCTCGGCATAGAACAGGACAACCTTCAAGGCCCTCCCCAGATTCTCTAAAGTCATAGACTACTCAAAAACTCGACCCCGGAATTGAGACAGAGGGTTCTGGTCCTCTCAATCCTTGGCTGAATCACTGATAGGGCCACCGGCCTGGAAGAATAAACCGCAAGGTGAAAATTCCTCACCACTAACTCAGCCTCAAGTCCCTTAAAAGCAGTTCCAAAGCCAATGGATGTCTGAAATCCAACCATATCCTTCCGTATATGATCAAAAACTGCATCCACCTGAGGACCAGAGACCTTAGGTGTAGCCTTCAAGACTGATTGTGTCCCCCTCCCCGAAGAAGAAGGGGCCTCCGCAGAGGGGGTAGAAAGCCAAGGCATCTACACCCCTTATTGAATAAGAGACTCATGATCCTGCATGACACCAGGCTCCTCATCCTGGACAGGAGGAGCAGATAGCACCTCCCTGGACCCCTGTTTTCACATAAAAGATCCTAAGCCTTTGACAAGGAAAGCACCCCCACCATCAACCTAGACTGTGACACCATCATCTGCCGCTATAATTTCCACTGAAACCATCGCCATTAACCTCTTATGACACTCCTCAAAACAGTGACCCTGCCTATTGCAGAAGGAACAGAATGACAACCACGATTCATAGAGAATATTTTGAGCATACATGTATTGTCCCTCAACCATGATCCAAACCCTATCGGGAGGAGGCCGGGAGAGATCCATTTCGATGAAAATACGTGCCACAATTGGGTGCAGTATGAAATCAGTCCACTGATCATCACAAAGGAAACGAAAAATTGAATTACCTATTGAACATAGGAGAGCCAGATTTTGGAATGGAAGTGGAAATCCTGGAAGCTGTATCCAGATTGTTGAAGAAGAGGAGTTGCGATTCATGTTCACATCAAATGTCCAGTGATGTAGGTGGAACTAAAACCCTCGAAAGGATTTTCTTGAACAATACCACACCACAGCCAAATCGTTTTAATCAGCGAGGCAAATTAGAAATTGGTGTGGCCCAAGAAGATCGACAACCGCACGATGACCTAACCCCCATGCCTCGTTAACGTACCTGTTGAACAATTCCACTGATGGTCGTCGTTGAACGAACTTTGCAATCAGAGTCGTGGAAAGAACCGACTAAGCATCGGAGAATTCATGAGAATAAACCAGAATCACCGGATGGCCATTGAAGATTCCAAGGACCTTTGGAGAAACCTCAATTCTAGGAAAGAAAGTGCATCTCACTAGAGGAAAACCCCCATGCGAGAGATCCTGCCCCTCCCCCTGAGGAGGAGGGGTTGTCGCCATCACCATGTAACCTAGCACATCTCTCCCAGAGAGGGTTTGGAATGAGTTTCTTCACCTTTGGTGTGTACAAAAGGTAGGAACGTAGTCAACATGAGCTAATTACTCGTGCTTATGTTCCCCTTGAAATCATAAATAAATGTGTGAAATCGTATCTTTTTCAAATAAATGTTATGCCATATATATATGTGAAGATTAAATAGGTGTATAAATAAGATGTAGAGATGAAAAATAAGTTTGATAAATGTTCTTGACTTCAATATTTATTATGATATAATAACAATGTTTAGGAATTGATTTTGTTTCCCTTAAATGAAAAATTTGAATAAAGAGTTGTTAGATGAAGCTCATAATTCATTGTTCTCTATTTATACTGGAATTACGAATATATATAGAGATCTAACAGAGTATTTATGGTGGAAAAAAATAAAGAGACATATTTTATAGTATATGTTTTGATTCTTGTTAAATTATAAAGTTAAGGATGAGAGACAGATGTATAAGTGGATGTTACAACCATTACACATAACAAAATGAAAATGGGAAAACATCACCAGGTATTTTGTCATTGCACTTCCAAAAACATCGAAATGACATAAATCTATTTTGTTTTTAGTCGATCTCGATACAATTTCATCACACTTCATTTCTGTCATAGAATATTTTTCTCTTGATCTATTTCTAGGATATACATTAAAGTGGCGGTAATATTGAATGTAGTAACACATTCTATTATATCTAACTGAGATATGAGGTTTACCTAAAAGTTATGGAGATTTATTTAGCATGATTTGGTTAGAAACTTGTGTTTTTTTATTTATTGTTTTACTAAGGAATATGGTTAGTCTAATAGGACCATTAAATCGATGTATGATATACTAAGATTATATTCTCTCTATTTCAAAGGTAGTTGGGATCAAAGCCATCCCCTAGTAAAGTTTTATTATTGAAATAGCTTTTTCTATAGTATTTAGATTGCTAATTATTATTCCCTCTATGGAATGAATTTCATAACTCTACATAATGGGATGGATTTGTATAATAAAATATATTAGGACCTAATCTGGATAAAGAAATGATAGATAAGGTATTTTCCTTTCAACAAAAAATCAAGGCATCCCAGAGATGACAAAAAGGTTATGCTATTAATCTTCAATGATATATAGAATTTGAAGTTTGTGATAAGGTATTCCAGTTGTTTTCTATATATAATATGGTTATGAGATTCATAAACAAGGGAAACTTGAGACCTTGATATATTATTCCCTTCAATATTTTTAAATGAGTAGGGATGATATCTTATCACTTGGAATTTCCATCGAACCTCTCCGAAGTTTACAATGTGTTCCATGTATCTCTCCTAAAGAAGTACACACGTAATAAATAACATGTTTTAAAGTAATAGGTTTTATCATTAAGTCATCATATTTTCTATAAATAATGACCAATAAAATATTATATCATTTAAATAAAGTGCTATAAAACCAGACTACTCACTTTGTTAATGTTCTCTAGAGGAATCTGAAATTTAAAGAAGCTAAATGGGAAAATATGGATGTGATGAAGTTTAAATATCCTCATTTATTATATTTTAGTGATGTAATTTTTATGGAGAAGTTTTTTTAATGGTTTTATAATGTAACCCCAATATTTTATATGTATTTCTTTTTATATAAACTCAATGTATACGATATATTTATTTACATGCAACCCTGAGTCTAAACGAACAGTTATATAGTATACCATTATAAACTATCAATTAAATTGGAAGCATTAATAAGAATTAAAATATTATAAGAAACATGTGTAAATGTTTTATATAACATAAGTTTATTTATTAATTCATAATAAATGAGTACTCAATTTTTAGTAATGTCGTTTTATATTTAAAATTGTTTGCTACAAAAATGGGGTTTTTTCATTTTGTGCATGAATATTATAATTAAAATTTAACACTTACATTAATTTTATTTTACAGAAATTATAATATTTTTTAAATCATTATATCAAAATTCTATTTACGTGGAATTTTATAATTTTTCTGAAAAGGTTAATTTTTAGTTAATAGTGAGAGAATACTGATTTTTTGTAAGATCGTAATTTCCATTTAAGTATTTATAAAAATGTATTTCAATTGATTTTCAAATTTAAATAATTATTTTTAATTAATAATATTAAAATTAATTTAATTTTAATCGATGTTATGTTTGATTTTGGTATTCAAACATTTTTATACTTTAAAATATATTTATCTAGAAAACAGTTTTTTATCAAATTTTATATTTTATTTTAAAAGTAATTTATTACATTTATATAAATTGAACATGATAAAATGTATTATATATTTTTAATCAAAATTTTAATTTTTTATGTGTCCACATTCATTTTTTCTATAATTAATAGAAAAAATGCTAAAATTGTGTTTCCATGGTTAAGGTTAAAACCGGTTTATCAAGGGGTTAAAACATGATATAATGGTATTATTTCCATATATAATTTTATAAATCCTATATTATGGCCATATTTAGACCCTATATTAAATTACATTTGAATTCATGTCGATTTTGGAGCACTATACTTGAGAAAAAGATCAATTATATTTAAATATGTTAAGTAATTCTATTTGTGTCATTTCCATTACTTATAAATGAGAACCTACGATTCACCCTTAATCATAAATTTTTATTATTATAACTCATCCATTTTCTACCATAATACAATTCTAAAATCTATAACCACATCATAGATTTCTTAATTTCATTATAATACCATGATTTCAAGGATTAAGGTGTAAGCCAAAGGAGCAATCTCAACGAAGATGTATAAATCTTAACCGAGTTCTTTCGATTTTATTTCTTCATCCTCTTCATCTTATAACTATTTTATCTATAATAAAATTATTAATCAAGTATAACCAATATACTGAGATTTTATTATGACTATGACACAACTATTTTCCACATATTTTTCATCAAATGGGATATGAAAGTATCACTCATGTGTTTGTGTGGACTAACACCTCCACGGAGCTATATGATTCATTTTCCATAAACACCTCACATGGTTTTTTATATTTTTTTATTTAATAAATATATATAATATTTATTATAAAATTATTGTTTTTTAATGATACAAAAAAATCATCTTTCTTTTTTCAATATTTTTAAAATGAAATCAACGTTCATGCATACGTATAAAATAACGTCTCCATGAACGGTGTAATTTTTTTATATGAAGCATTAATGGATGATTATAAATATTTATATAATTATTATATGTAATATTAATACCGTTATTAACAATATGTATATTATGGAAGAATTCCCAAAGTACAAGAACTTGAACTACATAACCAGAACTTTCATGAAAAATGAAATGATTAACACCAAAAAATGATGATTTTAATAAATAATTATTAATAAATGGGTGTTTAAATATTATAAGTGGATCATTATAAGTATGAATATTTTATTTTTATATAATTATAAGAAATTTAAATTTATTATTCCGGATGTTAGTGTGCTTATATAGAAAGTCTAACTTGAGGGAAGGGTTTTACGTTAAAATATTTTTCTGGTATTGTTTAATATTAAATTTCCAATGAACGAATCAAAAGATCTATTTATAAAAAATAATTATTATTTTCTTATCACATGGTTATTTTATGATAATAAATCTTTTCATTTTAGTTTCATCCCTTTAAGTACTTATGAGATAAAAGTAATTATTTTAAAGAAAACCGACTTTATTTATATCTTCTATCAAAAATAATTTTTCTTCCATATCATTGTCTTCGAAATGTTTTCCAGAATATTTTTAATAATAATATATATATTTTTTAAAATAATTTCTACCGATATTTTAATTTTAATAAAATTATTTAAAGGAATATTTTTTTTGTTTTCTAAAAAATTAACTTATTACTGAAGGTGTTATCAAAATATTTATTTTAATAATTACAACATGAATGAAATTTTCTTCCACTATAACTACACAATTATTTGAGTTTTAAATTATAATTTTCCATATTTATTTTAAAATAAAATGGTTTCCTATATATTTTTTAAATTTTTATATTTTAAATAAATGATTTTAAAATAAAAAGGCAATTTTCCTCAAGAAATGTTCCAATGAGCTTTTAAAGGCATTTTTCATCTATAACATCATTTGATGTTACTTATTATTCACTAGGGATATGATTTTTAGATACCATCCTCATTATTTGTCTTTATTTATTCTAATTTTGATGATGATATTTTTATGAATACCATTTAATTTCCATTGGTTATGCTTAGATGATATGATGAATGTTTTATGATCTTTTTGAAATATAAGAATGAATTATGATTATATAAAGGGAGGGACTGAGATTATATATCCCTAAAATTCATTGAGAAAAGGTTAACATTTTATTTTCTCAAAGGGTATATTGGAGGTTATTATAATCCCAAAATACGGTACACAGGTGGTTATCCTATGCCTAAAAGAAGGTACATGTGAGATTATCTAAATCCTGAACCAAGTACATGTGTAGTTAAACCAAGCCTAACATGTGATGCATGTCTTGGTGGGTATCCTTGACATAATATTTATATGATATTTATTATTCCAAACTTTATTATATTATTTTAAGACTTGATCTTATGTTAATATTATACTTTCATGGATCTTGTTTTTTTGATTCTTTTTTGATTCATGACTTATAAACTTCCAAGATTAATACTATGAATCATGATTATGATATATGAATAAATGGGTGTGGTTTTTAAACATTAACTTCATTTTTTCTTATGATTATGCTTATGATAATGTTATATATAAATTCTTCTTGATATCTCCCTTGTTTACCCTTAACGAGTATATGAGATAACCCTTTATTATCATTTTTCCCTTAGGATATGTAGAAAGGGTTAAATAATTAAATGTACAATAAGGGTTCTAGTTATGAAGAACTATGTGGGATATAATGTATATTTTTTTATGTAGAAGTACTTTATATATTAAAATGTTTCTAAAGACACTAAGACTTTAATTATAGCATTAATTTTAATGTTATGTAATGAATATTCATCAAATAAAATGTAATATTTATTTATGAAAATTTTTTGTTGCATAATTCTTCATCGAATGAATCCAACCAAATTTACCAGAGATGACAAAATCTAGGTTCAAAGGGAGATAAATTTTATAATGAGGTTGAATTACTCTTTTATTACCATTCTTAATATGATAAATTAATTCAATAAGAGATTGTGTATGAACTTTTAATTATTTTTAAAATGGATTGATGTTTTGAAAATAACATTTGTGATTATGAAGTGGGACTGCTTCAAGAAGAGTTGTTAGGATATTTTCTCTGAAATACTCATGAAACCAGGTAGTCTTAAGGTCCAAAATGAACCCAAAAGTGGTAAATGACTATGTATAAAGAAAATAGGGTGACATATATTGTTCAAAATTCATTAAATGTTAATATTTCAAAGACATCATGTCTACTGATTAACTAAGAAAGTACAATTAGACTCACCGGGAAAAATTAAATGTTAAAAAACTACTTAACCTAAGGAAATTATCTATTTTTATAAAACTAAATAATTTTTCAATTTTATGCTTACTTTTAATTTATGTGGGGGACTGTTAAAAATAAATATAAACTGATAGTGGAATCATGGGTGAGCGACCAGTGGTTATATAACCGCTTCCCACTCTCCATCCTATATTTTCCTCCTTTTTTCATTTATAAAATGTGTTTTAAAATTAAAATATCTACTATAATTGTTTTGAAAACCCCATTCCAATTTTATTATAAATAAAAGTCCCCCTTGTTTGAAATCATTTTTCTTAATCTTCAAAGTACCAAAGATCTGTCAAATTTTTCCTAGAACCTCACCAATTTAAAAGTGTAATTTTTATAAACCTATAGTTTTCAAGGTTTTTCTTGGATTTTAAGTGCCACTATCCAAGAAAAATGATCGATTATATCCTAGGAGAGAATTTATCATGAATTTATGCATCATTGAGGGAGAAAAGTTTTATTAAGGAAACAACATTTGTTTGTTGGGATCATATTTTAATTTTCTTATTGGTTCTTCATTTTTCTTCTATATCCCATTTTTATATTATTTACTCTATATATAGGTTTAATTTTACTACTTAATAAAAATATATAGTATTGTATATAAAAATTACATGATTAATTCTACCTAGAAGGTCCCTACTATATTTTTCATAAGGACAAGTCTAACCTTCCACTATTATTTTGATAGACTAATAAGAAAGAACTAACTATATTTATTATACATTTTGGTCAACACATCCTATAATATTTTCATAAACTTAAAAGATACCCTACAGTAATTTTTTATAGAATGGTCATTGAATTTATAACTATATCTTGTATACTGAAATTGCGTCTTCAACAGAACCACTATAGCTATAAAAAAACCTTCGAGGAGGATAAAAATTCACCTCCCACTATCAGTGTTAGTTGAACTACAAACAATGTACAAATATTATGAGAGGATAACTTATCAATTAACCACATTCATTTTTCTCCAATCAACCCTTTAACCCTTCTCCTCATGAATGAACAAACCCACTCTGAGTATCTTCTGGGACTATTGATCTAGCCATCTAATTCTCTGGATAGAACCATACTATGATCATATTTTTATAGTATTTTTTTTAATATTTATCCCAGACCCAATTAAATGTTTTTTATATTCTAGATTTCAATTATATATAAATTTCTTGACAACTTTGAACCCCTGATCCTATTTTCCCATGCTTTATTTGGTAAAACTGCCTCAAAATCCAGCCCCTGATAGATGGATTATTGAGTCCTAGAATGGAATACTTACAATATGAATAGACTATGAATGTGAACCAAACCCCCACCATGAGAAGCCAAGGGATATACCCTAGTCACTCAGTCACCCACCATGGGGTAATATTTTATATTTTATTACAGAAAAATAACTTTATAATATAATTATCAATATGACCTATCCTATAACCAATGATTCTGGTCCCACCTCCCATCACTTTTAGTTTAAATGAAATATATAATTGAAAAACATGATTAATAACATCAATTTAAACTCTTAAATATTTTAAAGTAGATAAATATTAATAAAATAGAAAATAAAATGATTGACGAACAACTATAACATTCATGTGTAATTTAGTTAAAAGGAATACAGAAAAGAAATAGAAAATAGAGTCTAAATATTTAATTTCCTGATTATATCATTTCATATTTACAGACTTATAAAATATAAGATTAATGATATAGATTTATTCTTAGAAATTGAGTAATATCTGGTGGGTACGATTGTATTTTATTAACATCATGTAACCATGAGTATGAAATATTAAAAAAAGAAACTCATGTGAATCACTATCATTGGAATTGAAACATTTATTGATTTTTTATTGTTAATATTATTTCATGATTGTCACTAATTACATGATTTTTAATTAATTTTTTCTTAAAAAACATCCATGAAAAAACGTGAAATGAAAATGATCTAATTAATGATTCAATTGAATCTAATTAATTCCAAAATTTATCATGGAAACTCAATGGGGAACTCCTAATTAATGAAAAAGGGGTTCAAAATCCTCAATTTATTATCATAAAATTATGATTGACATTTAATTTTTCATAGCTGAATTTTATAAAATGGTTTATTATCCCTTGAAGTTGGTAATTTATTTATAATAATTAAATATAAAAATTATCACATGATCAGATTTATTGTACATTAACCTTACATTATTTTAAAATTTATGAGTAAAAAATAACTTTATTGAGGTATATTTCATGTTATCACATTTGATAAAACCAAATTTTAATTATGGTATGTAAGTTTCATTATCCTACTGTGAAGTAGTGATAATATCATTATTCATATGAAATTAATAACTAAATATTATAAAAAATTATCATAAAATAAAAAATTATCAACTTTACATATAAATTGTAATCAAAAAATCATTACTGGGGGAAGTTGAAACACACTAGATCGACATTGACCATACACCTTGTGTAAAGATGCATATTTTTATTTTTTGAACAAATTTAGAAGGTTTTTTAATTTTTCTATTTAGTGAGGGGTTTATTTTGAGAACCAGAGTTCAAATCATAATTTTAGGAGTTGTACCATCTTGTTGAGATGTTTTTGTATGAGAAATGAGGTCTGGATAAGAGTTCGAGTGCTCGAGTAAGTGGTGGTGAAAATCTGGGTGGTCTTGTAGCCAAATTTCCACCTACAAGTAACCACCATGGCATAACCATGAGGGGTGTTGTGTGGTTTCCTATGGAAGAGGAATTAAATAATGTACCCAAATGTGGTAATATTGAATTGGGTGTTTTTTTCATTGGGGTTGGGCATGGATCCAGATAGTTTACCCTTTTGGAAATGACTAGGGAGAACATTCCATGGTGGATTATTGATACATTTTTGAGGGACCATGTCGAGCACTATGTTGTGGTGTAGTGAGGGGTATGTTTGTGGGGGATCCCTTTTCCAAAACATCTATCCAAGGGTTTTTGTGGAACACAATCATTTTGTATGGGCATGGAACCTGGGAAACCCTAAAACACTATGGTGTCATAGAGATTGGTATTTTAGTGGGATTTTTAACAAAGGGTTTCCCCTATGTGAAATGAAGAAAAATACCATCATTGAACATTACGTGGTGGGTGATGAAATAGTGAGAGCTAGGTGGAATCATCATGGTCCTGAGAGTATCATGGGCCCTTTGGGGTGTGACCTAAAGGTTCACTATAGTGTGGTGTATGTCATGGAACACCCCAATTATTTTAAAAAGGTAGTTTTACTACTTTCCCACTTTATGTATGTAAACCATTTATCCCTTATATCTTTTTCCTTACATGTGGAAAAACTATAAATAATATATCCTTTTTTATCCTTCAATTTCCCTTGATTTGGGGTGGATTCTTGGGTGTTTTGTACCATATTAAGGTTAGTCTTTCCTTTTATCTCCTTTAATTATCCCTTCTCTTTATACCCATTGATTTTATTTTGACTTATTTTGGGATTTATTTATGATTTAGACTATATCATGGACGAAATCATCTCAACTCATGGGGATTTTTCTCAGCATGCCCATAAGACATCCTAAGAAGTAATCACACATTACTATGTGTTATTTCATTAAAGTTGAATCACCTTAAGAATTTATTTACAGTTTTTATGGAATTAAATAATATTTGATTTTGATTCTATGTCACATGTTTTTACATTTTCCTAGAATGGTGCTAGGTGTACCAACTGTGACTTCCGTGGATGGTTTCTATTTTAATGTAATGAGGTTGATTCATTATTTTTAGGCAATTGTGCCTAATTGTTTTAAAATAAATTAAATTAACAAATTTAAAAAATAAATTTAATAATTAATTATAAATTCATTATAATTAATTATTCAATGAGTTTTCTTGAAATACATACTATGAATATAACCTAACAATAGAAAGATCTCAGGTGAGAGTTGTTAGGATACAATAAAATAGATAGTTATTCCGTCTCTATTATAAGTGGTCCTTAAGAATGTACCTTATATTATGCTTTTGATGTGTTGGATGTGATGTGTAGTGTCATCAACAAGGGAAAGAAAAATTTAATTTAAATGATCTGTTTTACTAAATTATAAGGTGGATTGTTTAGTTAAACTCCTAGGTGGTGATTAAGGTGTCAAGGGCCACAATGGACCTTGGGACACCGACTTGATGCCATGTTCCCCCAATGATTATTGGCCTAATTATAAATTCATGACTAGAGATACATGACCCACATAGGTTTGTAAATTATTATTTTTGGAACCTCCTTATTTAAATTTCCAAAAATCATGTTTATAATTTTTCTAATGAGTTTACTATTTTATAATAAAATTTTATAATATAAGGAAATCTGATGAACATTTGGCTAAGTGTTAGGATGAGTAATTGTTAATTCAAAATGACTCACCACCAGACATGAATCACAACCAGATAGAGTAAGTGTTAATTCAAATGTCTCACTATTAGTACAAATTTCTCACCACAATAATGTCTTACCAACAATGTTAATATCCCATAAACAAGTTCTCGCTATTAGTAAAAATGTTTCATCGATAGAATTTTTATCCTCTAGAGTTGAGCTACCACCAAACTTGTATAGATAAAACATGACTCACCATTATTTTAATTGATTCACCACTAGATAATATGCCACCATACTTGAGTGATATCCAGATGAGTCAATTCCAGACTAACTCACTTCCAAAGATGTCATGTAGCTAGATTAACTCACTGCTAGGATGAGTCACAACTAGAGATGCCTTTTCACCAGAAGAGATGATGTCACAATTCTAACTACTTTAAATTAAATAATACAAATGACCATATTATTTGAGTTAATAAAAATGATTATTTTATGATTATTTTTATTAACTATTGTTATGATACATAAATGTCAATGTCAAAGCTCAGTAAGATGATGTGAAAGATATAGATGACTATTCATCAAATTGAAACACCTTCATGTAGTGATTTATATTCAAATAAGTCTCCCTCATTTTCATGCTCTTAAAGATTAAACATATGATCAAGAGTTTTAATTTATGAATACTAGAAGAATCATCAGTCAAGAGCTTATATGTTGTATTATTATTGAATTTGACCATGAAAGAGTGGAGTCCACTAAACCTAAAGGTCCTTTACTAATTTTAGAACAAAGAGAGCTTTACGATGCTCTATTTTGTTACTAATTTTATAGAAATTGGTAAAATCCTCACCAATCCACATCCAAGGACACTCAAGTATCTGTAAAACTTCATACCATGAAACATTATCTTTTCTAAATCTTATTTCTTGTTTTTTCTTTTACATTAATGTAGTGTTTTGTTTTCTATGTTTATCAAAACACACTGAATCCTAGTCTAGAACTAAAGAATAATTGATATTATCTATCTCTCTATGTCCCTTTTCATTTAATAACCCACAATTTTTGGAAGAGTTCATTTTGTTGTATGGGTTCTTTTCTTCCCACAGTTATTGTGAAAGAGGTCCCTACATGGCCTAGAAAACATGTAAGTTATTGTGTGTATACCTAATCTAGTTTATGGATCAAATTATAGTTATATAATATTATTGGGAGTGGATGACATCCATGTTGAGGGTATTATGTCTTAGATTGAGACTAAACCCCTTGTTTTATTCCATTTTGTTATTTTTTTGTTTCATTATTCTCAAATATTTAAGTTGTATTTCTTTTTAAGGCCCAAAAAATGGGTAATTTGATAGTTAATCTTAAATAATTTTCATATAATTATTTTATTGATTAAAATGATCTCAAAAGTTAAATTAATTTTCATTATTTTTTAATTGAACACTATTCACACATTGAGGAATATTTTAAAATATAAACATTACATTAAACTAATATTTTGATTAACTGTGTGAAGTTGTTTTTAATATAATTTTTTAATGTGAACTCAATTCACCCTCTCTTGACTTAAAAACATTGATCAGTATTTGGTATCAAAGGTATTTTAAAATATATTTTCAACTATGATTTCAGTTATGTTTTAAATATCTTAAATTTATGTTAGTTAAAAATTTATTTCATTAATGGATAACATAAAAGAAGTTTCTGCTACCAATACTACTCTTTATTTTAATTTCATTAACTATGATCTGTTGACAAATTATGTTGAAAATTCATCTTAAAATAATGGGTTTTTATATCTGGATAGTAATTAAAAATAAATATGAATTACCAAAAAAATTATAGTTGCCTAGAGTGATGATACTAAGGCATCTTATAATAATAATTATAAATCCATGAATGCCATGTATTATTATTTTTAAATCAGGGACAATTTATATATTTAACATAAAGAAAAAAACTAATTTTAAATCAATGAAGTTAAATAACCATACTATTAAATATGATACATTTAACATGAAACCTGATGAACATATTTCTAACACGCATGTTAGGTTCACTGAGATAGAGAATACAATGCACTCTTTTGGGAATCCTATTTTTGATAAGGTTCAAGTGATGTGCCTATTGTGGAGATTACCTGAAATATGAAGAGGAGCTTCAATATCTATAAGGGATTCATGTGATATTAATAAGATATCTTACAAGGAGTAGATTTGAATGTTTATAATTTACATGTAAGAACTTAAAGTTAACCGATAAGATAATGATGAAACTAGAAAGAAGTCTGTTGCATTCATGTCTACTACCTCAAAATATAAATAAAGAGGTCAAGATGAAAGTTTATGTGGTGAAGAATGGATAGTTGATAGAGATGAAGAAATGGACCATCTAGACAGAAGGTTTAAAATTATTTACAAGGAAAAAAATTCATTTGAAAACCAATACATAAAAGAAAATATGACAATTGAGGAAATTGGAAGAAGAATTTTAAGAAAGATGACACTTAAAATAAGATCATCTACTATGAATGTTAATTAAAAGGGAATGTCAAAGATGACTATACTAAACTAATATATAAAAATAATATGTTTAAAATGACATGGAATACATGAAATCAATGAAATAAACATAGAGTGATTCTTAATATATCTTAAGTGATTCAGAAACTACCCAAGAGGGAAAATTTGATAGATCTAACATATACTTTATTACAAACACATATGAGGTATCCAATATCTTTCTTGCTTATCTGAGAAATATTTCTCATCATTATGGTGAGGAAAATAATGATGGAAATATTTTAAATGAGGAAATGATTGAATATTGAGACATGTTAGAAGTTACATTCATAGAGCTTAAAGATAACTATAAAATTCTAAATAAAAATTATGCTTTAACTATTAATTTTAAGTATGATCAAACTTTTCAAAAAGGGGAAATGATCAACCATTTAAGGAAAATACTATATTGAAATTTTATAATGAGAAACTGAAAAAGGATTTAAAAAATATTTACTAATGTAAGAAACACTATCACTCAAATATTGGGAAAGAAAACTACACCTAAATATACTACATGTATAGGATATCAACCAGGACAATGGAGAATAGTTAAAAATATTTTCATTCATATTCCAAGGGTTTCTATAAGGTTTTACTCATCTCTAACCAATAAATGTTTTATTTATAAAATTTTACAATATTCTTATAGGAAATCCCTTAAGAAAATATGGGTTCATAAAGCCTTAATTAATAACATTTCTAGACTAAAGAATATTTTATTTACAAAATAATTCTTGGTATAAAACATTTTCTGTAGGGAACTTACTTGAATAGGTATAGTAAGAACCTATAATACATGGATGATGGCTGTTCTAGAAACATTACTAGAGAGTAATCAAGCATAAAAATTCTGATAAAGTTGGATGGTGGACATGTCACTTTTGGTGACAATTCTAAAAGTAAAATCATTGGCCTTGTCCAAGTTGGAAACTCTAACTCAATTTTAATTTCTAAGGTATTATTTTTTGATGGTTTAAATTACAATTTAATTATCATCTCATAGTTATGTGATGATAGTTTTTATTTGAAATATAAAAATTATTCTTGTAGTGTTTTTTATTCTAAAAAATGATATAATATTTATTTCTTTCAGAAATGACATTGTTTGTGTTGTTAATTTGGACTCTTTGTTTTCTAAAAATGTTTCTTATCTAAGTTCTTTAAATAAGGAATTTTTTCTTTGGAATATGAGACTGGTCTATTGTAATATTCAGTCAATTATAAAGCTAACTAGGAAAAGATAAGTCATTGATCTACTTAAACTAGAATTCCCAAATGATAAAGTCTATAACTCACATAAAAAATGGAAATATCAAAATATCTATTTCAAACAAAATAAAGAAGTTTCAACTTCTTAGCCCCAAGATTTGGTTAAAATGGATTTTTTGGACCATATAGAGTTTATCGTTTAAATGGGAATCATTACATCAATGTAATTTTAGATGACTTTTCTAGGTATACTTTGGAATTATTTTCATCTCACATAAGTGAAGCATGCTCTTAATTTTCCAAGTACGATAATTATATATAAAATTTTAGTGGATATATGAATAAAACCTTAAGAAGTGATCATTTACATGAGTTTGAAGTTCAATACTTTGAATCCTTTGGGTTACAAAATAGATATAGTTATAAGTTTCATTCTCCTATGACCCTACAATATAATGGTGTTGTTGAAAGAAGGAATAATAAGATTCAAGAAATTTCCCAAGCTATGATTAATGAGTATGACCTTCCTATTTAATTTTGGGAAGAGGCTATGAATAAAACATCTTATATTATTAATAGAGTCTTAATTAGACATCTATTAAATAAAACCCATTATTAATTTTGTAATATTATAAATCAAAAGCTTAATTACTTTAGAGTTTTTGGTTTCAGTGTCTTTATACATAACACTAAGTATAATATAAAATGTTTCTTCCATGAGTGTTAATTTTCTAGGGATATTCAATAAATACTTATTCCAAAAAAATTAATAAAAGAACCCTGAATATGTAAGAGTATTTCATGTCATGTTTGATGAGATAAATCCAAATGAACCTAAAACCCCATTAGAAAACCTTGAGGATGATTTTCAACTCTGATCAAAAATTTAAAACCTTATGGAACTTCTGTAAAATAAGAAAAAAAATCATCTAGTTCTCTGGAACATTAATAACACAAACCTAAATTCATAGAATACCATGAGATAACTAGACCTAAATTTCAAAGAGTTTTTAGGACTCCTAAATATCATCCTACAGATTTTTTAGTTAGAGACCTTGATAGGGGTACATATACTAGATATGATAATATGTATCAGGTTAAATATCAAGTATTCTTATCAAATATTTAACCTAATAACATCAATTATTAAATTAATGAATAATTTTGGGTGATGGAAATTCAAGAAGAAGATAATTAATTGGAAAGAAATTAATTTTCGTGACTTGTAGTCAGACCTATATACAATCTCACTATATTAATGACATGGGTGTTTCAAAACAAGGTTGATGAATCTAGAACTATAGTAATAAATAAATCTAGGTTGGTTTCACTAGGGTATAATCAAGAAGTTTGTATAGACTATGAGGAAACCTTTTCACCAGTGGATAAACTTGAAGCTATCTGAATGCCACTTGCCTATGTAGCACAATTGGATTTCAAAATATATCAATTGAATGTGAAAAGTGAATTATTAAATGGTTATATAGTTGAGATTTTTTGTTGAAAAATTCAATTGATTTGAAAATCATCATTTTACAAATCATGTTTTCAAAGTAACAAAAGTGTTATATGGTTTAAAACAGGCTCATAGAGCTTGGTGTGATTGGATTATCTCTTTTCAAACTTTGAAAGATTTTTAAAAATGTATATTTAATCCTACAATTTTAATAAAAATAATTTCAAAATATATTTTTGTAGTAAAATTCTATGTTGATGATATTATTTTTTGGATATTTTAAAAATTATTTGTGTACTAATTTTTCTAAATAATAAATAATGAATTTAAAATGATTTCAATGGGAGAACAAAAATTCTGTCTTGGTTTAAATTATTTTAAATTAAAGATTGAATTTTCATAAATAATAGGATTTATAATAAATATATTTTAAAAATTTTTGGTTTGAATAAAATTAAAATCGGTGACACTGTCATGAATACCACCTTCATTTTGGATCTTATTAAAGATAAAAAGTCTATGGATAAATCTAGTTATAGAGTTATGATTGAATGTTCTCTCTACTAAATTGTAGGCTGACATAATATTATGTTTAGTTCTTGTAGGTTTTCTCATTTTCAAGAAAACAATAAATAGTTACATTTAATTTCAATTAAAAGTATTTTAAAATACCTCAAATATACAACCGATTTAAGTTTGTTCTATCCTAGAGGATAATCATTTTACTTAGTGAGTTTTTCATATGCTATTTATTTGTTTTTTTAAGTTATACATAAAAAGTACCTCTTGAAAATGTAATTTTTTTAGAAAGTCTCTAGTATATTGGTGTAGTAAGAAATAAAATTCTACTGCATCATCTACTATTGAATATAAATACATAAGAGAAGGTAGTTGTTGTGCTCAAATTTTATGGATTAAATAAAATCTAATAGACTATGGATATCAATTCAAAAAATTCCCTATAAATTGTAACAACACAAGTGAACCAAATATTTCAAAAATCCTGTGTCTCATTCTAGGATAAATCATGTTGATGTATGACATAACTTTTTTAGGTAATATTTTCCAAAGGGTGATATAACTCTTGAATTTATAGAAACTAAACATTAACATAAATATATTTTAAAAAACATTGAATTAAGAGAGATTGAACTACATCAAGCATGAATTAGGTATGATAAATCTTGATTATATTATTAGTGTTATAAAAGTCACCATTTGATGGGAAACTGTTGGTGATTCATAGTTCGATGAGATTCCATTGGCATGCCACCATTGGATGAGCAACCATTGGAAATTCACCATTGGATGGTCTATTGTTGGAAAGTCACCGTTGGAAGAGATACCATTGGCGAGTCACCATTGGATGATTCCTCAGTCTCTATTTAAAGTGGTTTACCATTAATTAATTTTTTTAGATTCTCATCCAATTTTATTTGTTTCTTTATATTATATTATTTCAAATCCCTAAATGACATATTATGGTTTAATTTTGAATCAAAGTCTCTCTCTCTCAAATGCTGTCACGAACCAACCCGGGTCGACCCTGAATCGGTCACCCGAGCCGGTCCGCGGCAAGTCCCGAGGGGCGTTCCCGATCCCCCCGGGATGGCAACCAGTGCCGGGCATTAAGACTTGATCGTTGGGAACGATTTCAGCCCAAAACAAAAGTAAATAGAACAGAATAAATAAACACTAACAGCGGAACAGAAATAAAAGCCACACAACCACGTACCTCCATGTGACCTCTCAGGTCACCACCCAAATAGAGAGCAACCTCGCTCCAACACTGAGCGACTCAAAACAGGAGACTTGCGACTGAAATGGTAAAAGATAGGCGTGAGCACAAAAGTACTCAGTAGGTGAGCCCCACAACAAATCCCAATGCACCGCCAGTAAATAAAGAATCTACATAATCCAGGTTTGAACTATAATGTATAAAAGTAAGTTTTCACAATGCTTTACTTGAAAATCAAACACGAGACATTTCCCTTATTCTTTTTCGAAAGTCAGTTCCATTTCATTAGTTTTAAACTCATTCTGAAAAGCAAAGTGTTACATTTTCAAATCTAACCCAAAGTGAATTAAGCATTTTCATTTAAAAACCATTTTTTCTCAAAGTCTAACAGTATAGGCTGTGAAATATGACTGAAAGAAAACAAGCAGGGAAAACAAGTGCAAGTAAAGGTAAACAGGTAAGGAAAACCAAGTGCAAGTACAAATAAACCAGAAGTTATCAGTAATAACCATGGGTGATCCTGAACATCCCTAGAAAACCCCTGGACGTACTCGGGTTCAGACTACCTGCCGGCATGGTACTCCATAGTCAATAACCAACTGGCCGCCCTAACAGCCAACCAGTGGCACATCCCTCCTGGCCTGTCTGTAACTCCAGGGGGTACTAACCCGTCTAATCAGGGTTAGCAAGCAACCGTCACTCGATAATCTACAAGACGCCCAGGAACCCGTGGTAGTTTAGTAACACTGTGTAAGTGGGAGACCCTCGCACGCGTGACTCATCTCACCGCACTTGCCAACCCCTTACACGGACATCACTACACGACAACCCTCGAAGGGAAGTCCCCCTGTAGAAATGCCCTCACAAGTACGAAAATATATATATAATCACTTCACATTTGATAAAGTGCCAACCGGGCCGTCATGTCACTTACATTTTGATCATTTAAGACTAAAGCGTTTTTTTAAAAAGGGATGACACACGCCATTTCATTGAAAACCAGAAACGCACTTAGAACATTATTTAAGAAACTCAAATCAGCATCTCAAACCTGAAAGACGTTGGTATCACAAGTAAGAAATCATTTTCCCAGTTCCAAACGCACCCCACTTTTATCAAGAGCCAAACGGGCCTTTAAACACCTTTTGAAAGAATAATATTTCTCAAACAAAATCCAAACCTTTTATCATGCGTCAAAAAGAAACATTTTTCAACAACCAAGAACCACATATAAAGTTTCCAAAAACGAGTTTAAAGGTCATAAGACATTAACTCTAATCAAGGTTCCATGAAAAACACAATTTTCCCTAAACAATACACCTAATAATTTTTCACATCAAAAACATTTCAAAACACAGTTTCACCTTTCATAAAGAACCATTCAGCAATATTACCATGGAAGCCCACAATTGAAACTAAGAAAACACTTTCAACGAAACGCTAGGATTTAAATAGCCTTTATCAGCAGATCACCACACTATAAATAACTACTTAATAATAATACTTTTAAATTTGCTGAAATTCAATAAAAAGACAAGGAATAAATAAATTCTTAATTTAAAGGCGAGTGCAAAGGGGGACCTACCTCAAAGTCCAAGCGCGACGGTAAAATGACCTTGGAACCAAGGCGCGATGACTCGACGTGTGTCCAAAGCCACGTGATAAAGTCCAACACTCTCGAAACTGAGGCGCGGAGACGGCAGAACCTCGGAAACAAGGCGCAGCGATGGCGCCTTGTCGGAAATGCCCTGCGCGGGTCCTAAAACAATAGACCGTTAAACGGTCTCAACGATATTAATAACGGAAAATATTAATAATAATAACAATGTGAAAATAATCGCGGTGATAACAATAATCACAATAATAATTATAACACAACATAATAGTAATAATAGGAACAATACCAATTTAACATAATCATAATATATTAATAATATAATAATGATAATATTATAAAATAATGTTAACATGATAATATTATTAATAATAATATAATGACAATAGCATAATAATAATAATAATCTAATAATAATAATAAGAATATCATAACATAATAATAATAATAAAAATAATACGATAAAATTTAAAATAATAATAATTATATTAGTATTAATAATAATAGTAATAATAACATTAATAATATGTTAATAATCATCATAATAATAATAATGATAATATGAAATGTTAATATCAATAATAATAATCATAAAAATAATAATAATAATAATAATAATAATAAAGTAATATTAACATAATAATAATAATAATAACAAAATAACATTAACATAATAATAATAATAAAGCAATTATAAATATTAACATAATAATAATATAATTATTTACATAATAATAATAGTGATAATAATAATAAAATAATAATAATGATAATCATGACATAAAAATAATAATGTAATTATATTACTATTAATATAATAAAAATGATAAACATTATATAAGATTAACCAAAAAAAAGAAATAAAAAAATAAAAATAAAATTAAAAGCAACTTACAGGAGGGGGAGGGAGTGCGCGCGGGAGGTGGCGGAGCCGGGAGGCCGGGACGGCGGCGAGAGGGTCGCCGGGGTGCTGCGCCTGGGCAGAGCGGGACGACAGGGAGCAGGAGGGGTCGCGACGGGGCTCCGGCTTGGGCGAGGCGGGCGAAGGCCGAGGTACGTGGGAGGCCGGAGCGGGGAAACGAGGCGAGGCCTGGGGCAGGTCGGCGTCGCTGCGCAGGGGGGGTGCCGGGCTGGCCGAGGGCGAGCAGGGGTTCGGGCTAGCCGAGGGCGGATGTGGAGGGCCGGCGGAGGCCGGGACAGGGGGGAGCGAGCAGGGAGGGCGGCGTCGGAGGAGGTGGTGCGGGTCGGCCGAACCAGTAGGAGGCCGGAGGTGCGGAGCAAGGCCGGGACGAGGCGAGGCGGAGGTCCGGAGGGGGAGCGGAACGGTGGGCTGTTCGCCGGCGGTCGGGTGAGGCGGGACGGCGACGAGGGTGCAGGGGAGAGGGCGCGCAGGGGATTCGGGAGCCGGACGGAGGTGCGGGAGAGCAGGGGGGCGGCGCGGCCGCTGGGCGTGGCGAAGGCGGGAGTGCAGGAACCGGCGCGGTGCGGCTTCGGACGCAGGAGGCAGGGCGGAGCAGCGGGGGTTCGCGGGTGAAGCGGGGCGAACCGGGACGGGGTGGAGGCCGGGAGCGGCGAGCTCGGGTGCAGGGAGGAGCCGGGGGTCCAGGTTGCAACAAAGCGGAGCGCCGGAACGGGGGTGGCGACACCGGGACGGGGAGCAGGGCTGGGGGTGAGCGGGAGCCGGCGAGGCGGAGGAGGCCGGGACAGGCGACGGGGAAGCGGGAGCCGGCGCCGGAGAAGGGGAGGCCGGAACTGGGTGCGGAGCAGCGGAGGGAGTCGAGCGGGACGGCTTGCAGGCGCGGTGAAGGGGGTCGCCGCCGGACAGGGGATACCAGAGGAAGGGCAGGGTTCGGGACGCCGGACTTCGGCGGCTGGACGGGAACGCGGCGAGGAAGCCGGGGCGAGCAGGAGGGGGAGGTCGGGTTGAGGCGGCGGGCTGCTGCTGGGTGAGGCGAAGGCGGAGGAAGGCTGGAGGGAGGGAGAGGTGAGGGTGGCGGCGGAGAGGGACGGGATTGGGGTTAGGCTAGGGGTAGGGGTAGGTTTATATATATATATATATATATGTGATAAAAATAATAATTATAATTATAGTAATAATAATAAAACATATAATCTTAATAACAATAAAACTTATATAATAAAAATAAAACTTATAATAATAAAAATAATAAAATGTTGTGATAATAATAATCGCTTTATAATAATAAGAACAAACCTTCATAATAATCTTAATAATACTTTATAATAATAATCATAACAATAAAATAATTAAAGTAAATAAAAGTTAGTTAACTATAATAATAACGCAACTCAAATAATAATAATAATAAAAGGTCAAATGTAAAAACTTTAATATTTAAAACGCCGGGTGGACACATCGTCCCCCGGGCCGAACGCACGACCATCGCTAGCGATGCGATGACCGCGCACCGGCGCAAAACCACCAATCACAATTAATCTTCGAAAAATTTAAACCGGGACCAAGAAAAGAGAAAAATTACGGACGTCCGCGGTCGGGGTGTGACAATTCTCCCCACCACAGACACTTTCTGCCCCCAGAAAGTCACCAGGCCGCAAGTCAACTAAAAACCAAGCCTATGCCCAAACATAACTAAAGGAACCAGAGAGGATTGAGAATCTCGGGGATGACCTTACTCAGCATAGGTCACACCCGACCGATTCAAGATAGAACTGGGGTCCGAGATTGAGGGGAGAACACGAAGGGGTTCTCCCCACCACAAGAGCTTAACTAGTGCAGAAAAGATGACCATTTAAATAGAAAACCCCGGGAAGGGGGGGTCGACGCGGGAACTCCCAACCAATTCGAACCAACTCCTATAGCACGATTAAAACAACACTTCCGTCAAGACATTAAATCCTCGACCAGAGTCAACAACCTTCAACACCAGGGAAACCTATAGAAAAACATTTAACCGACATCAAAATGGAGACATGATCCACCGTAGTCCACAAAACATAACCACATCGACAACATAACTAAAACGAGGTCAACCCACACGAGAGTCAAACACACTTTTAAGAAGGACACACGATTCAGAATATCACCTCCACACGACAAGTCTGCTTAGATTATCATAGAACCAGTCCATCAAAAAAAACTACGCATTTACAATGCTGTTGAAACTTCAGTAGCAGGAAAACAAGTATGGAAGAGGTTTCTAATTGCTTCACCGTCAACACGGAAGACAGAACTTGGACCAAGGCTTCACAACCCCGGGAACTCCTGACTGTGCGCGAGCTTCACCCCGAGACTTGTGGCTGGGGCTCTGATGGCTGAAGCATCTTCTACCTCACAGTCAGGTACTGACGTTATCCCATCACGACGTCCTCTTTAAGCGACGCTTCCGACAAAACTTCTCCAGATGACGCAGACAACCGCATCGATGACACGTCTTCTGAGGGTTGCGACAAGACGGCCTTAAATGGCCGAAACGACCACACTGAAAGCACATCATCGAACGATCTGATGAACTGGAAACTGGAACCAAAAAGGATAACTCCTTAGGGACAGGTATCTCTGGCGCCTCTTCCTCACCAGAGGGGGAACTCTTACGAACAACAACAGGGGACACTGAAGTATTAACCACCCGCACACCGGAAACCAACTCAGCCAAGAATGCTTCCTCTACGAGCTTCTCGAAACAAGGGTATTTAGAAGGGAGGACTCGCTCCTTGATCTCTGGACGAAGACCCCCAGTTAAAAGAGAGGCCTTCATGAGGTCATGCGACGCTACCTCTGAGGAAAAGGGAATCAGTTCCTTGAAATGGTCAACATATGCCTTCAGCATCCGTTGACCTTGTTGAATATGCACTAGCTCTCTCTTTTTCTCTAGCTTCTCTTCCTCGGGTACAAACCATTGGATGAAAACTATTTTAAAGACATCCCACGTCATTTCACCTTGCGTTGACGGTGGGGTAACCATCTTCCACTGGTCCAGAGCTGGACCCTCAAACAACTCCATAATTGCACGGACCTTAACACTATCGGGAGTTCCCAATATTCTAAAGACACGTTCCACTTCCTCGAGCCATTTCACTGCCTCTAACGGACCCTGATCACCATGGAGAATAGGCAAAGTCTAAGGAGGACCAAAAACTGGGCATGACATATCCGAATCCTTAGAGACCTTTCTGGGCGGCATTTCTTGAGCGATATATAAAACTCAAAGCCAAAACCAACATCAAATCGAAGCAACATCGATAAAAGCGTCTTCATCAAAAACAGTCAGCTCAAGGACCCAACAAATACAACACAACCCAAAACAAAATCTCCTCTTTAAAATTCCCTTTTCATTTTTGATTTCAAAACCACCCTTTTTCAAGATCACTTTCCAAAAACCAATCCACTTTCAAACCAAAACTTTCCAAAACCGTTTCCCATTTAAAACCAATTTAGAAAACAAGATCAAGCCCTTAATTTCAAATACACACCCAGGTAATCTCATGAACCGTTGCACATGTCCTTATCCACATTCCATTCATACGTGCATCAACACACACTTTCCTTGCATTCTCACACATGTGCAAACGTTCATAAAGAGGACCTGGGTTTTCATCCTGAACCATCCTTAATCAATTTCAAGCAAACAACAGATTTCCAAATCAAGAGATTTCAGTTTCAAAACTCATTTCATATATTTAAAGTCCTTTAAAAGAAACCAGTCAAATTTTCAAAAACCCTCTTTTTTTTCATTTCCAACTACGCACTCACACAGACCAAAACAAAAACAACATCCAAATTTGCATCAACCACTGAAATGAGGGACTAGTAGTCACGCTCAACCTGGCGACATGGTAGTGGGCCATGTCCTAAGTCAGCGTCGACCACTAGGAGGAATTCAAACCACGTACTCGGACTCCACATGGGTCACTACTCCATGTGAAATCACGACGTAACGTCGGCTTGCCTCCATTGTCATCTCTCAATCCAAGACAAACCAGAAAAGACAAGGACACAATTCCCGAACTACCCCTGGTAACTCGAGGATCAGTGCGAGCAAGAGTTCGCGACGCCCTTCCCGCACCTACCCTTCGAGTTCCGACAGTCCTAATCTCCTTCTACCGGACAACCCAAATAACAAGAACCACCTCTGATACCATTTTGTCACAAACCAACCCGGGTCGACCCTAAACCGGTCACCCGAGCCGGTCCGCGGCAAGTCCCGAGGGGCGTTCCCGATCCCCCCGGGATGGCAACCAGTGCCGGGCATTAAGACTTGATCGTTGGGAACGATTTCAGCCCAAAACAAAAGTAAATAGAACAGAATAAATAAACACTAACAGCGGAACAGAAATAAAAGCCACACAACCACGTACCTCCATGTGACCTCTCAGGTCACCACCCAAATAGAGAGCAACCTCGCTCCAACACTGAGCGACTCAAAACAGGAGACTTGCGACTGAAATGGTAAAAGATAGGCGTGAGCACAAAAGTACTCAGTAGGTGATCCCCACAACAAATCCCAATGCACCGCCAGTAAATAAAGAATCTACATAATCCAGGTTTGAACTATAATGTATAAAAGTAAGTTTTCACAATGCTTTACTTGAAAATCAAACACGAGACATTTCCCTTATTCTTTTTCGAAAGTCAGTTCCATTTCATTAGTTTTAAACTCATTCTGAAAAGCAAAGTGTTACATTTTCAAATCTAACCCAAAGCGAATTAAGCATTTTCATTTAAAAACCATTTTTTCTCAAAGTCTAACAGTATAGGCTGTGAAATATGACTGAAAGAAAACAAGCAGGGAAAACAAGTGCAAGTAAAGGTAAACAGGTAAGGAAAACCAAGTGCAAGTACAAATAAACCAGAAGTTATCAGTAATAACCATGGGTGATCCTGAACATCCCTAGAAAACCCCTGGACGTACTCGGGTTCAGACTACCTGCCGGCATGGTACTCCATAGTCAATAACCAACTGGCCGCCCTAACAGCCAACCGGTGGCACATCCCTCCTGGCCTGTCTGTAACTCCAGGGGGTACTAACCCGTCTAATCAGGGTTAGCAAGCAACCGTCACTCGATAATCTACAAGACGCCCAGGAACCCGTGGTAGTTTAGTAACACTGTGTAAGTGGGAGACCCTCGCACGCGTGACTCATCTCACCGCACTTGCCAACCCCTTACACGGACATCACTACACGACAACCCTCGAAGGGAAGTCCCCCTGTAGAAATGCCCTCACAAGTACGAAAATATATATATAATCACTTCACATTTGATAAAGTGCCAACCGGGCCGTCATGTCACTTACATTTTGATCATTTAAGACTAAAGCGTTTTTTTAAAAAGGGATGACACACGCCATTTCATTGAAAACCAGAAACGCACTTAGAACATTATTTAAGAAACTCAAATCAGCATCTCAAACCTGAAAGACGTTGGTATCACAAGTAACAAAATCATTTTCCCAGTTCCAAACGCACCCCACTTTTATCAAGAGCCAAACGGGCCTTTAAACACCTTTTGAAAGAATAATATTTCTCAAACAAAATCCAAACCTTTTATCATGCGTCAAAAAGAAACATTTTTCAACAACCAAGAACCACATATAAAGTTTCCAAAAACGAGTTTAAAGGTCATAAGACATTAACTCTAATCAAGGTTCCATGAAAAACACAATTTTCCCTAAACAATACACCTACTAATTTTTCACATCAAAAACATTTCAAAACACAGTTTCACCTTTCATAAAGAACCATTCAGCAATATTACCATGGAAGCCCACAATTGAAACTAAGAAAACACTTTCAACGAAACGCTAGGATTTAAATAGCCTTTATCAGCAGATCACCACACTATAAATAACTACTTAATAATAATACTTTTAAATTTGCTGAAATTCAATAAAAAGACAAGGAATAAATAAATTCTTAATTTAAAGGCGAGTGCAAAGGGGGACCTACCTCAAAGTCCAAGCGCGACGGTAAAATGACCTTGGAACCAAGGCGCGATGACTCGACGTGTGTCCAAAGCCACGTGATAAAGTCCAACACTCTCGAAACTGAGGCGCGGAGACGGCAGAACCTCGGAAACAAGGCGCAGCGATGGCGCCTTGTCGGAAACGCCCTGCGCGGGTCCTAAAACAATAGACCGTTAAACGGTCTCAACGATATTAATAACGGAAAATATTAATAATAATAACAATGTGAAAATAATCGCGGTGATAACAATAATCACAATAATAATTATAACACAACATAATAGTAATAATAGGAACAATACCAATTTAACATAATCATAATATATTAATAATATAATAATGATAATATTATAAAATAATGTTAACATGATAATATTATTAATAATAATATAATGACAATAGCATAATAATAATAATAATCTAATAATAATAATAAGAATATCATAACATAATAATAATAATAAAAATAATACGATAAAAATTAAAATAATAATAATTATATTAGTATTAATAATAATAGTAATAATAACATTAATAATATGTTAATAATCATCATAATAATAATAATGATAATATGAAATGTTAATATCAATAATAATAATCATAAAAATAATAATAATAATAATAATAATAAAGTAATATTAACATAATAATAATAATAATAACAAAATAACATTAACATAATAATAATAATAAAGCAATTATAAATATTAACATAATAATAATATAATTATTTACATAATAATAATAGTGATAATAATAATAAAATAATAATAATGATAATCATGACATAAAAATAATAATGTAATTATATTACTATTAATATAATAAAAATGATAAACATTATATAAGATTAACCAAAAAAAAGAAATAAAAAAATAAAAATAAAATTAAAAGCAACTTACAGGAGGGGGAGGGAGTGCGCGCGGGAGGTGGCGGAGCCGGGAGGCCGGGACGGCGGCGAGAGGGTCGCCGGGGTGCTGCGCCTGGGCAGAGCGGGACGACAGGGAGCAGGAGGGGTCGCGACGGGGCTCCGGCTTGGGCGAGGCGGGCGAAGGCCGAGGTACGTGGGAGGCCGGAGCGGGGAAACGAGGCGAGGCCTGGGGCAGGTCGGCGTCGCTGCGCAGGGGGGGTGCCGGGCTGGCCGAGGGCGAGCAGGGGTTCGGGCTAGCCGAGGGCGGATGTGGAGGGCCGGCGGAGGCCGGGACAGGGGGGAGCGAGCAGGGAGGGCGGCGTCGGAGGAGGTGGTGCGGGTCGGCCGAACCAGTAGGAGGCCGGAGGTGCGGAGCAAGGCCGGGACGAGGCGAGGCGGAGGTCCGGAGGGGGAGCGGAACGGTGGGCTGTTCGCCGGCGGTCGGGTGAGGCGGGACGGCGACGAGGGTGCAGGGGAGAGGGCGCGCAGGGGATTCGGGAGCCGGACGGAGGTGCGAGAGAGCAGGGGGGCGGCGCGGCCGCTGGGCATGGCGAAGGCGGGAGTGCAGGAACCGGCGCGGTGCGGCTTCGGACGCAGGAGGCAGGGCGGAGCAGCGGGGGTTCGCGGGTGAAGCGGGGCGAGCCGGGACGGGGTGGAGGCCGGGAGCGGCGAGCTCGGGTGCAGGGATGAGCCGGGGGTCCAGGGTGCAACAAAGCGGAGCGCCGGAACGGGGTGGCGACACCGGGACGGGGAGCAGGGCTGGGGGTGAGCGGGAGCCGGCAAGGCGGAGGAGGCCGGGACAGGCGACGGGGAAGCGGGAGCCGGCGCCGGAGAAGGGGAGGCCGGAACTGGGTGCGGAGCAGCGGAGGGAGTCGAGCGGGACGGCTTGCAGGCGCGGTGAAGGGGGTCGCCGCCGGACAGGGGATACCGGAGGAAGGGCAGGGTTCGGGACGCCGGACTTCGGCGGCTGGACGGGAACGCGGCGAGGAAGCCGGGGCGAGCAGGAGGGGGAGGTCGGGTTGAGGCGGCGGGCTGCTGCTGGGTGAGGCGAAGGCGGAGGAAGGCTGGAGGGAGAGAGAGGTGAGGGTGGCGGCGGAGAGGGACGGGATTAGGGTTAGGCTAGGGGTAGGGGTAGGTTTATATATATATATATATGTGTGATAAAAATAATAATTATAATTATAGTAATAATAATAAAACATATAATCTTAATAACAATAAAACTTATATAATAAAAATAAAACTTATAATAATAAAAATAATAAAATGTTGTGATAATAATAATCGCTTTATAATAATAAGAACAAACCTTCATAATAATCTTAATAATACTTTATAATAATAATCATAACAATAAAATAATTAAAGTAAATAAAAGTTAGTTAACTATAATAATAACGCAACTCAAATAATAATAATAATAAAAGGTCAAATGTAAAAACTTTAATATTTAAAACGCCGGGTGGACACATCGTCCCCCGGGCCGAACGCACGACCATCGCTAGCGATGCGATGACCGCGCACCGGCGCGAAACCACCAATCACAATTAATCTTCGAAAAATTTAAACCGGGACCAAGAAAAGAGAAAAATTACGGACGTCCGCGGTCGGGGTGTGACAAATGCCTACTCCCAAAATGCTTCACCTTACTTCTCACACAACCTTCATCCATCATGCGTTCTTGAATCTCATTCATCCCAGAAAAATGGTATGAGTTAAGAACTCTACTGAGTCATATCCTAAGGAATATCAAATGGCTAAGAGATCAAAAGGATACTCGTTCCATGATTCTGTAGAACCGTGGAACCCAAACTTGAAAAATCATATATTAGTTGTCGAAAAGTATGTGGATGTGATGTTTTTATTTATAAAATATCATTAGTGCTAATGTTTATTTAAGTACTAGGATTGGTATATTGGGTCTCTCAAAATGTTTTAACCTTCTATCCTAGTTTGGTTCAACAGTTCCATTAGTATTCCAAGTTTAGCATTGGGATGAAGAAAGATCTAATTTGATGTATGATTGATAGTAAAATATCACTTTTTATTTAATGGAATGGGAAATATGTTTGAATGTGACACATCAAGGAGTGTTTTAAGATTATAAAGGTATGATCCCCAGTGATAGGGAATCATTCAGGTATAAGGATGCTCTAATTTATGGTATTGGAGATAGAACTCTGACATGACCAACTACTTCTTAGTTGGGTGGGGAATGAATACTTATATTTAAGTTTGTTAAACATATTTTATGTCATAAGAAAGTTGACGCCAATAATTTGAAATATCGAGATGTGTACCATGTGTTCCTCATGAAAAAAGGGGAAAATATCTATCTATGTATATTCCTTATGGTATATATGATGGAGATGTGAAAGTCTTCCTCAAAATATTATTCTTTGATTAATCCTTATATGATTTAATCTCTATTGGAAAAAAGATTTTTATTGAAGGAGATAAAGAAGATGATGTTAAATATAAAGTTTTACGGTTGAATAAAGTTATTTGTAAAAGGATGAGGGTGAGATGGAACCCTTGGTTGAATAAGTTGGTTGAAGATAATGAAAATATATATGAATATTTTAATCCAACAAACCATCCTACCATACCTAAGGATTTAGATAATCCTGACACAAATCTAGATGAAAAGTTGAGTATTCTAATGAATAGCAAGAAGAATTGGAAGCTGCTGCTAAAAAGGAAATTTCTACCTCAATGGAAGAGGGTAGTGACCAGGACATACCAAAGAAACCTGATATGAATTTTATACCTGTTATTCCATTTACCTATCTCCCTTCTAGATAATTATTTATGTGAAATGGAATGGGTGATGCTGAGATAAAATCTTTAGGTGTTGATAATTTTAGAATATTCACTTTTAAATCTACTAAATATGATGTGGAATTTTCTAATTAGGAAAGTGAAAAAGGTTTAATTAATGATGGTAATGTAAATGGTAAGAATGAAGATGATGATGAGAAAAGTAGTGATGGTGGATGATATAATCATGATGGTTTTGATGGTTATGAGAGAATCCAATTCCATAATACATCCTCTACTGGCCGGGTTGCTTTACTTGAACCTTTGGATAAACCTAGTTCTTCTAGATCTGGGCCTTTGGAGATATTTGTTCTAGAGAACCTTATTGATGATGCCGCTTTCTCTATAGAAGAGACCTGAGTGCCTATTGAGGGGGATCAACCCCCTTTTTTGTTGGATTTAATAATGATCATACTGAATGAAAGAAATTACTAGGTTATATTAATCATGGTTTGGACTATTTAGAGTCCATATATGTTGATGGTAAAGTTGTTGAATAGAATGGTGATGCTCATATATGTGGTGAAGTATCCTCTAAGGGGGATACTTTCCTCTATTACAAGATTCTTGGTTTAGAATATATTGTGTCTGATAATGATGAGGCTATTCCACCGAAGGATGGTGGAACTAATATTTCTTCTAGAGATGGGATAGACCCAAATGGAACTCTGGTTGGGATTCAATCATTCCATTCAGATGCACCTCCTTCCAGCTCTAAGACTGCAGAGGCTGTTGTACCCAGTATTAAGAAACCTATTTCACATGTTCCTTAAGATTCTTTTTTCTGAATAGATCTTTATACCTTAAAAGGTATTTTTCTTGATGATTTTAGTAGGCTTTTGAGGTCTCAATAATTTTTTGTCAGTCATTTGATATGAGATAATTGTTTTATCCCATAGTTTTTCATATTTATCCAAATATGAATTATCACATCCAGGAAGTGAAAATAGAGAATAGATGGTTATCCAGTGAGATAGAGTCTATGAGGTCAGTTATGGAGGAAATGAGAGCCTCTTTTTCTTCCCTCCAAGCTACTATTATGGTGAGGTTAGAGAGTTTACCATTAGTGGCTTCTACATCTTCTTCTACACCTTCCTTAGTTTCCATTAACGTAAAGTTGGTTTAGTATAAAATTTGAGAGGATATTCATGCTTATTTTAGTAATATTAATGATACTCACCTATAATAACTTGGAAAAATTATTCAGAATGGCGAGTGCATATAAAAAACTGGTACATGAATGTTTAAATAAATCCCTAAGTGATTGGAAAAGCACTATAAAGGCCATGAAATATTACCATTCCAGGGTGTGTACCAAACATGAATTGAATACTCATTTAATCTTTTTCACTAAGAGACATAGGATACCACCAATCAATAAGTCACTTGAGGAGAACGCCCACATGTTTAATGTTTGGTAACTTCTGCTTAAGTTGTTTATGGAGGATAAGAAAGAATTTTTTTAGTGCTATAAAGGGAGTGGGAAATATTATCATGGATTTCTTTTCAATATTATGAATCCATTTCTATATGTATTCGAAACTATAGTGGTTGTTAGAGAGGTGATTTCCATGAAATCCTTCATATCGTCTCCTTTCTTAAACCATTTTCCTCCACAATACCAAGCATTCAACATGACTTACAGGGAATCTGTCCAGCATATCAGAATAATAATTATAAAAGAGATTCATAATACTTATATACCATTAGTATGTATAGATATTTCCACAACACCCTCATCCTATACCTCTATCCCACCTAATTTTGATAAGTTAAATGTCTCTACTGGTCTTGCCTCTAGAGCTATAAGTGACTCAGATTGACATTAGTCTTTAATAGATATTTTTATTTTATTTTTATCTTTGGAAAGTAATATCATAAATTTTTATACTTAATGAAATATATCTCTTATCCTATATCTATTTGGTTGGTTTTCCTTTGATAAATATTTATAACTTTTTTATTATGTTACTTGTGATACTAAAAAAATTTACATACATGTTATTATTTGTTTTTCTTTATAATCCCATATTTATATTTATTATTTCTTATTTTACCTTTTTAGAAATCCCAAAATGGGGATAAAGTTGGATGATAGAATTTTCACTATTATTTGAATTTTTTTATTTATCATTGATAAGTTACCTTTGATACCTCATTTATCTATTATTTTTTATTTCCATTTTCTAATTATTTCCTTGATACCATTTTTATTTGGAATCATCCATTGATATCATCCTTATTTTTTCTTTGATACCATTATTTGGGTGTGATTTTCTATACCTTTTACAAAATTAATTACATTAATAATTGGTACTATACTTCTCTTCTGATATCTACTTTTTTGGATGTTATTATTTAATACATTTTTTTTATATAAATTTTATCCTATAAAATCACATTTATTTGATACAATATCTTTGATACCACTTTTGTTTTTATCTCACATTTTATATTTGAAATTTTAAGTATACTATTATTATTTAAATCCATTTTATTATATCTTAGTTTATCATATACATGGTTTATAAAAATTCCCTGATTTTTTATCATCAGAAAAGGTGGGACAGTTTGAACCTCTATATTTTAATGCCCACAAATCATGTTTATTATGTTTCTAGTTACTTTACTATTTTATGATATCATTTTATAATATAATTAAATCTAATGAAAAATTGGATAAGTGTTTGGTTGAGTCACCTTTAGTTAAAAATTACTCACGGAAAGACATGAATCACCTCTATAATGAGTCACCATTAGTTCAAATGTATCACTATTAGTAAAAATGTATCACTGCTAGAATGTCTAACCACCAGAGTTGAGCTGCCACCATAAATCTCTCACAGTTAGTATAAATATCTCACTGCCAGAATATCTAACGACTAGAGTTGAGCCTCTCTAGAATTGTATTGTTGTCATACATGAATCAGTATTAGTTCAAATAAGTCACCTCTAGATGTGATACTGCTATACTTGAGTGACTGCCATATGAGTCCCTGCCATACTGACTCACCACTATAGATGTCTTTCTGTAAGACTGACTTATCACCGAGATGAGTCACCTCTATATATGTATTACTATCAAAAGAGATACTATCACTATTTGGGTTTCACTAAATTAAATACTACCAAAGATATATTTTACGAGTAAATGAAAATGGTTCTTTAATTATCATTTTCTTAACTGTCATAGGGATGCTTTAAAGTAAATTTCAGAGCTTAGTATGAGAATGCAGAAAATATAGAGGATTATTTTTCAACCTGACACTCCTTCATTCCATGATTTATATTCAAATAAGTCTCCCTCATACACATGTGTTGAAAGTGTAAACATATTTTCAAGATTGATACTTACTAAATAATATAAGGATCATCACTCGAGATATTACATGTTGTATACTTACATTCATTTGACTATGAATGAGTGGAGTATATTAAACATCCAAATCATTTCTTATAGTCAGAACAAAGAGAGATTTATGATTCTCTGTATTACTAAGAATTTTATAGAAATATCTTGATCTCCTCACCAATCCATATATGAGGACACTCAATTATATGGAGCACCTCAGACCAAGCAGTATTACCTTTTATATATCTTGTTGCATTCTATTTCTTTTTTTTTCTTTTACATTCAAGTAGTGTGTTGTTTTATCTATTTATCAAAACACACTAACTCATGTGCTGGAATCAAAGAATACTTGATATTACCTCTCTCTCATTAAATATTCTTACACATTAGGTTTGTGGAAGATGTCCTTGTGTGGTCTGGATAGATTGTAATTTATTGTGTGTATAATTGATCTAGGTTGTGGATCAGATTATAGTAATATAATCTACTTGAAAGAGGTTTATTTATAGGTGTAGGGTATTTGGTTTTGTCTTGAAACTTAACCTCTTATTTTATTAAATTGTGTAATTTTTTTGTTTCAAACTTTTAAAATATTTAAACTATATTTGTTTTTAATCTCCAAAAAAAACTAGTACTTTGATTGTTAATATTTATTAGTGTTTATATAAGTATTTTATTTATTAAATTGATTTCAAAAGTTAAATTGATTTAAAAAGTTAAATTGATTCCAAAAGTTAAATTAATATTAATTTTGTTTTAACTAAGCACTAATCAAGATTTTATGAATCATTTAAAAGACGAAAATTACATTAAATAACTCTTCTGATTTAATGGATGAACTAATTTTTAATAGAATATTTTTTTGGGAACTCAATTGACACTCCTCTTGAGTTAATCACTATAACCAACAAAATTATATAATCATAGTGGAACTTAGTATAGGTAACTTAGTGACCTTTTAGTAGAGAGAACCTATTAGAAAATTAGGTTATATCCATGATCCAAAAGTATGGGAATGTTTCAGAAGATCATGGATACAACTTATAAACATGACCACAATAATCATGGAACTGCTTTTTATGGAAATAGATACCAGATAGAAGCCATTGATTCCATCCATAACTATACAGTTATAGCCACAATATAATTCTCATTATATAAATTGTATAACCACTATAGATTTAGTGTCATAAGCACTACTTATTGAAATAAATGTAGTTTCATGGTGGTTACACCAAACTTTATATATATAGCCACAATGGGCCTACTAATACTTATAGAAATGTGATCTAACTATGGCTATAGAATACCCAAATTTTCTTATAAAAAATATTCTTTCAAACAAAAAATGCAACCAAATATCAAAACATAAGTATCAATGAAAAAATATATCAAAAAATACATAATAAATCAAAATTCAATCATTATAAACCAAAAATATAGATAAAATAAATTTTTTTTCTAAAAATCAATATCAATGTGGAATGATCCCTCCCTACCACCACAAAAACTCTCCCCATTAACATGTTATACTAAAAAACCACCATTATCTCTCAAATATTCACAGTTATCATCACTATAGGAGTATAATAATCATCAAAACCTAAATAATTAGTAGGATCATAATAACCCTCATAAATAGTTCACATCATTCTCATTAATAAATCATCAATTTTCCACCACACCCTCTGGTATATGTTAATAATAAAGGGAATACATGGATTTCATGATATTTTCATTGACCATCATTTAGATTTCATATTATTCTCATATTTATTTTTCAATTGCCACATTTATATATTCCTCTATAACTGGACTAGATCACTATCCCAATAATTATTGCAAGAATACTTTTATTTAGATGGTAAAATCTTCTTCCCTAGATTCCAACACACCATACCTCAATGTGCATCCAATAATACCTACTGAAAATGATTATTTGGGCCTAAATCATTTGTTTTAGGGCTCTATTGAATTTCATTAAGGAATATATTATATTAATCAAAATGATAAAATAATGAAAATAATAAAATTTAATCAAAATAAGTAAAATAGAAATATATTTACAATTGTTTCTTGGGGTGTAAGAAATTACTACACTTCTTTCAATATTTTTCCTTATTATATTAAACACGTTAGAGGGAGAAAAAAATCCTCAATATTTAATTTTTTTTTGAGAATACGTAGAGTAAAATAATCAATATATAATTTAACTTGATAAACTAAAAAAATTAGGTGGTATGTCTCAATTATTAATTTAATATAAAATATAAATGTCATTAAATGGTATAATTCTATGATTGTGTTGTATTCTTTTAAAGTCATATCATGTGATTGTAGTTTGGTTATAGTCATTTTAGGTTAGATATATTTGATCTCATTTTATTTTGGTCTGGTCAAAGTGGTTTTTAATGATTAAGGATATATTGGGTTATATCAGGTTAGCTTGGTTTTAATCCATGTTTCCCCTTTTAGTTTTACTGATTACATTTTTTAGTTCAATTAGTTTATGTTTGGTTCAATTAAATTAGGTTACAGTTAATAAATTCAATTTTTATTTATGACATACCATTTCATTAGGTTTGGATTATTTTTTTCAACTAAATTTATTTTTGTTTGTTCTATATTGGATTTATTTAATTTTATTCAGTTATATTTGGTTAGGACTTTTCATTTCAATTTGATTTTGATTTTTCAACCCTAATATAATTCAGTTTGGTATATTTTAATTGATATTTATCATATTAGTTTAGGTTCTATTTTAATTATTTTAATTCAATTCAACTAATTTTTTTACTATGTTTTTTCCTATTTTTTCTCTTTTGGTTGGATCATGTTTAAACTAGTACAGTTAGGTTTATTCTATTTATTTTGGTTCACTTCAATAAAAGTTGTGTAACACCCTAGGATTATAGAATTTATTTAAATATTATGTTTAATAACTTTTGATACAAACAACATTAAACTAAAATTAACCATGATATGTTTATTATAATAAAACAGTGTAATGAATGATAAAAACTAATACATTATGAGGTTTTCAATATGAAATAACATGAAAAAAAGTACAAGTGAAGAAAATGTACATATATATAAAAATATCACAGACATAAAATCCATATCCTTATGGTTCTTAGTTAATATTTTCACCCCAACTGCAACTATGTAAGTAATTTAAATCATTAGGAATACAATAGACATGAAGAGAGAGAAGAAAATAAATAAATTTTTGTGAATCATATAAGGATATATATAAGAATGTAATATGAAGATTATTTATATAGACAATGGGAACAAAACCATAGAATATATACATGTTATATAAATATCTATTATAATTATTTAAATATATTTGTTTTCAAAATAAATCTAAAATTGAATGAAGATGAAAAATATCTTTTCAATTAAACTATTTTTAAGTGCACAATACATTTTATATCTTAATAGATCAAATTTATCACAATTGAAAAAAAATTATAATAAGAAAATTAGATTATATATTCAATATTATAATTTAATTTTCATTTAATTATGTTTATTAGTAAAGTAATGAAAATAATATCATTTTATGCATCAAAAATACATTTTCTTAAAAAAAATAGTTTTTATTGCACTTTCTGCCTGAATATTATAATTAATTTAGAAATTTTTAAAAATTTAATTTTATAAAATATATATAATTTTTTAAATTATCATATCAAAATTATCTGAAGTAAAATTTTTTAGATTTTTATCAAAAGATTAATTTTTCATTGAATTCTGAAAAATACCAATTTTATTGAAAACTTTCTTTTTAGTTTCAAGAATTTAAAAAGTTAAATTTTGTTTTAAAATGGATTAAAATTAAAATTAGTTCATTTATATTATTAATAATAGAAATAATGTCATTTTAATCAATTTTATTCTAGATTTAAATATATATTTTTATACTTATGAAGAGATTTTTTTAGAAAACTTCATTTCCTCCCATTTTACATGTTTATTTTAAAATTAAAATTTTCCAATTCAGTAAATTAAATTTGATAGAATAGATTCCATATATTTAATGATCGTAATTAATATTATTTAATCAGTTAAACTTATTTTTTTTATAATTAATAGTAAAAATATGTTACCAGAGATAATGTTATAACTAGTTTACTAGGTGTTAAACTAAAGTGACAAGGGTTAAATGACCTAAAAACATTTATAAATCATAATTTATAGACATATTTAGATCATATATCATATAATATTGATAATTTTTCCATTTTTGATCCATGTTTCTTGAGTAATACCTTAACATATTTTAATCTTTTCAAAAATACCAAGTGAGTCATCTACAACACTTTTAAAAGGACACACCATATCCTCTCCTATTCACACATAAAGTCCAATTTTTTATTCAATAACTATCCAAATACATTCATAAAATATCTCCCCTTGTTTTATATGTATTATTTAGGGTAACATCAACCTTATAAGGATTAATGTTTAAAACAATTGTGGTTATTCGAAGAACATGTATAACTTTTAACTGAATTCATTAGTATTATTTCTTCTTCTACTTCATTCAAATAATATGATAACCATTTTTATATAATAAAATAATTATATACCATATAAAAATATATTATTATATTTAATAATTAATCTTAATCCATATCCTCTTCCATCAAATAGGAAATGAAACTGTTATTTGTGTGTACGACAGACTACCACCTCGTGAACTAACATAATTCATTTTCCATCACCACCTCTCAAATATGGTAATAGTGATGGATTTAATGTATATATATGATATTTATTACATAATTATAATTTTTTAATGTTTATATAACATCTATTTTCTTACCTTTTCATCTATTTAAAAATAATAACATCATTCGTGTGTATGGGTGGATTACCACCTCCTTGAAGTACTGTGATTTGATTTCTAATCACTGCCTCACATGGATGGTTTATCTAACTGTATTTAAAGATATAAAATTATATTTATTATATAATCATAATTATATAAGTATAAAATTATACTTACCTTATTTCCCTCATGTTCATTAGAAAATGGAAACGTTACTCATGCATATGCACTTCCTATTATCTTCATGATTATAACATAATTCATTTTCATATCTATATACCTTATTTATTTTTAAATGTATATTTAATGTTTAAAAATGATAATTATGACATAACTAAAATTTTTAAAAACATAAAATCATTACCCTTTTGAAAAAATTCAACCTACAAAATTAATTTTGGACTTATGAACCAAACATCCTCAAAACATTCAATGTAAACTTAATCAATTAAGTAATTAATTATAACATGGATATAAGTGACATAAAAATAATAAAAAACCAGAAAATGCTCTGAGAAAATTAATTAATTAATATAATTATATTATTATTTAATTCTAATAAGTTACATGAGATTTTGACTCAAGGTAAAGAGAACTTGACCTTAAAAATTCATTTAAAAAGTTTTAAATATACATATTTCTGAATCATTTTATTCCCTATACATATTCTAAAAATAATTTTATCAATATATTTATATGGAAATTAGTTAATTATAAATCCCATTTTATGTCTATTTTTTACTTTCCTTAAATTCCATCAAAATGAATCTTTTCTATGTATTTTAAATAGAGAGTTTTGACTTTTTTAACAAAAGGAAAAAAGGAAATTTTTATTTTAACATATATACATTTGAGTATTTTCATTCCACCATGATAGTTATTTAATTTATAGATTAATTTATAATATTCTTTATTTTCTTCAAATAAAAATCGTCTTTCCTTTTTTTATAGGTATTTGAGTTTTAAAAATTGGGTTTTAAAGGAAATGGATATATAAATATTCTAAAATATTTTTAATATTTCTAAAGAATATTTTTATGATTTTGATGATGGAAACAAAATATTATTTCAATGGTAAAAATTTAATGTTTCTTGTGAATTGTTAATTATTGAGTGATCTTAATATCTCTCTCTATTAAATTTGGTAATAATTATGTTCTACAGATAATTATATTGGAAGTTGACTGTTAGGGTACTCCATTTATAAGGGTTATTATAAGGGTTCTATGCAGATGAGGTTTTATGTAACCTATATTATTAATCTATGATTTATAATGAGTTTTAATGGGAATAATTTTATTTCAAAAGGAGATCTAATGATCTTTTATTTCAATGGAATGATTACGCCCATTTTATGGTAAAAAATGTAATTTTGATGAAAATGCATTTCGAGGGTTCCCATGTATTCTAATAAAACCACATAATTAGGATTTTTCAATTATGTTTTCTTATAAATTGTTTTATGAAAAACATTCAATATTAAAGCTTCTATAATGTGTATGAAAATTATTATTTGAGCTCAAAATTTATTATTTTAAATGGAAACTCTATTTTATAATATCATGGTCTTGAAAAGGAATAAAATGTTTCTTTCTTCCTTTTTATATGACACTTAATGATCATTTTGTTCCCATAGAACATTTTTAATTTTTTTACAGGGTTTAAGTTGTAGTAGGAAATATTATAAATTTAAGTTGAAAATAATGAAGGTTTTTCATGGAAATAAAATGAATTTCATTTTAAAAAAATTTATTTTGCAAAAAATGGATACTAAGAGGAAGTGTCCAAATTGTAATGTATTTTTTAGTTAAAAAATATTTATGGGTTAATTATATAAAACTCTAAACCTAAAAACATCTTCAGGAATGAAAGAAAACTAATTCTTACTTTAAAATGAAATTATAGGTTGAATAAGGATTTATTCTTTATAATTGTTATAAATTTAGGGTTTTATATAATGTTAGATCTTAGGATGTCATTTGAGTATAAGTAAAAATTATTATATAACCAAAAAGGTTAGTATATTATGTAAAATTTGGTTATTTTGCTTAAATTGAACCATTTTAATAGAATATGACATGGTTAAGGATATCTTAGTGTTCACCCTACTCATATAATGGGTTTTTATGGTTTTATTGATATACTCACACTAGCCATTTTTTTGTTTTAGTAAATGGATGGAACTATATGTAACTAAATTAAACATTTATGTTAAAGAAAATGTCGTGGTTTTATGGATAAGAAACCTAAAAAATGGGAACTATAGTGAAAACTATTATTCTTATTCTTAACCATCCATCAAAAGTTATGATTAACAACTAGAACCTAGGTGAGTTTCTTAATGCACCAAATAATATAAAAATGAAGTTCTATAGAAGAACTAGTGATAAATATCATAAAGCTAAAAATATTCAATTACCTATATGTTAGGATTGATGTAAGAATAACCTAGAGAAAAAACATAAAGGAATGGGAAGATGCTTTTTATGTGGAAAATGAGGGAATAAGTAAATAGACATCTAATGAAATAGCAAGATTTATATTAATTCCATGAAGGTAAATAAAGTTCATCCTAATGTATCAATTGAATTTCTTCAATGTGGGGAGTATAGGAGTTATGAAAATAAATGTTCTATGGGGAAACTCAATATGGGTATAAGTGATACCATAAAAATAAATGTTTAGCATTGCCTAATTCAATTATAGTTAAATATGAGAAAACTGAGAATGTTATATAAAAGGCATGAATTAAATTATGGATTATGTTTGATATTGATGAATATTAGGACATGATTCATAATTTTTTTTATGGGAAATTTGTATTAAGAAATAATATGGAAAATCATGGTTAATATATTATGAAGAAAATTTAATGATTGGGTTGTCTATATAAAGGAATTCAAGAGTTAAGTTATAGTAATAAATTTAAAGATGATTATATGCTTAAAATCACTTATAATATTTTAGGGTTTTATGTGACTGGAGTACCTTGGAGACATTTATTGAATCTTAATTGATGTTTCAGTTATATATAACCCTTAATATTAACTTATGTTTTAAGGAAAGGTTATTTGAGTAATAATTCTATTATATTTTATGAACATAAGTTGAAATATATTTATAACCTTTATGGTTAACATGCTAATTGATGTTGAGTTAATTATAGATAATTGGGAAAAGGGTTACTACATTGTTGGGGAATATATTTTTTCATATAAATAACCATGGGAATTTAAATTTATTTGGTGACTAAGTGATTAATGTAATTTTGAAATAAGTTCACTATATATTTGGGGAACATTTTACTATTAAGGTAAACCAAATATTATTTGAAAATATGGTATTTATTTTAAGGAATATAGGTTGAATTATTTTTTGGAGGCATATATGATTTTATTTTGACTTTATCTTGGGTAATGATTAGTATATTTTTGGAGAATATATGATCAAGTAATATACATTTATGGTATGAGACTTTAAGAGTTATTAATACTATTTAGAGATAAATGTTTACATTATCTTAGAAGAATATATAGTTAAATCATTCCAATCATTGGGATTCAATTTTGGTCTCATACGTATTTAATTGTTTTAAGGTTAGTTATTTATGGAATGATTTAACCAAAACATTGGTCATTATTTTTGCGATTTTGGAGATTGATTTATGAGGTTTTATTAATATTGAATATTAACTTATCTTATACTAACCATTTTGTTTTTTTATAATGATTAAAGATTTGAGGAAAACAAAATTATCTTTTTGTAGGTATTCAGATCTATTAAAAGTTAATTCTAGTACTCAAGGCATGAAAAATTCATCATGAATATTTATTTTATATAGTAAGAGACGAGATAGAAGTGGAAATTGATTGAATAATAACCAAAGTATTAAATTATTCTTATTCAATGGAAATAAACCAAATATGAATATTTTCTTATATTACCTTTCTTGATAGTAAAATAATACCTCAACTATAGAAAAATGATCTTGAAATAAGAATGTTATCCTATTTCTTTCATGTCTAATGAATCTATGGTCTTATTTATTCCCATTTGATTTATGGTTTTGTGTCTATTAAATTTATAATAATCATGTTCTCTATCACTATTTATTATTCCTTGGTCTTTTTTCCTCCATGTCTATATTTTTAGATCCCACTAATGTTATACTTATCTGGGAATTCAATTATGTTATATTACAGGCTATTTTCATGTTTCCCCTTACTATTATCAAAAGGATTTGTATTACCCATTTTTATGTTGTGGGTTTTTAAGAAAGTTATTTTTAAATATTATTTTTTTCTTTAATGATCATATGTTTTATCTTTCACACCTTGGAATTGATTCTAAAAACTTTTTAAACCCTTCATTTTAGGCATGTGATAAAATTAGAATAATGTTATTTTATTGAGGGATAGAATGTAATACCCCCTTATTTTAGAATTAATTTTCATTAAATACTATGTTTAATAGTTTTAGATATATGAAACATTAAGATAAAATGAACTATTATTATTTTATTGAAATAAAATATTAAAATAAAAGATAAACACTAATATATTACAAGGATTCAATATAAAATAACATAAAGAAAAGTAGAAGTTGAGTAAATGAACATATATATATAATACCACAAAAATAAAATCACTATTCCCATGGTTCTCTATGAAGAGTGTGACCCCAACTATAACCAAAGGAATAAGGTAAATAATTATGAATTTTATAGACATTATGAGAGATAAGTAAACGAATAAATTTTAATGAATCGTGTATAAGTATATATAGAAATGTAATATGAAAGAAACTTATTTTATATTAGGAAAATATTATTTAAATATCCATATATTTATTTATATTGGACATATTATGGATTCCCATTGAGGTCGCATAAGATTTAAGTGGTTTCTAGGGCTTGTTCATAGCTCAGAACCCTGGATGGTGGAATAAATCACTATGCCACATTGTTATTAGAAATTTGATGCCCAGTCCTCATAGTTTCACCTAACCATATAAGGAATTTGAGAGGAAAATGTAAGACATGCATATTTTTGTAACCATGCACCTAGGGCCACACAACTATTCTAAAGGTTTGAAGTCTTTATAAGAGAAAAATGGCATGGTTGACACATGGTTTATCAAGCTATGCATACTAACCATGCATGTTACCTACTTAGGCAGTGGCCCACACATGGTTGGCGCACAGTTTGGGAAACCATGCGCCCTAACTACGTGAACCCTAGTTTTTGGTTAATTTACTATTCTGAAATTAAATTTTATAATAACCATACGACTATTTCCTATTTCTCATTTACATCATATAAAGGGTTCTCTACTCCCATTAGAAATCACACCTTGGCATAACCTAGGTTCTTAGATAAACCTTTGATATGTAGTCTGATTCAATCTTAGTTTATCTCATTGGATTACTATAGGTAATATCTTCAATCCTCATACTTATCTCATCATTTTTATTTACCTTAATGAAATTATTTTGATGCAGGATCATATGTCCTATTTTTAGGGAATTGGTCCATTCTTTAGTTTCATTCTGATCCAGTTCAATATAATGGATGATATTAGACGAGGAGAGTACTAAAGGTCTGGTCGGTGGTCTATGATTCATCCCTATAAGTCTCATAATTTATAAATTTCTATTGTTGTGAACTTAATATTTCCACTATGTATTTATTATAGAATTAATATCCCTTTATTATAATTGTTAGGCTTATATTCTGGAGCCCCTTCCATACATGGTTCTAATTCCTTTGGTGGTTATGACCTCAACATCATCCCCCAAGTAGGGTGCTTCATTAATTATTCCTTTGTACCCCCTTTTGGATGTCGTTCAGGTGTGATTATCACTTAGAATTCTATGGTATGTGTTTTAAATTAAATGAATGAATATTTAATTTATTAATTGAAATGTATATATGTATAGATATTACTCTTCCTGAAAACATCATAATTTGAATTCAATTTGTTGCATGTTCTATATAACCTTATCAACTTAGATTAAAGGTAACAAAATGAACCTAATGAACATGAAAAATGGTTAGGAAATATATATTTTATATATATCACTCGAAAATTCTAAAGTAAGTGATTAATTTTATAAATGAATCTGTAATTGTTTAATGTAAGGTATTTTTATATATATAACTTGGCCTAGTTAAATTTAATTTAATTGTAATTGGTTATATGTAATTATCCCATCTTGTCATGTTTAGTGAAAGGTAAAGGAATAAACCTATTTAATTATAAAAATGAATGATTATTACATAGACTAAATTAAATAATTAATTATCTATAATGTTTCTATTGAATATGAGCCTTTTTATCTTTATCGGAATGGTAAGACTTGTTATATCCTTGGATTCTTGAAGGAATGCATCGAGCCCTCAAAGGATTCCATTCTAATTCAAGGAGACGATTTTCAATTGAGATACCAACTTTGGACCATGGTCTTTGTCTAATAGAGAATTACCAACATGATTCCATAGTACCCCTTCACTATATTCTTGATATTAGGATGCCTTCGATACAATCCTCGGATCCATATTGATGTCTTCGGACAAGTGGCACCATGGATTCACCCCATTAGGGCCAGTCATTCTTAGCCTGAGGTTATTATGGATAAGATAAATGGAATTGTTTAGACTTATTTTTAGTTTAATTTCTTGGATTTTCTCCTTTTATTAAACTCAAATCACATATTTATAGACTACATGAGTTACTATTATGAGTTAGATGACCCTAGAGGACCAGGATTCCTTAGTTACACATTGGATTCTCCTTCATCATTGATATATAATTGATTAGTATCATTGAAACTATTTAAATATGATATCCTAATTATAAATTAGAATATAATTAATTAAATGATTATATATTCAAACACTAGTTGAGGCTAAATCAGGTATGAGTTATTTATTTTTTTTTCTTTACTTTTATATATATCAATACATTATTTCTGTTTATAGTAACAGACTGGATTGTATAGATGCTATTGGTGGTGATCAACTAATATTTATCTCACACCCTATCCAATCCAGCATTGGTACCTAGGAAAATTATATGTACAGTGGTTTTCATAAGGGTAATCATCCCACTTTGGAAACGTGACTTTCATGCTTGCTTTATAATGGGATCTCAGTAGTTGATGAATGAGCTAGTTCCTGGGATGATGGATTTTTTTTGGATTTTTTTTAATTATTTTATATGGAATGCATATCCTTCAGCCATGTATATATGTTTTTACTTTTTTTGATACATGACATGACATTATCATTTTTTATATGATTCAGTTTCAAAATTTTGATTATTATGTCTTTCTTGGTTGTTATGTTTATTTCCACCGCTTATCATTAATTACAATACTTTCATTATTTATATATTATTATATATATACTATTATCCACAATGATATGAGGGAATAGTATCCCCATAGAAACACCCTAGTCCCTCACTACAAGTCAGTATCCTCTGGCATATGGTGAGGCACACTTGAGGTCACGTGGCCAACCAGGTTTGGGGCACCTTTGAGTGACACCTGGGTTAGGACATCATAGAATATGAACATTATATATATGGATATTTGAAACATAACCATTATATATATATATATATAAAATATTTATATATATATATATATCCATTAGGTATATTTAATTTTAATTTGTAGGAAATGTAGACAAAACCACTTTAAGGTAAAAGTGATATTTTCAATAAAATAATTTGTATGTGTGAAATGTATTTTTTATCTTAATAGATTAAATTTAGAACTATTTATAAATGGTAATAATTAAATATTTAGATTATATTTTTAATTTAATTAATTATCATTTTTTTAATTATGTTTATTAAGAAATGAATGAGAATAATTTCATTTTATGCTTCAAAAATACATTTTCTTCAAAAATGGTTTTTATTTTAATTTGTGCATGGATATTATAGTTAATTTTTACCAATTTCAGAAATTATATTTTATAATAAAGTTATAATTTTTTAAATAATCAAATAAAAATTATCTTCAGGTGAAATTTTGGGAGTTTTTTGAAAATATTAATTTTTTAGTAAATAATGTAAACACCAATTTTATTGAAAACTATATTTTCATTCCATGAATTTAAAAAGTTAAATTTTGTTTTAAATTACTTTAAAAGTAAAATTTGTTTATTAATATTATAAATAATATAATTATGTTCATTACAAACAATTTTATTCCTTAATTTGGTATAAATAACTTTTATTTTTAAGAATATAATTTTTTTTTTAAATAATAGATTTTCATCTCGTCTTGTAGGATTATTTTTAAATTAAATTTTGTAACATCTGTAAATTGGAATTAATAAAATTTATTCCATCTTTTAAATATTAATAGTTAATAATATTTAATAATTTGAAATTAAATTTTGGTTATAATGAAATGTAAAAACCGTAAAAATATGTTAACACATTTTAGAATAAACCATGTTTACAGGGGGGGATAAACTAAAGTGAAAAGGGTTAAAATGACCTAAAAATACTTCTAATTCCTATAAAATCACTTAATAAAATCCCACCCATTTCCTAGAGTTATTATTTTTGTAATAATACCGAACTTATAAGGATTAATACGTAAATCAAAAGAAGGTTTTCGGAAGAAGAGGTATAACTTTAGAAAATATATTTCAATTTTACATATTCTTCAGCGTATTTAAAAAAATATTCTAACCATTTTTATATAATAAAATAATCATATAACATATACTGATATGTTATTATGTTGACTAGTTGACGTAAATCCATATCATATTCCATAAAATGGGAAATACAACCATCATTCCTATGTATGACATATTATTACCTCAGGAACCTATTTACTTCTTTTCCCATCACCACCTATCATGTATAGTTAAAAAGATGTATTTAGTTTATATATATTATATTAATGAAATAATTATCATTTTTTAAATATAATATATCATATATTTTGTTAAATTTACCTCTATTGAAAAATGATAACGTTGTTCGTGTGTATATACGGATTACCACCTCCACGAAGCAATGTGATTCATTTTTCATCATCGCCACACATGGATGGTATATATAAGTTTATTTAAATATATAATGTTATATTTATTATATAATAATAATTATATGAAGTTAAAATTATACTTACACTCTTTCCTTGATGTTTGTTGAAAAATGGAAATGTTACTCATTCATATGTAAGGCATGCTGTCTTCCAGATTGTAACATAATTAATTTTCCATAATCATACTACAAAATTGGTTAAAAAATTATAATTAATGTATAAAAATTATAATTTTAACATTATTAATATTATTTAAGTGATATGATCATGATAATTTTGACCAAATTCAACCTACCAAATTCATTGTGTACTTATGAACCAAGAATCCTCAAAACATTTGAAGTAAACTAAATAAATTAAGTAATTAATTATAACATGTATACAAGTTAATTAAAAAGAATAATAAAATGGAAATATATTATCAATAAATTAATTAATTAATATAATTTTATTACTCATAAATATTAAGAATGTATGTGATAATTCAGACTCGAGGTAAGAGATAATTTACCATAAAAATTCATTTTAAATGTTTTAATGATTTATTTTTTTAGTATTTTTATTCTATGTCCATTTAAAAAATATAATTTCTTTGAATGTATTTATATGGAAATAATTAATGCATATTTTTACTTACTTTAAAATGTCTCTAGAAGGAATCTTTATACATATTTTATATTGAATATTTCTACTTTATTTACAAAAAGGAAAAAATAATGTTCTATTTTAACATATATGAGATCAACAACTTTTCCCACCACCACAAAAAATATTTGATGTTTAGATTCATTTATAATCCTTATTTTTTTCTTCTAATAAAACCTTCTTTCCCTTTGTTATAGTTATTATGTTATTGGAAATTTTGTTTTAACAAAAAATGATATATTAATATCCAAAAATATTTGTATTATGGGTTAAAAAGTATATTTTTACGAGTTTGGGGATGGAAATGAAATATTATATATGTTTTATACACGTTATGGTACTTGGATATTGTTTATGATCAGGTTAGGCATTTATATCTCTCTAATTCATTAGTTAATGATTATATTATCTATAGAATTATATTATAAGTCAACTATTAGTCTATTCAATTTGAAAGGGTTTTATGAAAATGATGTTCCAAGGCACCTAAATCATTTTTATATTATTTAAAATGAGTTTTCATTAAAATATTTTTTTCAAAAGATAAGATAATTATATTTTGTTTTAAAGGAATTATTATGCCTATTTTGTGTAAAAAGGTATATTTTTAAGAAAATATTTCTGAAGATTTTTCATGTTTTATAAGGAACCATCATGATTTTAATTTTACCTTTTTTTCTTATAAAGTTCTTTATAAAAACAACATTGGGTAGAAATTTTTGTTTCCAATTTAAGTAAACTATTATTTGAGGTCAAAGTTTTATATATTAAAGAAAAACTCCCATTTATGATATCATGGTTTTGAAAAGGACTAACATGTTTTCCTATTCCATTTTATATGTACCTTACAGATATATTTATCCTTATCCAAAATTGTTAATTATTTTCACTAGATTTAAAGATGAGTAAGAACCATGATGAAATAAAGATTGAATCATAATGATTTTCCATGAAAATAAAACACATTTAATTTTAAAAGTTTTTTATTATGGGGGAAATGGATACTAAGATAAAGTATCCAAATTTTAATGTATTGATTGGTTATATAATATTTATGATCTAATTATCTATAACCCAAAACATGAAATGATTAAAAACTGAATTTTTATTTAAAAATGAAATTATAGGTCAAATAAGGCTTTTGTCTTTATAGTTTGGTTTGGTTTCATTAGATTTTAGTCATTTTTTGGGTTGATTGAATTTTTGTTTAATATTGATTCAATTATGATTTTTAAATATATTTTTTAATTCATTTTAATTCTTGTTTTTTGGATTTAAGTTATTTTTATACAATTATTGTTTTTTAGGCTTATTTCATTTGATTCAATATTTTTCAAATCGATCCCTATCAGTTTTGTTCATTTTGTTTTAGAATTATTTCATTTACCACTGTTCAAATTTGTTCAATTTTTTTAATTTTGGTTTATTTCAATTTGATTCACCTTGTATTGGTTATTTTAAGTACCATTAAATTTACTTTGGTATTTTTTATTTTATTCTATCTTGGATAGCTTATTATAATTAGAGTTGGTCACATTCAACTATGTTTGGTTCATTAATTTTGACATAAATTTTATTCAGTTATGGAAGATTTATTTATTTTTATTTTTATTTGACTCAATATAATTTATTTAATTTTTGTTAAAATATTTTTGGTTTGGTTCTATTATGTTTTCATTGGGTCTATTTAATATTTTTTGTATAATTATCATGAAATAAATTTAAATAAATATTGTAATTATATGATTATGTTTGGGTTGGGTTCAGATGAATTGTCATTAATTTTTTTTATTTCAATTTTGATTTGTTATGTTCAATTTTATTCATGTATCAATTTTATCTGGGTCACTAAACCATTATATTCTCTTCATGTGAAAAATTTAAAATTTCTTTTAGGTGAAGACTATTTAGAGGCATCAAGTAAACTGAAGATGTACTTAATATCAACTCTAATAATTTATGAACTAGATTGGAGTTAACCTTTTAAATCATGTATGAAGAAAGTTACTTTTTATTAGGAGTTTTTTGGATAGAAAAAGGTGAAATAACACCATGTTAACTACTTTTTTATAAATCTAACTAATGAAACCCAATAGAAATAACAAAACAATAGACTAAATCCTATTATAAGTGGTGTATGATATATAGAAATTCTTACAATACAACACATAGTGATTGGTAACACAATCAATAAAAATTAAAGTATATAATCTAAATGAAGAAATTTATATAAAGGATAAGCATATAATTTCTTCTTCTATAATAGTTATATATTGAGAATAGAGATAAAAAGATAGTTTAGAATCTTATGGATGATCATTTTTATATATTGGAATACATACAAGAGTATATTTTTGAACCTATTGGGGGTCCCCAATGAGAAATATTTAACAATCAAGACTATATAGGAATTCCTAAATCCTTGTTACAGTTTACCACATATTAAAATTGGATTAAAAAATGTATTTAATAGAAAACCTTGTTAGTTAAGCTAAAAAATTATAAAAAAATCATTTTATATAGATATAGATGACCAAAATATTTCACTAGTTACAATGGAAATCTCTTTTATAACATTTATTTTCTTACTCTTAGGGAGATGTGAAGGTTTAAAAATATCAATAATAACAAATCATCAATAAACCATTGGAAAAGTATTGGTATTAAACAATGTATTAAAATATATTTTTGGGAAGATAGTGCATAACCAAAAGAATAATTACACCCTAAATATTGATGATGAAATATGGGATTATCCATAAACCATTGTATATATAGTTATTCTAATAGAAATTTGATTATTCAAAAGGATAATAACAATATCTTTTATCAAAAAATTGGATCATATAAGTTTAAGGAATTGTCGTGAGTTTTTCAATTAAATTTCAAATTTATGTTGTCTTTTTAAAAAATAAAATCTAGATTATCTGTATGATTCATGGTAATATATTTGAATCTTAATGGATTTTTGGTGACAACTATAGAATAAGTTAAACTATACATAGTGAATTTTATGTGGCTTAAACCATATATAGTGAATTTGTGTTTTGGTCAATTGGGAATGTGATATATTTTTCATATGTCACTATAACTTTGGTTCCCAGTTAACCTCATGGGTAGGTAACATGGTTTTCTAAAATTATTCTAAGGTTTTTTCAAGAAGATACCCCTTTCTCAGTATATTAATATTTTAGAAAAATGTTTTATATAACAATATGAGTAATGTTAATATTACTGGAGGCATGAAACTGATGTAGGTAAATAGTCAAGAATATTATGTTTTTATGGAAGATATGATATTATTATTGAATGGAAATAAGAGGTGTGTTACACACATTAAGGAGTTTTAAAAACAAATAAATAATTAAATTCATGACAATCTCAGAAACTTGACCATCCAAATCCTTAACTTTCATTACACACAATTTTTTTTAATCGAACGAGTTTTAAAATTAAAAAATATTATTTAAATAAGATTAATCCACTCTATTTGATATTGTTTTCCATACAAAGTAACGAAAATGATATAATTTTTATCTAACCAACATTAATGTTATAAATACTTTAAATTCATATTATAATTTATTAATTCCTATTATTACACAAACTGAGTAGGTTATTTTCAAACAAACCAACTTTTGAATTAAAATAAAAAGTACAAAAGATGTTGTACATAAAAAAAATTATCACATTATAAACTAGTTAAACATTAATGATTAATTTAAAAATATAATATAGGTCCTTAAACCATTTTTTAGAAATATAACCAAACCAAACTTATCTAGGGAGGATATAAGAGTCATATCTATTGAAGATCGAGGTGTGGTATACATGTTTGAGGCTATGGAACTATGAATTTTTTGGAGGGGATATGTTTATTTCAATTTGATTATGTTTCATTCAAAAAATGAGATTTAATGAAAAAATATTGACAGGTAATTTAAAAAAATGTTATTTTTCATGAATTATATAAAAATTAAAATTAAAATTACTTATTTTTTCTCATGAACTAGGAGAGAATTATCTTGGGAGTGTGAATGTATTTCATATCAATTTTATTTTATTTTATTTCTATCATATTTTTCCTATAAACAAAAAACTATAAAAAAAATTATTTAATATCAAAAAATTAGTAATTTATATTTTAAAACTATTTTCAAATAAATAAATTATTATATATAAATGTAAATAATTCCTTAAACTCTAGAATTTTCTAATACTTAATCATATCTTTGTGATCTGATAGTTGGTTATCAAGAAAAATTCATATTTATTTAAACATAGTACCGACTATTTCATTCCAATCAACATACAAATCTTAATTTTATGCTCATCATATTTAACCCAACACTATTAAACTCAAAATCTTGGAATATTAGAGTTGTATAAGAATTGTTTTAACAAAATGTTTTTAATTAATATATATAGAAGTTTATTAATATTACTTACCCAAATATCATCCCACATATTATTCTATATTTTATCCCTAAATTATAAACAACTTATTTAATGAACAATAACATCATTTCTATTTTTAGAAACTGTACCAATAAAACTTTTGTTTTTTTTTACTATTTTTACCAATTATAGAGCCTTCCTCATTATGTTGAACCACAATATATATGTATCGATTCTAGACCCCTCCAATATTTTTTATACCATTCCATTTGGTAGAGGGGGTAACTAATCATGAAAATTGGACAATTGATAAAAGAAAATAATATATATGAATTTATCATTAATAACTTTGAGTAATTTTTAAACACATAACAGTAGATGGGGGATCTATTGTACCCTAGAGTGATACATCTAGAGGAGTAGTAGTAGTAGTATCTTGTACCATGGGAGGTGGAATATATATAGATGTATGATGAGTATCATATCATATTTCCCTCATAAAATATTTTTTTGAACTCAAATAAATGTAGTGATAGTGGAATTTGGGTTGTCTTCATAAAGAAGAGTGTTTTGGGCATGTTTTTATCTTGATTAATGGGGTTAGTGTGTAAAAATGATTAATGAATTTGATTGATTTTTAAATTCAGTATAATGTAACTATCCTAACCTTTTATATACACACACTTTTTCCTGTTAAATCATCATTCTATTTTAAATCTCTTACTTTCTATTAGATGATATGAAATCTCACCGATCACCCTCACTAGGTTGCTTCAGCTTAATTAGAGGAATTTAATAAAAACTGAATTCTCAATTCACACTATTACTAGTGATCAAATATCTCTAATTATCCTTATATAATCCCACTACTCATGATCATTATTAGTTTAGATAATATAGGTGGCCAATCTATGAAAACTACTGAATTAGGGAAGAAGAATTCAAGTGGTATCGAAATAAGAAAATCAATTAATATCTAAATAGTATGAATAATTCTAGAGATATGGATAAAATTGATTAATAATTAAAATATCAAATTCATTAATAAGGGGTATGATAAATATCTTTGGCTCATCCAATAATTCTTTAGTGTGTCTTTAATGGAGAATTACAATAAAAATTGGAAGTAAAGCTGTAAATAACAACTCATATTGATTGATGAGTCACAGTTTCAACCCCATTATCTTAAGAGAACAATTATATATTTATAGTATAATGATCATAGATCCCTAAGTCAATTAAAAATTTTACCCACCTGAGTAGAATATATTTCTTATTATTCCTTAAAAATTCTAGTATTATTGAAACATTCATCAAATTTAGTACCCAACTTCAACTTCTTTTATTGTTTCTATGTGAAAAACTAGTGGGTTTGGATCTTCCCATATGGGATCACCTAAAAAATACTTCCTTCCTCGATCAATATACATATATATTTAATAAGAATCAGGGCTGAAACATTTTACTTAATTAGGATGTAGTCGAAATTAAGTGAAACTCGGCATGATCATGTAAAACAAAGTTTGAGTGACGCGCATAATGGGATGATATTTGACTCTTAGAATAGTAGGCATTAATATTTTATGGACGTGGAATGTACTTCGTTTTGGACATAATTTCATTTATTTGAGTGACATTGTGCATTGTTTAGATGTTGGTCTCGTTATGGTTTTTTCCTTAGACAAATATGGGGTGTTACATTGGCATATTAAAAAAATTAATTGGTTCAAGATAAATTTGGTCGAAGAACTTGTTAATTTCTCTATTTTTATGGATAATGATAGTGAAATTATATATCACACTGAATATATCTGGTCACATTCTATAATGTGGTCAGAGTTTCAAGGTTGGTATGTATTGAGTCCACTTCAGTTGTTTTTGTGTGTTGTATTGGAATAGGGTAAGCCAGACACTTCATGTGAAGGTACCTAGATCAAATGGAGTTCGTTGAATTGAATTGATTGAGGAAAATTGTCAAAAAAATTGTGTGTCATCCTTCAAACCCACAACCTAAGAATTTGTGAGTATTGAGGCCTTTTTTATTTTGATTATATATCTGTAAAAAATAACGTAAACAAATATTTTTCTTAGCTTTATTTCATCCCACATTCGGTACTTATCCTAATTACATATAATTTAGTGATAAATTATAGAAAACACTATAAACTCTCAATAGGATTATAATATATTTGGTTCATTGAATTGGGTGTTTTTTTAGTTTATGCATAATCTTAGTTTATTTTTATATGAGATGGTGAACTTGGTCCTAGAACATCAATCAGGTATCAAAACCGACTTAAGGTGGAATTAGATCAGAATAGAATATTGAGGTACTTTTGGGATTATGGGATTATTATACTCAATATACATGGTAAAATCTTCAATATGATTTCCTTATGTGAGATGGGACCATGGGTACTAGTGTGGGAGAGTTAAGTGTGGACTTATCTTGGGGGAGGATTAAGTTATGAGTTGAGGTTTATTTTTGCAAAACCATTGAATATATTGTGGGTATCCAAATTTTTAATCATATATAATGCATTAGGTAATGAATGATACCCCCTCTATTGTGAATACCTATATAAAGTACAAAATGTGAACAAATATTCATCTGAATATCAACATTTAAAATCATCTTCAAACCTAGGATTGATAGATCATTCTTCAGTCTCCATGAATGGTTTTGGTTAGGTTTCTTAATTCACCCAAACATTTCTTGATCTCATTTGGTTTTAGCTTATAATTTCTTCAGTTATGGTAGATATTCACTCTCATAGTATGTGGAGTTATAGGTGGTAGCTTGAGTTAGATGTGTAGTTGACGGTATGACTTGTGATCACTTTGTGTGTGGCCTCACAATAAAGTTCTTGTGATATCTTGGAGGTGGAGTCCTGGTGGCTTGAATAAAGTTTTGGTTGGATATATATTGTGGTTAGTTTATAAAAATTAGAGGTGCAACATCAAAAGGTAGGATCAGGAGTGGAATCGAGGTATGCAGTTGAAGTTGGTGTTTTGTGATATGTAAATTATAAACAATGGTGATTGCTTGATGACTAAAATAGGTGTGATATCACATGTTCAGTAGTTCTATGGTCGATGTACTACACTTGTTGTGGATCAAAGATATTCATGAGAAATTTTCACAATAAATTCAACTCAAACTCTTCCAGTGGTTTTTCAATTAATATGGTCGAACTTTAGGTACCACAATCAATCCAAATATCCTCATATGGTCAATTTAATGCCAAAATCACTTAGGATCATTATATATGGTTAACTAAATTACTGTTTGATTGATCTAGAAAAATTATGATCTCATTTTTAGTATAGGATTTATCAGATTTAGTATAGAATGAATGTAGAAAATAAAATTAAAAATCAAATGTATTTGGAAATTTAAAATTCCATTATTCCAAATAAATGTATGGTTTGAAAATAAATACAAAATTTGAATAATGAACTAACAAAAAACATTTAATCCATTTATAAAATAAATTTAAAATTTCAAAACATTTCCAAAATGTATAAATTACCTTGGTTTTGGAATGGTTTGAGGGAATTTTATCATCGAATTACAGATAAAAATTTGAAATGTTATGTTTCATCACACTCACACACTGAAATTATTAGACTCTTGATTAATCAATGAGTTATTTTATTTGAATAGATATTTCCTACCTAGATGTATGTACACAAATAGAGATGGATAAAATCAAATATTCCTATATTTCTTGAATTATTGTGTTTCATTTTTTAATTAATCACACTCCTCTGTTAAATAAAGTTCAAGTTCTATTTTAAGGAATAAAACTGATTGATTTATGTGGAAGTATAATTTTAACAAGTTACACTTCTATTTATCCCTTTATCCTAAGTTCCTTATACTAGAGTCATAATTTACACATCCTTGATATTAGTCAAATGAAATTTTTATAATTCAATTTACTCTATTATTTTTGTTCTACATTCTGATTTACTAATGGAATTCATTTTTGAAAATTAGGGGATTATTAATTTCTCCCCTAAACATGATTATGTAACACACTTATTTAGTTTTCAAATTGAATTTTAAAATCACACACCTAGTCCCTAATGTATTATAAATTCATTATAGGTTATAAATTTCCCATTTTACTCTAGTTTCAAATGAATTAAATGAATTTATTTCAAGTCGCTTCTACAAGGTGTTATTTTTAAAAAATTCTATGTTTCCACAAATAAAGTTCAAAATTATAGTAACCTCATATTATAATTTTAATTCAAAAATATCTTTTCATCCACACTCCTTTTTCTATTTCAAACACTTAATCTCTATAAAATAATGATCAAGGTAAATCAGCATAATTTCAAAACCATTGAAGTCGTCCTACTCTATCTTGGTATTTTTCCTCAAAAGAAAAACATTTAACTCATGTTTTCTAATAAAAATACACTAAAATATGTATATAAACAAAATCATTAAGAAACAATTTATATACCCTAAAAATATAATTGAACTCTATCTGATTTATTTTATTTTATGTTTTGGACTGGTAAAAAATAAAAATAATAGTAGAAAAAGAACTTACATCCTATGTTACTTGTCCCTCCCCCCAAATTTATCTTAGAAACAATTATAATTTTTGTCATCATACACTTACCAAGTAAATTATGTTTCAAGAGTGAATATCTAGACCAATATGAGATGAATAGGAAATCTTGAAGTCCTTTATTTAATAAAATTAAGGATGAGTTTGAACTCCTCTATTGGTTTCTTATAAAAATATTAATAGTAATAATTATCCTATTATACCTTAGTCTTCAAGGGGTATTATGATTTAGATCCCTTGTTATCAACTGAAATGAATGGAAATGTGTGAGTCACAACATAAGGTTTATTTAGCAAGGAATAATGCTTACTAGGTGTGACCTTTATTCTATAATATAATAACAATACTTTATCACCAACATGAAAGTATCATATTTGGATGGGTTTTTTTTAGGAAAATATTTTTCCTTATCTTAATAAAATAAAAAATTCTCATAAGCTTCCCTTCTCAGCTCCTCTAGTTCTATAATCTATAACTTCCTTTACTCTCCTTGTTTTCCAAATTATTAATTCACCTTCTTTTTAACCTACTATGCCTTGTGATGAAGCTCAATAGGCAAGAGACAGTAGTTTCCTTAAACAATTTTATAAGGGAACATAACTAAATTGGTTTTATAGGTATTTATGTATACCTATAATGTATCCTCCAACTTATTACGTTATTCCATTAGTGTGGGTTATATTATCTTCTCCAGAATCCTAATCATCTCTCTATTAGACTCCTTAACTTGATCATTTGTTTGTGGGTGGTATGCAGTTGAGGTATTATGATGAACTCTATATTTCTTCATCATATATTTAGTGGTCGGGTTATAGAAGTGTGTGCCTTGGTCACTAATTATTACATTGGGTACTCCAAATCCATAAAAAATATTTGATTTTATAAGCTCAATGAGAACCTCAAAATTACCATTTTAATTGATTTTTCTTCTATCCACTTAAAAACATATTCCACTACCAATATGATATAGAATAAACCAAATGATATTATAATTAGACCTATGAAATATAATCTGTAGAAATAAAATACCTCACTAAAAGTTAAGGTTTATTGGGGGAATTTCATGTTTTTGGAAACACCAATAGTAATTTGATAATTTGGACATGATTTATAGAGTTTATCTGAGCCTTTAAAAACAAGGGACATAAAAAACCTGCTTATAAAACTTTCTCAACTATCCTCTAAGGTCCAACATGGCATCTACATGAAAGTTTATTAAAAAAAAGCACATATTTAATTTCTTTCCAAGATAAACACCTCTATATTATTTATTCATTAAAAATATTCAATAAGTAAGGATCCTCCTAGAAATAATACATTGAATAATATTTCAATTTATATGTTTGATTCATAGTAAAAAAGTGTAACCATTTATGTGACTAAAAAATTAAATATGATTTACATACTAGGGAACTTGGGTGAATTTTTACAATATATCACTAGGGTAGGAGTCTTTTAGGTTTATCTTAGTGGGTGGTTATACCTTAATAGTGTGGTGTAATATAATCTTGTGTTCTTGAACTATATTTCAATATTCTATATCCTTGATCTGTACATAAAAATCTTGAAGTAGTAATATACACCCTATTAATATCATCTTTTCATCACCTTTATTGATCAAATACATATGTGATAAATGATCAAAATAAATAGTTTCTCTAATTATTAACATGTAAGATTGAAATTTATCTATATTTATAAAAACTGAAAAAAATTCTTCTATATTATTTTGTAATTTTTTGTGTTGTGTCTAGGTTTTAAAAATTGGAGGATATCACTTGTGGGATCCCATCAAAGTTTAGAGACAATAAAGCTCCCACAAAATTGTTTTAAGTATCACACAATATATCAAGGGGTTCATTATAGTTATGTGGGTAGATTATGGGGGTTGTGGTTAAAATTTCATTAATATTATAAAAATATATCCTACATTAATCATCAGAAATAAGTTAAGTCTCCTTCTTGAGTGGGTTAGTTAGGGGAAACTAAATCTTACTAAAGTACCTAATAAATATTCTATAAAATCCAACATGTCGTAAAAATAACTTAATATGTCTCAGTGTGGTTGCGTTAGGCAGTGTAGAAATAATGATAATTTTTTCCTTATCCACATAAATACCATCATTATAAATTATCTCTCCCAAATAATTTACTTTCTCTAATATTAAATAGAATTTATAAAAGTTTAAAACCATGTTTCTTTTAATGAATTTCTTAAAAATTTATTTAGAAACTCTAGAAAACATTGAAAATATATTCCACACACAATATAATAATTAAGTAATATCTCTAGGAATATCTTAATAATTTATAAAACATTTCTCACATTAAACTATTAAAAGATAAATGTGGCATTATAAATCTAAAATGGCACCATCCTTAAGGAACAAATACCAACCGAGTATGTTAATATAGACCTATACTATTATTTTGTGGATATTAGAACCTAAAAACATGCAGAAAATATATTAAGGAATAATAAGTAACCATTACTAGATTTCATCACTAACATTTTTCCTATAAAGGGAATGGGGAATTGGTCCTTTTAGGCTACATGATTCATTTTACAATAATTAATACAAACTCTCTAGATATTATTAATTATTGTGGGTACTAACTCATTTTTCTCATTATATATATTTATATATCTATTGTTTTGGGAAAATTTGAACGGGACTCACCCATAGGGAGTATAATATGGTATATATGATTCTATATCATAGAATTATATATATTTCCTTTTTTTAACTTTTAGGAGGGTTGGTTTGATCCTTCATTGGGGATATCTTACTGGTTTGGACTCACTTTTGAAAAAAAATATTTTACATATAGGTAGTGGCGATAATCCCTAGGACTTATCCTAACATCCATTATATTTCCCTAATATTCAATTTCAAAATATTAATAATTTTTTGTTTTTGTTGGGATTAAAATAGTTTGAGATTATGACTGTAAGGTTTCCATTTTTTTCAATAAAATAATAGTTTATCTTTGAGGGTGGAAACCATTTTATTGGGGGTTTTCAAATGAAGGGTTTGTCTAAATATTATTTATATTAGAAAATTTCACATTTAATCTAGATTTATTAGGGGTATTTTTGAGTAATCAATCAAAATAACTATCATCAAAATAACATTCATAAAAAACATAATTATTTCTAGATTTAATTCATTTTTAAAAATAGATTCATATAAAAAATTAGTTATTTAAAGAGATTGTTATAATTTAATTAAATAAAAATATATTTCAATATCTTAATTAGAGAAATATGGAAGTTCAAACCAATTCATCCTAAAAACAATATGCTCCTCATGGGAATATTTCATTGAATTAAGAATGTTATAATTCCCCATATTTTCCCCTAAATCCATTTAAAGAATTCCATTATTAATATTTATTATTATTTAGTAAAACTTAGGAAATAGGATATCTAGAATGATGGGGGAATGAACCTTACCTCTTTCTTCCTCCATGTTTAGAATTTAAAAATCATCACGGAAATAAAAACATTCCACACATATTAGAACATATCTAAAAACTCTAACTATGTAGGTGGTGGTTCAATTATAGAGTTGTACAACCATAGAAGTGGGTCTAAGCTCTCATATTTGTAGGGAATAATAAATATAGTATGTTATTATATTAATTAATTCTCCCAAATCATATAGTTCATTTGAAAAATTGATTTCACTTATGGTTTATAAAATAGTAAAGGTTAATGGGTCTTGGAATTATCTAAGTATTTTTTAGAGTGAAAAGGGTAGATAAATTTTTACCTAAATTTACCTTTTAATGACATTAAAATATAAAATTTATTGTGTAACTTTCACTGATATGAATTTCATACCGTGGGATTTGTTGGATGACTTCTAATAAAGGGATATTAGTCTCTAATTATTTTTGAATATTTCCAATATTTATTATTGTAAGGTTTCTTCACTGGTTTTCATGGGTGGATTTATCCTTATAGGGAAGGTATTTTGGGGGTAATTTAAGTCATCCATATTTTATTTTAACTTATCTGTCATTATAGGGGTGTCTCTATATGCACTTTGTTCTTATACTGCCTTTTAAAGGATATATTCTTTATGATAAATGATATATCCACTTTGATATCATCCTTGATATGGTGAGTCTCCACTATATCAAAGATTATTTCCACTCTTTAATGAAATATAACTTACATTACATTTGGGGTTAAGAATTTATTGAGATTAAAGAGTAGTTAAACCATGATTTTTTAGTTTATTGAGGAAATATAGAAACTGTATTATTTTTCCTTTAATATATATCAACCATTAATCACAAATGTTATTGGTATTCATAAGATATTTCACTAGGACCTCCATTAAATGTTCTTATGATTTCATTAGTTGGTAGCTTGTATAAGGTGAAAGGTGGTGGATAAAAATTTGGTCATAAACCTTGCTTGAAGGGTGGTTTATTCAATTAATAGTTACCAATCCCATATTGAGTATTAAAATACTATATGTATCTTAAATTACTTACTAATTCCTATTGGTATAACATATAGAACATAGAATCAAATATTTCAGCTCCATAATCTTGAGTGAAACCATCAATGCAATGATCTTTAGAGTATAAAAGTTAGTATACACTTGGGAATAATGAACATAATAATTTTTATATTTTCTGTAAGGCTAACCATATAATAATAGAGGTTAGATATTTAATTTTTTTAAGTAAAGGAGAGTTAAAAAATAACATCATGTACTCCCATTATCATGGTTCTTATACCAAATTATTGGGCGCTTTGGTAAATTATCTCTATTATATCTCTTACTTCTATAGGGGACTTGTCTATAAGTTCTCCTCTAGAGACAACATCCATTAGATTTCATTAATTATCTATAAATACATGGTAAGATAATACCATTAAATTATTGTCTTTAAAGGTTTTTTCTGGTAATGATGTTGTTAACTTATTGAATCTATCATAGAACTCATAATAAGTTTCTCCACTTCTTTATTTGATTCTGTAAATTTATTTCCTTTGATGAACACTTCTTAATGAATGAAAATATTTATAAATGGATCTCTTATATAGTTCATACCATGTGGTGACCTTTCCAAGGTAGAGGTTATAGAGTTACTCTTAGGATTATCCTTTCTTAAATAAGGGAAAGGACTTACAACTGATTGAAGCTTTAGTGACTCCTCTGGTTACAAACTCATTGCATACTTCTTCAAATGATCTAATATTCTAGTTGGGATCTTCCACAGAAAAACCTTGAAATTTAGGTAGTAATCTTATATTCCATTTCTAATATTTTGATCTTATTTATTATTCATTTTCATCTTCCTATTATTATTTTTTGAAATCAGGTGTATATAATTCTTGGATATTACTATTTAATTGTGAATGATCTTATTCTCTATTTTCACTTACTATAGTGACTGTATTGAAAAAAGTAGATAAGGGAGGATAGTTAGTCACTGGAATTGTGAAAATATATCTATCCACTTCTTCATTTATTCTCAAATTACTAATTATTAACATCATATTTTATTTAACCTATGTATCAAAACCAGTGATTTGAGATGATATAGATCTATGAATTAGGTGAAATAATTTTTAGAAAACTAAAAAACACTGGAATTCATTAAATAAGTGTTGGTTTTATGATAAGAATTTCACAAGGACCTCAAAAAGGTTTTTTGGAACTTTATTTAATGTAGTTTCAATGTAACACATATTTCCATTAGATAATAGAGTGTTTTTAATGTGTTATAATCTGGTTTAATAGGTTCAGTGTCTTAAAACAATGAATAAATTGTATTGGTTTTTATATTTAGTTTAGAGGATGTTTCTTAACATTAGATATCCCCTAAAAGTTTCCTATTAAATAATTATTGTATTTTAAGTCTCCAATTTCTATTAGATCATATGAAATCTCAATGATCACCCTCACCTATTTGTTTCAACTTAATCAGAGGAATGAAATAATACTTACAATCTCTAATCTCACATGGATATGTGACTGAGTATCTCCAATTATCCTCAAATCAAATGAATACTCATGATTAAAAGTATTAGTGTGGTCCTAAGTGGAATATATGTGTAAACCACCGAATATGGGAAGAATAGTTCATGAGGTATATAAATAATGAAATATATTAATGTATAGATAGTTTAAAGAATTATAGATATATTAAAATAATATATTAACAATTAAAATATTAAATTAATTAACATGGGGTAATGTGAATCCTTAATCTCAACTCTAATAGCTTAGTCTTCCATCACTAGATAATTATAAAAAAATGAAAGGAAAAAAAATAAATATCATCTTGAATCAATCAAATAGTCATGTATCCCATACCCTTCTCTCAAGTGAATTATTTCTATTTATAGTATAATTATTAGATATCATTCACTCAATTCATATTTTTGACCATGTGAGCATCATATAATTTAGATTATTTCCTAATGGTTCATGTTACTTCAAAAAAATTTCAAATTTAGCACCAAACTTACTCTCCTTTGAGTGCCACCATGTTTAAAACTTAAGGGTTTATATTTTATTAGGTGGGTTTATCTTAAAAATATTTACATCTCATGATCAATCTCTATACACCTCTAAGAATAATTGGGGTGATGAGTTTTAATATATCAAAGTACAATATAAATCAAGTGTTTCTTAGCGTGATCATGTAAAGAAGAGTTTCACTGGTACATGTGCTGGCTTGGATATAGACTCTAAAAAAATTGGGGATTAATATTTTCTCCATGGTCTATACTTTTATTTGGATTTGAATACATTTAGTCGAGAATCATTATGAATTTCTTGAATATAGGGATGGTTTCAGTGTTGGTCTTAGGAAAATGTGGGGAGTAACATAGGTGATTTTAAAAGAAAGGACTAGTCCTAGATGAATTTGGTAAAATATATTTAACAAGTATCGGTATCAATGTAGCAGTATAGTGAATTACTGTAGGAAACAAAATACACTGATCAGAATCTAGAAAGTTCTTAGAGACAAAGGGAAAGAGTTCACCGAATCTACTTCAGGCATAGTTGGGTGGTACCATGGAATGGGGGAGGTTGGGAACTTTCTGGATATGTACCTAGTTTGAATGATGTATATTTAGTTTAAAAAATTTATTAAAATCATAAAAAATAGTATGAATTGGCCTTCAAATCCACAACTAAATAATTTTAGTGGACATATTCCATGTTTCCTTCAACTGTTTATAGGGAATAAACAAAATAGAAAAATATTCATCTTAGTTTGACATAATACATCTTTTGATCCTCATCTTAATTTCTTTGAATTCATAAAATATTGTTTGTAATGTTTTGAAAACTAAAACATAAATTAGAATAGATCCAGTTCTTTAACTTGTGTCTTCTTTGTTCCATAGCTGAGCCTGGACTATTTTCAGTTGAGATAGTGAAGTTGGGAATGCATCTTTGATTGATCATGGAACTGGATCAAAGTGGCATGGGGATGGAAGAGTAGAGTGTGGTAGTGTTGGTCTTTTGATATTGATTTTATCAAGTTTCATGGTGTTGATCATTATGTTATTTTCCTCATGTGATTTGGGATTGTATCAACTCGTGCCAGATAGGTTGGTGTGGAATCAGTCTTGAGGAGGCTTTATATGCGAGTGGATATTTCTTTTTAGAAAATAATAAAACACGTTATGTTCTCCGACCATCAAAATAATATCTGGTGAATTGGGGATTAAGTGAGGCGCCCTCCATTGGGGATTCCTATATAAGGAAAAAAATGAACAGATATTCAAGTTGATATCAACAATCAATGCCGTCATCAAACTCATGAACAACTGATCGTTCTTCAGGTTCAATGAATAGTTTTTTCTAGGATTTCTCTTCACACAAACAATTCTTTGTATACCTAGGATATTACTTAATATTGCTTTAGTTATAGTATATAGTCACTCTCATGGTAGTTGAAGTTGAAAACTGTAGCTCGAGTTGGATGTGTGGTTGACTGCATGGATTGTAGTCTATTGGTATGTGGTCTCATGTTCAATTTATTATGGTACATTAGAGTTGGAGGCAATATCTCTTGAAGATAGTCATGGTTGGTTATTTATTATGGTTTGTGAATGTGAATAAGAGGTTCGATGTGGGATCAAGATTGGAATAGGGGTACACTCTTTAAGATTGTGTTTTTCTATTTGTAAAGTCTAGATAGTGGTTAGTGCTTGTTTTTTTATGGGAGGTGTGATCTTCCATAGTCAGTTATTTTATGGTCAATATAATTACATTGGGGTATATCTAGGGTCTTCATGAGGTAGGTTCACAACATGTTTAACAATGGATATTCTTGTGGTTGATCGATTGATGTGGTTCATCGTGAGGACTTAAAATTAATCAAAATCTCCTCATGAGGTTAGTTGAAGGTAATGTTCACATCATCTCCCTTAACACAACTAATGTAATGACTATGAATTTCATTTTAAAAAATATGAGAATCACATTTTTAGTGTAGGATTTATCAGATATAGAAAAAATTAATATAAATAATAAAATTTAAAATCAAATACGTTTAAAAAATTCAATTCAATTATTCTAAATCAAAGTATGGATTGATAATAAATCAAAAAATTTAATAAATTCCTAAAAATAAATATTTAATCCATTTGTGAAATAAAATATAGATTTATAAAAAAGTATCATAAATGTATTAATTAGCTAGTTTTTTTTAATGTTTTAAGGGTATTTTATCAGTGAAATAAAATAAAATAAGTAATATGTCATGTTTTATCACTTGATTTCTTAGTAAATTTGAGGAAGAAAAATTTACTGAAACAATGAAAAAAATAGTGTGCATATTTTTATAGATGATTGTGGATATGGATTTGGTGGTGGGATATATGGAGGGTCAGTTCCTTATATAATGGATGATGGGAATGGGTAGTAAAGAGGGATGAGAGGCTGAGCACTACCATCATATATAGATATGGGTGGAAAATGGATATAGAAAAGGCCTCCTAAACATTTAGTATAAAAAATAAAGATATTTATACACCATAAAATGATCTCTTAGTGACATAAGTCATATGGTGGGTGGATAAACCATTGAATCTATTATATTGGTAACCACTACCAGAGGTTGAGTCATATAATCTATCGTATTGGTACACCAACTATACTGTCTTCATTGACAACATAATCTAGTTATCCCCTCAAGGAAATTCCCTTACCTAAAATGGATGACTAAATAAACTAAGTGATAAAAACTGAAATAATATAAAAGAACATAATATATATGTATAAATAAATAAATAAAAGTTAATAATATAAAAAATTCTATAAAATTTTCATAATTAATAAAATTTCAAGTTTCATTCACTACCAAATTTGATGGATAATACTTATATAACTAGGACAACATATTAGGAATAATAAAATTCAAATTAGTATGAATATAATTCTATAATATAACATGGATGATAAAATAAAGTTCATATTTGTAACATATATGAATATAATAGTCAATACTCACACTTGTGATCAAATGAGTCATATTTAAATCTACAATACACTCTTTTAATTTGGAAATTTTCTCATTCCAACTTCATTATAATTACGTACAAATACCAAAAAAATTTAAAAAAAATATTGTTTGATAAAAAATAATAATGACAATGTTAAATAAAGTTATTAGTTGGCTTAAAATACAAATGGAAAGATACAATATTTTCAATATAATTATATATTGACTTAAAATATTAATCTCATTACAATATTATTTCCAATTACCACTAAGAAAAAAAAACTTGAAAAATAATTCTATCTATTATATATGTATAGAAAAGGTCATTGTGGTGTTCCTATCAAAAATCATGCTGTATTTATATTCATTAACATCAAAAAAATTTAAAATCATATCAAAGTTAAAATAAAATAAAATATAAACCAAAATTGATGATTTGATATGTGATTACTTTATTGATAAAACATAAACAAAATCTATGATTTTTAAATGTTATATATTAATATTTATTGTTCTCTATTATGATTTTTGATTTATATTTCTAATTTTTTAAGATATAATATTTATGAAATGTAATTATTTTAATTTATTTGGTTTCTAAGTATAAGTTAACACTCAGAAAAAATCATATTTTTTTATTCAAAATGTTATTTACTATTTCAAAATGTTTGATTTTATTTTCCCTCCATCTATATATATTTAAATGTTTTTAATTAAAAATTATAAATTACGAAAATGAATCTAATATAGTTGGTAGTAAAATTAAAACACAAATTAAGAAGATATAATTATCAATTATACTTGTAATTATTGATTAGTAAAATGCTATTACTACACATTTGTCAATATTATTTACAAATAAAAATATACAATCCAAAATAACATAACACAAAAAATTTATATTAATAATTGGATTTTTTTTAAATTTAATTAAATTAATTAATTAAATACCATGAATAAAAGTTTAAAATAAACTGATACAATATAAAAATAATATAAAGTATATACTTAAAAATGTGTAAATGTTTCAAGTGCTATGTTTTAATTTCTAGTTCAAAATATATTCTAATTATTAAATAAAATGTTTCATCAAATACAACCTTCAAGTAAATATTAGTGGATTCCTGAAAAAATTACTAAAATTCATTCCTTTATCAAAAATATATCTTGAATGACATCAACTATGAGACTAAATTGTTTTTTTAATAGGTCAGTTATATAATACACTTTTTTACATTCTCATGCATGAATGTAAGGATAATTAGTATACATATTGAATTTTATAAAAATCATTCTATGTCAAAAATTATTTTTAATACATGACCTATCATTTCATTGAATCAAACTATTTTCATTCTATCATTATGACATGATCATGTGTATAGAAATCCAATTGAATATTTCTTTTAAACAACCCCATAATATGATATATTTTTTGAAAAAGTTTTCTCGTCTGACATACTTGCATAACTATATGTTTTTGTGATTATCATGAAATTATAATGAATTGTTTTCATGTTTTCTACAAAAATATTTTTAATTAATTTAAATTAACTGACAATTATTGAGTTTAAATCATGTTCTTCATTTTCCAGACTGAACAAAAATGTGATTATTTATTGAGTTTTTTTATCTATCTCTATGAAATTATCAAAATTTCTTTTGTTTTTTCTGTATGGATAACTCATTGGTAGAAATCTTCAATTCCATATGAATATAAAAGTTTGTTTAAACAATAATCTCCTAGATCATGTATTTTTCAAACAAATAGGGTAAGATAATCTTCTCTCTGTAATCCGACTAGACATCATTCCATAAGTAGTTAAATCATTTATTATTCATAAAAATTTCATAAAAAATAAATTACTACGTTTTAAATATATAATACGCATCCATACTAATGTTCCAAAGCTCATTCAACTCATCTATGAATGGTTTAAAGTGTATACCAAAATAATTTCTGTGATTACTAGGTCCAGATATCAATATAATCATGATATTAAACGGATTCTCAAGAAACATTCATAATAAAATTATATAAATATGTATGAAAATAGGGTAAGTACTATATGAAATATGAATATGGTGAAATAGGTTGAAACTATCACTTGATAATCCCAATCTAACATTTTGGGGGTCATATGAAAAATTAGAATTTAACCAATAAAATTTATTCCATGACAAAACATATATAGGATTTACTATTTCACCACTATCATTATTTATTTTATCATCATTGAATCTCATATTTATTACCATTTATGGAGGTATACTTTTTTTTAAGTCTTGGAATAAAAGGAAATTTCCACATAAATTTCTCTAGTATGTAGGATTGAGTTATATCTTTATTATTCTTCTATCATAATGTATCAAACTATTTTCACTAACTCAACTCGGTATTTTTCATCTAGAATAGAAAATAATATTTAGGGAATACATGGATCTTAATATATGAAAATAAAAAAAATTAACCAACATTAATGCCATGTAATAATTTTTTGAAATACATTAATCACTAGGTAGTAATTCATTAAACATTTATGTAGATGGTAAAATAGCATATTAATAAATCTATATATTTCTTTCCCACTATATAATATCATTAAAAACATAAGTTTTCTTATTTTTTCTTATGTTTGGTATAATAGGGTATTTCCCTCTTCCATAATCCTTTTAACATGAAAAAAATCATCATTTTTATCAATATAAAAACTTACATTCAAGTATTAATTTAATATTTTACTAGTCTACATGAAGTATTGTCCTAGGAAACAAATGGAAATTGACCATACTCTCTGTTTTAACTTTTTTACTATTATAATAAAAGTCGTGATATCTTTTTGGAAATCATTTTTCATGATACGGTAACATAATAACTCAAAAGTTACCCATAGCCTTCCAACACAACCATAACATCAGGATGAAATCATCTTTCCATTTGAATCAGTACTGAATAAAAGGATTAAAAAATATTATAACTTTTTCTGAAACTCACTAGTGATCCAATCAATGTTCTATATATAACTTCTATAAATTTTGATACAAATAAAAATACCATAAATCAATAATATATAGAATGACTCAAGATGATAGGTATTATTAAAAGAGATATTAAATATTGTTTATGGAAAATATTACAAAAGGAATGATCCAAGAGATATAAAAAAAATTAAAGGAGGAATAAAATAATCAAGAAGGAATCTAAAAACATGCACATAGATGAAGTAAGAGGATAGAGTGTGATTCCTGAAAATCAACACAACAGTAACTAAACCTTATAAGACTTTAACTTAGGCTAGTTGTGAATAACCCCCATACTATAAAACTCATTTTTCCATTATCTTCATGATTTTGATTATGTTTATATATCAATGATTCAAATAATTATTATAAAATATTTTGATGCTTCATATCAAATACTAATATATTTAACATTAAATCTTTTTATATTTGATATAAAAAATTATCATATATAATATTAAATATCTTTCTATTTACCAATGTATAGTTTAACCACATGAAGATTTATACAAATATGTTTTCTATCTCTAATGGTCTTTCCTTTTTTAAATAATTTTTTTAAATACCATTTTGTTTAATCATTAATAATCTATTTTCATTTAAAACATTTGTATATATTTTTTTCATATTTTTTCCTTAAATATTTTTATGTCTAACAGGATGTCGTTAATTTCTTTTCCTATTTTATCATATGGTTCTAATTAAATTTTCTTATGAAAATCTATTTTTTATTTCTTCCCTTTCATTAGTATACCTTGTTAAATATTAATTTATAATAAATTTTATATTCATACTCTATAGTATTGATTAATTCACTATTTTCGAATATGTTATAGTACCTCTTTATCAATTTTAATTTTTATAAAAATTCAAGAATTGTATAATTCTTCTGTTACTGTATTCACTATAAACATTCTTTGAAATTGGTACACATTTTTTTAAAATTAATTTGAGGTTTTTTCCTCTATGAAAGTAGTGAAAGAGATCCAAATAAAATAAAAACTATGAAACAATTAAAAATAATGAATTAATCATATCATAAATAATGAATAATATATTAATTCCATAAAATATATGAATTATTCCCCCTCAAATATTATGTAAATAAGTCAACTAATCAAGAAGAATATCCAATTTATCAAGAATTCATTTATTTTTATATAAAGACTGTCAAATTACCACCCATAAATCAAGATACTAGATTTTGAGTAAATTATTTTTACATGGATAGCATCAAGAAATATACAAGCACCCCGAAGACTATAAAAATTCATATGATATTTATCAAGGAATAAAATATCAAAAATAAATACACAATATTTTTTATAATTAATTTTATAGAAGGTATTATCCAAGAGATAATAGAGAATTATAGGAGGCTTCATCAAAATAGAGGACGTTGTAACACACACACACAAATTAAGTATAAGAAAAAGTGAGAGTGGAAAAATTGAATCAATAGTATCAAAAAATATCCAAGACATCAACCTTGAAAAGCTATCAAAAACCCCCATCATATAGAACTTCTTTTTTTATCATCTCAGTAATTTTTATTAAGGTCATATAGAAATTATTCGATGTATTTTCATTAAATCTTTTTATTTTTCATATAAAATATTGTTACATTTAATATTAAATATTAGTATGTTTGACGTTAAATATTATTATATCTAATATTAAATATTATTATGTTTACTAATGTTTAGTTTAACCTTGTTAAATTTAATAAAGTTATATTTGATGACTCTAACAATACTTCCATTTTTAAAGAATTTTAATAAAATTATATTTTGTTATTTAAAAATAATTTATTATATTAAAAACTGTGTATATGTTTTCTACATATGTCTTTATTTAATATTTTTTTATTTAATGATATTTCACCAATTACTTTTTAGGTATTATAAAATTAGTCTAATTTATTTATTCCTATGATGATCCACTTTTACTTTCTTCCATTTCTTTTTTATACGTTTTCAAATTTTAATTTATAGTCAATTTTCTATTCATACTATCCAATATTTATTAATTATCCATTTGGAAATATGTTATATTATATCTTTATAAATTTCAATTTTTGAGAGAATTTAATATATATATATATATATATATTCATTATGTATTCATTATAGACATTCCTTGAAATGTGTATATAATATTTTGTAAATGAAATAGATGTGTTATCCCTAGATAAAAAAATAAAGAAAAATAACATAAAAACCAGAAATCCATGAACAATAATGAATTAAACACATAGTAAATAATTAATAATATGGTAGTTACATAAAATATATTAATGTATCATATATAACTATTTAGTAAATGAAGTCAACTAGTACTAAATAATTTCAAATACACCTATAATTCAATGATTATTTTAAAGAAATTTTCAAATGACCACTCATTAATCAAGATGACATATTTTAGGTAAAAAAACTTATATAGATTACATCAACTAATGTATAAATATACGAAGTACTAGAGAAAAATATATAATATTTAATATGGAATAAAATATAAACAAATCATAAGAAATATTACTTATGATTAATTTAATAGATGGTGTGATCTAATAGATAATGGAATATTATAGCAGGGTTCAAAAAAATCAAGGAGTAAGATGAAAAACATGAACACAAATGAATTAAGAAGACTGAGTGTGAGGAGCTGAAAGAGTAGGGTTTTCAAAATGACTAGGGTTTGGATGCAAAACTCACACACGATCACACTTGTAAAAGGATTAGGGTTTGGATGATAAACCAATAAAAGGCAGAATCACATGATGAATTTTATAGAGAAGGTATAATGGAAATTTGGCAACGATGTTGGGATCATTCAAGGAATGGGATATGAGAGGAGGTTGGGTGTTGATGAAGGAAGAAGTGGTACCGAAAAAGGGGAAAAGGTGGGTGTGGATGGGAAATAGGTTAGGATGGAATTTTTATTGGAACCTAATATCACTAGTTTGAATACCTTAGGAAATAAAAAATATCCAAAAGAATATTTTTCCTATGGATTTATCAATAAAACTTGGGCACTTATAGCTACAATCAGTATTTCCCATTGACTATAAGCTAAAATATAGCAATGAGCATTTTGATCCATAGATATATAAAAAATACCTACAATTATAGACATATGCTATATTTACCATAGATCTAGACACATATATAACTATATTTTTCTAATGAACATGGGAATATGTCCATATATATCCATGGATAAGATAGTTAGAGGATTTAGGTTAATGGATATAAATTTTCTTCTAGTAGTGGTATGTGATGTGGTTGGAGTGATTGGAACTAGTAGGATTTTATGATATATGAGATCCCTTAAATCCCTTTTTATTGTGATATAGGAGTGGAAAGATCATTCCACCCCCACTATTATGTTATAACCTAGGTGAGTGGACCCATGGTAGATTTATGATAGTTTAAGTGAGTAGGTAGACCCGTGATTTTGGATACAAGATAGGAATTATGCTATCACCTGAGAGAGATGACAGTGAGGATTTCCAGTGAGACTAGTGAGTTAATTAGTTAATATTTTTGATTCCAAAAGATATTATCCCCCATATTTATGGGTTATGGACTGATTCATGATATTAGTATTGTGTAACTAAGGTATGGTGTCTAAATAATTATGTGACATAGAGAACCATGGTGTGTTCCCCAATTATATGTTAACCCTAGAGATGGTGTATGAAAAAATGAGTATAGATGATTGTAGGTATCATATTAAAACCTGAATAAATCATGTGATTATGATATGGATATAGAAACGATGTTATTTGGTATTCATGAGATACTAAACATGGTTACGTGAGATAGGTTTGGGTGGATGTCCATACCTTATTGTAGAATCAAAAGAGTAATAAATTTACTATGGGGGTGAATTGTATCTTACAAAATAAAACATAAAATCTCCAATAATATCATTAATTTTTGTGATTTAGATAAAAAATCCTTTATAGGAAATGTATCGAACAAACAGTTCTACTAATAATTTATAAAATTAGTGTTAAGAAAAAGTTTATAAGATACAATATGAAACTTTTTTTAAACATGAACAAAAGAAACATAAAAATAAAAATAAAACTAATGTTAAATTCATAAAGTGAATAATAAAAAATTAAATAAACTTTATAATAAAGATATATACTATTTAACCTTAAGAGTTGTGGAATTAAATAATGTTAAATTTTGGCATCGAGGGTTTTTACCAAACCCTAAAGGTATGTCTTCCTTAAGAAAAGAACCCCTTTATACAAAGATCATATACTATTCTATTTCCCTAAACATGGAAACCCTATATTAGAAATATTGTAATAGCCTCTATATTTCTATACCCATAATCCCTCTATAAAACAAACGATTGCAGAAACTATTAAAAAAAATCTTAATAAATTTATTATCCTCACACAGATTCCTTAAGATAAAAACTCTCAAAATATTACAATGGATAATATGATTGAAAAGATTTTACAAAATATACCAAGTAACATAATATCATATGTGAGGAAAATTATTCCTTCTCCTTAGAAGCTACTTCTATTTATAGGAATTTCTTCATTGGTTATATTAGTGATTTCTTAGAGGTGGTTGTAATTATTTCATAACAACTCTTCTTTACTTGATAAAATTATGTACATCTTCTTTATTCGATGATCAATTTTGTTAAAGCTCCATTATAATGTTTTAAAGGTTCAATATGGTAGAAATATTTTAGGACATCTTGATAATCATATAAGGTTTTTTCAGTTGTTCTTTATAATGGATTTTAGGAAGAGCATGTCTACCTTCATCTAATAAGGTTTTTCCAATTGAATTAAAATAAATTTTTATAGAGGGACTTTGTTATACATTGTATTATATAATTTAATGATATAGAAATAATGTACCTTGAAATTATTCATATTATTTACATATTACAAGTATGTATGATTTATAATATTTAATATGGTTTGGTTCACCTGAAATACATAATAAAAGTTCTATCCCTTTTAAATGATATTCTAAATCAAGTAAAATATCGGTTTTATAAAAAACATTCTAAAAACATGGGATGCATAATTTTTGTAAATTAAATTATTTAGGAAAGTGTGTTTTTATTTTCAAAAAAAGGTTGGAAATTTTTGGAAGTAAAATTTCGAATCAATGATCTCAAATATTTGAAATGCAGAAAAAACACAACTACACAACAGGAAACTAATGTTTAAATAATTTTTAAAAAACTTACTCCCATGACTTACATATTTATGAACATCACATTTCTTTTTCTTATTTATATTTTTATTTTATTTAATTAATTTCTACTAGTTTCTTGAAAAACATTAATCAAAAGTTTTTTCATTGAAATTATGTTTCTCATTCGTTCTCTACATTTAATATTTTTTAAATAGAGAGGTATAAAGTGTAACTGAAATGTTAGGGAAAGAAATATTTCTTTAAAACAATTCTTTTAAAATGAAAAAACATCCATCAAAAAGGTATATGAAAATATATTCGTCTAAATAAATTTTAAAACATACATCTAAAAAATATATATAAACATTCATTCAAAGAATTCATTAAAACATGAGTTCAAATTATCACAAAAAATTAGAAGAGTTAAATAGAATCGAATCTATATTTCTTTGAAAGATTATTCATAAGAACTTTCATATTATGTAACTCATCTTGATACTATTTTGATTCATCATCAACAAATTTGATATTTATTATCTCTTCATGAAACATTCTATTCACACTCTTTAACTTTTGAGATTATCCTTCTTAACCTTGAATCTTCTTTCATTGTTATGAAATATCATCATCTTAATAATTTCTAGGTATTAATGATTTTAATATTCCTTTATGTTTTAAATAACTTAATAAATCATATCTCTTATAATCTGAACAATATTTTTGGTGATTTTTTTATGAATTCAAATTTCCCATCATATAAATTTATATCACCCCCGATATACTGTATCCTTATAACAATTTTTTAAATTTTCCTGATTCTCATTTTAAATATTGTCTAAATTCATTGAAATCAGATTAATTTCGAATTATTTTCTCTACAAGTTGTTTTAAATAATTCATAATTTCCAAAAAGTTGATCTTTCCTTGGATATACTTTTATCATACATGAATTACAAGGAAATAATAAAGACTATCATCAGGTTTCTTAATAACTTCATTGAAATAATTCAACCTAATTTCGATTATATGATTATTTTAAGTAGGGTAGAATGAGTTGAATCAAATGATACTTCAAGAACATATGGATTGGGATGTCCTGAATTACTTTCTTATTTTATCTTTTCCCCAATTTTTCCTTTATAAACCTCTATCACTTCAAATTGTTTAACAGAATTATGTTTTTTTGGAACCTTTGTTTGTGAATGTTGATCTTCATCTTCTAAATTTTCAACTCTATTTTATACTTTTAGATATACATCCTTCTAATATTGAGTTGATATAGAAGTTGAATACATGACCATACTCTGCTAAACTTTTACATATATCTCAAACTCTTTTTAACATTCTTTTTCAATTATAGACTTATATTTTATAGATTTTTTAATCAATTTAAAAAATTTAGTTTCAATAACTTCAGATTGAGAATTTTAAATAACTCAAACTTTTCCTTTTTACTTTTAGATAGACATAGTATTTACTAGAGTTTGATCTTGTTTTCCTTCTAATGGAATAGACTGTGGAATTTTCAGTTTTAGAACTAATACAAGAGAAATAGAGAGAGGTTATCACTATTTTTTCACTTTAGAACTAGTATACAATTTTTCAAAACCCTATATAATAATTTTATCCACCATGTATTGTTTGAAATTTTTCATATACATATTCTTTTTTTTCCTTTTATTGAATATTCTGGTAGGTTTTCTCTTTGTGTTCCAAGACCTCATCCTTATCCAACCAATAAGTAAGATCCTATGATTTTTCTCTTCTTAATTCTTTAAAAAGGAAAAAGAATCCTAATCAAAAATATTTTAGCTTCATTATTTGGTAAATTATGGTAAATTTATCCTATATTTATCTTTTCTAACAAATTCTCTTTTAATTAATCAGTTTCGAATTTAAACAGACTTTTTCCCAACATATCAATGAATTTTTCTAGATGAGGTAGAAACACAAGTATCATCTTATTAATAGTTTCCTCACTAATAAAATAATCCTACTCCCTCACAATAGTTTCTTTGTTTTTGATATTATGAACTTCCATTAATTTTTTTAAAAATATGCTTAGGTATCATGGAAAAAATATAATAATTAAATTAATTGTTCTATGCCTGACAACATCTATAGAAAGGAATACAAACTTCACATGATTAAGCTTTCTAATATTGTACAATAATTCAAAAAAATATATGTTTTGGACTTTTAGGGTACCCCTATCCCCTCTTCATAGTAAAAGGATGTTTTATATCCAGATAGATACTATTCATGCATTCGAAGAAAAATGGTGAAATATTAAAATTTTTTCATAATAAGTAAACAAATAATCATGTTATTTAGATTTTCCAAAACATTAAAAATTATTAGGTATCTTTTGGGTAAAAATATTAGATTATCCTTCAAAATTAATGCCAACCAACTCAACCAGTTCATGGAATTCAGTTTATATAATTCTAAAATAATATAAAGTAACAACTTTAAAAATAAATTTTTCAGTAAAACTAGATCAAAAATAAAATCCTCTAAATAATTCTGGATAATGAATATAAAAATATTATATCTCAATAGATATACCTTCCAAAACTTAAAAAATAATGTCATATTCTAGAATAGAGTCATACTTTTCAAACTAATATATTTCAATTAACATTTCCTTCACTAGAAGTCTGGTTTCAAAATCACTTAGGGAGGCCATTCATTTGAACAAAAAAAATATTTAGTAAATAGATGAACCATGAAACCACTAGACCAAGAAGAAGTATACTAACAATATCTATGGACAGAAACAAGTAGTAAAGAAATGAGTGGTGACCCACACCCACTTATGCAACCTTGTGAATATAGAAATTGCATTTTCTCTCAAATATAATGGTTTAAATTAAAACCCTTTTATATATTAATGGTTAATAAATTTTCCAAATTATGGAATAGAATCACTAAAATCAAGATGTTTTTATAAAAATTTATTAAGAGTTCTATCAGATAAACAGTTTTCCAAGAAAAAAATCATAAAATTTTATAAAATTATTTTGAAAGTTAAAATTATAAAAAATTGTAAATGGGATACAAAATATTATAAAAATTGATATAAAAACCAAAATATTGATAAATTACCTATTTTATAAGAATAAAATATAATTTATTTAGGAAATATTTTCTGGTGATTGTAACTTCTTAATTTTGTCAAAAAAATGTTTGAATATTTTAAGAAATGTTTGTTCAACTTTTTTTAAAAATTTTTATTTGACAAAATTTTTACTAAAGAATTTCTGTTGAATATTTTTAAAAAAAATTCCTTCAAATTTATTTTAATAAAAGTTAGTATGAAAAAACAAATTAGAAATTTTTTCCATTTTTTTATTAAAAAAATCATCTCTAGAAAAAAAATGAATTGTTTTTTAGTAAAACTAAATATTTTTTGGTAATATATTAAAGATATGCTCCCAATTTTAAATTATTTTATTAATATAAGGATATAGTAAAACAAGAATTAGATATGAATGATAATTATATTTTTAGTGCTCATAGATTCTGTTTAATGATTTAAAATATATAATAATTGAGTGGTGTTGTAAAAATATTAACAGGTTTTTCTTGTGTTCCAATGAATTGTAAAATAATATCTCATTTCTTTGTGTGATATGGAATGAAATGGTATGTTATATTTATGTTATTATATCATGATTAATATGACTGGTTTTTAATTATATATATCGAATTTATATTTTCACAAAAAATAAAAGTTTCAAAAAAACTCATCCCAAAGTCAGTGAGTGTGTGTTGCATACAAAACACTTGTGTACAAAAAAAATCCAGCTTCCAAATATTCTACTTTAGTTGTGGGAAGTTTTAATTTTGTTTAATTATTAGTTTGATAAAATAAATATTCTCATAACAATTGAAATGTTTTAAATTATATTTTTTATATCCATTTTACATAAAAAAGTAGTATTTGAAAAAAATAATTTGAACAAAATAATTTTTATTAGTATAAAATATAACAAGATCCATAGTTTCATTAAGATAAAAAAATAATTTTACTGATTTAATATTGGATTCTACTAGATGTTCTTGATATCTCGCACATAAGAATACAAAAAAAATATGGTCAACTAACTATGTGATATAGTAATTTTACAATCATTATTATAAAATGTTTTTTATTAGATAGTTTCCTTGATTCATCAAATTCAATAGTTTTTTAGGTCCTGATAGATGTACTAATAATTTTAGTAATTTCGTTTCCAATTTTTTTAATTTAATATTTTATTCACTTTTTTGAGATATTAAAGTTCCTTTTTTGAGAAATTTGATTAGCAAAAATAAATGGTAGTTCTCCCAACATAATCATTTCTAACTCAAATTTCAAAATATCTTCAGAAGAATTAGTAATACATTTTTGAGTTTATCCAAATACAATTTCATCGTCATAAATTTAAACAATTTAATTAACTTTTAAAACTTTTTTAATAAAATGAGTTGAATCTGAAGATCCCTTAATAAGAAATTTTTTGAAACAAAAATATAGTTAATCTATAACACTATGATCTGGGGGAATGTTTGAGTCTAAAAAGTTTTTTATTAATTATAAAAAAACATGATTCAAATATTTTGTGTTCTCAAAACCTGGTGGCTATTATATATAAAATCCCTATTAAACATATCCATTAAGAAAATAACACTTCAAATCCATTTGAAAAAGATTGAAATTTTGAAATAAAACATATTCTAGAATTATATGAGTAGCTTCACGTCTATCTACTAGAGAATTATTTTCATCATAGTATATACTTTAGTAATTATTACAATCCTTTTTAACTAGTCTGCCTTTATTTCTTACTATAATTCCATTTTCATCATATTTAATATAGAAAACCCATTTTACTCTAATTAGAGGATAATATTAGGTTTTTCAAACAAAGTCCAATATTTATTCCATTCAAATTCATTGATTTCATAATGTATTTATTTTATCCAATATTTATCAACTAAAGCCACATTAGAAGTCTAAGACTCAAATTATGATAAAAATTCACAATTTTCAATTCCCTTCTCTTAAGGAACTTTTAGTTTTAAATGGTTCTCCTGAATCAAAAAAAATATTATCACTAGGGAGATTCCTAAGGAATGTCTAACTCCATGATTTTGTAAAATGGTATTCGTCATTAATAGGTTTAATTTATTAAGAGGTTACAAATTTAGAAATGGTCTCTTTATTTATTATCTCATATGAATAATTTTACAAAATTGGTTGAAAATAAGTTTTATAAAAATCACTCAAAGACGACGTTTTGGGTTGTTTGAAAAGAAAAGGAATAGTTTCTTAAGATTTTACAAAAACTATTTCTTCAAAAGTTATTGTATTTTCTATTAAAATCATTATAATCCTTACTAGTTTTAGAATAACCTACAAAAATTTCTTCATCAGATTCTGGATATTTTTTTTAAATTATCTTCAATATTCAAAATTAACACCTTATAAAAAAACTACGAATTAAGAATGTTTTTGTTTTCTTAGTAACCACAACTCATAGAGTTTTATTAATAAATAGTATAATAAGAACTCATTTTTTTAATATATGGTAATAAATGAATCGTCTCAAAAAAATTATCAATTGAGTATTCAATAAACATGGTTATAGTAGTCTTATAAATAACTCTATTTATTCTTTTAACTAAACCATTTTTCTGAGGTGCTCTAGGAACTGATAAATTTTGTATGATATATTTTTTACTAAAAAAAGTTTCAAATTTAGAATTTTATTTTTTCCACCAATAATTCTTTTTTGTGTTGAAAAAAATAAATTAATGTGCACTAACTACAAAGAATATGAATTTTAAACTTCACTAATAGATTTAAATCTTTTTTTATGTTTCATTAAAAATTGATAAGGATCTTAGACTATAGAATCATTAATCTTAAGATTCGGTAGATCTCTAAAAAGTCCTTCATTTGTTTTTTGGATAATGTTATAATATTATAGTGTTATAATATTATTTTCCACAAACAATATTATCTTCCATTTCACTCATGTAATATACATCTTGGATTATTAATTCTTCTACGTTATGCATGTATACATTATCTTGACTGTCGACAAAAATAATAAATTTACCTTCTAAACTTGGAAAATTATATTTATCATTCCTAAAGCTCAAAAGATAACCCTCATCACATAATTAACTTATTCTTATAAGGTTATAATTAAGGTTTAAAAAAAATAAAAAATTTGAAATTAAAGGTTTTATAAGAATAACTATATTACCTATATCTTAGATTTTTCCTTGAGAATTATCACTAAAATTTAATTTTCCACCTTTAATCTTTATAATGTTATGAAATAATTTACTATTCACAGTTATATTATGAGAACACCAACAATCCATGTAAAAAATATTGTATTTATTAAAACTTTTTATATTTTTTTAAAAATATAAAAAGTTAGATTTTTGGAACCCAGGCTTTCATGGGTGTAACGTTGTTATCAAATAAAATTTTAAGAACCCACTTATTCCCAACTTTTCTATTTTGTATATATATCCATTTTTTTAAAACATTATTTTTGAAATCCAATATATTTTATTTTATTCAAAGAACATTATTTAATCCAATGTACACTACTCTGAAATTTTGTTCAGAAGGGATAATTTTTTGGGATTTTTTTTTGAAAATTATGTTTTTCTATAGTGAAAACTATCCTAGAGGAATTTTTATGAGGAATTATTTTTCTATAAAGTTTTTCAAAATTTCCTTTCCCAGAATTAAAATTTAATTAATGTTTCTTTAGACTAAATATCTCATAATTTTGTTTTATAAATAAATACTTATCTACACTAGTTGTATTAGGATTATATTTATTTTCTAATTATAAAGTATGATTTAAAATTTATGAAGTAATTATATAAATTCTTGAATGTTCATTGCAAATTTCTACCTTATAATCTTTAATTTTCATGAAACCTTACAATTTTTTATTTCTAAAAAATTAGAAAATTTAGAAACATCTTAAGAGTTTGGTAAAGTATTCCTTAATTCAAAAGAATCATCATTTTCTTCTTTGGAAGAAGTATAATTTTATTCATCATTATAATAAAAATAATTTTCATTCAAATTTAAATTTATTAAGGTATTAAATATAAATCTTATCTAAGTACTATTCATTTATCTTTGGAATACCTTCATAAAATACACTAACTTTATTACGGTCAATACTATTATTAGAAGAATTTTTATGAGAACTATTTGATCCTATTTCACTCCATGTTTCAGAATCTTTCTAAATTTCTTAATCTTGTGTTTATAGATCATTTTATAACTTTTATTATTCTTATTTTTTCATTTTTAATTTAATACAGTTTGGTCTAATGTGACCAGGCTTCTTTCATTCCTAACAGATCATTTCTTTGGAATATTTCATCTCATTTATTTCTTGAAAACGTTTTATATTTATATTTAAAATATTTACTGAAAAAATATTATTCATCATTTTTTAAATATTATCTAGTCTATTCCCACTTTATTATAAAGAATTTTTTTTGTCTCATCATCATCTTTCTTGTCATTTGAACATTTATGATCCTTCTCAGTTGATTTCACTTTGATAATAATTCTAGATGTAGAAGAAATTACTACACAATTTTTGCATCTTATAGTTTTTTAGCATCTATTTTCAATATACCCTCATAATTCAAGAGAGTTCTAATAACATCATCTAGAATGAGCTTTGTATGATTTTTAGTATCATCAATTTTTTTTAGTTTTATTCCCATTGACTAGGCATACTATCAATAATTTTTTTCAACCAAATATTCTTCAGAGAAATATTTTTCTCCAAAATATTGTAAACAATTAAAAATGGTTATGAATATGTGATTCATATTAGTAATATATTTTCTATGTAAAATAATTAAATGATTGATAATTATCTCTTAACACAACTCTTATAGTTTCAATAACTTTTAAAGTTTCAAAGTGAGTAATCTGAATATTTTTTAAAATACTATTAGCTTCTTCACACGACAAAAATTGACTATAGATATTCCATTACATAGAATATAAAATATTATTTATGAAATTATACTATAGTAGATAATAAGTTTTATCATCTTTATAAAAATTAGAAAATTATTTGTCCAGAATAACATAATTTCTTGTTAACATCACAAATTTATCAACTACAGTTTTGGTCAAAATTTTCTTAATTATATCTCATCAATATTCATAGTCAACACCATAAAAAATTGATGGTATTATTGGTTTCAGATTTTACAATGCACCAACATAAACCATTTCTTTAAAAAATATAATACTTTCTATAATACATGTTAGTATAAAAGTTTATAATAATGTATAAAATTAAAAACCATATATAATATGAAATGTAGGATCAAATGAGTAATTCGTTCACTCTAATTAGGGTTTCGGGTGAATTTTAGTTTATAAAATAAAATATATAATCTTTACTAACCTCTTTAACTAAGTAATTCATAAAAACATTTTTCTGGTATAAGAAAGTGATCAGAAAAAATATTTGTACTAATAAATTATAAAATCATATTTAAGGAAAAGTTTACAACATATAAGACAAATCTTTCCTTATACATGAACCATAGAAATATAATGTTGTAAAAAAGTAAAAGTAAAATTTATAAATTTATTAAGAAAAACATATAGAAAATTTATAAAAAATATATCTAGTGTTTAACCATAATATTTATAGAAGTCAATAACCCAGACTTTAGGTATCACTATTTTTGAACAAGATGTAATTTCTTTCTTCCTTAAGTAAGAAATCCCTCAATATAGAGATCATGAAATATTTTATTTCCCAAACCATAGGAACCCTCAGTTAGAAATATCATAATAACCTCTATCTTTATATCCCTGTAATCTGTTGATGAAACACAATATTGCAAAAACAATTACAATGACATAATTTCTTAAGGAATTTATAATCCTCACATGGATGACTCAAGACAAAAGAATCTCTCAAGATTAAAATATAACAAATGAGTAACAAGATATTACAAAAGCATCAAAGTAAATTTATATCATCAGTGATAAAAAATATTTCCTCCTCTTTGAATTTTTCTTGTTTTTATAATCATTTTTTTAATTTCTATATTCTAAATTTATCCTAGGTGGTTGAAAGGAATTTAGAAAAACTCATCTTCAAATGATAAGATTCTATATGTATTCATTGTGTGATGGTCAATTATGATAATGCACCATTAAAATTCTTTAACGGTTTTTACTATTAGAAATATTTTTGTTTCTCTAGAGAAATATATAATATTTTTCTTATAGGTATTTAGAAACAATTATTTGAAGAGAATGTATGACTCCATACAATATGGGTTTTCTTGTTGACTTAATATAACATAGAATGTAAAGGCTTTTTTATTCTTGTTCTTCATAACATTAAAGAGATACATCCAATTTAAATTGAAATCTTTTGTCTGGTGTACAATGTATAGTTCTATATGATTTATAAGATTTTCTCTGGTTTGGTTCATCTTGAAGACTTAAGCAGTGTTATGTCATATTTATATAATATTCTATGTACAAAAAAATATAGGTTTTATATAAAAAAATTAAACAAATGGGAAGTATAAAGTTAGTAAACTAACATATTTAAGAGAGTGTGTTGTGATTTTCAAAAACTAATGTTAGAATTATTTAAAAGTAAGCTTTTGACTCAACACATATGAGATGCATTATATGATATATTATGAGATAAACACACCACCCTAGAGACTATAAGTGTAATTCCTATGTGGTTACCTAAGATTTGGATATTTTTTCTAAACCTAATGCATAGGTATATTTACTTTGGAATAGTCTATTGATATTGATATAATTGGATTCCAACCATGTTTTTTTGGAATCCAAATGTTGAGTGTGATACTGTATGAATTCTTTGAGAAATTCCATTGAATTTTTCTGTGAAAACTACTAATTTATAATATTCTAGGAAAACCATTTATATTCATCCTTTGGGTTTATATGGAATTATTAAGACTCTTGGATTTAGCCTTCATAGCTATATAATTATCTTGTAAATGCACCTCGGAATTATGTGTATTCCTTACACTAGATTGCTTTGGACTTGCTCCTCAGATTCATCAATGGCCCTAATACAATTGGATTCCCTAGTGTAATCCCCCTAATAATTGTTTATATGCACGGTCCCATTATATTCCTCACGGTCACCCCCATAAGAATAATTTCTTTAACCTACCAATTTATAGCCCTATGTTCTAGTTTTGGTTCATATTTTTATGTGATATACACATAGATACTCTAACACTATATGAAGTAAGTATTTTTGAACCCTTGTGACATGTTTGAACCAAAGGATTCATAATGGTTTATATATTTACACATCTATAGTTTTTTATTTATTAAACTAAAAATATCACATGTGCACATTCCCTATATTTACTGGTTATGTTTGGGACTGCATTGGCGGTGTCATATTGAGTTATACTCACAGCCTACTAGGGTGACCAGACACCGGGGTACCCCGGAAGACTTCACTGAGGTTCAGGTTATAATAATTCTTATAGTAACATGATTGATTAGGATAATTTGGATATAACCTTCTTATATTTTCCTAAAATATTAATAATCCCACCCCTGACTCTATTTTGGCCAACTGAGACAGCGATCTGATTCACTGGCAAGACCTATATCACAACAATTTTTTAGTACTTTTTAAATTTTATTTTATTTTTTTACATAAATATTAGACCCCCATAATAGGATTTATGATTTAAAATTGTGTATACCCACCTTTATAAATCCCCCCCCCCCCATTTGGGTTTCCTATAGTTGATTGGGTAAAACTGACTCAAGATATGGGCCCTTGAAGATGGAGATTTAAGTTATATACTATTTTAATTATAATATTAGAAGACTATGGGTAACAATCAAACCCTAGACCTTGAGAGGTCAAGGGAGTGACCCTAGGCACTCATCCACCCACCGTAATGACTTATTTGATTTTACTTTAATAGAAAAATAACGTTAAAATATCATTATAAATCTGACCTCTCTAATAACTAGAATGACTAGTCCCACTTCCCATCACTTTAATTTAAAATGAAACATATTGTTGGAAAATAGGAATCATTACATCAATTTAAACTGGGAAATATTTTGAAATATGGTAATTTTAATGTAATATAACATAAAATGAATGATGAACAATTATAACATTCACGTGTAATTGAGTTAAAAGGAATTCAAAAAAGGAAGAGAAGATAGAGTCCATATATTTAATTTCATGATTATATCATTTCTTATTTATAGACTTATAAAATTCAATATTAAGGATATATATTTATTCACATCATTTGAGTAATATGAAATTGATATAATAGATTTTTATTGATATCAAGTGACCAAGAGGATACTTTTTGTAAAATTAAACTCATGTGAATAATTTTTTATATAAATAGAACCATTCATTGATTATATGTTTATAATAATTATCCATGGTTGTCACCAATTTCATGAAATTTAATTCAAATCATTCTTAAAATAAATATATATATAAGAGAATTTTGAAACAAAACTGATGTAAATAAATTTATAATTGAATTTGAATTATTCAAAACATCATAAAAAACCTCAATATGGGAAAACCTAATCAAGTTACAGGGATAAAACATCCTCAACTTCCTCTCATAAAATTGTGATTGATATTGATATTATTTCTTCAAAATTTTATAAAATAGTTTCTTAATTATTGTAGTTGGAAACTACCTTAAAGTTAAATATAAAAAATTATTACATGATCCAATTTATTATACATAAACCACAGATTATTTTGGATAAATTCTTTCAACTATCTTTTTAGATGAAATTATAACTCAGTCTCTTCTTCTTAATAACTACTAATTAAAATATCTTCATCATTAACTATTTCTATAAATGAATTTCTTTAGAAACATTAGTAATATTTTTAACATAGTATTTACTATATTTATATTCATCATATTTATACAAAAAACCCCTTTCAGATTTAAAGAACTTTTTATATTTTCCCTTAGAATAATATTTTGAATTATCAATATGTTTTTTATAATATCTTATTGACATTTTGTCATATTCATAACTATCATATTCATTACATCTTCAAGGGAAATTCCCCCAAATGTTCTCAATATCTTCACATTAAAAAAACATTTTAAAGTAATTTTACCTTTATACTTTCCTTTTCCACTTTTCATTTTTTTTAAAAACAAGGATAAAAATTCATCTAGATTGTGACTAACCTCATTTTTATATTCAGAATCACCAGCTTCTTTATCTTCAATAATCTTATGAGGAATTTATTTCATGGAAGCTTTGAATTAAATTCCTCAATAAACATTTTCTTCTCTTTTGAAAAATAATTCTCACTTATCATTTCATAAGTAATGAGAGTACTATGGTTATCATACAATGACAAAGTTTATGGATCTCTATCATCAAAAGATGAAACATTGGAATCAAACTTTTCAGGATGAATTCTCAAGAGCTTTTCAATAATAGTTGAATATTACAACTTCTCACCAAGACATATAATGGTACTAAATATGTAATTCACCTATGTAAATAAGTCACCAACAGATTCATACTCACCCATTTTAGATCTTTAACTTCAACCTCCTAATTTTTAACTTAGACGTATTTATATTTTGTTTCCATCATTTTTTTTCAAATTTTACCTGGTATCATTAGCTGTAGAAACTACATTCACTCTAAGAAACCCACTTTTAGAAAGTAATGAGAGTAAATCATTCCTATCTCTTCAATAATTATCTATATTTTTATTATCCACAGATGTAAGAGGAGAATATTTAACATGAGTAGGAAATCAATCTATAGTAGATTCCAAAATATCATACCCAACATACATAAGATATGGAATTAGTATTATTTCAATATTTTATAGTTATATTTATAGAAAGTTGGAATCCACTACTCTTCACACAATAAAAATTCTCCATAAAAACATTTTATCAAAAAATATCAGGAAATGGAATAATCAAGGGAATGTTCGTTATGATACCACTTGAAAAGGCCCACCAAAGATCAATATATCCCTTATATAGGGAGGGGTTAATAAGTGACATATTTCTCTTTTTTATGTTATATTTATTTTATGACAATCTTAACCTTCTATTTAAGAGTTATCAATTTTCTAAAAACATAACATTCACACATATAAGGGAGAAAAAGTATTTACAAGATTCACTACACAATAAGTGTTGAAATTTCTCAGTATGGTTTGAAAATAATCCAATACCACAAAAACCACTAGAATTATTTTGTGGATATAGTATGTATTAAATACCCTTATAGTTGTTTGTCCCTGTGATCAATACAATAGTGCATGTGATTCTGTTATCTTGAATGATGTATAACATGTTGGCATAACAAGTTAAGAAAACATCACATGTTGTTTCCAAATATTTCCCTTTACTACTTAACCCAATCCATTTTTATAATTATTTAGAAATAAAATTATTATCCTTCCTACCTAGTAGAAGGTAGAAAAAACTCATCTAGAATTTGTATGAGAACTTAGTCTGATGGATCAGTCTGATTCTTATTCTTGAAAAAAATCAGAAAAGATAATATCGAAACAATATTAAACTACATCTCTATTACTTAGAACCATCAGTTTTTTGACATGAACCAATCTGGTAACCACTTCCTTAAACTTACTATATCTATAAAACTTCCTCAAAAAAATTTATATAGAAACTTTTCTTATACCAACTCTATAAAAAAAATAGTTCTCTTTATCTCTCCACATGTGCATGTTATCTTATTCAAAAAGTACATTTTACTTCCAATCCTATTTATAGGTGCTCTAAAAGTGGAATGGATGGGAAACCAAATTCACTTCCCACTCAACCAAAATTATAGAAACTTTATTTTCACATAAATTTTGACTTCATATTTGACCACTTCATCACCTCCCAACTATTATTTATTCCTTTAAAAACTTCTTGAATATTCTCATAATTTCAACCTTATTCAAACTTATAAAAACATTCTCTCTGATAAAACTCTCCTTTTGGATAATTTTTGTCATTCCAATTTTCCTAAACCAATTAGAAGTATTAAAAACTGAGGACTTATCATTTAAATTTTTAATACCAAAATAACCTTTGAAAATATTCTTCTAGAATCATTATTACATCTTTATTAAACATATGATTATTTCCATAACCATCTTCAAAAACTCTAAATATTCTTAAACCCTCTTGATAAAACTCTGATAGACTCTTGGAAATTAATTATTTTATTTATTTGTAATATAATTCCTTAGACTGATGAAGTTATATCTAATTAATTATAGAAATTGATGACTTAATAGTGTCAGAATGTTTTGGATTAATTGGTCTATATAACCAATCTGATAGATTATATTCACTTATTTTCTAATGATTCTTGACCTAATTGAATAAAACCAATATTTTTTTGTTCTATGAAAATAGTTGACTACATTTTTTATTATAATCTGATTGGTCAGTCTCGGATCCCATTTCTCACCAGTTCAAAAAAATTCCATTAACTCTGGTCTACCTCTTATTGATCTCTACATCTGATGCCCTTTTGATACCAACACTGGGACTGATGGATCCATGTTATAACACCTATGGTTGATTAGTAGCACACCACATTTGATAGATCGGTGTCATTAATGATTGTTTCCTTCCAAATTCTCTTCAACTAATAATTGATCCCATAGATAGGATCATTCTTTGAATCAGACGGTTTGATGAATCATTCTATCAGATGTATTAGTTTGTTATCATTTTTGCACAACTTCTTATATCAATAACATTAAACTTCCAAGCCATTAGAAAAAGTTTGTGTCAGGGGATTCCCACATCAATGAGCTATGATCGGAAGACTTCAAATTCAAGATCACCATTCTTCTACAAAATTCTACTAGCAAAATGAACTATTCATGATGTTGGTAGCATTAATATATTCAGAGTATCTTATTACTCATATTTGGAAGTTCTATTACATCCCATCATTCCAGAACATTTTTTCTTTTTATCAACAACTCAAACTGATTTCTGAACGTCTAAAAAACTCAAACAGCTTTTATACCCAATTTTTTTTACAACTCTTGGATCAGAAGTTATCAAAAAATATATGATGTTTAGACCCTATAATATAGAAACTAATTGTTATATTTTTTTTATGGAGACATTTATACTCTGATACAAATTCACATTTTGGTCAAAAAATTCATTTGAGGCATAATGTGATTCTTAAAACTTTTCCACCCATAAAACATCTCCAGAATAGAGAAATAAAACCTATATATTTTTTTAAGAAATTTTTATATGATATTATAAGTCTAGTTTTATTTTAATATGATCATCATAACTTATATAGTTAAATGATTTATCAAAATTATGACAAAATACAAAATAAATAGCACAAAATTATTTTAGCATCTGAAAATAACTTTCATCCAACTTGTTCCCGACAACATCACCTTATTTCTAGTATGTTAGGAATCTATCTAGGTACACCACGAAAAATATAATGATGTGGTTTATGTCCTATCACACATAAAATATTTGAAAAGATTAATTTTATGACTTTTCCCACTGAATAATATTAACCCCTTTATCTTCCTCTTTTCTTCCTCCTGTATAGCTAAACCAAAGAGATTCTCTCTCTTCTATATTCATTTGTTCCACTTGATTTGGGAAGGATTATTGGGTGTATTAATTTGGATTAAGATGAGTGTGTTATTATGTATCCTTCCATTATTCCATCAATTTCTAGCCACTAATTTCATCACTTTTCAACTACGGTTTATTTTCAATTTAAATTGATATGGTGAAAATCATCCTACTTCATAAGAATTTTTTGTAGCTTAGATATATAAAATAATGAAGGGATGAATTAAAACCATTGAATTCTATTTTAGTAAAGGTGAATCACCATAATATTTTATTTAGGGTTTTCAATTAAATTATATAAAATTGTTTATTGAATTGATGTTGTGTGTTAGGATTTTTTCCTGGAACGGTGTTGAGAGTACACTATGTAACTTCTACGAGTGGTTAGTTTTCATTTCGATGCAATGACGTCGATCATTATGTTTTAGTAAATTATTATTATCTATTTTAACTTGAAATAAACTATAAATTATAATAGAAAAATTTAATGATAAATTATAAATTTTATTGAATTAATTTTTTATTGTTGTGGATTAAGATAGGTTCTCAAAAAATGATCAGATTCTTAGATAAGCTCTCATGAGAGTTAATGATATTTGATTAAAGTGATGTTATATATATGTTTTAAGTAGGAAAATCTTGAGAATACACATTGTTTTTTGATTTTGATGTATAGAATGTGGTGTTTGGTTTCACCACTGAGGATGATCGGTCATTAAATTAAATGAACTATTTTGTTAAATTATTAGGAAGATTTTTTAGTTAAACTCCCAGGTGACGATTATGGTTTCAAGGGGTATAGTGGACCATCATAAACAGTATTGATTCTTTAACTATCAATGGATGGGGGATTAATTATAAATTCATCCCCAGAGATACATGGCCACAAGAGTGGTTTAAATAAATTATATAAGTCTATAAGACCTTAATGTAAGTTCCTTAGTGACCTTTGAGTAGAGATATGTGATGATTTTAGAGTGATCAGTCCCATTAGGCCTTTATTATACATGATATTAATTAGAATCATTTTTTTAGTGAGAACAAAATGAGGTGAGTGTTCCACCCCCAATAATATGATATCACTCAGGTGGGAATACACAAGGTAGATTGAAGATACCTTAGGTTAGTGGTCTAGCCTATGACTTGGTATGCGAGATCGAAATTATTCCATCTCCTACGAGTTATTCCTATGTGGATTTCATGTGAGGCTAGTGAGATCGTGTATTGATTACGATGATGTTGAGGGATGCGATTTCATCTGAGTGATAGGTTATGACCCGAGTGATGAAATTATGATTGAGGAGCTCAGACAAGGTGTCCATAATATTATGTGACCTAGGGGAACCCGATGGGTTCCCTAGTGATATATTAACCCCCTATAGAGGGTGTATGTAATAATTAAGTTATATGATTTTTGGTATCAGTTTAGAACCTGAATCAATCATGTGAGCCTCATATGCATATAGTGATGACGTTAGGTCATGTGTGTGAGTGAGAAACCTATTTTATTTAATGTGGGTCTAGGTGGATGAAAACCCCTTATGAGATGATTTATATCTGATATTATATTAGGGATACACTTCCCTCGGGAATTTATGTATAATTCTCTAGTGGTTACCTAATATTTATACATTTTTTCTAAATGGAATGCCTAAGTATGGTTTCCTAGGATTTGATTAGTGAGCCTGATACCATCAGATGTCTTGTAAGTGATCCTTATATCTAGTTGTTGATCCTAATACTATATGAATACCTTAGGAAGTTTACTTGGTTTAGCCATGATACCTCATGATTTATAATTCATTGGAAAAGCCCCTTGTATTCATTTTTTAGGACTATATGGAATTCCAAAGATGTTGGGATTTATCCTTTGGGTCAATATGATTTCCTTGGAATTTCTCCTTGGAATTAACTATGTATTGGATGTTATATTTCCTAGGACTTCCTCCTAGGAACTAGTAATGGGTCTAATAATATTGAATTACATATTGTGTATCCCCTTAAGAATAATATATATTATTGATACCACTAAATTTCATACGGTCACACCCCGAGGTATCAATTCTTTCACATTCAAATTTATGGAATTTGGACCCAGTTTTGGATAGACTAGTTATTTGAAATTCTCAAAGACACTCCGACATAGGTTTAAGAAGGTATAGTTGATTCTAGGTGTCACATATGTACTTGAGGATTGATGGTGTTTTATTTATTTATACATTCATTATTTATTTTTTTATTCACCTATGGACATATACTATATTTTCTGGTTATGTTTGGAATTGTATTAGTGGTGACCTATAGAGTCTTACTCATACCATACTCAGGAAGCCATGGAACCCGGTTACCCCAGCAAACTTAACTCCTCATAGGTTCAGGTTGGGTAGAGACTTGGAGTTTCATGATCAAACATGATATCTTTGATAAAACCTTGTATCTTTCTCTTAATAAATAAATTAACCCTACCTTTGACCCTCTTTTGGACCTACTACATTGGTAATCCAATTCACCTATCAAACATATATCATAATCGAATATTTTTAGTGTTTTTTAGTATTTTATTTATTTTTTTTACAGAAACCCCAATACCACTTAATGGATTTTTGTCTTTAAATTGTGTATACCCCCTTCAAAAAGATGACCCCACCTTATTTCATTTTCCAATGGGCGATTAAGTAAAACTTCCCCCAGATATTGGCCCTATAAGATGGATATATTAGTCATAAAATGGAATAATTATGATCTAAATATACTATGAGTGAAAATCCTACCCTAGACCTCAAGGGTATAAGAGAGAGACCCAATCCACTCAGCTACCCACCAAAAGGGATTATTTTATTTTATTTTAATTAATAAATAAATTTAAAAATCATTATTGATCTGACGTATCCTCAAACTATTTATAATGGTCCCACCTCCAACCATTTCCATTTTAAATGAAACATATTATTGAAAAATATGAATCATAAAATCAATTAAAAATATAAAATATTTTGAAATAGAAAAATAAAAATATAGTGCATCATAAAATTATTGACAAACAATTATAAATTCCAAATTTAATTAAGTTAAAATAAATATTGAAAAGTAAGGGAAACTAATGTCCAAATATTTAATTACATGATTATATTATTTCATATTTATAGAATTGTAAAATATAAGATTAATGATACAGATTATTTTTATCCTTTGATAAATATCCAATGGATAATATTGAATTTTATTAATAACAAGTTACCATAAAGATATTATATGAAAAATGAAAAAAATGTGAATCACCCTTCATGGTAATTTCAACATTCATTGATTATTTATTTATAAAAATTCTACATGGATGTCATAAATTTAGTGAAATTTTATTTATATTTCTATTAAAAATTTACATTCAAAATAGAAAGTAAAAAAAATGATCAAATATAAATTTTAATTGAACCCAACTTATTCAAAAAGTATCAAGAAAACTAAATGGAGAGAACCTGATCAATGAAAAAGTTGTTCAATATACTCAAATTACCATCATAAAATTATGATATATATTGAATTCTTAGAATAAAAATTTAAGTAATTAGTTTCTTAGCTGTTAAATTTGACATTTACATTACAATTAATCTCAAAAATTATCACACGATTTGATTTATTGTACATAAATCTCACATTATTTAAAAACAAAAGATTAAAGAAGAGTTTTTTAGGTATATTTTTCCATATCACATTTTATAAAATCACAGTTTAAGTATGGTATATAATTTTCATTATCCTCTTATAAATTAGTGGGAATATCATTATTTATGTGAAATAAATAATTATATGTGATTAATAATTGATTAAAAGAAAACAAATTATTAAATTATATTATTAATCACATTCAACATAGTATTATGGGATATAGTTTAAACAAGTTAGCTCAACATTTACCATGCACCTTGTGTAACGAACAACATTTGTATGAGTTTTTAAAATTCAGAAGGGTTTTTAATTTTTAATGTTAGTGAGGGGAAAGTTTCTAGAAATAAAGTTTATATCAGAATTATGGGAGTTAAAACATTACAAGAAGATGTTTTTGGATGTAGAATAAGGAACATAAAGAGATTAAATGCTCAGGTAAGTGGCTGAGAAAGGATGGAAATCCCTTCCACTAAATTTTTTAATGTAGGTAGCCACCAAAATGCATCCATGAGAATTATGATATGGTGGAAATGGATGAAGAAGATTATATTGAAACTCAGTGGGGAAGGGAGTCTTTGAACTAGTGTTTTTTATGGATCCTATGAGTTTACCTGAATGCAAATGGATAAGGATGGAACATCTTCTTGGATTCAGGGAACCTGTTTTGAGGGACCATAGGTATTAATGCACTGTGGTGATAGGTGTAAGGAACGGGGACCTATATGAAACACATAGTCATTTCTTTATCATGGTGACCAAGAATTTTAGATAAAAATATATCCTACAAAATCCCACCACATTGTGGTATCATAGGGATCAATGTTTCAGTGAAAACTTTGGCCAAGGGGTTTCTACTATGGGAAACGATGGTACGACCACAACCTAGAGCATGTCATGGTAGATTTTGAAATGATTATGGGAAGGCAGAGTCACTACAATTTTAGGTGTATTGGGTGGATCTTCAGTGGCTTTTTTGATTTTCACCACATCCTGATGCATAACTTGGATCAATGTATCTAATTTAGAATTTTTATTTTTCTACTTTTAACCCTGGGGAATTTAAACACTTTTACCCTCATCTCTTATTCACAACATGTGGAAATATTTGGGAGGATTTATCCCTTTTGTCTCTATCATTTACCCTTGATTTGTGGGGATGATTGGGTGTTTTTACAAGATTAATGTTAGTATCACCCTCATTCTCATTTTTTTCCTTTTTATTGTACCTGCTATTTTTTATGATTTGGGTTTGGATTTTTTTATGATTTTAATTGAACTATGATATAAATAATATCAATTCATGGTAATTTTTTGTGTCTTGGATATAGGATATCTTATAAGTATTATTACATATAGTTTCAGGCCATTTCATTGAAGGTATTCCACTTTAAGAATATATTTAGGGTTTTTGATAAAATATAAAAAAAATCGTTATTAAATCTAGGTCGCCTTTTAGGTATTTTCTCAGAATGGTTCTAGGAGTACTCCATTGACCTTCCATAAGTTTTTAGTTTATTGTTTCATGTGATGAGGTCAATCAATGATTTTAAATAAATTTTTACTAATTTTTTTTAAATTGAAATAATTTATAAATTATTATAATTAAATTAAAATTTTAGATATAATTTTTTTTTATTAGTTATTCAATGTAGTATCTTAATATATGCACTCACAAGATGATATGAGCCTTATATTCACTTAATATAGTGTTGTCGAGTTGTAATAAAAGGGATTGTAACAATATTTTTGATGTAGGAGTCCCTTGTACTTACACCATGGTTTATGATTATGATATATAGAATACACTGGGTAGTATTTCTACTAAATATAATAGAACATTAAATTAAATTATTTTTTTGTTAAATTATAAATAATGTTGTTTAGTTAAACTCCCATGTGATGAGAAAGGTTTCAAGGTCCACAGTGGACCATTGGAAACTATCTGGATTCCTTAGCCACTGATTATAAAGTGATTGATTATAAATTCATTATATTGATATAAATAGCACTAGAGGGTCATAAATAAATTATTTATTCATAAATACCCTTAGTTTAGGTGCCTTAGAGACCTTTAAGTAGAGGTATGTGATGAAGTTGGAGTTATTGGACATGTTTCAACTTTTTGATATTTGAGACTCCTTAGAGATGTTTGGCTAGTGAGATGAGCATGGGTTGATCATTATATGCCCATTGAGATGTGAGAATCCAGGTGAGAATGCCTTTGGTAGATTCATGATATGGTGGGAAAGTAGACCGACCTATGAATTAAGATTTGATATGTGAATTATCCCATTTCTTGAGAGTGATGCTAGTGTTTCTTTCCAATGAGGTCAGTGAGTCTATGATAATATTGAAACAATGTCAATGGATTTCATGACCTTAGTGTTACAAATGATGACTCAAGGGATAATATTAGGATTTTGTAACCCATGAAGGGTGTATAAACTATTATATGACCTAGGGGACCTTGGTGGGTGTCCTATAGATATGTTGAATCTTGATAGGGTTCATGCAGTAATGAATATATATGATTGTGGGTATCACCTTAAAGCCTAAATCTATCGTGTGAACCTAATACAACTATAGAGATGATGTAATGTTATGCATGTGAGGGATATACCTATATTATCTGAGACAAGTTTGGGTGGATAGAAAAACCTATTGAGATGTTTTATATGATATATTGTGGGAGGGATGCACTACCCTTGAGTCATTAAGTTTAATTCCTAGGTGTTTAAGTAAGATTCAAAAATTGAGCCTGATATTATTGGATATCTTGGATGTTCTCATGGGATCTGAATTTTGATCTTCTGATTTCCCATTTTATTTATATTATTTTAGACAATAATTTCATTCAATTTATAATATAATTGAATAAATTTTACCTAAATTTTACTATTTAAATTCATATTTGGGTAATAAACATTTTTTGTTTTATTTTCTAAAAATTAAATGAACTAGAATTAATTTTATTTAATTTTTATTATGGATCTTTGTGTGATATATAATTCTAAATTAAAAATGAAATTTTAACGGTTTTAGTAAAAAATGTTCCAATCATGATATCCTTCCTACAAAGGAGAGAAACACAAATTAATGTCCCATGTAGGTTATCCAACCAATCTTTCATAGAAAGAGAGCCTATTGGGGTGGAGGTAGTGCATAGGTCATGTATGGAATGTGAAAGGGCGTATGAACAAGCACCAATTCACTGGAGGAGACACTGTGTGGTGGAAGAATGAGAGTTTCATTGATTTTGGGTGACAGGTGATAGTGTTATGGGTCCTCAAACCCCCATTTATCTTCGATACCAAATTTTTGACATTGGATCTATTATAATGCATCTAATATCCATTTATTTTATTGATATGAGAAATAGTGTTTTTTCCGGGATTTTTGTACTTATTGGAACACTATTGTTTTATGAAATGAACCACATTTTATTCTTCATTCATTCCCTTTATTCCATATAAGATAACTGTTGCACCATTAAATCACCATTTATAGAGAAGGTGAGCTCAGGTTTCACTGGATAATCAAGCACCACTAAACTACAATCCTTATTTTACATTGTGGCACTTTTGGATCTGATATGATGGGGTACATTTCACTGTAAGCTGTGAAGTTTCACTGTATTCATTTGTAGCCTATATTTATAGAAAACAGTGTATCACTGAAGTGATTTAGTCAAAAACAAATCCATGTATATAATTATGACATGAGTATTTCAATTACACCACGGATAAAAAAGAAGTGAAATAGTTTTTAATGATTAAAAGAGTTATATCATAGTGTTTTGGATATTCTATGGAGAACCTAAAATAGTAAGTCATGGGATGAGTTGAGAAAAAGGTTTTTTGTGGTCATTTGTCTATGATGTAGCCATGTAGAGGAATGTGTGGTAGACTAAACACATGATAAGGATAAATCATAGTGATTTTTCCTTGCTATATATTTTTCGTATAAAAATAATTTCAAAATCCTAAATATATCTCCCATATACACATGCTATAGTAAAGTTTGGGGGATTTTGAAGAGGATCAGATGTGTTGGGGAATCACTTATAAATACAGAGTTCAAATACATTCCAAAATAGGGGGTAACTTGGGTTCAAATTGAATATGGGATTTGGATTAGAAATAAAATTAAAATAAAGATAGAATGAAAATATAAAACAAATTATTGTTTGGCCAAACATAACCTCTCTTGGATAATTTATGATATATCTTTTTTGATAAAAATGGAAGATCACTCGTGGAACTTTTGACTGATTAAAATTAAGTAGATAATATTAAAAGGAAAATAAGTGAGGATTCAAAAATGTACCTACCAATTATACTACCTATAAATAGAGATGGGGGGATACTATGAGGGGGCCTTTAGAGACTTGAACATTTATCTTGAGACAAGATCCCAGAAAGGTGTTTTTACAATCATGGAGTGTTGTGGCCTTTAGTTTTATTTTTTATTTTTCAAATAACCTCATTACTATCAAGAGGGGGTAATTAATTCTTTGAAAATTCATATATGTATGATGGAGTTAATTTATTGATATATAGACTTTTATTAATTATGTGATGATTTTATATTTTTTCATAATCATCATAGTATCATTTATTTTATATTTTCATGACCATTAGTGGTGGGAAGAATTATGAAATAAATACATTAAATAACTAACCCTGTAAATTAAATGAACGTTGGTTGAATAGAGGAGGATATTTTTTTTAAATGTTTTGAATGCTCCATTCTATTACTTAACCCAAGTATACGAGAGTCAAAAAGGGATGTGAATATGATGGAGAGTGTTCACCCTAAGAATATGTTAAAGGGGATTCAATTTAGTAGAAATATATATTATGTTTATTATTTTTACTTCACTAATACATGAATTTTTAAATACTATTCTTGGTAAACACGTCTCATTGATCTAATAACTGAACCAATCTCAAATATTATATTTTTATTCAAATTCTATTCAAAATTCTAATTAATTTTTCTACTGTTCTTTTTGGGATTGACCAAGAATTCCACTTTACTACATTAAAAATAATATAGTTCTAGCTATATTTTATAAATTTGTAAAAAACATTATCTTATATAAATAATGAGTCCTTTCAAGCGATATATATACTATTTCCATTTTTAGGGAATGATTGTTAGAAATAATTTTGTTCTTTATAAATTTCTAATTTTTTCTTTTCCCCTTTTATACAGGGTCTTATCATGTAGTAGATTCAGTTACAAATTCAAAACATAAGTATTTAACTTGGGGTAAAAAAAGTAAAATAACTTGAATTTGATCTTGATATTTAAAAGATCATTCAAAGGGAATGAAATTTCAAGGAAGAAGATGTTATGGATGAAAGAGTACCTTTATAAGAAGGTGGAAAAGGATCTGACCAAGGATAACTCTAAGAGTTTCAAGGAAGGAATCCATGTATTAAACCTCTAATTTATTATGTAATACTAGAAAATGATGCGTTTGTATAAGTATTATTTTCCAGTTTGATATTGAATAATAGTTCAAAATAAATATGAATATTATTAAAATGATACCACACTCAATTAAATTCACTAGGTTGCCTCATGAAGACCCTATTAAACACCTTGGGAGTTTCTTAGAGCCTTGTGACACTCTATAGTTTTGTAAAGTGACAAGTTATGAGATAAGGATACAATCATCCACTTCTCACTCAAAGATAAGGTTCATGAGTATATTTAAATTCTACCTTAATTTTTAATCACTACTTTGTAGGATTTGGAAAGGAATTTCATGACTATAAAGTTCCATCTTTCTAGATATATGGATTTATCTGTAATCATTCTAAATTTTGATCTACTAAGTTATTAATCCCTCTATAGTGAATGGTAAAGGTTTAAGAGTTTTATTAGAATATCTTTACATTAATGAAAATAAATTTACGTACTGATTCAAACATTTTATAGGGGTTTATCACATGATAACTGATCAATTATTGAAAATGTTATTAGAGGATCAATGATGATTATGTAACCACTGAAATGCTTTGATATTTTTGATGATATGTTGATAAATAGTTTTAGAGGGATAACTGATGGAGGATACACAGAAGGATTACACATGGAGTATAAGAGTTGTGTATTGAAATAATTGAATATTATTTCAAGAAAATTGGATTCTATGATGTCCACTAAACATACCAAAATTATGAACAATAATTATTCCAATTTTATTTATTTTAATGATCAAAATTAGGCACAACGATGGAGGCCACAAAACAATTGAATAGGATTTTAATAATTTTAAGGGTTTAATCCAAAGACCTGTGTTTTTTAACCTAAACATCAAGGAACTACTCTGACTAGTCAAATAAACACTTTAAAGGATACCCTGAACACTTTTATGAACACTACATGGGATGGTCTTAATGAATTTACAACCAACTCCAAAGATTAAAGGGATGTGATCATGGAATTAAAATTAAAAATCTCAAAATCAAATATATTTTAAGAGGAATATGGAAATATAAGTGGAATTGAATTCTTCAGCTCTCAATTTAGGGAAAAGCGGTGTTTTACCTAAAGACACTAAAGTTCCTATACATAGATATCTAAAATCTATCACCTTGATTTACGAAAAACAATCCATGAATACATTGAATATAGGAAAATATATTTGGAGACACAAGATAGAGAGAGTAAAACATATCAAGGAAAATGCTAAAAAATAAAAAGACGATGATAATTTTGTTAGAGATAAAGTAGAACCCACATATGATACACTGATACACTTTCTAGGGAGAAAAATGTAAGTGGAGTTGGTTTAAAATAGAGATAAATTTTTATAGATGATTAAGAATATACAAGTATCTTTACCATTTATAGAAGCTACAAAAAAACATTTCAGCCTAAATAACATTCTTGAATGAATTAGTGGAATAAAGAGTAATCTATAGAAATTGGGAACTATACCATTGATGATATATTTCTCAAATTTAGTGTATATAAGTTTAATAAAGAATAAAAGTTATCCAGGTAGTATTTCTATTTTGATAATTAATGGATCTAATGTGTTTAGAAAGTCTTTGTGAGATTTAGTGGTGAGAATAAATATGATTTCATATATAAATTCCTAGATCTTAGGATTATAAGAGATAAAGCCAATTTTAGTTTTGCTTCAACATGCGGATACAACAATTATATGTCCCCAAGAACTACTTGAAGATGTCATTTTCAAGGTGGAAAAGTTCTATATTATTCTAGTCATTAATATGATAGATATGGATGAGGGGAAGAACCCAATAATCTTAGTTAGAACATTCCTAGATACTGGAAGGGAATCGATAGATTTCAAAAGTGTGGAATTATGTTTAAGAGTTTCTAGAGAATATGTTATGTTCAATATCCATAAGGAAATAAAAAATATAGATGAGAAATGAGATTATTTGATAGTTGGTAGTTAGTAAGGATTTAAGGATGCTACTATCATTGTAAAAAGAAGTGGTGTAGCTACTATAGAGAAGAATTAAGAGGGTAAAAAGGAGGTGAGGAACAACATAAGTTTACTATAAATGGATGATGATAGTTGAGGGACTACTTTATTGAAGATTATAAGGAGGGATAATGGGTTTGGTAAGTCCATAAAATAATATTTTATTTTTCAAAATAGGCCAAAAATAATTAATTTGGGGTCATAAAGGTAGATAAAATATCACACATTGAAAGAGTTAATTTTGTTTCATAAAAATAAAGGGGACCAATCTATATGGAATAATCACAGCTTTGACAATACATAGATTTGGATCAGGTAAACTCATTTCAAACCTCAATAAATTTATTTCAAGAGGTAAGTTCATTATTAATGACCACAACCAAAGTTATTTTAGGATTCAAAACACATTTTTTAGGAAATTATGATTTAATTTAATTTCAATTATATTTAATAAATTTTTTAGGAGTGAAATTAATTATATTTTTAATCATTTATGTAGATATTCCTACGCTTTCACTATTTGAATTTTATTTTTAGGCCCATGGTGATTCAATGTACAAGGACCTATCCGAGAAAGTGAAAAGAACAGAAATAAGAGCTTAATTACAAAGGGGAGTAAAATATTAAATCTAGTCATTAAATGATACTCCCATATTTCTAATCTTTTTATTTAATATGAAAAAATTTCATAACCACACTTAAATTAGTGATTTTTTTGATAAATGATACTAAAATTTCTCAAAGACCCCATGATTTCATATTTTAATTTTATTTTTATTGGAATTGAATAAGTAAGATGGGGGGATTTAATAATTAATTTTAATCATAGGAATATGGATTCAATGAATAATGTTTTTTTTCAGTCACATATAGATGAAACATTTATCCTACCATTTTTTATGCTTTGAATTTCAGAATTTTGTGTATATTAATTTGTTATTATTACACATTTCATGAGTGATTAACTATTTATTACATGTCTTCATTCTAAAGAGCTTTCTAGCCTATTTTTTCTTATTCTATCTTGAGAAATATTTATTGAGAGAACTTAGTACATGTTTCCTAAAAATAATTGTATTCAATATTATCAAAACCATTATTGTTAAAATTAAATTTTAATATGATTGATTCATTTTTATTATTATCAACTATCCCTTGACCCACCTTGATATTAATCCCAATTTGAACTTTTTGAATCCATGAATTATATTTTTTAGGGATGAGCCACATTATAATCTAATTTTTTCCATTCATACCATTACTCTAGTTTTTTTCATGATTAAAAACATTTCAATTTTGGGGGACAGGTAATTTATGGTGTAAAGAGGATATATTTCAATAATTATAAATATTGTGGGTGTTTTGTTGAAATTTTAGAAAAGGTTCATGTCATTATTCATTGTATTTATTGCTTCCCCTCATTGAAAACATGATTTTTTTTTAAAATGGGATGATTTTTATTGGGTAAAAAACCACCATTTACTTGACCAGTGGTTTTTATCATTTGAGGTTGGGTGGTGGAGTGATAGTTATTCAAACTGAACATTTAAAAAATTGAAACATTTGTTTGAAAAATAGTTGAAATGTAAAAAAAAGAGGGGTAATTCATTCATTATTATTTCATTGTTTCATGAACATTTCATTGAGATTGGAGGAGATGGGTGTTGTAAATTTTTAGAGAGGATAATTTTATATCACATTGCCTTTGATTATAAGGAAGTATTCTTATTAGATAAACCTCCTTATGATATTAATTTTATTTTTGATATTAATTACCTATCATCCCTAAAAACCCATATTCAATTGATCCTAATTTTAAATTCTTCATGTATTATGTTAGTTTTTTCTTTAAAAAGTAGAGAATTTAGGTCCTTTTAATGCTTATAAGTTTGGGACAAGTATTCAATCTACAAGAAAACCTCTACAAATGTTTTACCTTGAGTGATGATAGGAGAAAACTTAGGGAGAGGTAAATCACAACCTGAAATGTATAATAATGATAAATTGATAACTTTAATGGAAGAAAGGATAAGTTCCATCACTATTCAAATGTAAAGATAAAATATAATGTCAACTAGTGAGTATTTCAATTCATTTTTCATATGTTAAACGTTATCCTTTATTTATAATAGTTTCGTTTTAATGATTTTTACTTTTAAATATTCATATCATGGGGGCCATTTTTCAATTTCCGTGCATATATTTTATTTTATATGAGCATTATTTTAGGGTGGGGGATTTTATTTCCTATTTTATAAATATAATTTTATAATTTAATTTCATTTAATTTGGAATTTAATTAAATAAATTTTCCCTAATTTTTATAGTTTTAACTAATATTTTTTAATAAAACATTTTAGTTTGTTTTTTCTTAAATAATACAGAAAGTAATTATTTTCATTTATTTTTTATAATATCTATTTGTGTATTTTGTTGGATGAAATTGAAATGGAAAACTAAAGGGACTTAAAAAACAAATCCAACCCAAGATAGCCCTCAAACCATGTGCAGGAAGTCATACAATTGACACCTGAGGGTCATCCGACCAATATTTCCCATAGGGAGATCCTACTAGTGTGTAAAAGGATCATAGGTCATGAATTTCACACATAGGGTCACAAGATTATTTAATAACATGTGGGAGTAGAGTCTATGTGGAAGTGGGAGGATCATTTCACTAGTGTGGTGTGGCATGAAATAACAGTAAGGATCCTCCAACCTCTAAGTAGCTTTAATTCCTGGTTTTTGACATTGAATTTCTTATAATGTGTTAAACCTATATTGATTTTTTTTATGTCGGACACGAACAAAATATATTTTTCTGTCCATATTTTTAAGCAAATTTTAATAATATTAATATGATTTATAATAAAAATACCCTTTTATTTTAATGTTTTTGTAAAAATTTGAAAATTGTTAGTCCAAAATTAAAATGATTTGAAATGAATAAATATTTTGAATGTAGTTGAATGTTGGGTTTTCAATGATTTAATTTTTTTTTTAAAAAATTGGATAACGATTTTTTAGTGTTATGAAATTTTATAACCTTTTTATATGTTTTTCAGGTTTACATTACCAAAAATATGGTACAAGCCATAAATAAACCATAAATAAGGGGCCACTCACCACTTTTCCATCTCAAGAGGGCTCAGTTGTCACATAGCTTACTAGGAGGGCCCACTAGAGCCAAAAGAGCTTGGTGGAATCAAGCCCATGCTCCGTTTTCCCATGGGGCCTCAATCCTCTAGGGAGTATGGTTTGGACCAAGGCCCATGTAGACCACACAATTCACTTAGCCTAATTGTGTGCGATTGTTATGCAAGAGGCTATACCCATTGTAGGAGGGTATAAGGGTTCTCTTGCGTCTTTTTATATAAACCATTTCCCCTCCACAAAACGATTTTATGTGGGATGCAATTTTCATCTGGTATTGTTTATACTTTCTTAAATGTTGTTGTTCCTGCTCTCCCGCACCACTGCTTTTCTTAGAAAATCATCTCTACCATGCACTACCACTCTCCACTACTATCCACCACCATTGATGACCCTGACCACCATCTAAGATGCCCAATATCTACCATTTCCACCCCAATAAATCTCACCTCGAGCTAGAGGACCACTATGAAAGGTTGGTATCACCTCAAATCACAACCAGTACCCTCAACCAACGCCTATGAGCTCATTTAGATCTCCCTTCAACCACTATAAAGGCTAAAAAGGAAGAGTAATTGGAGCCCACCACTTCTATGATCACCTGACAAGCTGTTACCCCACTACCATGGTCATATATTTCATCCACAACCGCTTCCACATCGGCATGTACCATGTACAGGGAAAACTACTTCTTATGTGGATCTCTTCCATGCTAAAAAATGGAACACCCAAGATCTTAGGTTTTAAAATTGATGATCTCATGTGTCTCAAAGAAGACTCAATTATAAAATTATTTAAACTCCCAAAGATCATGGATATATATGGATTTTTTGGAGAAGAAGTTCAAGGATCTCTACCTCTATAAATGATAAATCCTTTTTTAAGAAGGGGAGTTCCACTCCCAGGGAAGAGGCTTGGCCAGAGGATACTGAGGCCTTTTTTTCATTTTTATTTTATTTTTTTCATTTCAGTTTTAGGTTTATTTTAAATGAAGCTTAAATTTATTTTTAGTTTAATAAATAAAATTTCGGCATATTAATTCAAATAAGTGTTTTCCACCCTTTATTTTTCTTATTATTCTTATTCTTATTATTTTATTTTCTTATTATTTTAATATTTTTATGTTCTTTATTTTATCTTTTCATTTATTTTTATTTTTATCATTTTCTCCCTCTCTCTCCTATTTATTTTATTTTATTATTTTTTTCTTCTCTTCATTCTATCATTCAAAGTGATATCCCACTATCGATAATAGGAGTATAACCCGAGTCTTGGCCTATGGGAGTTCAAGGTGTTCTTAAATTCGTGTTTATAATGTATTTCATGTTTGCGATAGAGGAGGGTGACATGCATGGTTGTGGAGAATGTATAACATGAAATATAACTCAAATCTATTAATATTATTATTTATCTATTTATTTTCCATATCTTTATTTGTTATCTATTCATATGATAAAGTTTTACCAATATATAGATAAAATGGAATTGGATAGTTTTATGTCTTGGAATATTTTAAACCTTAGAATGAGGTGTTCCATCAACTTTGATTACATGAGTAGATGGGATTTAAATTTCTTAACGAATTTAATATTTTACAATTTATAAATTAAAGGACAGTAAATCATCGTGAGATTTAATTATTTTATTATAAAAATAAATTTAATCCTATAAAGTTTAATAATGATGGAACCCAAAACCAAACTCATGATCAAGTTATTTCTTCGTAATCTCTTTTCATTATAATTTTATGGTAGTATAATTGTAACTTTTCATTATGAATTTCATTTAAATATTTTAGAAAATGAACATAATCTAAATTGATAATTTTTTACATAAATAATATATATATATATATTGGTGAATTAAAATATCTAAGTGAACAACTATGAAGCTCCTCAAGTGAGATGACCCTAATAATTATGCTGCACTAGGAAAATAAATTTTGTTTTTCCATGCCCTATGATAGGTATGTGTCAAAAATAGTGTTGTTACTATGGATATAATTCATATTTCATTTGATTTTTTTATTTTCATAGTAGAGAGTTTTTAATTTCTTAAAAAACCATAAAAATTATATTTTTACATTAGGTGTTCAAATGATTATTTTTCTGCATTTACCAAAAAATCACAGGTGAAGGAACAAGTAACTGAATTAACTTATTCTTTAGAAGATAATGTTTCTATTTGGGACAGAAAGAGTAGGGGATCCAAAATCAAAATTATCAAAGAGGAATAATTAAAGGAACTTATACAATATCTCAAATATACCATCAAACAAACAGTGGTGGATGGATTGGATGAAGAGTTAACTGAATTCTATGAGTACTTGATGTAGTTTTATCAAGAAATGGCTGATACACAAGTAGATCTACCATTGATTTCTAATTTTTTTAAGAATTTCCCTAAATAAAATTCTAATAGAAATTGGATAAAAAAACTCAAATACTATATTCAACAACTTTAAGAGAAGGTGAAAGATATGAAAATAAAAATGTATTGGGTAACAGAGCACATCAATAGATCCCTTGAGCATCCTAAACATGAACCAAAAGATAACCCAATGGTCTTATAGATTTTCTTGAGGATATCCAAGAATTTTAGGTCAATATTTAGGAGTATACATAGCCTATCCCATTAAAGAACAATATTAAGGATGACCATGATGAGAAACATTGGATTATAATGAGGAATACTTTCCTACTAAGTTGTATGTGAGAGATCAATGAGTTATAGATAAATTATTGAATGATCATGAGGTATAGCTTGATTTCCTTGGTCATTAAAAATTATAAGATCTGTCACCTTTGAATATTTTTATAGAAATTTAGGAAGACACAAACCAAGTGGTTAAATTTAAAGAAAAGATGGAGGATCCTGACTAACTACCTCCACTCGCATGATCCACCTTCAAGAGGCACTCACCACTGAAGAAGAGATTGAAACTGAACCAATTTAGGGATTTTATCTTATCTCAAAATATATTTTATTTTATTTTTTTCAATATTAATTGAGTATTAATTCCCACTTATTTTAATTTTTAGATTCTCAAAATTTTTTATATGACTTAGAGGTTGATGAAGAAAAAGAGCATCCACCTACCAAGGAACACAATGAGCTCCTGAATTTATTAAACATTAATTTGAGGAGGTACGTTAGGAAGAGAAGGTTGTTGGTCCTAATGAAATCATGATACAAGATTCTTACGCTAAAATGAAGAATTCCGGGTTACATTTTTCATGATTAAATTCCATAAAATTAAAAATAAATTCTAACCATACTTTTGAAATTACAATTCATGCAGTCTGCATTAATCTAACACTATAAAAACAATATGAGGTTGAAAAAGTAGAAACCAAGAAGGTGTATGATTAATACTTTATCCTACCACCACCATTTAAGATATACTTAATTATGAGGGTAAAGGATTTGGTATATACTATCTATGGATCATTCCTCACTAACAAAGAAGAATCAAAAGCTGAGAAAACTATTTTTAGTGGTTCAAATATAATCAGATCCACGCACCATCTGTTTAGGGATAAAAATTTGTACATCCCTATAGAGGAAGTAAAAATTTAGGGTGAAATTGGGGGATAATACAAAGACCTACCCTTTAACTTGTTTTTCAGGAATTTATATTTCAATTTTAGTATTTAGAATTAGTCCATCATTTTTTCCACTCCCTCTTATCTATTTGAGCTTAAATGATATGATCTTTGTGCATAATTGAGTAATTTTATTTTATAGGTACATGATGGATGAAGTAATCACCAAAAAGTGGAATAAAAGTAATAGTATTAATTGTACAAAGATTTCATTATTTCATTTACTATTTCCAAACTCCATGAATTTTTTTATGAAACCATTACTGATATTTAAATAGGAAATTTTTTACCCATTCTTTGATTAAGGATTCACTCGACTTATTTAGGATACATGAGTTTTATAAGAATCCTATGTTGACTAGTTTTATATATCATTGTGTGTGAAATTAAACGAGTAAAATGGAAAATTAAATTATTAAAGTGCATAATGGATATTAAAATGATTACCCATGATTTGAGGGAATTAGTTGATTCATGTAAATTAAATTTACCAAAATTTTTCATGATTTTAATTTTTTAAATTAATACGAATTTATTTTTTATCATTAGACATTACTTGAGTGATTTTATAATATCAAAATTTATATTTTAAAGATGATTTCTAGTCTAAGTACTCCACATTTTATCGTGAGGATATTTCTTTATTGATCTTGGTACTTGCCATCAGCTAAAAAATTTATTTGAACTTATCAAATCTATGACTGTTAAAATACAAATTTAAAATGATTGAGGTATCTTTTGGAAATACCTTATCCCTAAATACCAACTTTTAATAAATATTTGTTAACCTTTAGAGACCATGAATGACCTTTCTAGTAATGATCCATGCTTCAATCCATTTTTACCCATTATTACCCATTATTACCCTAATCTTATTATATTTATGATATTTTTAAGATAAAGTCTGGGGGTTATAGAGGTTATGAATAAAGGGATGATTTAAATTTTTAGGAATAAGTGTTGGGGTGATAAATACATGGATTGATATAGATTTATATTATTTGTACTGTTTAATATTTACCCCCTCTTTAAAAAAATATAAAAGTACAAAAAGAACCAAAAAATGAAAAGAGTGGTTTTTAACATTGAAAAATAATAAATCACCATCAATGGGCCAATGATTTTTATCATATGTGGTTAGGTGGTTTATATAGGCTTTATTATAAAAATAAATTTTGAAAAAAAATAAAATCTACTATGAAAATTAAAAAAAAAAAGATAGATAATAAAAGTAGTGAAAATTTAAATGTGGGTAACAAACCATTAATTATGTTTTCATTGATCATAACCTTTTCTTTGAGTTTTGGGGGAAGTGATAGTTTCTAATTTTAAGGGTATAATTATGCTAAACTTTCATTTTTATATCATTCTCTTTACTTTATAGATATAATCATATTTGACCATAAATGTTTAAATATTAATTCCCACCAAAATTAATCCTCACTAACATTTGAAACATTAAATAACATACTCCTGATTTTATGTGTATGTTGTCTTTACAAAGTGGAGAAAACATTCATTTAAAATTATATCAATAAGGTTCATGTTTTAATGATATGTTCATAACTCCACTTGAATTTTATTATGAGAGATGAGTAAAAATATTTAAGAGTGAGGTAAATTATGATTTGGAATTTTTAATAATAATTTATTATGGAGATTTAATAGATAAAATAATAAGTTACATAATTTTTAAAAGGGGAAAATAAAAACACTTGACTTGATTATTTCTTGGAAAATTGAAAAATTGAAGTGATATTTTATTTGAAATTTGATAATTTGAATTAAAATTGATAAATTTTTTTATTTCTTTTAGATTTAATTATTATAAACATTGGTACCCTGTGATTTTTAATGTTGAGATTTAATGCTTGAGGGAAATCATGGTTTAAGTGTGGGGGAATTTGACACAATTGTTTTTTGTGCATATTTTTATGAAAATTTCAATAATCTTAAGAGTATTTATAATATAAATTCCCATAAATTTCAATGTTTTAGTAAAAATTAGAACAATTTTAAATTAAAATTCATGTTGATTAAAATGAAAAAAAAAATTAAATAAGTTTAATGATGACTTTTTAATGAATTAAAATTTATTTTTAGGAATTTTTTGATAATGGTTTTTGAGCATTATGAAATTATATAACTTTTTCATATGTTTTTATGATTTAAATTTAAAATATATGGGCTAAGCACCAATATGACCTTTAACTAGGGTCCACGCACCACTTAGCCAGCCCAAGAGGGCTTGCTTTTCAGGCAACGCACTAGGAGGTCCAGCTAAATCCAATCAATCAAGGGGGAATAAAGATCATTAATAGGTTTACCATAGGGCCTCAATCCCATGGGGTGTATGGTTTGGCTCAAGGCCTATATGGGAAATGAATATTTTGTGGTCTACGTGTGTGTGAGTGTTATGTGGGAGCTCGTCCCTATTGTAGGAAATCTGGAGGGTACTCCCACAACATTGTTTATAAACCATCTACTCTTCGTGATACAATTCGATATGGGATGCATTTTTCACTGGGTACTGCTCATACATTCTTAAAAACATCCATTACCACTCTCCTGCACTACTGCTTCAGTTGGACACTCAAATACAATATGCACTACCACTCTCTGCTTCCAGGAACCTCTATCAATGACACATACCACCATCTATGATGCCAGATATCCATTATTTCCTTGCTAGAAAACCATGGATCAATTTAGAGAACCACTAAAAAAGGCTAGGATCACCTCAGATCACTACTGTAACCCTTCACCAAACCCCATGAACTAATTTAGACCTCCCACTAGCCATATTTATGGTCTAAGGGGAAGAAGAATTAGAGTCCACCACTACCATGATCACCAGACAACCCACTGCCATGCTCAGCCATTCCATCCACATCCACTACCACACTAGCATTCACTATGAACATGAAAACTATTTCCTCCATGGATCTCATCCATTCTAAAAAAATAATGGAACACCTAATATCCTTAGGTGTGAATTTGAAGATCCCATGGGTCTAAAAGATGACCTCGTTCTTAAATTGATTCAAACAAACAAATATTAGGGAGATACGTAGATCTTATAGAGAATATGGATGAAGATGCTTGCCTCTATAAAATATGAATCCTAATACCATGAAAGGGAGTTCCACACCCACATAAGAGGCTTGGTTGAAGGCAACTGCTATCTGATTTCTTTCTCCTGTCTTTATTTTTATTTTATATTTTGTTTTATTTTAAATGATGTTTTAATTTATTTTTCCTTTAATAAATAAAATTCAACCATTTTCATTCAAAAACTACCCCCCCCCCACTATATTTTTTTATTCTTATTTTCTTCTTATTCATCTTATATATATTCCAATTTATTTATCTTTTAATCATTTTATATTATTAATTTTGTAAATTTATTTTATTTTAATTTTATTCTCTATCTTTCTATATCTCTCTCATCTATTTTATTATTTTATTATTCTCTCATTTATACCCTCTATAGTGACCTATTTATCCCAATAATGGGATTCTTACCTATGACTTGGCCCGAGAGAGGTAAAGGTGTTCTTGAATTCTTGATTAAAGTTTATTTTATATTTTTTAGAGGAGAGTGGAATGAATTGGTGTGGAAAATGTACCCCATGACATGTAAGTGAACTCTATTTCTATTTTTTATTTATTTATTTTCCCTATATAAATTTTATATCTCTTCACAACATGGATTTTAACTAATCAACTAATGAAATGAAATTTTACAGAGATTGGTCTCAGAATATGTAACACCTTCAACTGAGGTGTGCCTTTAGCAACAATTATAGGAGTATGTAGAATTTAAATTTCTTAAATCATTCATGATTTAAAAATTTATAAATAAAATGATAGTAATTAATAATTTTATTTGAAAATTGGATTATCAAACTAAAATTAATCAAATAAAGGAGAATAATGTTGGAAACCAAATCCAAACTCAAGATCATGTTCTTTATTCCTAATCTATTTTTGTTTAGCATTTTATGGTAGTATAAGATTAAATTATCACTCAACAAGTTATTTCAATATTTTATAAAATAAAAAAACCTAAATTCATCATTATTTCCATAAATATAAAAAATAACCAAACCATTTAGATTTTGGTGCATTAGAAAAACTATGTGAACAACTGTGAAGCTCTTCAAGTGAGACAAACCTGGTCAGCAACTATACTGAACTTGGAAAATAATTTTTTCTATGCCATATGATAGGTGTGATTAAAACACAGAGTTCTTATGGGATAAGGATAACTTATCGAAAAAATTTAATTAAGATATAAGAATTAATTTTTCTTTATTGTTCATTTTTTCTATGTCGCAGACGACACCCGTTGCACTATAGATACACCATTGTTAGAAAAGAGGAGCTCAGAAACCACTAGATAATTGATCATTACAGAACCACAAGACCTACCTTGTATGGAATATCTTTATATTTTAAAACATGATTACCATTAAATAATTAAATGTGTTCGATATTTTTCTCTACATGTAACACTTAACTAAAATGAAACTGTGATTTATTTTAATAAAAATTTATATATTAATTATGAACATTAAAACCTATCAACTAAATTATATAAAATTGATAATAGTATTCAATTTATGGATATAAATTAATAAATACTTTTAATATGAAGAAATTCAATTTTTAAATCTAAAATAACTAAGAAATCCATTTTTTGCTTGAAAATATATTTTTCTAAAATTGATGTTTTATTTTAAGAAACTATATAGATTATGATTAGATAATAATAAAAAATATAGATAATATTAATAATATATTACCAATAAATCAATTATTAATTTATATTAAATAACAATAAATAATAGGTAACATTTTAAAAATCTATTTTATATTATAAATAGTCTTCCAATATATTTCGGTATTTTATTTAAATATTAAATTATAATTTTTTTGAAATTTAATTTTAAAAAATGAACATCATTTTTGGTTGAATAATAAAATAGTACTAAGATTATTTTTTCATATTTTTTTAAAAAATAATGATTTTTAGATGAATAGTGAAAATGTGGTTTTTAAAAATAATATAGATTTTATGTCATTATTAGTATTTAATTATTAATTGTAAATTCTTAAAACATTTTTATAAGACCAAATATGTATTAAATATGTTTATTTTTTTTTAATATTTCTTAATTTATAAATCCATTTTTGATATTTTAGAACATAAATAATATTTACTCTATTTTTTTAATACATTATATATTTTTATTTGAATTTTTTTTATAAAATTTATAAATAAAATAAAATAAAATAGATTTTAATTTTTGGGTCTAAATTATATAATAATTTCCATTATATATTTTTTCATAATTGATAAGTTACCTTAGGTAAAATAACTACTTACCATGATAAAATCTAACATTGTAAAAGTAAAGAATATAAGAGTGAAAGACCTCAAACATGTCTAAAACATGTGTTGGAATTTGTGTTTCTTGAATTTATGGCCATTTTCACTAATTTGACCCTTTATTTATCAATTTTTAGATACTTTCCTGGAAAGTGACATTTCATTATTGATATTTTTGTGTATTTATGAAAATTATATCCCTTCTCACTTATAAAAGGGGTTATCCTCACCTTAATTACCCTCATGAAAAAACCTATTTATATCAGCCTAAAATATACCAAATACTCTCCTAAATACTCTTATACACCTTAAAGAGGTTTTGGTATTCTCCAAATAGAACCCCTCAATGGCTTAACACCCTTTGTAAAAGATTCAATACAAGAATTGAGGTATAAATTTCTAACCTCTCATTTCCTTTTATATTTATTTTTGTGAAATTATTATTATTAAAATTTCATTTAATAGTTCTAAAATGATAACATTAGTATAATTATTATAATTTTATGTCATTATATTGATGGTATATTAATTTACCACCCTCCCCTTTTCCATTATAATAAAGAAATACATGAATTGGGTGTTGTTCGGATTACCATATCCATAATGTAACAAGTTTCATTTTCCTTAACGACCATAAAAATTTGTTATAAAAGATGAATTTAATAAATAATTATAATATTTATATCATTTTTATAATTATAAATCATTACACTCTATTATTCCTATATACCATTCTATGAGAAAATGAACTCGTCAATCATATTTACTTGTGGACTATCACCTCTAAGGAACAATTATTTTTCATTTTTTATTTTATCATTGCCTTTTATGGATGGAAATGAGGATGATATTAAATGATAAATGTAATTTTTATGATATTTTTATTGTTTTTACAAAAAATAATATAACATATTAATGATATGATACATAAACAACTATCGTTTATTCGATCCTTTATAAAGAGTGAACTAAGAGGGAAATTATCTATTCTTTATAAGTAATTAATTTTTATAGATTATATTATACTTATAAATATTTTAAATTTTAATATATCACACTAATAATAACTGAATAATATTATTATGCTTTTGGTATAGTTCTATTACAACTAAACCATCTCATAATCACCCATTAATTATGGTAAGTTCTTATTTGAGTTGGTTTAACCACCCACTTGAACAATACAAAAAAATTATATCATGTATCACTATGAGAACTTATTTTATGGTATAATATTATATAAATATATAAATATTTTTTCTTGTATTTTTAACGTTATATCAACATTTACCTCTTTAGTTTAGAATACACCTTTCATTCGTTGAGAATCCCCGCCAATTTCGACCTGATGGATCATAAATACAACTACCATGAAATTATATTACAGATTCATAAATTATCTTAAAGAATTTATTATAGTACCTTATATTATCAAATTTTTATGGAATTTTAGAAAATAATATATAACAATTTTTTAAACTTGTTTAAAGTGATAAGGATTACTTACACCTGATGTTGAAAATAGGTAAAAACTAACTAATATATATATAGAATGATAATAAATGATGAATGTAAATTTTCATAATTATGAATAAGTTTTTTAATAGATTAATAAGTCATCTATGTTTTTCTATCAGAGGATAGAATGTAATCAATTAAACAACAAAACAAGGTGATATTTTTCATCACATATTTCTCACATTGAGACATTTTATGTATTATGAACCTATATTAATTTATGTGTTGTATATTCTGTATATTTGAGACATCATATCATGAATTATATTTTAAAAATGGTGGTTTATGTTAAATTATAATCCCTTCCTTTCAAGGGGTTTTTATTAAAATGTTACTCAAGCTATAAAGGTTTTCTTTGTCTCAATTATGATTCCTTGAGGAAAAATAAATTTTGTGAGGAATGTTTTCTTTGTATGGTTTTATAGATCACCATGGATATATTTTCATCATATTATTTTTATTTTATAGTATTCACTATAAAAATAATTTCCCCTTATTCAAGATTCTATTGATTGAGTTCTTTCCACATTAGTAGGGGTTTTTGGTAACTCAACTTTGGTTCATTAATTATGATTTTTTTATTGAACATAATCAATATCAGTTGGTCAAATTTTGAAAAATTATTATATTATGTGTTATTATCTCATTTCTTATATTTTTATGACATAAACCTATTTTTAAATGATTGTTTGTTCATGGGGTATGTATCCCATAAGGGATAACTCAATTCTCATTTCCATGATTTATATTGTTTCATCATGAAATTATTTTTTGATTCTTAGGTTCTCACACCCTAATATTTTATTTTAATGTATTTTATAATAATATTTTGGAAAATTATGTAGTAATAAAGATTAAATTTTTTAAATTTTTTTACAATGTCAGTTTTAAAAAAAAGTTATTTGGAAAATAATAAAGAGGATTTTTTCCTTTCACTTTTTAATTATTTTTCTTCCTATACTAATTTCTAAAAGATAATAATTATGTATTTCCAAGGATCCATTATTGGAGTTTATTTTTAATGTTTAAGTTTTTTAAAGTCTTCCACACCACATTTCTAAAAATTTAACATTGAAAGTTACATTTAAATTTTTTGTAAGTCAATATTAATTTTTCTTTCTAAAATATCTTTAGGTTTTCTATTCTATTTTCAATTTCATTTTCAGAAGGAGTTATCCTAATATAGTTCTTATTGATGATTTATCATCTAATATATATATATATATATATATATATATATAATCATTTGGGGGGTTTAACTCATGGTATAAAACAATTTGATTCTCGATCCATTATTTTGTGATACCATTCAAAACATTTTTCTCCGAGGGAATTTTTCATTTATGTCAACACACTCAGGATTTCTTTAAAGCACTTAGGTTGTGTTATTTTATAACCATCCACCTTCTTTCTACAGACATATTTTGATAATTTTATTTTATAATTGACTTACCCATATACCCATTACTTTATATGGTTTGAACATTACATTTTGAATAATTTGGATTGGATGACTTTAACTAAGAAATAATGTTTTATATTGATATAGGGAAAATTATTGGTGTACTATATATTTTTATTCCAATATAAATTATTATTGGAAAGTTTGTTATGTATTTTTTAACCATCCATATTCTTTCTCTAGATGTGTTATGATCATGTTTCCCTTTTTATTTACATGGGTAAAAGTATTGATATCCTTTATGATTATTCCCTACTAACATTGGTTGATTATGTATTGATATTTTATATTTTTAATTATACAGATATACATTTTTTATTCAGAAAAAGGTTCTATAGGGAATGGTATGAAAGTTCTTATTTAATATTATGGTGAATTCATTTAAAGTAATCAGGTGATAGGTGGGGCCCATAATTATATTACCCCTTGATTTATTGACTAATCTCATGAGAAAAAATATGTTTGTGTATTTTCTGTACTCCTACCCAATTAAGAAATATGTATTTACTATGGTCTAAACTATAATTAAATGTATTGGTATAAGGCCTTGAAAATATGTTTTTGATGTCCAACATTATGCATTCAATCAATATTATATTACTATTATTGATATCTATATATATATATATATTCATGGATATTGAATTCTCTCAATTTAATTTGATTATGGATTCAGGTTGTTTACATATTCATTCTGTAATATTTATTCCATTTCTATTCTATGATTACATAAGTTTTATGTTTTCACTTACTAAGAATGTGATCTCACACCTTCTTATATTTCCATTTCCCTAGGTTTTGAAGAAAATCATTACACATAACATTTAAAGAAGGACATATTGTGTTTATAATTTATGGGAGAAATAGTAGACTTTTTATGGATTAATTAGTTTCTTATATAGTGGATAAAATTTATTATTTGATAAAGACATGGTTTTTTCTAATTTATTTTTTTTCTAATTCTCAAATTATTTAAACATAAAAGGTATTGTGAATGTATTTACTATAAAATGTTATTTAATTCATGTAATTATATGAAAATAAAGTCTAATATATATAGTTGGTATCAAATCCAATTTATAAAGTATGTGTTTATTACACCATATTTGAGAGGGTCGACCCAGGGTGTCACATTGTGATATAGGACTACTAGTGAAGAAATGATGTTGGACATTTCATTATAAGCTATAAAATTTCACAATAGTCACCTTTAACTTACATTGGGAAGAAATGGTCATGCACGGTAGTGATTCGGTCAATGATGAATCCAAGTATATGCTAGTGGTATGAAGAGACACTTAAACCATATATAAGGAAGAAGGAAAATGGATTTTTGAAAGATGAAAAGAGATAAACTATAGGGATATATCTACACATTAGAGAATCTGAAATTGGAAAATCCAAGGGATAAGTTGAGGAGATTGTAATTATATATTGATACGATTACATTATATCCATGTAAATCCATTGATGGAATAATATACACACGATAAGGATAAAATGAATTTCTTTTATTCACACCATAGATTTATTGTCTTCATAAAATTTTAAAATCTTGAATATATATCCTCCATACAAATTCTATAACCATGTTTGAAGTATTTTAAAAAGGATCAGATTCATGGAGGACTCACTTACAATGTTGGAGTTCAAATACACTTCAAAAGAGTGGGATAAGGTGGATTCAAATTAAAGATGGGGTCTAGAATAGATATGAATTTCAAATGAAGATATCCTAAAAATATAAAAAAGATTTAATATTATATGAATACACACTCAATATCAGATAATTTATGATATATATTTTTGGAGATAATGAGAGGATCACACATGAAGTTATTGACCAATTCAAATAAAGGAGAGAAGATCGGAGGAAGATAAGTGATTATTCTAAAAGTTACATTCTAAGGATGATATTTATAAATAGATATGAGAATTGATATATGCTGGATATTGGGGACCTAAACAGTCATCTGGATCCTATATATTGGTGATGTTTTTTCTTCCATAGATTTATTCTTTTTATTTTATTTTTATTTTTCAGATCCATTCTTGACTAGCATGAGGGGTTAAGTGATTTTTTCATTCTAATACATGTATAGATAATAGATTTCATTTAGTGAAGTATAACATTTTCTTAAGTCCTTGTAAGGTTTTTTATTTGTTCATGATCATATTAATATTATTTATTACCTAATTATATATCCATTGAGGGTGGAAAAAAGTATTTTATAAATAAATTAAAAAACAAACCAGTTTATTTCATGATCGTTGGGTGAACAAGGATGGTTATATTTAAAAAATGTTTTGTATTACTCATCATATTACCTAACCAAAGTATACATGAGTTGAAAAGGGGTGTGAATATAATAGAGAGTTATCTCTGTGAGAGTAGGTTCACTAGGATTCATTAATGAATACATCTAGACTAAGTAAATTCGTTTTTTACATCATTATTCCATGAACTTGTAAATACTATGCTTCGTACACTCAACTCATTGATCAAAAAACAATATAAAATATCATGTTTTTATTAAACTTTTATTAAACATTATTTGTAAATTTTACCCCATTATCTATGGGATAAAACTTGAATTCCACTTTACTACATTAAAAAATAGTTTTTTCTACTTTGAGTTCATAAATGTTTCAATCGGTTTCCCTAATAGAATTAAAAATTTATTTCAAGTGATCATATTGATACTATATGAATACCTTTGGAAATCCCCTTGGATTCAGTTGTGATGTGTATTAATATATATTTAATTTGGTAACCCACTTAGATTCATACTTTTGTTCAATACGATTTCATAGAACTTTCTATTCAGAATTTGTTTTGTACCTAACATTTGATGGCTTAAGAATTTATACAAATAATCATCCATGTTCCTGATATTATTGGATTACCTAGTGAAATTCACATATGAATTAGCTATATTCATAACACCACTGAATTTCCTAGGGTTATCCCATTCTGAATTGTTTCATAAAACTTCTACTTTATGAAATTGGTATCTAGTTCTTGTTGGAATAACTATGTGATGTGCTCATAGACACTCCCACACTAGTTTTAGTAAGTATAGTTGATCCTGAGTGCCACTTCATAACCCAAGTATTGATGATGGTTTATTTATTTATACTTTCATATTTTATTTATATATACACATGAGAATATCACATGTTGACATACCTTATATTTACTGGTTATGAATGGGATCACAAAGTAGGTTCCCTAATGAGTTATAATAACACCTTAATTGGGATACCCTCACACATGGGTCCCTAAGAAGACTCCATTGATTATATGTTTAGATCATAAGGATTCTTGAATTTAATTGATAGAGAAGGGTATCTAATAAAGTATTAGATACTAGGATGAGTTAAGGGTCATGGATGTTAGTTGATCCTCATGTGTATTTAGTTTTATTTGTTTATTTTGTGTCTGTGATAGGCCTAATGGGTGATCTGTTTCCCTATACTAGCCTGACATTGCATTTTTTCTAAAATATGCTTATTTTTAGTTATTTCTATAACACTATTTTAATTTTTATTCCTTATACTTTAATTATTTGTTATGAATGGTATTTTTTTATCTTTTATTAAAGACACATTTATTAGTGTATATTCTCCACATGGTAACGCCCAAGACCCTTACCTATAGTAGATAGAATCTACATTATAAGTAGGTGTGTCTAGGGTCCCAATATATATCTAGATAGAACACTGATAAGTCATCTAGGGATAGGGAATTACACAATGTTATAAAAGATTTTTATTTGGTCTTAATATTTTAGGAGATGGTAGATAGATAACAAATAAATATGTAAGAGCTTGTTATGGATATCATACTGGTGCATCATGAACACAATTTATGATACAAAGTCCAAGTCTATAAAGATATAGGATTGTCATTATTGGTTTATTATTTTAAAATTGTATGATTTCACCAATCTTGACACACTTTATTTTTCTTGGATTTATGATTTATGGTTTTTAGAACTTATCACATTGACAAGAGGCCATAAAAATGAATCATTCGTGGAATGTATTATTCACATAAAATATTCCATCTTGAGTTTGATTTATACAATGATTATGATGGTTAAATTATTTAAAGTTCTAATAATAAATTATATTGTGTTTTCCCATTTGAATTATTGGTGTAATTCAGCTAAACTGAACTATATTACATTCATTCTGAAGTAGGTCACATGGTTTCCATGCAAGTATGTTATATACTAATGAGAATCCAATCCCTATGTGAAATGGATGTATATTGACCTTGATAATTAAATATAGAAATTATATTCCATTGTTATATACCCCTTTGTGGGTGATTATGGTATTATTCCCAAAAATAAAATAGGTTTACTTAGTTAAAGTGTGTATAATAAACTATATGGTTTTTCCCATAGATATTCATAGTGGAATCCTACTTAACTGGTCTACATAGATATAGTTCCCCTAACTCGGTTCATCATAAGGTGATGTGGTTATATATATGTGTGTACCTAGATCCGATTATTAATCTTGAGGGGGTAGTTTCATACAAATATTCCTCATGAGGATAAATACACTCGTATGATGTTGAATTTTCACATTATTCCTAAAAATATATATTATAATCCAATAGTGGTTGTTTTGATAGGTGCATTTAGTTGGGGTTATGTTTAAAATGGGACCATAGTGGTGTTTCCCAGGAGTTGTTACCTAAGTGAGATAAGATCTATGGGTCAGGTGGGAAGACCTAGTGAATTTTTAATGCAACTGATCATGTGGGTGTGCTGAGTGTCATGATTGATTAGTAGGGTGTTTTCCTGTTAATGTTAATTTGGGATGTTAGATAAGAGGGTTACCTGAGAAATGAGAAATCTAGGGGCTTTGAGTACCCTTAGTGATTGGAAATATGATTAGATGCATCAGGTTATAAGATCAGTGCATGAGATGTTCTACCAGATATGTGGTATAGGCAAGGAGATTCCTTGGACTTTCATGATGTGAAGAATAAAGAATTATTTTTGTATCAAGTCTATTTTAATAGGGAAGAACAATAAAGATGAATAGACCTAGTAATTTAAGATATGGTTTCTAATGGGGTTTAGGATCATTATCTTAGATGGTCAAATTTAGGATGGATAGAATAAGTATGAATGCTTTTAATTTTGGAATAGTGAACAGGTTGGTGGTTCTCCACGTAGTAGACTTGGCATAAGTGAAATTCTTGAATTTTAAGAGGATCACCAAGTGTGGTTCTAGGTAGATTCAATTTAAATTTGGTGAGGATGATTAATTACTTATGTAATATCCTGCAATTTTAAAATAACTCTATAATCGATAGCGTATAATATATGTGACACCAAGCTTAAAAAAACCATCAAATAATATTATTTAAATATTATAGTAATACCTACCATTAAATTGGTGGGTATGAATAATATTTACCACATTATGAAATATATATAAATTTTATACTAAATAAACTTTTTTTATTAATTTATTGGAAATAAGAACTCAATTATTAGTAAAGTCATTTTATTTTTCAAAAAATTGTTTTCTTTAAAAATAATTTTAGTTTCTTTTTATGATAAAATAATATAATTAATTTTTGGTACATTTATAAAATTTATTTGATAAAATTAAATTTATTTTTGAAATAATCTTATGAAAATTATATTTGGATGATTTTTTTTGATTTTTTGAAAAGTTTTGTTTTTTAATGGATACTGAAAAATATAGATTTTTATTCAAAATTATATTTTCAAGTACACATACGGTGACATTAAATTATGGATTACTATTTAATTTTACCTAGATCCTTTTTTACTAAAAATAATCCAATAAATTTCATTATATTCAATATTATACTTGAATTTGGTACAAAAACACTTTCATACTTAAAAATTCATTTTGTTTATAAATTTTTTTGTTTCATTTTGTAGGTTTAATTTTAAAATATATTTAGTAAATTATGTGATTTGAATGTGATAAAATTTATTCCATATATTTAATTAGGATGTACACATTTTTTTAATATTTCCCTTTAATTGTTTTTCATTATGATAAGGAATTTTGGTAAATATTTTTTACCTCGGTAAGGGTAAATTGGATAATTAAGGATAAAAAAGTTTGATAAGGACTAAAAATAACCCAAATGATTTCCTTTATTATATTTTATTGGTGGGGATCAACCGTAATCATCTAATAATTGAATTTATTAAAATTTGGTGCCATTTATTTTGAAAAGGATTTATATATTGTTTTAAGTAAATCATAAAGTAAAAAAATGACAATATATTTCTTCAAATATTTTTACTATTTTTTGAAGTGGATAAAAAACATTTAGATGTAAATGTTTATTTTATATACAATTTTTTTCATAATTTTAATTTATATTCATTTTTTTGTGATGATATATATACCTTAAATTCCTATGCAGCATCGATATAGTGCTTGTACAATCATTAGAAAAATAAAGTAAATGATTTTAAAAAATCTAAATGTTATATTTTTTGGGTAGTTAATAATTTCCCCTGAAATTTTTATATCAATATAACATATTAGGGATGTTTTAATTGTTTATATTATAATACTATTTTTATATTTAAGACTTTAAATAAAATTAAATGAGTAGTGTCAAAAATGAAATTAATAATATTTTATGTTACATAATATTGTATTAAGTTATTTAAAAATCCTAAAAATAATGGAATAAAAAAATTATGATTATAAATTTCATAAAATTTCATTCATTGATAGTTTTTACTCCAATTTTTACCTTATATGTAAAATTATAACCCTTAAATTTTTAAAATGTCATTCCCACATTTATGGGTAAAATTGGTTAACTAAGGGGTTAATACAAAAGATACAATTTAAAATGATATATAAATATGTGAATTATTTTTATTATATTAAGTCCATTAACTCATTATATAAGAAAAATGTTATTTTCAACTATTTTATATGATTTAAATGTGTATTATATTATAATATTCTATATAGTTCCAAAATTTACATTATTGATAGTTAATAAAAAATAATATATTATTTAATTTTTTGAAATTCCTACAACTATTATATTCATCTAAGTAAATTTTATATTATTCATAATATCAAATAAATTCAATTTGTATTTTACTTATCCTTTTATACTAACTTTCTAGAAACCTTTATTGAAAAAAACATTGATACCAAAGTAGTTGAAAAATGGGTTTATATGGGGTTAAAACCAAAAGATAAGGGTGAAAACATCACCTAGACTTCTCCTATTTTAATTTTATTATAATATTTATAATAATACCCATCATATATTCAGATAATATAAATTGTGTGAAATTGTTCCTTAATAATTAATTTATATTAATTTAATACATTAAGTAACTTCAAGAGTTCCCATACCCCCACTTATAAAAGGGAACTACTCTCCCCTCCTTATTACACTTTAAGAATTATTTTTTCAACCAATAAATTCCCAAATAATTTAGTTACATACTTAGAAATATTTATATGTGTTATTTTTGGTATAATTCTATCCATAGAAGGAATACTGTTTAAAATAAAGAGGTTGTTTGAAAAAGCGGCATAGCTTTTAACCAAATGTTTTAGTTTTATTTCTTACTATACCTACTTAAAAAAGTAATCAACCATTATGAAATAGTAAAATCGGTATATAAAATATAATAATTTTTTTTATGTTGATTTAATAACTTCAATCTATCTCCTATTCTATAAAATGGTAAATAAAATAATCATTCATGTGTACGGGGGACTATTTCCCTATAAACTGATGTAATTCACCTTCCATCACCACCTCTCATGATTAGTTATAATGATAGATTTTATATATATATATAATATTAATGAAATAATTATCATTTTATAAATATAATATAACTTCAAGTTCCTAACATTTCCATCCATTAAAAAATGATAATGTCGTTCGTGCATATGTGTGGATTACCACCCCAATGATGCATTGTGATTCATTTTTCATCACCAAATCATAGGGATGATATATATTTGGGTATTTAAAGATATAATATTATGTTTATGATATAATCATCATTTTATAAATATAAAATAACAATTACCTTTTTTATCAAATGTTTTTTGAATAAATGGAAATGTTACTCATGTCTATGTGCGTCCTACCTTTTCCATGATTGTAACGTAATAAATTTTTCATAAAAATATTTAATGTTTAATTTTAAAATTATAATTAATATATAAAAATTATAATTATTTCATTATTATTGATCTTAATATGATGGAAAAATGACCCATTTGACCACATTCAACACACTAACGTTGTTTTCAAATTATGAACTGAACATCCTCAAAACAACCAACATGGACTTAACTAAATAAGTAGTTCAACAAGCCATTACAATAAATGAAATAAAGGGTTTATGTATAAGGTATTAATCTTATAAATTTTTATTAAGATATAAAATAAATCATATGTGTTTATTAAACTAGGTTTAAATGACATTCATGGAAATTATGGACATGAGGTAAGAGATTTCATCTCAATTTCCCTTCATTAAGGCATGTTTTAATGTTATAAACATAATTTATTTTTTTATGGTGCATATGTTTATCTTTTTTTATTTTATATAGTGAATCATTTATATATAATGGTATTTTATGTTACAATTCAAAATTTGTCACCCAAGAGGATTTGAATTAAAAGTTACCAGGTGGTAAGGGATTTCTTAACTCAATTTCGTTTGATTGAGTTATATCACTTCTTTATTGGCTGTTTTATGAAAATAATATGTGTGAAAAAATTGATTTATTTATATTATATTTCCATTTTTTTGTATTTATATTTTTTACATAAAATTTTCCCATTTATTAATTCTAATTTCAATAATATGATATCTGTAAGGGTTATTCATCTCAAATTATCTTTCTTTGGGTCATACTTTTATAATATGTATACACTACCCATTTTAAATTTTATATCATGAATATCCTTTTGTTAATGATATATTAATATTAATTTGATGTTATTATTTTTAGTGGATTATGATTCAAAAGTTACCAAATTAGTAAGGGGTTTGTATTTCTCTCCCATTGTTGATAAGTATTGTTTATGCATTAATTCCCATTGAAATGTTATGTGATACTTATTTGATAAAACTATTTAATTTTTTTTCTTAAATAATTATTTATGGATATCACATGTCTTCCTTTCATTGTACACCCTTTATGAACTCAAGTTACTGAAAGGATATTTCTAAAGAAAACCAATTTTATTTATCTATATAGTTAGAAATACGTTTTCTCCCATATCCAAATTTTCTAAAAAATATTACAAGAATTTTATTATTTAAACATAAATTATTTAATAATGTGATTTTAAATTATCTTTAAATTTTTTTACATTTTTTCAAAAATTAATTTTTCAAAAAAAATTGGAAAAAGGCTTTTTTGACTTTTTACAAAAGTTTGAAAGAAGTGTTTTCTTTTAACGTATATTGCATGAATGGATTTTACTATTGTCATAGAAAATCGTTGAATTGAAGATTAAAATATAATCATCATCATTGTTTTAAATTAATTTATTTTTTAAATTTTTTTAAATTTTTTAAAAATATTACTTAAAAGAAATGGTATTTCTCTTATTTTCGAAGAAATACTTCAAAGGCTAGTTTAAGGGTATTTTCCTCTATATATTCATCTGTAAATAATTCATCAACTTCATATGTATTATGATCTTCTGATACCATCCAAATTCTTCATCAGTATAGATTATGATTATTTTTATATATAATTTCATGCAACCCATTTCATTTCCATGCGTTAACCAAGCTATAAAAGAATGGTCATTTTTAAAGGGTTTTTTGTTGAAAAGTGAAGGATTTAAAGTGTATCATTCATGAAAGGTAATTTTAAATTATTTTGGAAGACATGTGAGACTAATATATCTTATACGAGTGAGTCATCTTGATACAACTTATATGATCGGGTGATCTTGATACATCTTATACGAGCAGGTGAGCCTAATATAGCTTATATGAATGGGTGCGCTAGATATAGCTCTCCAATGTATTTTGAAGTGTTCATTTTCTTCAAATTAAAGAAATATGGAGTTAACCAAGGTGGTTTCTTCTATATATTTTAATATTATCTAGTTATTTTTGAAAAGGGGTTTGAATATATTATTCCAAGATACTAAGATATTTTCTTCATGCTTTCAATGGGTTTTTAATTATTCGTTTCATTAATATTGACATAACATTGTTTATGATTATTGATTATTATGAATCTTGTCATATATTAAAGATTTATTCCATGTTTCTAGATTTATGATCTAGTTATTGGTGGGTATGAGTTATCTTATGTTATGCTCACACACTTTAATTATATAACTATTCCCTTATTCTCATTTTATCCGCATTGATGAGATTTAACTGTTAATGATTATGTTTTCTTATATTGAGGATTATATCTCACCCTTATTATGTTTACTTTCCCTCAGTTTATGAATAATTATGTTACATTTTTTACGTTTAGAAAGGTTTCAAGTGTGAATAATTTTATGGGATATGTTTAAGACTTAATATGGAATATATAAATCTAGGTATCATAGAGAAATACTCACTTAAATTAATGTTTATTATTATTTAAGAGTTTTCCAAATTCTATAATACTATAAACCTAAAAGGTCATTGGGTATATAAGTGATCCAAATTTTACATTTGATGTTGTAGGTTTTGGATGGTTTAAATTAGGTCAAATTAATCGGTATCAAATCCATAAATATAAAGCTTATGTTTTTTTTAAATGATTCATATGTATGGGTTCAAGGATATTATATTTGGTATCATAGGAACGTTCTATATAATTTTGGAGATTATGATGTTTCCAAGTGAGGTTAACTTAAAGATTGTGGATAAAATCTTACAGTTTTTATTTAAGTTTAATCATAATAACAATGACATAAATACCTATTTTTAGGATTTTACCAATGAAATATTTTGGGGAATAAGAATATTTTGAGATATTTTTTTGTGTTGAGGTATATGTAACACTTATGTTTGTCTTTAAGGAATGTTTTAGAAGAATATTATTTCTTTTTTGGGGATGTGTGCTGAAAGGTATGATATAAAATTTTTGGTTAAAACATTCTTTAATGTTGAGGTTATTAAGGTTATTTAGGGTATATGTTTATTTATTTATTAAATGATTAATGTTGAACAACTTGGGTTATTATTTAATTTTGTAGATTGATGTATTATTTTGTCATATTGATATTTATACATTTTGGATATCATATTACCTTGTACTGAGAATTTAAATAATGGAAAATATCTAAAGATTGGAGGCATAGGTTTTTATACTTTTGATAATTTTGTGAACCATTAAAAGTTGATTTTAGTTCTTCAAGACAAAAAAATTCATCATGAGTATTCATCGTTTGGAGAAAAATAAGATAATGTGGTGTAAATTGATTAAAGGATGAAATTATATGTGTCAAATGAGTATATATTCTAATGTTCTTAGTCTATATTGTAAAATTAATTCCTCTACTCTTATAAAAGTATAATTGAATAAATATTTTATCCTATTACATTAACTTCTAATGAATCATTAGACTTTATCACATCTCTTTGGTTTATGAATTATGGTCATTAACTTTATCATGGTCATTCAATTTATTATGATGAACTTATCTCTATCATTATCCATAATTATTTGTATATTTATTTTACTATAAATAAATATTTTCACTCCTTACTAATGTTCTACTATTTTGAAACTTAGTTATGTGTTATTCGAGATGACATTCATATTTCCCTTTCGTTATTTTCAAGAGAATTTTTTATTAACCCTTTCATTGATATGGGATTTCAATAAAGGTATTTTTAAATTTAAAACCCTTGATTACCAAGATCATGTTAAAATTTTAAGGAGCAATTTATTAGGGGAGGATGTAATATCTTGATATTTTAAAAGAACACTATGCTCGATAGTGTATACAACACACAACATCGGGCTTAAACAAACTATGAAATATTACTATTTAATTATTATACCTATAACCTAGTCATTAAATTGGTAAGTATGAATAGTATTAATCAAATTATGAGAGATATATATATATCCCATACTCAATAAAAATTTAATTATTAATCCTTTCAAAATAAGCACTCATTTATTAGTTAAGTAGTTTTATTCATCAAAATCATGTATTTTATAAAATGTTTTTACTACCTTTTGTGAGACAATATTATTATTATTTTAAAAAAATTAGAAAATATATTTTATAAAATGAAATTAATTTTTTAAATAAAAATATTAAAATTATATTAGGATTAATTTTTGAGAATTTTCTGAAAAGTTTTATTTTTCAATTAATAGTGAAAATACTACTATTTATTGCAAAATATATTTTCTTTTCAAGTTATTACAAAGTAACATTATATTTTAGATTATTTTTGAAAATTAAATTAGTTAATTCTTACTAATAATAATCCAACAAATACAATTTTAATCAAAATTATACTTGAATTTGGTATAGAAACATTTTTATTCTTAAAAGGCATTTTTATGGAAAATATTTTTTTTACAATTTTGTATATTTAATTTTAAATTAAAATATACCAATTCTATGATTTTAATTTGATAAAATGTATTCCAAATTTTTAATATGTATTTCCACTATTTTAAAATATATCTCTTTTATTTATGGTCATTATGAATTGTATTCGAGGTTTATATTTATCACCTCAGTAGGGGTAATTTGGGTAATTAACGTTAAAAATTTTATGATATGGACTAAAAATAACCCTAAAAAATTATTTTATTAGGTTGGATTTTTGGGATTTGACCATACTAATCTAGTATTTTAATTTATGAAAAATATTTTCCATTTTTCTTTGAAAATGACTTATATATTATTTTAAGTAATGTAAACAATTATATTCAATTACTTTTAATATTTTTAATATTTTTTGAAATGGATCAAACAACATATGTTTGGTTATAAATATTTATTTGAAATATAATTTATTTTTTATATTTATTTTCAATATTTAATTTTTAATGATGAAATAACTCTTTTAAATTCTTACACATCGCGGATATAGTGCTTGTGCATATAATAGAAAAATCAAGTAAATTTTTTTTAAAACTCTAAAAGTAATATTTTTTGGGTATGTTATAGGGTATGAAAAATTTTGTAGATGAATACAATAAATTAGGGATGTGTGAAAGTTTTATATTGAAATTCCATTGCTATTGTAATAAATTTAAAGTTAAAAAATGAATAGTGTCAAAAAATAGTTTAATGAAATTTTCTGTTAAATAATATTTTATTAAATTAATTATAAATCATAAAAATATATTAAGAAGACAATTAGGATTATAAATGATCTAAAATTTCATTCCATTGAAATTTATGATCAAAGTTTCTCATAATAAGTATAATTATAAACCTTTAATGTTTAAAAAGTCATTACCACAGTTAATAGTAAAATGGTTAACTAAGAGGTTATTACAAAAGATAATGTTTAAAATGATATATCAATAAGTTATAATTTTATTGGGTGGTTTTATTAATACCATATCCAACTTATCTTATAATACATGTAATTTTGGAAACATTTTACACGTGTTGGACTTGTTTTATATTATAATATTTTATATAGTACCAAAAATGAAATTAATGATATTTTATAATAAATTATATTTTATTAAATAATATAAAATTACTAAAAATCATTTATTTGGACAAGTTAATAAGATATGATTTATAATACTTACCATGGTCCATTTATATGTTAATTTTACTTTTATAGTAACTTTCTTAACTCCTTTAGTGTAATTAACTTTGATACCACGACAATTGACAAAACGGTTAATGGGTGGTTAAAACCAAAAGATAAGAGTGAAAAATATTCTAAAATTGTCCAAAATTTATTGGATGATAATATTGAGGCTAATCCTAATAATATATTCAAATTATATTAATTTTCATTAATTTTTAAATGAAAATTTGTTTATATTAATTTATTACTTTATGTAATTCGAAGAGTTCACCACCCCTCACTTATAAATTGATCCCCCAATCCCCAATTATGAAAAATTAAACAACAATTTATTTTGGATAATACCATAAAAATACCTTACTAACATCACATACCATATTATAAAAGTATTATTTTTGGAATAATTCCAACCTTAGAGGGAATAATGTGTAAAAAAAAAGTTTTCCAAAGAAGAGGTATTAATTTTATCCCAATGTTTTAGTTTTATTTCATCTTATACCTCCTTTAATCCTTTTTAAACCATTATTAAATAGTAAAATTAATATATTCCCTATAATTATGGTTTATTATTTTAATTTATAACCTATATATATCTTCTCTTCTATTAAATGGGAAATGAAACCATTGTTCTTGTGTATGACATACTACCACCTCACGAACTGATGAAATTCATTTTCCATCACCCCCTCTAACATATGGTTGTAATTATTGATTTAATATATATATATATATATGACATTAATTTCATAATAATAATTATTAAAATATAATATATCATCTATTTTCTTACCTTTCCATTTATTGAAAAATAATAACGTTATTTTTTTGTATGTGCAGATTCCCACCTCCATGAAGCAATGTGATTATTTTTTCATCATTGAATCACATAGATGATACATATAAATGTATTAATTATATAATATTATATTTATGAGATAATCATTATTATATACATATAAAATGATACTTATCTTCTTTCTCTTATGTTTTTTTAAAATGGAAACTTTACTCTTGTGTAAGTAGGGCATACAATCTCTATGATTGCAATAGAAAATATTTTTCATAACCATAATTAATAACTGGTTTTAAAAGTATAATTAAATTATAAAAATGATAATTAAATAATTTTTATTATTCTTTATATAATTAAACAATGAATCCTTTGACGATGTTCAACACACCAAAGCGGTTTTGAAATTATGAATCAAACATCCATAAAACAACCGACATGGGATTAACTGATTAAGTGATTAAATATATTAGTAAAAAAATAAATAAATAGTTTAATAATGATTTATTAATCCTAAAAAATATAATTAATGAATAAAATAATGGATATAATTTTATTATATAGTATTTAAAGTACATAAGTGGCAGTTATGGACTCAAGGTAAGGGGTTTCATTTCAATTTCCCATTATTAAGGATTATTTTAATATTATGCACCTAATTTATTTATTATGGTGTTAATATTTCCAATTTTACATGATATATAATGAGTTATTAATAAATCATGGTATTTTATGTTAAAAATCAAATTAATTCATCCAATAGGATTTGACTTGAAAGTTACCAAATGGGAAGGGATTCCGTAACTCAGTTTCCTTCTTTGGTTTATATCAATTAAGTATTGATTTTGTTTTAGAAATATTATGTGTGGAATTACTTTTTTAATTCTATTTTAATTAAACTTATTTTTTGATTTAATTTGTTAGACATAATCTCTACATTTATTAATTCTCAATTCAATGATACATTCTTTGTAAGGGTTAGTTATCTCAAATTCACTTTCATTAGGACACACATTTATGATATGCATGTGTCTTCTATTAAGGGGTTTAAATACTACCAATTTTACAAGTTATATCATTAATACCATTATGTTAAAGATATTTAAAGAATCATTTGATGCTATTATTTTAAAGTTATTACAATTAAAAAGTTACCAAATTGTAAAAGGTATTGTATTTCAATCCCATTTTTAATCAGGATTATTTATGATTGAATTCCCATTGAGAATTTATACGATCTTTATTTTAAAAATAAAATTTATTTTATTTTATCTACCTACTCTTCAAGATTATATTTTTCCATTTTATTTTACTCTCTTTAAGAAATCAAGTAATTGAAAATATATTTTTAAGGAAACCTGATTTTATTTCTTACTTCGGTCACAAATTGTTTTTGTTCCATATCCATGTTTTCAAAAAATATTATCAAGAATGCGATTTTTTACAATTAATTTTCTTATTAAGGTCATTTTAAAGTATCTTTGACATTATTTACAAATATTTAAAATGGAATATTTCAAATTTGTTTTCCAAATAAGTCATTTTTTTACTTTTTACAAATGTGTGAAAGGAATGTTTTCTATAAATTCATAAAACGTGAATAGATTTTACCACCATAATGACTACTATTTTATTTAATGATTAATTTATAATTTTCAATGGTTATTTTAAAATAAATTCTTATTCCTAATATTTTTTTAATTTTAATAAAAATTTACTCAAAGAAAATTGTATTTTCCTTTATTTTAAAAGAAATTTTTAAGATATTATTTTAAATTTGTTTTTATTTATGTAATCATCCTTTAATTATTCATCAACTTCATTGGGATTATGATGTTATGATACCATCAAAACTATTTCTCTGGATTGATTTTGATTAATTTTTAATGTGATTTTCATAAAACCCATTTCTTTTTCACATGTTAACCAAGACATAAATAAAGTAAAATTGTTTTAAAGGGGATTATACTGAAAAGTGAAATATTATAGGTGTTTTATTCATGAAAGGTACTTATAAATTATTGATAACAATTGGTGATCCCAATACATCATATTTAATTTTTGTGATCCTGATATAGCTTTTATGAGTAGGTAGGCCCGATACAGATTATATGGGTAGGTGATCCTGAAACAACTTATACAAATGGGTGAGCCCAAAATAGCTCACCAATGAATTTGGGTAATGTTCCTTATCCTAAACGATAATAATGTGGGAGTTAACTATAGTGGTTTATCTTATGGATTTAACTGGGATCTAATCATTTTTTAAATAGTTAATAAATATAATATTGTAATATACCAACAAGATTCCTTTATTAATTATATGGGGTTATTAGTGATTCCTTTGATCTAGATTGACATAAAATGTCTCATAATTAATTAATCTTATGAATAATTTCATATATTAAAGCTTTATTACATGTTTTATAATTTATGATACTAGTATTTATGTGTATTAGTTCTATTATGTTATACTCCTGAACTTTGATTATTTTATCATACCCTTATGATCATCTTATACTCATTGATGGAATTCAATTTTTAATTATTATGTTCACCATTACTGACCATTTTATATCACGCTTATTATGTTTTTTCCCCATGTTATGGTGAATTATGTTAAATTACTTATTTCTAGAAATTTTCCATGTGTGAAGGATTTTATGGGAGACATTTAGGACTCAATAGAGAATATGAAAATCTAGGTACAGTTGAAAAATACTCACTAAAAGACTTAAGTATTTTTATGTAAGATTATATACTCATTATAAAAAAACTCTAAACCTAAAAGTTCATTGAGAATATAATTGATCTAATATTTCCTTTATATGTTGAATGTTTTGGATGTTTGTGATTGGGTCACATTTTTGAGTATCAAATCCATAAATGTAAAGGGAATTATTTTTTCAGCTGATCAATATGTGAGGGTTTAGGGATGTTATAAATTAGATAAGTGATCCTAATATAAATAAAATTATCCTCAAAGTATTATGAGTTTGGATATGTTAACGGGTGGTATTGGAGTGTACACATGTTGTTCTGGATGGGATTGAGGTATCAAAAACTTGTTACACACAATGTCATTAGAGATATAAATTGGTGAGAAATTGTGTATAACCTAAGGAACGATGGTATTAATGGAATGATTTTAAGACTAGTTTCTCAGGGTTTGTATGAAAATTATAAATTTCCCTCTACAAAGATAGGTGACCTCAAAAACAGATTAGGTGATGTGGGACAATTGATGTAGGATTGATACAAGTCAAGTTGACAGGATGTATGAGCTCAGACCAGGAGGAGAAACATACACAGGATGATGGAACCTATTGATGATGTTATAAAAAGGTTTTATAAGGAAATATATATTGGGGAGTGAACTATAATCAACTAGATAGTGTGATCCTCATAATGTATTGAAATCTGACAGATATTGAGGATAATGTTCCTCATGAGTTTGGAGTGAATATTGATCGTGTTTTGCGTTAAATTTTTTGTAAGAGTTGAAATACCATGTCTAATAATTAATGTTGGTAATATATAAAGTATTAGTCATGTGGGAACAATACTTTTGTTAATAGGTTCATGGGTGCAAAGAGATCGGTCGTTGGATGGTCAAGATTGATTTTAGATACCAGTGAGCAAAGATTGGGGTTTCATCGATGCTTGTGAGTAGATCATGATAATTGATTTTGTTTGATAAGAAATAAACTATAGTATTACACTAAAATAAGTTTTTTACATCAGTGTGTATGTTTAGGAGACATAAAAATAACATTGAGAGTAAAGCAATTGAGATCAGGTAGTGAGATAGTGTATTGGTGGGTGTGATCGAGTCTTTTTGGGAAAGATCAACTATAAGAGGATTGACTGGTGTTTTTATATATAAATTGGAGTGGTTGGTTGAAAACTATTTTTAGTGGTTAGTTATACCATAAGTAATTAATTTAATTAGTTGATTCCAATGGTAGGGAGAACCATGGATTGGAATAAAACATTATGACTGGATCTGAATATGGGAAATAACAATGATATAGAATAAAATGGTTGATGAAACAATGATGTCTTGGGATAGATGAGTCTAGTTATGTTTTGTATTAGTGTTTTAGTGGTGGGTACAATTCATGAATTAGTTTTTTATGAATAGTTCCCCTCATGTTTAGAGTTTAATTTTAGAATCTAAATTTTCATTAAAGGGTAGAACACAATTATTTTGATATGATTTGGTTATTGGGATTGGTTGATATTGGTACCTAAATGGTCCTTAATGATTCTTGGGGATGATAAGTGTTATGGTGGGGAGGTTGTAAAGAACTAAATTTATATGGGTTGTTTTAATTTATATTATTTTTAAAATTGAAAGTTAGTGGTAGTTTTTTGAGAATCGTTGGTAGATTAAAATTAGGGGCATTTGAATACCATGAAGAGATGTTTTTAGACATGGAACAAGGCTCAAATAGGAGTTCCAGTACTTGGGTAATTGGTGGGAATAGGCTAGTTGGACCTATAATAGAACTTTATAATCTAGGGAACTACCAAAACACAGTAGTAAATGTTGTTTCCAGGTGACCTATGGTTAAGGAAGACCATATCATATCTGGGGGTGATACACTATGGATGGTGTTTTTGTATTGGAGTAGGGAGTGAAACCTAGAAGTCTCTTGTAATGTCTAATCTTTTCTAAGAGGTAAAAAACTATTTTTACTATTTAGAACCACTATTTTTATGTTAATAATGTTATGAAAAGGAAAAAAGAGTGCTTCACGAGAGTCTAGGAATCATTTAGAGCCCAAACCTCCAGTTTCTGGAGAGAATGACTGAGCTTCATGGTTTCTTCATGGTTAGTGCTAATCGTATGACTCAACCATGTAGATTTATTGGTTCATAGTAGAGGTCTATACAGTTTTCTCTAACAGTGTGACCAAGGCTTCATGGACATGCAATTTGTATCATATATGTGATATAGCCTTTTCATATGGGAAGCACATGGTTAGTCAAACATACACCTATCCCATGTGAGGGGTTTTATTGGGAAGTAGTTGTCACACAGTTGGTGCTCCGTTTGGCTAACCATGCATCCAAACCATGGACCCCTTAATGAAGGGTTAAATTACCCTTTTTCCTTAAATTTTTTTAAGTCCTTTTATTTTTTCTCTTTTATCTAATGTGAATAAACTCTCCTCCCATAAATATCTCTCTCTACATTCAAGCTGGGCTTTTAGATTAATTATTCATTTGATATCCACTCAAGCCACCATCTGTTATATTGTATTTCTCTTGGTAAGAGATTCGATAAATCACATTATTTTATTCATTTATATTTCTATAATATATGATATTTTTTTGCAAGGTCATATGCCCTGTTTTTATGTTTTTTTATTCTTCCAATTTCTCCCATTCTAAATTGATTCAAATACCAACAACATAAGAGTGGTCATCTGCAGGCTTGAGTTAGATGGTTATTTATTTCTCTAAAGTCTCATTTCATTTTTATATCATACACTATGTTCCACACACAAGATTCCTATGGTGACTCCTCCATAATGGTTAATAAATTAAATGAAATTCTATTTTTATGTATAACAGGACCTTAATTGCACTCGATCCAATGTTATGGGGAATTTTACAATTACATGAGTCACCCCATAGATATTCCTCACTTAAAGTCTTGAGAACCTTTGTTCCTTAACACTAAATAATGTTTTCTGATAAATGGGTGTGTGAATTTCCATGTAATATGTATATATATAAAGTGTGAATTTCACTAGAGGAGATAACATGCTATGATTTAGGCCCTTATGCTTTATTCTATAGTTTCAATTGCTTGAATTAAAGGAATTGAACAACTTATTAACATTGATTAGGGATATGGTATGAGTTATTGTAAACCATAAACTTCTCTTAAATTTAAGATTAGTGTGATACAAGGATCCTAACTTAACTATTCATTGGATACACTCATCAGGCTTCTTAATTACAAATGGGAATGATTATATTTATGTTGGTTGAGATACTTATATTCTTGATAGAATACCATAGACAATCTCACCATGAAGATTAATTTCCTACCCATCAGTGATACCAGTTCCCTAGGGGAGTCACTGTATAATGGATCCATGGGAAACAGATTATACCATGCCACAAGTGATACTTTGTAACCTATGTGAGATACCTAGGATGGGCTCATAGGGTCACACTTACAACCCACTAAGAGTAATACTTGGGATTCATTTTTTAAAACACCTTGAAAAACTCTTACAGTGTTGGGTATTTATAGTGATCCTAGAGAGAAACTTTGTATTACATTTATAGATCCTCATGGATGAGTTTAGGTGTCCTTTTACTAAATTCTAATAATTTAATCTATCAATCCATGGATTCTTCCACCAATCCAAATAACATTCTTGGGCTTGGTACATTCCGGATGCTTGACTTAAGATGACCTTTTATTAAACCTATATCATAATTGTACATGTTTAATATGGTTCATAAGTATCTGTATTAGGCCGATGTAGGTATCATTAGCTGGGAATCCCATGAGGAACTGATTCTAATATATATATATATATATATATATATGTTACCTTTTATTTATTATGTAGATGAACACTAATTATTTTATATTAACATATTGGATTGTTCTAGAAACCGTTGATGTTTTCCTACAAAGTATATCTCAAACACTTCTTAGGCCACCCTTATTTCCCAAGAAGACTACATGATTATAGGTGTAGACAAAGGGAAGTGTCTAACATTTGATGTTTAATTTGGAGTATTGGGATGGAGTATGGGTGCAGAGGACCGATCCCATTTTTAGGATGCTAGAAGTTTCATATTTTTTACCCTTTTTAAATTTTTTATACTTACACAAAATCATCATCTTAATTTGTTAACAATTTATGTTTCATATTCTTTCTATTTATTTATTTTAGTTGATTTATTATTCTTATTCCACTACTACTTATTTACTTATATTTCTACATGATAAAATTATTATTTACCCTTGTACTACACTATCATCAATAGGGAATAGTCTCCCCACATAAACACCCTAGGCCCTCGCTTCTATTATGTGGTCTCTAGTGTATGGGGAGGTGGGCTTGAGGTCATGTGGCCAGCCATCTTGAAGCTCCACTTTATTATTTCCTAGTCAAGATGTTATAAAATGGTATCAAAATGAATTTTTTTTTCCTTTTGTCTTATAGTTAGGGTATTATAAAGGAGACTAAGAATATGACATAATTTTATAATGATCCTGTACAAGGGTGTTAATAACCCATATATGAGGGAAACCCAAATTACGAAGGATGGTTTATTACTATTTTGGTTTTTTCCTATTATAGTTAATATGAATTCACCATTGGGTGAAACACATGGTTTGTGACATTATTATTATTGATACTATTATTATGATTGAATTTCTCATTAGAATGGTATAACAAGGAAGTATCATCTCACTCATCATCATAGGCAATTCATAACCTATATGCCACATATTTTTCCATACCACATTTACTTTCTATGTGGATTTATTGCTACATATAATTAGTTCCTGAATTATTATATACAGTAATGTGATAATGTTTCTTATAGGTATAACATAATTGAAATAATTAAAATTCATTCATAAATCTAAATGAAGTTTTCCCACATATATTGATGATTAAACCATAATTAATCAATTATTCCATGTTTGAGACATGAACCATTTGTTCTATGGGATGAAATAGTAGTTTCATTGATTACATGAATTAAAATTAAAATTTATAAATCATTTAATTCTATAAATTGGGGCTGGTGATATAGTTAATAAAATCATTATATAATACCTTTTACATCCTTATACCATATGTTAAGGTTAGGTCAAAATTACTTGATGTACCGATGGAAATTTATATAGAGTATGGTGTTTTATAAATTGAGAACAGTGACAAAAATAACTGAAAGGTGATATATATACTTAAAATTGATTAGAAACTGAGATAACTATAAATTTTTAAATGAAACGCTTATAAATAAATAGAGATTCCAATTTCAAATTAAATGGAGTTATAACCTATGACTTTCAATTGAAAATCCATATACTAGAACATATACTACTTAATTTGAGACCTTGAACCTGACCCAACCTTAGTGGTGCGTAGTAGGTTATGTCTCTTATGATCTTTTGTCACCATTCCTATCACTTAGACTGAGATATAAGAGCATAAAGAGAGGTTTGACTCATTTATAGAAATAGTTCTTACCTATCCTATCTTATTATCTATGATCTTATATATGCTTAAATATTAGATGAGGCATGTGTTTGAAAATTGTAGAGATATTCCACCAAGATGTCCTCAAAAAAGCGCTAGAAGTGTGGTGAAAACCATACATTAGAGGTGGTGGGCCACAAGTGACCAATATTAACTCATGTAGTGCCATATAAGGAACCTCCTACTAATATTCTGATAGGTACCTATGAACAATTTCAAGATATCTTATTATACTCTATGTAGTATGTAAAGGGAGATCTGTGACTTGACCATACTATAAAAAATAGATGTGGGAATTCCAATAGAAAACCCCTCTCACCCTTTTAGGGATTGGTAGTCCTCAGAATAAAAAATATTTCCAAGAGGCCATGTTTTCGATCTTCGAGTATATGAATATTTCTCAAGTGAATAGGTTCATTCTCACAACCTATATGATATGTGACTCCACCAAGTGTTGGTGAGATATCATCTTCTAAAATATTCATCATCAATTTTTGGTCGAGGTAGATATCAAGACAAGATTCTATGACTAATTCTTTTTGAATACCATGAGAGTGAACCATATAAGATAGTTAATGAACATAAAATAGGGTTATATGTATGTGATGTTTTATTCATTTCATTTAACCAAGATTAATGATTTCGAGATTCCACTGACTGATAATGAGTTGACGAATATGATATAATTTGAGGATGGAATTGCAGACACCATCTTATCATATGTAAAAGTTTTTTTGGATGACCACTATTTTTTAGATAGTAAATCAGGCCATCATCACTGATCGGAAACTGAGGGGAGCTGGCAGTGTGAGCTATGGTGGTTCAGTGTTGAGAAAGGGAGATGATTTATCAAGCAGTGGGAAACATCATTTTGAGTCTGGTCATGGGGTAGAACCATCCATATGACACACACTGATAGTCATGTGGTGTGTCATAGTGTGTTCATGTAGTCCATAAAAATTCCATGTGTACAAGGAACCCAATAAAGTGTCAATATTATGGAAGGATGGGTTATGTTCATAAATTCTTCTGAGTTTTTATTCTAGTACATAGATAGAAGGGATCTATACTTTCACCACATTCAGGTATAGAATCAGTAGTTCCACACCAGTATAAGAGTTAGTATAATATCATCTAATCAGGCTAAGAGGTTTTCATGACCAAGGTAGTTAGACTTAATAGTTTTAGTGCCAACAGAGCAGAACTACACAAGGTATTCAAGTTTCATCTCAGGGACATGAATCTATACATATCTATGTAGTGAATCCTAAACCCAAGGTGCAGAGTCCAGGTCATTCTAAAGTATGAGGTACTATTATATTAGCCTCAAATTTAGTTTCTAACTTATTTGATATAGGTTCCATGAACTCTTTCATATTTTCTACAATTATGGAAGGTATGAGCCTTGAGCTAGAGTACTTCTGTGGCATGATGAATCTCAAAACATCATTAGGGGTTCAACCAGAGAGTGTTCACTAGTGAAAGGAATTACCCTTGAGATATTTGGGTTCTGATTCTTATTGATTTTATTTATCCTTTATATGAAAGGCTTCAATATAATTATTAGTATGGACTAGTTGGTTTCATACCTTAACAATATTGATATCTATCATTGGAGGGTGTCTTTTACATCACATATGAGTAATTATTATATTCATATGGGTGAATAGTATATCCAAGAAAGTTCATACTGACTCAAGAATCACGGGATGGACAGAGTGGCCAAAAAATTGCTAGTATCTCTATGAGTGAATTGGTAACAGAACGTATGTAATTCCCTTATATGGTGGATATTTATAAGGAAATTTTCCCTGACTACTTCTCTAGATTACTTCATATGATTGAGGTGGATTTCACCATCGAGCTTGATCTAAGAGTGGCACTTGTGTTCATTCCTCATTTTTTATGGAACCTAATAATATATAATAACTCAAGAAGTATTTGAAATAATTAGAGAAAATGGTTTTATATAACCCAGTACTTCACTATGGGGTTTACTTTTCCTTTTCTCCAAGAAGGTTAATGGTATCCTCATGTTTTCAGTGGATTAATGTTAGTTGAATCAGATTATGGTAAATAACTGGTATCCACTTCCTTGAATAGACAACCTCTTCGACTAGCTCTAAGGAGTGATAGTTTTATCAAAGATCAATTTGAGGTTGTGCTACCATTAAGTGCATGTGAGACCATCATACATATCATGTACAATGTTTTGGAGAATATTCAGCTTATAAAAGAATCTATTTATGTCGTTCGACCTTATGAATGAACCTATAGTTTTCATGGATCTAAATAATTTGGGTTTCCATCCATATCTAGATTCATTTATGGTATTTTTATAGACAAAATCTTTGTGTATTATCTCACTATAAATGACAATGCCAATAATCATGATATCATGCTAGATACACTGAGAGAGTAGAATCTGTATTCTAAACTCACCAAATTCCACTTTTAGATCGATATGTTTCACTTATTATGTCACATAATCTTAGAGGATGGAGTGTCTATTGACCTAGAGTAGGTGAGCACTATAGTTTACCAGGAGTATCCCATGAACATCATTGAAATACACAGTTTCTCGGGGATGGTTGGATATTGTAGTAGTTTCATTTAGGACTTATCACAACTAGAATCACCTATTACAAGATTTACTAAAAGGGTGCGATGTTTTTATGCTCATAAAAATGTAATACATCCTTTAAGTGGTTGAATGTGATATTTACTTTAGCACTGATCTTGATTCCTCTAGAGTTGGGAAGAATATATACTATTTTTTGTGATGCTTCTAGAATCAGTCTTAGAGTATTTATGATATAGTGAGATCAGGTAGTAGCATATGGGTCCTTACAGAAGAAACCTCATGTGTGTAATTAACCTACACTTGACATCAATATAGTTGTAGTGGTTCATTATTTAGAGTGTTGAAGGAATTATATTTGGGGTGAGTGTTTCTTTTTTTACACAGGTCACAGAAGTCTCAAATAAATTTCCATATAGTGTGACTTGAATCTTAGGAAATGTAGGTGGGTAGAATAAATACATTAATTTGACATTGAGATTTATTATACACTAGGAGAGGGAAATTTAGTAGCTGAAACACTGAGCTGGAAGAGTTAGTCATAGGACATAAAGGAGGCCAGTTGTGAGTGGTTGTTGGTGACTCAATTTTCTGAGATGCACCTTGAGGTTTAATAATTTCATGGGAAGCCTATTTTTATAGCTTTATTAGTGAAATATTCCATCAGGGAATGATTTCATATTATTAAACTTTTAAATCATGAGGGCCTACTCTTGAGGGAGAGTATATCAATTGGAAACCAACCACTTGGATAGGTTGTTTAATAAAATGATATCCTACACTTCTATGGGTGTTAATTAGAATATTCTAACATAAAGGAGTTGATATAGGAATCTCATTCCTCTCTCTAGGTAGTACACCCTGAGATTACCATGATTTATCGATATGTACGCCACTAGTATAGGTGTCCAAGTATTAAGAAGCATATTTTGGGTTTTATCACTCAATTATCCACCTATTAGTAGGTGAAGGCTGAGCACCAGTGACCTTCTTGACTTATAAAACCTCTATTCAATACTGAATGGAAATGAAATGACATAAATATAGATTTTTTAATATGTTTTCTAAGATCCAATAAAGGAATTTTTGTAGTATAGTTGATCATCAATAGGTTGAAAAAGATCATGCACTTACTACCTATTAAAGAGACCTTTTCAGTTGATGGGCTCAAAAGGATTTATATTTAGGTGGTTATGTACCTTCAGGATGTTCCATGTTCTATTATATCCTACTGAGACTCACATTTTACATCATGGTTCTGGAAGTGGTTGTAGAATGCACTGGGTTTATAGGTGCTCTTGAGTAAAATGTATCACCCTTTGACCGATGAGACATGAATGAAAAAAATATAGGTGTTAGAGGATAGGATCTAGAAATGTTACTGTGATTTTGGATATTCCTGGGAGAAACACTTACTTATCATTAATTTTTCCTAAAATAATAGAATTAGAAAAAAAACAATTCAGATGGATCCTTATAAGTTACTTTAGGGTTGGTTACTCTATTTACCCTCGTGATGGTAAGAGGAAGGAGAGGCAATGCTAATGGGTCCTTGTATTATTCAAGAGACTTCATGGAAAGTAAAGCTGATTTTGAAATTTATGGATACATATCAGTCCAAAAAGAAGTATTATACTAATCTTAAACACTAAAATCTTGAGTTGAGGTGTCACATTTGGTCTTTCTATGAGTTTCATATAGATTAGTTAATAGTCATATTCATAAACAAGGAAAGTTATTGACTTATTATTTCGGGACATTTGAAATTATGGAGGGAGTCAGATGGGTACCCTATTTGTTGGATTTACCTCATAGGTACCAATCCATTCACAATGTCTTCAACATATAATATATTATTCAATATAATTAGGAAGCATCTCTTTCCTTTAACCCTAAGGATATCAAACTTTATGTGGATTCTACCTTTGAGGACCACCTGATACATACCATTGATCAGAGCATGAAGTCTCTCCAAGGTAGGTCAGTTCCAATAGTCTAGGTGCTATGGAAGAATGACCAGTTATGTGAATTCGACCTAGGAGAGGGAGGCTGATGTACATGTTCAGTAACAGGAACTTTTCCTAGATGATGCTTTAGAACCCTTTGAAGGTCAACTTGAGGATGAGTTTTTCAAGGAGGAAAGGTTGTAAAATACCATATTTAAAAAGTGGTATAAAAACGTGTGCTACTATTAAAAACCTCACATTTTAGGTTAATAATGTTCTAAAAATTATAAGGAGTGATTATTTAGAGTTTGAGGCAAATTCTTATCCTATAGGTCTAGTTTTTGGAGAGGCATATTGATCCACATGGTTAATGCACAATTAGTAATAACCATGGAACTAAACTATGTTGGGTGCTCAGTGTATATCAGAGGGATGCATGGTTTTCCCTAACCATGTTACCTAGGACACAAGCTGAAAATTAAATTTTTTATTTCAAAATCACTTTTGAGGAGAAAGTGGGAAACCATAATGACATCAAAGACATAATACATAAACATGAATCTGCAAGAAATATCATGAAGACCATATACAATCCAATTCAAAACCAAGGAAGAGCTCCACCCAAGAAATAAAAACAATACGATTAGTGTTTGCCTTTGCATTGTTGTTCGACTAGCTATCCTATCCAAGAATGTATGAGCTCGGTACCGATGGAATGCGTCATACCCTCTCAAAACATCCAATTCTAGATAGAAATGATGAGGATAATGATCCATGATCTGAACATATTCTGGAAAAGTCCCTCAAAAATAAACTAGATACACTATCTCATATGGACTAAGGATTCAATGCCACAAGATAACACACAAAATTTAAACCCCAAATTACTCCTCAATTCACAGAAACATAAACCAAAACAACCTTCATCAAATAAGAAGAAATCAAAAGTTTCATCCACCATCAACACCTGATTGCATAATCCCTTATAACCATGGCCAACCAAGACCAAACCAATCACTTCAATTATACCACCATCATCCTCCTTCCATCAGAAATTTAAAAATAAACAATGAAAAATCAACCAAGAACCATACAACACACAAGCTTCACAGATCATAGATTCAGCAAACAAGAAAACATATAACAATACACGGTCATCACAGAGGAACCAATATATCCTGAATGGGTCAACTCATCACCATATCCAAATATCACCGGAGGATCCTCACCGATGCCATCGCGAATGCACGAACCACCAAAAAGAAACCAACACAAAAAACGAATGACAAAAACAAAATGAAAACATATCATCACCAGAACGCCAAAAAGAAGTCCTGACGCAACCAAGACTTGTTGTCACCAATCGGGATGCTCGCATAGACCACGATGAACGACCCTACGCAACCACTAGAGTCAAGGTGGCATCCCACAAGTTGCTAAATTTGGAAGCCGACTGTGAACTGTCACCTTACTGTTGAGGTAGCCCTATCCAGTGAACATGGAATCGAGCGAAAAAAGGTCAGCCATAATGCAAGAAAGTTGAGACAGCCAAGCCCAATAACAACACCACTAGGATAGGGGACCACCACCACGATCTCACCGAGAATGAGGAAGACTACCATGCCAATCCGAGATGGAAGGAGGCGGTAGTGACGAGATGGAAACCCTATAGAGGGGTGCCCCTTATGAGGCACCTATCCCATGAATGAGATTTCCTCAGGTATTATCTATTATATGGTTTGTCCAAACATGCCACCAAACCACGTGAGCCCTTAAAAAATAAGTAAATTAAACTTTTCCCCTTAAATGTTTTAAATGACTTTCCCCTTTATATTTTCTTTAGTATGAATAGACTATCCTCCCATGAATAGATCTCCCTCCCTTCAATAAAGGCTTCTAGTTCACTTCTTTATTCAATATATGATCAAGACACCATCTATTACCTTGGATTCATCTTAGTAACGACTTTTTTCCATTGCATTCTTGTCTTTATTTATCTTTCCATCTTCTGTTCTATTTTTGTGTGAGTTCATAAGCCCTATTTTCAGATATTTTGTCTATTCTTATGGTTTCTCATGTTTTAGATTAATTTAAGGGCCAAAACGGATGAGTGGTCATCTATGAGCTTAAGGTAGGTGGACTAGTTTTTATCTAAAACATTAATTGCATTTTTTTTATCATGAACTATGTTTTGTACACCAGACTCCTCTACTTTCACCTTTAAAAAAGTTAATAAATTATATTAAATGATATTTTTATGTGCATAAAGGACTTATCTGCATGAAAAAAATGTCATTTAGTGTTTTACATTGACATAAACCACCCCATGGGTTTTCTTCCCTTAAAAAATTGATAACCTTTGTTTTTTGTCACCAAATGAAGTTTCCTTATGACTGAGTGTTTGAATTCCCTTATAATATTTATATATATTGAAGCATCCACTGAACTAGAGGAGATAAAATCCCATGAGTTAGGACATTGTGATTTTTTCAAGAGTTTTAATTTCCTAAATTAAATGAATTGGCCATCTTGTTAACCGTTATTTGGGGGTATTGTATGATTTAGTGTTAACTATAACTTTCCCTTCACTATAAGATAAGGGTGATGAAAGGGTCCCAAATTTAGGATTCCTTGGAAAGGATCTTCATGATCATGATGATAAATTGGAATGATTATCACTACTCCAGGTTTGATACATGGATTCTTTATATAATTCTTTGTGTGGGATCACTAGTAGGATTAATTACCTACCCTTGAGCGATATTGATTACATAGGGGAGTAAACTTGGATGGGTTCAGTGGAAATACGATTATAAAATGTGATGAGTGATACTTGATCCCCTATGTGAGATACCTGGGTTGGGCATAGAGGGTCACTCTTGCATCCCACTAAGAGTGATACATGTGATTTATTTTATGGATCTCCTTGGATAGACAATTAAAGTGTTGGGTATTTATATTGATTCTAGAGTAAAACCTGGGATTCCTTTTAGAGATATCATAAAATTGGATATGTTTTCCTTTTATTAAATTATAATAATGTAAACTATTAATCTAGTTACACGTCTTCCGAAACAAATAACAAGATTGTTCTCAGTCTATATTTTGACTCTTGATTTCAGATTATCTTTTACTAGACCATATCATACATGTATTGGTTGACTATGGATTAAACACATCTGGCTTAGGCCAAATAATTTATATTTGGTTTGGTATCCCATGAGGAACCCATTCTAATGTATGTATTTATTTATTTCCTTTTATTTATTATGAACATACACACTTCTAATTTAATATGAAAAGAATTGATTATTCTAGACACTATTTGTGGTGGCCTACTAAGTATATCTCACACCCTTTTTTCACCCTTGTTACTTGAACATGCTTTATTATTTTATGTATAGATAATGGTATGAATATAGATTTTTATGCTTGATTTTGAGTATTCGGATGGATTATGGGATAAGAGGACCAACCCTATGCTCATGATGGAATTAGTGGTATATTTTGGTCTATTTTTTTATAGCAACATGACATTGTCATAATCATTTAGAAGAAATTCATAGTTCATCCTCTTCCTATTTATTTATATTGGATGATTTATTATTTATATTATACTACTTCTTATTTACTTTAGTTTCCACTACTTGACATTGTTATTTACTACTTTTCTACAATCTCATCAAGAGGGAATAGTCTTCTCATGGAAAAATAGTAGAACCTCACTGTTGTTCAAAGTGGTTACTCAAGAGGGGGGTGAATTGAGTTCCAATTAAAAATTTCTATTTAAAAAATATATATTGAAATCTCCAAATTCATAAAAAAAAATTAAACTATAGTGTATTTATAAAGATTGTGAGTGTTTAATTAGTTTCTCAAAGATTGATTATTTCTCAGTTAACTTAATCTGAATATTAAGCTAGCTTTTGAAACTAATTTAATGGCTAACAATATTTACAAACACATGATTGTTAAACTATCATAATTACTTTAAAATTGATTTTTATATCAAAGTAATTAGTAGTGGAATATTGAAAATAGTTTAAACTAAAATAAGATGCACAAAAGTTTTAACCAAGAGGTTCAGTCTCAAGTTAATACTTATTCCTCTCAAATAGTTTATATATAACTTTGATCCACACCCTAAACCGGGATTTACAATATTACTCATACTATCCTGGTCCTCGGACCTCTACCATAGTTCTACATGGGATACACAAAGGTGTAAAGAGTTGGTGTGAGGATTTCAGTATCCTCCAGTTCTACTTAGGAGTCAGTGTGTGTTCAAACAGATAGAATCACACAAACTACTCATAATGTAACAAAAATGATCACAGTTGAAAAATAATATGGATATGAGATTATAATTCTCTTGTTTTTTGTCAATACATCTTTTAACTCCTTTGGATTGAAGTAGATGAAGCTTTGAGTCCTTCTCTAGAAGTTTTGTGGAAAACAGAGTGTCGCGATTCAACATGTGTTCTTCATGATGTTCAATGAGAGAAGATGTTCTTTAAGCTTCAAATATGCTTCGTGTGTTCAGAAGTATCGAGTTTCATGTAGTGTTCCTTTCTTTTGAAACTTCCTCTAAGTATCTTATTCATTGTTATGCTCACAACCCTACTTTTTGTTTTTGTATTGCACACACTAATTCTTGTCCACACTTCGCTTTTAACTTGGAATGCATGTGTTGGTGATAACAGGTTGCATGTGTTCTTCACCTCATACCTCATATTGTCCGATGATAAGTCTACAAACAAACATTAATTATTTTAGTGCATTAAAATCATCAAATATGACCGTTAAAATTAAATTTAAAGATGAAAAAATATTTTTAGAAACTATGTCACAGTAAGTCATGGAAATAGTGTCTCCTTCACATGGTGCCTAGATTGATCACGGTGTCTGAGTGTCACAGTGTCTCATAATCACAGTGTCTCGTGGTCACAGTGTCTTGTTCACAGTGTCTTGTTCACAATGTCTGCTTCACGGTGTCTTGCTTCATGGTGTCTGCTTTACAATTCTAGAAATTCATAGCCATTGGCAGACTCATGGTTTCTTGGACTTTTCAAAGAAACTATGTTTAGAATTAAATAATGATGATAATAGAAAGGATTAGACTTAATCATTTTTTCAAATAAGGTATTATGAGAGTAGATCAAAGATATTATAAAGTAAGTAAACTGAATATAGAGAAATTAAGATCTTTCATGGCTCTTCTTAAAGAATGAGAAATCTTTAAACATAAATAAACATGATTGGATATAATTTATAGTAGTTAACTAGGGTGAATAAGATTTGTGATCATCAAAACATTATTAATACATGTGGAGTCCAAAAATCTCCCCCTTTTTCATGATCACAAATCATGTACATTTAAAGTGTATATTGGATTAAACTATAGAGATAAAGGGAGATAAAAGTCTAGTATATAGAAACTTTCTCCCCCTTTTGGGATTATCAAAAAGATTACATAAGAGAAGCCAAAAATTTACATTCTATTAAGAGTAAACAAGGTTCAGTACAAAACAAAAGAGTAATACAAAATCAAAAGAATCCCTATAAAAAAATTAAACATTGTTCTTCTTCATGGGTTGGCCTTCTCTTTGCCTTTAGCTGCAGTGATAGAAGAAGAAGACATATGGGCAGAGGTCGAGGTAGAAGAAGGCAGTGAGGTGGTTGATAAAGAGGGTAAAGGAAGGAATTCTAAGACTGAGAGAGCCAATGTAGGATCAGTAGAAGATCTAGGTAGTTTCTGATCAATAATCATAGGCATGATCTGACTTAGTGCTTGGTCGACAGACATAGTAGTTGAGGCTAGAGCAGGGGAGAAGGTAGGCAGCCCAAGTCTGAGAGGTGCAGCCGCTGGAGAAACAATGGTTGTACTCTAGACATGAAGATAGGGCCTGAGGAGTTTGATGAAATCTGTAATGATCTCTCCACCATAGTGCATGGATTTCTCAAAATTGTCCTTGTTCTCCATAAACTTGTCCAATAATCGAGTAAACTCTGTTAGATTCTTGACTTGGGTCTTGAAATCTTGAGTCACAGGAGGAATTTGCAGATTTTTTACAAGGTACTTGAAATTGTTTGTCATATCATTTTTTGAGAAGATTCTGTTAAAGTAGAAATCCACTTTCTTGGCAATCTCATTCTAAGCATCATTATCAATTTTAGAGTGTATTTGTATTAGGTCAAGAACTCTATCATGGCTCTTGACCACTTTAGATAAAGAAGATATATTGAATCCATTGAGTACATTCTAAAGCTCTTCTTTGATTACATTTCTGAGAAGATCACTGTCCAAGGAGGGTTTAGAGGATTGAACAGATGCTTTGACAGTTGTGGTCAGAGATTTTAGTTGATTCAACACCTTTTAAAGACATCCTGTATACTCATCAGTGAGTTTATTAATATTGGAAAAAAGGTCTTTCATTTCCTTCACAATTTGTTTGTTCCTTTCAACGATATTTTCATCTAAGGATTCTAGATAAGGTTGAAACTGAGACACACCAACCTGTGGGATTTGAGAACCAACAGGTTCTACCAGAGGATCAATAGATTCAGATCTCAAATGTTGCTCTCTCTACATGTCTTCAACCATACTTCTTAGGGTTTTCACTTCATTACTAAGCAGATTATTTTCAACTCTTACTTATAGAATCTCATGGACCATCTTAGGTTGTATTTTCCAAATAATTTTCTCCAATAATAGTGAGGCATATCTCCCACTTAAATTTGTCACAGGAAAATGTTGGGTATTAATGAGTTTCTCAACTCCGAATAAGAGAGTAGCACCAAATTCCTTTAGATCATCCTTACTCACAAAGGATATTTATTCAGATGAGGGTTCAGAAGTAAATACTGGTACAGGATCAGGTTCCTTCTCAAGTGCAAAATTAGAGACTAATTTCAACTGAAATAGAGAGGAAATGTCAAGTCTGGTTGTTGTAACCTGCTGAGATTCATCCACATCATAGAAACTGGGAAATTTATACTGAGTGTCTATAGGACTTGTCTCATTTGGATGTGAGGCTTCAATAGACTCAAGATTTGGGTTTTTCTCCCCCTCAACTGATTTCTCCTTCTCAGGATTGAGAGGCTTGGGTTCTTAGTCTAATTCCACAGACTCAGTTCTAAGTTCCTCACATATTTCTTGTCTAGCCAGCTGAAAGGCTAGCTCCATACTTTATTCAGATAAAGGGATGATTTCAAGAACAGATTTTTCAATAGGGAGTTCCTCAAGATTGACCTCTTGCAAAATAGGTAGCTCTTCCACTATAGGCTCTTTAATGGTATGCTTTTTAGGTTCTTTTGAAACTAATTTTGTCACATCTTTGGGTTGAGTTTCCAAATTAACAACTTCCTTAGGAGTAGGGAATTATTCTTCAAGAACTACATGAGGAATAGTAGTCTTGTCTTCCTCAACAATAATAGCTTCCCTAGGTGGTAGTTCATCCTCTTCTTCCTCTTCTTCAGGATACTCAACAATATCATCTAGTTCCAAACCAGGATCAGAAATATCTCGTGGTCTTGAGGGATAATCCACTGGATTTAATTCCTCATAAAATCTATCATTGTATTCCACCCATTACTTTTTCCAAGGATTCCAGTTTATCTTCATTCTTTTGATAGTGTATTTTGAGATAAAGTACTCATAGTCCATAATTACTTCCTCATTAGGTCCCACCATACCTTTGGCAAGAAGCATGGATGAGATTAGCCGAGAGTAGAATAGATAAGATGACTTGGATGTGACTTTGATCAACTCACACATATGGTGTATGATATAATTTCAAAGGTTGATCATATGCCCATTTTTTATAAGGTTAATAAAAAACACATCTTGATATTTTAAAATATCAAAATCACCTTTCCTAGGAGTAACCAAATTCTGTATAAATTTTAACAGAAGCCTTGATTCTCCATCTAATTCAGCTGAAATGGCTCTCCTCTGGGTTCCATTTCTAGTTAAGGTTTTCAAGGCATCTTCTAAATCAAATAAATCAGTTGAAGGTAGAGGTCTTCTCTGATAATCCTCATAGATGCCTTCATGAGGTATCCTAAGTCATGTATCCCATAACCTCGAAGAGAAAGAGAATCTCTAGCCATTGACCCAGCTTCTTATAGAATAACTCTCTCCAGAATGAAATGAGAACTCTACTCACTGGTAAAACGAATCCACTAACCTTGGGTAGATGGGTCTTTCCTCCTTCTATAACAATTCTAACCAGCCTTGTTGTTCTAACAATTTCAATACCAAAGAATTACTAGACAAAATCCATTTGGAGAAAATATCTTTCTCAGGTACAACAACACGGTTTACTAGATTCAGATTTAAAGGTCCTTCGGGTGTCATCTTAGGTGAAATATTCTTCTTCTTCGAGTTGAACTTCTCATGTGTCAATTATTATAGATGTTTCATTATTGGAATTCACTAAATGTTCGAGCGATAGAAGGGTTGCAGGGATGAAAAATGGTTTGAAAAGAGTCGGTAGTTGATACCTCGAGGGAAGAATCGAGTGATAATTTCTTTGTTTTATCATTTAGGAATACCAAACATCACAAAAATAAAAATGTGGGAATATAAAAAAAGGTGAAAATGATAATTACAGAGATACGGGTTTAATGAAAAACATAAATAATTTTTATGGTGAGACATTTTCTGGTTATTACGGTGAGACAGTAGACGAGCTTCACAATGAGACGGTGGACAAACTTTTCAGTGTGTGTTATGGTGAGATAGTAAACTTCAGACAGTAAGTACAAAATACTAACTGTGAGACCGTAAACATAAAACTTTACGATGAGACAGTAAACATGAGAAACCGTAATCATGAAATAGTAAAGTATAACATAGTGAGATATCGAATAGTAATACCTAAAATAATAAAAAGTAAGGTATATATTTTAGATTTATCATGCCTAGTTCATGTATGATGTAGTTTATTCTCCCATAATTTAATGTTTTAGTGAATATATTAGAAAGTAGATATTCAGTACCAATGAATTCCAAAGTGATATTACATTTTTGATATTGATCTCTCAAAAAGTGATGACTTACATCAATGTGATTCATCCTAGAATGTGAAAAATAATTGTTTGAGATGTTAATAGCACTTATGTTGTCACAATTTATTGGTACATGTCTAAATTGATATCCATAATCTATTAATTCATGTTTCATCCACAAAAGTTGTGTACAACAACTGCCAGTAGCTATGTATTCATCTTATATAGTAGATAATGCAACAAAATTTTGTTTCTTACAATATCATGATACTAGTGAATTTCCTAAAAGGTGACATGTTCTAGAGGTTCTTTTTCTATCTAGCATACATCCACCAAAGCCAGATTCAGAATAACTAACTAATTAAAATGATTTTCCTTTAGGATAAAACATTACTAGATTGGGTGTATGCTTGAGGTATTTAAAAATTATCATTACATAATTTAAATGGGATTACTTAGGGTTTACATGAAAACGAGCACACTTACACAAACTAAACATAATTTCAGGATGACTAGCAGTTAAGTATAGTAAACTTCCAATCATTCCTCTACAAGTGGATTGATCAACAGATTTTACATCTTTATCAATATACAACCTACAAGTGGTAATCATGAGAGTGTCACTAATTTTTGTGTTATCCAATCCAAAACGTTTTAGAATATCCTTTATATATTTACTTTGATTTAAAATAATACCATTTTCATTTTCAAAAACATGAAATCCAAGAAAATATTTGAGTTCTCCCATTAAACTCATTTCAAATTCTTTTTGCATAATTTTAGAAAAATCAACACATAAAGAATTCTTCAAAGATCCAAAAATAATGTCATCTACATAGATTTGAACAACTAAAACATCATTAGAATTTCGTTTTATAAAAAGGTTAGGATCAACTACTCCTTTTGTAAAACCTTTGTAAATAAGAAAAGTTCTCAATCTGTCATACCAATCTCATGGAGATTTCTTCAAACCATATAAGGATTTTGATAGTTTGAAAATATGATTTGGAAAATGGGGGTCTGTAAATCCAGGGGGTCGTTCAACAAAAACATCCTTAGCTATATACCCATTTAAGAATGCACTCTTAACATCCATTTGATATAGTTTGAAATTCAAATTTGCAGCATAGGCAAGTAGGATTATGGTGTCTTCAAGTCTGGATACTGATGAAAATTTCTCCTTGTAGTCAAATCCTTCTTCTTGACTATAGCCTTGTGCAACTAGTCTTGCCTTGTTTCTAACTATGTTACCAGCTTCATAATCTTTATTCTTAAAAGCTCATTGAGTGCCTATGGTCAAAGTGTCCTTAGGTCTGTCTACTAATTCCCAAACTTTGTTTCTTTCAAATTGATTCAATTATTCTTGCATATACATCACCCAAAATCCATCATTGATTGCATCATTGATATTTTTAGGTTCAAGCTATGAAAGAAAAGCTTTATGTTCAACCTAGTTTCTCATAGAAGCTCTAGTTTGTGCCCCTCTATATAAATCTTCTACTACAGCATCTAGAGGATGGGTTTTAAGGGTCCTAGTTGGTCTAGAGAAGTTAGGGAAAGAAATTTCAATTTAATTTATGGGTTTGGGTTCTACAGAAATAGGTTCTATAAAATTTCCTGAACTGGTTATCTTTACAATAGGTTCACTGTTTTTGTCATTAATGTTTAGAATGGACATATCTTATTCAAGATTTTCAAGAGGGGTATTAGGTTCATGTGGATCAGTTTCATCAAATTTGATGTGTACATATTCTTCCACACATTTTTTTCTCTTATTTAATACTCTATAGGCTTTACTCAAGATTAAGTAATCTAAAAAAATCATTCATCACTTTTGGAAGAAAATTTTTCAAGATTATCTTTTGTATTAAGGATAAAAAATTTACAACCAAAAACTCTAAAGTAATTAACCTTAGGATTCCTATTGTTCCAAAGCTCATAAGGGGTCTTTTTATGAATTGTTCTAATCAAGACTCTATTGATAATTTAACAAGATGTATTAACAACTTCAGTCCAAAAGTAATTTGGTAAACCATATTAATTGAGAATTTTATTAGCAATCTGTTGAAGAATCTTATTTCTTATTTCTACTACACCATTCTTTTGAGGTGTTCTAGGAGCAGAGAAGTTGTGACTATAGCCATTTTATGAGAAATAAGATTCAAACTCTTGATTTTTAAACTCATGGCCATGATCACTTCTCAAGTTCTTGATCCTAAGTCCACTAAGGTTTTCTGCAGACTTGGAATATTTGATAAAATAAGAACAAGCTTCACTTTTGTGAGAAAAAAAGTATACCTAAGTGTAACAAGAAAAACCATATACAAGAACATAAGAATAGTGCTTCCCATTTAGACTTGAAACTCTTGATGGTCTAAAAAAATCCATGTAAACCAACTCTATATGTTTATAAGTAGAAACTTATTTCTTTGATTTGAAAGAAACTTTGTGTTGTTTTCCCTTTTGACCAGGATTACACACTTTGTTAAGTGGGAATTCTAGTTTAGGTAAGTCTCTAACTAAAACTTTCCTAGTAAGTTTGCTAAGTGAGTGAACATTACATTTTCCTAGTCTTCTATGTCATATCCAATATTCTTTATGAAAATCATTTAAACAAGTAACATTGTGTTTAGCTAAAGAAGTCAAATCTACAGCATAAACATTTTCATTTCTTAATGCAGTAAATACTAAAACATTTTTAGAATTAAAAATATTACATGAATATTTTTAAAATTTTACACTGAATCCATCATCACACAACTATGAAATATTTATCAGGTTGTATTTTAATCCATCAACAAAATAGTACTTTAGAAATTAAAATTTAATCAATGTTACTAATATGGCCTAATCTGATGATTTTTCCTTTTGAGTTATCCCAAAAGGTGACATGTCCTCCATAATATATGATTAATATCTTAAAGCATGATTATTTTTCTATCATATTCCTTGAACATCCAATGTCTAAGTTCCATATCTTCTTATAGGAACTTTTCAAGAAATTTTCCTACACAACTGATTTAGAGAGCTGATAATTTTGGTACCCAGATTTTCTTGGGTCCAGAAAGGTTAGCAAGTAAAACTTTATTTAATCATATTTGTCTAATGGGTTTCCTATGATTAACAGATTCAAATGATTTTGATAAATAATATTTTTTTGGTATGTACAAATTTGAATAGCTAGACAAAGCATAAGAGTTGACAGAACGTGAACTAGCAGCATACTGTCCAGATTTTGGAGTAAATTTATTCTTAACAATCTATCTCTGTCCAGGTTGGTATCCTAAACCAGTAGTATACTTTGGTGCAACTTGTTTTCCAAGAATTTGAGTTAGATTATTCTTTCCATTTGTGAACTTCTCTAAGTCTTTTCTAAGTTTCTCATTAGAAAATTTAAGTTCAGTATTCTCTTTTAACAGTTGAGCATTCTTTTCATTTTCTATACTAAGATCAGATTTAACAGTACTAGTCAATGCGCACAATTTATTTAATGATTTGTAATTATATTTTAGCACATTACAAGTATCTTATAACATATTATAGTATTCAAATAATTCATCTTTAGACATATTATCATCATTATTTGAATCACTTTGATTCCTAGAATAGAAATCATTCAGCATAGGGGAAACAGGTACCTCAGATGTTTTAGTCATGAAACACATGTTGGCATGATTATTTTCTTCAGAATCAGAAGCTTCAGATCCACTTGATCTATCTTCCGAAGCACTCTATGTTTCCTTCATAGCTTCCTTATATTTTTTTCCTTATAATCATATTTCTTCTTAAACTTCAATTTTGGACAGTCAGCTTTAACATGTCCTTTCTTTTTACATTCATAACAGACTATATTATCATTTTTATCAGTTTTCTTCCAATCTCTCTTCCAATTACCTTGTTGGTCATACTTACCCTTATAATTTGATTTTCTGAAAATTTTCTTCCTTCTATAGAATTTCTTGAATCTTCTGGCTATATGAGCCATCTCTACATCACTATTTGAATCAGAATTTTCACTAGTTGAGCTTTATTCAGTTATGTGAAATTTCTCTTTGTCCTTGGTTTTTGAAGCAGTGGACTTAAATTCCACTGACTTATTATTAGGTTCATCATCTTCCTCTTTGTTTACCTTCATCTCTTCTTCATACATCATCAATTTACCAATCAAATCCTTGACAGGTATCTTACCAATGTAACATGATTATCGTATAGAGACAGAGGTTCCTCTCCATCTGTTTGGTAGGCATCTTTGTATCCTCATGATTTTCTCCTTTACTAGAACAACTTTTCATAGTGAGCTCATTCTATTGATTATCTCATTAAACCTAAGATACATATCATAAATAGATTCATCATATTTCATTTTAAATATATCATACTTAATAGTGTATGTATTTAGTCTCATTTCCTTAATATTTGTTGTTCCCTCATTGGAAATATCCAGAGTATCCCATATTTCATAAGCAGTCTTACAAGAAGATATTCAATTAAATTATTTATCTCATAAATAACAATATAGGGAATTCATTGATTTACAATTATTATTCTAAGCTACTTTCGTAGGTTCATCCCAAGTAGTTCTAACAGTTTCTAGAATCTTACACTCAGTCTCTATAGCAGTCCAAATGTAAAATCCCATACTTTCTAAATGGATTTTCATTTTTATTTTCCATTCGGAATAATTGACACCATTAAAGAAGGGTGACATTTTGGTAGCTACACCTTCTAATTTGTTATCCATAATTAGATTTTAACAAATGTATTTAAAGAGGAAAAAATTTAGAATTAATAGAAATTTAAGATCATTAAGACACAACTAAAATCACAACTGAATAAGATTACATAGAGTCTTAATAAATATCCTCTGATATCAAATGTTGGTCAGATTGGATACTCAATATGGGGGGTTAATTGAGTTCCAATTAAAAATTTCTGTTTAAAAAATTTATATTGAAATCCCCCAATTAAAAAAACATGTTAAACTGTAGTGAATTTATAATGATTTTGAGTGTTCAATTAGTTTCTCAAAGATTTCTTATTTCTCAGTTAACTTAATTTTAATATTAAGTTATCTTTTGAAACTAATTTACTAGATAACAATATTTACAAACACTTTCTAGTTAAACTATCAGAGTTACTTTAAAATAGATTTGTATTTCAAATTAATTAGCAGCAGAATATTAAAAATAGTTTAAACTGAAATAATATTGACAATAGTTTTAACCAAGATGTTCAGTATCAATATGAGACTATGCCCTCTCAAATAGTTTATATATAACTTTGATCCAAACCCTATATCGGGCTTTACAACAGTACTCAGACTGTCCAGGTCCTCAGACATCTACCACAGTTCTACGTGGGAAAGAAATAACAATAGCACACAGCCTGTCCAGGTCCTCATACCTCTACCACAGTTCTACATGGGATACAAAAAAGTGTAAAGAGCTTGGTGTGAGGATTTTATTATCCTTCAGTTCATCTTAGGAGTCAGTGTGTGTTCAGATAGACAGAAGCACACACACTACTCATAATGTAATAAAAATGATCACAGTAGAGAAATAATATGGATATGATTTTATAATGCCCTTGTGTGATGTTAATTCAGCTCTAAACTCCTTTGGATTGAAGCAGATGAAGCTTTGAGTCCTTCTCTGGAAGTTGTGTGGAAAACAGAGTGTTGTGATTCATCTTGTGTTCTTCGTGAGGTTAAACGAGTGAATATGTTCTTTAAGCTTCAAATATGCTTCGTGTGTTCAACAGTGTCGAATTTCATGCGGTGTTACTTTCTTTTGAAACTTTCTCTAAGTATATTCTTCATTGTTGTGCTCATGACTTTGCTTTTCTTTTTTGTATCGCGCACACTGATTCTTGGCCACACTTCTCTTTTAACTTGGAATGCATGTGTTGTAGATGACAAGCTGCATGTGTTCTGCACCTCGTACCTCGTACTGTCCTATAATATGTCTACAAAGAAACATTAATTATGCTAGTGCATTAAAATCATCAAATATGACTGTTAGAAATTAAATTGAAGGATGACAAAATAATTTAAGAAATGGTGTCACAGTAAGTCATGGAAAAGGAGTCTCCTTAACACGATGTCTAGATTGATCACTGTGTCTAAATGTCACGGTGTCTCATGGTCACGGTGTCTCATGGTCACGGTGTCTTTTTCACAGTGTCTTGTTCACGATGTCTGATTCATAGTTTCATTCTTGAAGGTGTCTTGTTTATAGTGTTTGTTTCACAGTGTCTGCTTCACAGTTTCTTGTTCATAGTGTCTGCTTCACGGTGTCTTGCTTCACGGTGTCTAATTCATGGAGCCAGAAATACATATCTAGTGGCAGAATCACGGTGTCTTAGACTTTTAAAAGTAACTGTGTTCAGTCTTAAATAATGATGATAATATAAATGATTAGACTTAAGAATTTTTAAAAGAAGGTATTATGAGAGTAGATCAAATATAGTATAAAGTAAGTAAACTGAATATAGAGCAATTAATATCTTGCACGGCTCTTCTTAAAGCATGATAAAACCTTAAACATAAATACACATGATTGGATATAATTTATAGGAGTTAACTAGGTTGAATAATATTTTTGATCATTAAAACATGATTAATACCTGAGGAGTCCAACACTCACTTCTTGTTAAGAGACTCTACAATATACATAGGTGCACTTAAGGTCACATGGATAACTATCTGATAAAGAGGGAATAGTATTCCCATGTTTTAAGGAATTCTATGAGGGGATAATTACCGAACCAAAACTCCCAATATATAATTTAATATTGTTCTCGAGCATTTTGAATGGTAGTGGAACCTAGGAAACCACACCACTATTTGGTGTCCTAGGGATCAATGTTTTGGTGGCCATTTTTTATAAAGGGTAACCCTTATGGAGAAGATCACCACCATTCCATGGAGCATTCCATTATTAGTGATGAAATCATGATGGGCCGGGGGTATCATTGTCCTGTCCGGAATGTCAGGTGGATCTTCAAAGGATAAATGGTGGTTAACCATGAAATTGTGCTTTTTGAGGTGCACCCTATGTATTTAAAAATGGGGATTTAGCTACTCTCCCTCATAATAATTTTATCCTCTCTCCCCTCCTCACCTCTACCTCACGTGCGACCAAACTAGGGATGAGCTCTACATTTTGTCTCCTTAGATTCCCCATAAGTTGGGTGGATTCATGCGTATTTTTTAGTGGAATAAAGTAATTTCTAAACCTTTCTCCTTAAAATCATTATTTTATTTGTAACCATTTATTTCATTGTGATTTTGGATAGGGTATATCAATTGTTTCTAAAGAATAATGGCTTAAATCCTCCAATTTCATGGGGATTTTGTGTGGCATGGATATAGGAAATCTCAAGAGGATGATGGCATATTTTTTCATGTTGTTTCATTGAATGAACAACACCCTGAGAATTTATTCATTTATTTTGATAAAATTAAATAAAATTGGTTATTGGATCAATCTCCCAGGTTAGTTTTGTATAACAAATTTGTGTTAGGATTACACCATGAACCTTGAATGAGTGGTTGGTCATCGTTTCAGTGTGATAAGGTTGATCGAAATGTTTTATAAAATTATTCATATTTTTTTTAAAATAAAATAAATTATAAATTATTATAAATAAATTGAATAATTAAATTATTTTTTATAATTAATTATTTTATATTTAGGCTTAATACAAGTTCTTAGAATATGATTTGACACTTAGATGTGCTTAGGTGAGAGTTAACAAGCTATGATCAAAGTGATGGTAACACTGTGTTTGTGGTAGGTGGTCATTGAGCATAAACCTTGGTTTATGATATTGATACATAGAATTTAGTGTGTAGTCTCACATCTTAAGGATATCATACTTTAAATTAAAATAATTATTTTCTTAAATTATAAATAAAATTGTTTAGTTAAACTCCTAGGTGATGAGAAAGGTTTCAAGGGACACAGTGGACCCTTGGACACCAGTTTGATGCCATAGTTACCAATGACCAGGGGATTAATTATAAATGAATTAATTAAGATACATGTCCTATAGATAAGTGTAAAGTTGTTATTTATGTATAGTGTCTCTTAATATAGGTGCCTTAGTGGCCTCCAAGTAGCGGGATGTGATGTGGTTGAAAGGATTAACCCTACTATGAATTTATGATTACATGGTTCCTTAGATACATTTGTATATTGTGATGAGTGTGGGGTGATCATTCCACCACCACTGATATTTGAGAACCTAGGTGAGTAGACTCCGTGTAGATTGATGATAGGTTGGGTGAGAAAATTGACATGTGACTTAGGACGAAAGGTGGGAATTATGACATATACTAAGAGTAATGCTAGTGTGGCTTTATTATGAGGCCAGTGAGTCTGTGACATGATTATGATGATGTTGTGTGATTATATTCCCTATGAGTAATGGGTAATGACCTAAGTGATAATATTAGTTTTGAGTAAACCTTGTTGGGTGTGTAATGTGACCAAAGGTACCATGGTGGGTTCCCAAATTATATATTTACCCTTGAGAGGGTGAATAAAATAATGAGCATAGAATATTGTAGGTATCACCTTAGAACCTGAATCAATCAGGTGAGATTCATGTGGTTATTATGATAATTTTAGTTCATATGCATTATAAAAATACCTATGTTATGTGATATGGGTTTGGGTGGATGGAAACCCCTTATGAGATGTGTTTTATGAGATATTATGGGAGGGATGAACTTCTTCCAAGACTTTATGAGGAATGCCTGGGTGGTTACATGGGATTCAACCATTAGGTCTAAATGGAATTCCTATGGTAGATCACCTAGGTTTTGACATTTGATCTAGATATTATTGGATTCCTAGGATGTGGTCCTACGATCTAAAAACTGAGACCAATATTGTATAAATGCATTGGGAAATGCCACTGGATTTGGTCATGATGTCTATTGATTTAGAATGCCTTTAACAACCCCCTTTGATTCAACCTTTTGGTAAATATTATTAAATGAAAATTACCATTTTCATTTTATAAATAATTTTATGGATAAAGTGAGAAACCATGAAATTACAAAAAATAAAAAAAGACAATAAATAAATCACATAATTATTAAAATAAATCATGAGCCTAATAGGTGCCTTCTCCCTATATAGGTTCCATTTAAGAGTAGTTACCTTAGTATCTGCATCATTCTTGATGTGGTCTTAAAAGTGATAGTCCATATTTTCCATTCTTGAAAAATTCCTCCAAAGTTATCTTCTATTCATTGAATCTTCTTTCCATGATATGATATTTATTATTGATCCACTCACACTGCTCTTTTTTCTCTAAAAAAATAATTTTCCTAAGCATATTCATTGGAGGTATTAATCAAAAATGAATCCTCCAATATTTTTTCATCAAATTTCATGATAATATCCTGTAATTTATTATTATTTTAAACTTCCTTAACTTCCTCCCACTACTGGTCAACCATCACAACCCTTGAAGAATCAGCTCGATTTTTGGTGGCATCGATTTAAGAATGAACCACCCCTTCGAAGCCTCCCTGTACTATATTAGGTTCTCCCCACATATCATCATCCATCACTTATTCATTAGAAAAACCAAATTCAATCAATTAGGTTCCACATTAAAGATTTTCATTAACTTTCCATTCTTGATCAATGATAGTGGGTTCTTATTTTGTATACTTGGGACTCATCTTCTCGATAGACCTTTTCTCCATTGGTTTAGGTAGATAAGATTCATCCTTTCACCCTTTATACTTCTACCTTTTATTCAGAATTAATATCCCTACATCTTGATTCCCATTCTAACATTTCTTCCTCCTCAAACTATGAATCCCTCTTCCATGACATCCCTAGCACTATCTTCGGATAATTGGATCTATATCTCATCCCTTGAATCTACCCCATAAAAAACCTTTTTCCTTCACCAACACCCTCTTTATTGTATGGTTATCATGGTACCGAGACTATCCCTTCAAGATATGGATCTCTTAAATGGTTTCCATGAATAATATTTGATTTTTCCTTTCTAGGATTCTACTTATTTACAACATTCACCCCAATCCAGTGCCCATAATCTCATAGACCTTGAAAATTTTAGGACCTCAATCACTTGTTTATTTTATCACCACTTCATGAGTGGATTCATTGATAGCATATATCATCTCAACCACCTATATCCCCTCCTAGATATTGGTTTTATTTCTATTTTACACCTTCTTCTCAAATGATATAGCCTTAGATGCATTAAAATGAGACAAAAACCATGAAGAAAAACCCCCCTCAATCACTTCTTCCCTCGATTAAACCTACACTATTTGAAAATCAAAATCATGTTTCAATTTTTTATAAACACCCACTAATTTCATATCAAGTTTCAAGGGACATGTTGTTCCATCCAAGCCCATCCATATAACTATCTCCAAAAATGGTGAAGACTATGGTTTGGTACAACTTTTTTCCATTTAATCATCAGTAAAAAACATCCCCTTCAGACATGAATTAGAAATATACATTAATTCATTTACACTAGAACATGATCCTTCTGATTAAATATTATAGTCACAAATCATGGATGTCATTTGTTAAGAAAAGGATCAATGATGATTTATTTATTTATCCTTCTATAGTTTTTTAATTTATTCAACTATGAATATCACATGGGAAATACCATGTATTTACAGGTTATGTTTTTGATTACATTGGTGGTTCCCTACTAAGTTTTAATCACTTTATACTAAGGAAATAATGATACTTGGGTATCTAAGAAGAATTTACTAATCATAAGTTCATGTTGGGAAAAGGCCAGTGTTGTGTGATTGAGTAGGATATATTAGACATGATTATAAATTTGCAATAGGTGAGGTTTAAGGATATCAATATTGAATCATTTTTACTTAATTTCATTTGGTTATTTTGAATATGTGATCAGATTTTCAGGAAATCAGTTTATGTGTACTTACATGAATGTGAGTCTGTTTGACTATATTAATCTGCTTTATATTTTCTATAGAAATACTATATTTTATCTTTCAAATACTCTATTTATTATTCAGAAATGGTATTTAGTTTATTTTATTATTATTCAATATGATATGAGGGTATAGTCTTCCCATGGGAACCCCCAATACCCCTGGTACTAGTTAAAAACTTCTAGAAAATGGGGAGGATTTCCAGAGTTCTAGAAGCCCTCCCACCTTGACACCAATCTATGGTATGGGATGGGGAATTACGGTTTTACCCAAGTTTATCACATAATCTCAAACAAGATCCCCGGTCATCATAGGTTAATAACATGCATCACAGGTCTCTAACTTAATTGTTGACGAAAAATTTACCCTCAAGACGTGATACCAAATAATCAAATAAATATCAAAGATAAAAAACTAATTTTTAAAAAAGTGAAAAAGAATAAACAAATTCCTCATAATAGTAACAATTCCAAGAGTTATCCCCCTATAAAAACCATGATAAATATTTAAAAATATACCCATAAATTAAACTAGGTATATATTTTCATGTCATTCACATCATACATCAAATATCTTCGAGATCGCTTGATGGGTCTATCACATGTAAAATATAAAAAACCTAGATAGAGAACAATTTATAATGAGACTCATAAAAATATTCATACCTATATCAATCTCTATTTTACAACCATCATCAAACTCAACCATCAACAAGTGGTCCCTTTCTTTATCTTCTATTATAACACATGAAATTTAGGTGTGCACTCAAGGAGTTCATGTAGGGTGTGAGTATGATGACTTGATAGGGTGTGATAGACTATCCCTTAGAATATTCTATTAATATGATGTAAATTTAAATTCATAAAAATCTAATGAACTAGTAACAATTTTCTAATTTATTTTAAAATTTAAATGATAAATTCAAGACACCATGTAATCACTGGGTCACCTTGAGACTTTCCAATTATAGTTTCGTGTAGTGACCCTAATCATACAAGCTACCAACCTATTTTATTTTTTATCTTTTAAATTATTAGATAAAGGTATTAGAAGTTTTATGGGATTTGTAATTAAAATGGAAGGGTTTCAGAGGAGGATGATTGAAGAATAATAGTGGGTAAGGTTCACCATAGTGCATCAAACGCCTGATGGATAATTATCAAGAACCTAATGTCACTTTAGCTGCCATCATTTCTCTTGTGGGTTCTAATTATGTTTTCAAAATGTAGTGAAAATTTTCCATTTTTAATTTTATCCATAATCTAATGAAACAATTTCTTCAGGAATTTTGGTTCATATCAGGTCATGTATCCTCCCTTATATGCTCTCCTCCCTCCAGTCTTCCTCATTAGTGGATCACTGAAGTCAAAATAAACCATCACATCCAGATCTGGTGCTAAACAAACATATTTTTATACATAACATGAATAAATAAACTCTAATATTCCAAATAAAAGTGTATTTAATAATTACACACAAATTTCATCATTAAACTACATGATTTATTAAAATATCTTATTAATTACCCCTTATAAATTAATAAAAATATCTTTAACAATAATGATCACCAAGGGAAATTTAAAAACATAATAATGGAGTCAGATCATATTCTTACTAAGGTGTAAAATATTATTAATGATTCATAAAGGAGTTTCAATAGATCTTTAATAAGTGAGATACATGATAATGGGATAAACAGAATGATTGGTGGAATAAGATCATGATATAATAAGAAGTGATCATGAGGATAAATAACATAATCATAAAAAAAGATTTAGAAATGTAGATCTATGAATTAATAACATATACCATGGAATAAGGTTATGAAAACATAGAATAATAATCATTATCCATATTGATATAAATTAAGAATGTGGTATGATATTGGAAGATGATACATACATTAACATATGATATTATAATCATATGTCAAGGTAATACACCAACACATTCATATCATATTAAACCAAGATAACCATCCATGTCCCATAACACAGTGTACTGGGATATCATCCCAAGACCCATGAAACATTGGTGTGGGAAAACCTCATTTGTCCCAAAATATTGTGGACTAGGATAACCTCATATGTTCCATGACATACTGGACTAGGATAACCTGTCTTATCTCATATCAAAACATACAAGGAGATATAATCTTAAACTAATGAATTAATGGGATGTATAATTCAGGGAACACCCATCATGTAATGATATATTCATACATATGTGTGCTACATGAACCCGAAAATATTTATAATTCATCAAAATCGTATCATGAATAACCCATAGAAATTAAACAAAGATGATAAGAAAAAAATAACTATTTAGGTAAATGATCTTCAATAAAGAAAATGAAGTATAAGTTATTCACACCATATAAAATAAAGGTTATACATTAAGTTCAATTATCTCCACATTCAATCAAATGGTATGGAAATCTAAGTGAACTCCCTTTAATCAGATAAAGGAAGTATAAGGAAATCACTAAGGAAATACATTGGAATAATTTTTATCATTATACATAATTAATTATAAGTTAATGAAAAGGCCGTGATAGATCATTTATCTTATAGAGATTTAATTTTTTCCATACCACACATGCATGTAAACTTAGATAATGAATTATGGGATTATTTTTACATAGTAACAATTTTTGTAAAAGATACCATTAAAGAAAATACTGATGGGTATGTCCCATAAATCCTTTATACATATGATATATTTATTCTTATATCATAATGTACAATATGAATATGTCATATGATATTATATTAAGAATAAAAAGTCTTATACTTTTATATGATATGATGATATCATATTACAATAACCTAAGCTAATATTAGTGTACAATATGGCTATATAATTAGGATGTGTTATTTGGAGAATCGTGTTGTATGATTCTCATAACACTCAATGATTAATAAATAGATTTCCAATGTTAAGATTTAATATTAAGATTATTTCCACATTGACTATCATCAATATGAATATTTCATATGATGAAACATTGGTGGGAATACATTTGGATGAAGGTTACAATAGTTGTAACAAAATATATTTACTCATAAATTATATAACATATGAGTGAATTCTATAGAGTATTGGGAACATCTCCAAGACCTATATAAAAAGGTGGTAACCATTAAGATATTGTTCAATCCTTGAATAATATTTATCTTATAATTATCCCAAATATATCTTCCTTCGCATTCCTTAGTTTTATAGAGATACTATCACATCGTGGTTGTGAAGAGAATCCCAACCACGTTTAGGGAGATTTAGTTGATCTGTCGATACACCATGAAGGAAAGAGTCCTTTCACTATAAGAAAATATGCCAATTTACATGGTCCAATACCATGGAAATAGGCTATGAGATTATAGTCATAGCTTATATCCAAGTTCTCTGCAGACCCTGGATCCTATAACTATTTCCAATTGGTATAACCTATGTTTGTACTGAAATATAAATTCCACAAGAATGGTCAAGGAAGGAACAACTAGTTTAGCTAGAATCGAAGCCAAAATGACCCAAAATCCCTCTAAATGGTTTTCTTCACGAATCATATCACCTTCATGAATTGACAGAGCTCACTAAGATCATTGGTTATGGAGTCCCTACACAAGAACAAGAAGTTTTGATGTTAAATCTCTGTGCAACAACATCCAATTTCATGAAGAACTTCAAGAACAAAATAAATTTTGACGGTGTCTTCACAATCCAAACATATCCATGTCCATTTTTTAATCCCATTGGTTCTTCACGAAATGACTCCAAGATTAACAAATCCCATTAACTATATATACCACTTTCAGTACCCTATTTTATGGATGTTTACACAACCCTTCAGCTTCAAAATTTCTCCAGATTGGAAAGCCTATTGAGAATAAAAAAACACATTACATGGATCATTCAAGGAATCAAAGCTTGGTATACCCCACTTCCACATGTTCTTGATAGAATCCATTCTAAGTGGATATTCATGTCATGAAGGGCAATTCCCTTCATAAATAAAGAAGGACCCTTAGAGCACTTGAGGATTTATGAAGCATTAATCCTTCATGAAGCACTCCTTTCCTATGTCTTGAGTTCACTACAAGGTAGGGTCACCCTATTTCATGAAGCATAGTCCTTTAAGAATCCCTTGACCTTTGTGATTCACTAGAGATTCTCTAAGTACCACTTTCTGAGGCCCACGATTCATGAAACCCCTCTCTTGGGCCTCTCCATGATATCTCCCTTATGTTGACCTGCTTCATGAAGGTTGAGTTCTTAGGAACCCACAACAATCCTGGACCAGTCTAGGTGCACCTAAAGTCCCCATATGACCTATTCCACCCATTCCTGTGTCCTCCTCCACTCCAAGTGTGGCTCAAGAATAACACATACCTTTTTCTTCTCATCATAGGAACACTAATGCATATTTATTCTCAGCATAGACATGTTATCATGGGCCTCATCAATGGCCACTCCTCTCGTTTTTAAAATATAGTAGTACCAAATCCATGCACCTCCGAAAGGTGTATGAGTAATGGTCATATAATCCCATGGGTATAAATTGATTCCAACTACGTCAATGTTTCATGATGTAAAATTGCATTGTCCCACATCCTATTCATATGATGTTAATCTAAGAAAACATCCTCAGAACATGAAATAAAACATTATCCTTAAACTATATGATAAGCACAAGATACTCAATGTACTATTTGAATGGGATGACCTCCAATGGAATTTACAGTGTTCCACTCACATGGAATGATATTATACTTAGTCCTCTTTCATGTGTAATACCTAATAAGATCACTATTTATCAAAGCAACTCCCTAGAATCCATGCACCAATAGAAGAAGTAGATTGTGTGACTTCTTGTTTCTCACACCGATCATGATTCACATGGTCTTATAGGTTAGTAGTGATCATGGAATTTACATGATCTACAACCTTCTTATGGGACACTACCATGCGTAATCCAAAGAGATGGCCATCCCATAGGCTGCTTCCATCTGTAATCCCTAGAAATATCCATCCATATAAGTTGCTTCCACACATAATCCTTAGCTATATCCACCAAATCAGCTGCTTCCATGCATAATACCTATCCATAACCATCACATGGGACACTTCCACATGTAATCCCCAGTTATATCCATACCATGGGCCACTTCCCCATGTAATCCCCAACCAGATACACTTGTACCCTGGGATGATTTCATGAGTAAACCCTAAATCATTCCAAACAATATGGGCTTTGTTTACCAATTAACTAGGATATGTTGAAAGCCTTATGAGGTATAAACTCAACATCCAAATTCACATTCATATTATTCATGACACATTCCTGGTAAGATAATTCCAATCACCTAGGAATCTAATGTCTCATCTAGGTTCCTTGGTTATTTCAATTTATAATCCACACACTAACTACAACCAAGAAAAATACTCTTGTGAAAGAAAACTTTCATGTGTAATCTCCACAGAATCCCTTATCGACACTCCTATCACAACACAAGTGTTTTTACCACATGAAATTAAACTGCATGGATTGGTCTTTTCACATGAACTTAAACTACGACATTGAACTATGTGGGTTTTGATCCATGTATTCTAAACACTATATATAGGATGCCTCCATGAAGTTCAATACTGACCTATAGTGAACTTAAGTTCTCCATATAAAGGAAGTACCATCCTTTTTCTACCTCATTGGGGTGTTAGATCCAACCTTCATGGTGTAAAGTCATTATTTTATGGGAAAAAACTCTTGGATCCTCCTATATAGGGTGTTCTGATCCATCCATATTGGGTTGAACTCAAGGGAAAATATCATCAACCTTAATGACATAACATCTCCCCTTTGTGTGACACAACTCCTAGATCTACCTTTATGGGGTGTTCAAATCCATCTAACCATGGTTCACCTCATAGAGTGTTCTCACCAACCATCATAGTATGAAATATTCCCTCTATGAGACACAAATCCTAGATCTTCTTCCACGGGGTGTTCTGAACCATCCATCAATAAACTTCCAGTTGTGAAATTGTCCTTCCCATGAGTACATCTCTTTGATCTGCCTCAATGGGGGGTCTTGATCAATCAACTTTGTCTCTACAAGATGTTAAACACATTCCATGATACGTCTCAACCATATATCCTGATACATCTATATATGATGTCAATATTTGGAATTAACCACAAAAACATGCACTATAGAAAACATGGGATGCATTAGGTGAAAGAATGGAAATATATACACCCATGGTGTGAGATAACTCATGAAAATAATGGGATGATAAAGGTGGAAACATTGTAAGATATCTGCCTTAGCATTATTTACCTCATGATTGACATGAGAATCCTTGGGTTCTATGCCTAATATGCCTCATATGAGATTCCCTCCTTAGAGGAATAATATAGGTGACTTACTCACCCATCATTCATACACGCTAGCAATGCCCAACGTGACTACTATACAGACCAATGATTTCTTCCCTATCAAATAGAACAATTATGTCCATAAAAAACTAATGTAATTAACAAGAATATAGAAAGATATGGCACTAGAAATGAGTTCCATGAACATGAATTAACTATATGAGGGTGACCTGGACTAAGAAAAAAATTCCTATGATGTATCTATTGTAGTAAGTGATGACATCCCATAATCATGTTTTGATCAAGGAGTAGACATCGTTGTTGAAAGTGATAAAATTATACCACCTTTGGAAAGTTCTAAATTAGGTAAAAAGGAATCCTGTAAACTCATAAATGGTGTGTGTGCATACGAGAATTATCTGGAAAAAATATCACAAACTAAAATTGTGAACCTGATGTGAAACTCCTCTCCTTAACATGTGGAGTAACAGCATTTAATACATTATTAGATTAGCATGTCACGGAATCTAGACATTTGGTTCTAGGTGCCACCAAGAAAATGGTGGTACTAGAATGGAAATCAACATAAATTTGGGTGGTAAATGTTGGTCATCCCTAGTATGTGACATTATCAGTATGGGTCCTTCTCCACTTTAAAATATTGGGTAGCACTAGAGAATTGGGAATCTCTTTCATTTTACCTGTACAGATAGATTAATCCACCTACTTTATAATAACTAAGCTATAGGAAACCAACCACCCAATTCCCATAAGTGTAGGTGTAGTAGAAATGTTAATTCAGTAATCCTACACAACACCACCTATACCATGACATCCATCATGACCTTGGATATGGGAGTCAATGCCCCATATCACCCTTGTAGATTATCCAATGTATGGTTATGGAAACCATAATAAATTAATATGAGTATAATGGGGCCATTAACACAAGAGAAAAGACCCTCTGGGTCCTTGAGGCTTCAGTGCCTCACCAACATGGCTAACCCAAAGGTCCATGTTAGGTGCAGTCACACCCCATTTCAATGAAAAATTACTAAAAAAGCCTCTCCCTGGAGGGATAATAAGACTTGTTCCCCTACACATAGGTGGTGGGTAATTCCTGAGTCAAATAAGATGTGACTACCACCTTGGAGCCACAAAGGAGAGATCCTGATAGGCCATATATGTGTTGCAAATTCTTAGACCCTCTGGGAAAAGAGTAGTTGGAATTTACCCCTAATCCTCCAGCCCTAATCAAAACCAGCCAGTGCCAATATCATACACAATATCAAAATAATTCCCATAAATAGGAATATTATTCTATATCTACAATGGACCCTAACACTATCAAAAAAGTTCAATAGATCTCTGCCACCAATGAATAGGGACATGTCTTTGCCCGATTGGGATTGAGATCTCAGTCACCTCACAGGAAGGATGGGTTGAATCAGTCAAGAACTGTTACCATCAACAACCATTACAAGACAACCTGTGATGATTATTTTTAGTGTGGAGGTCCTACCTATACCATCACCAACCCAAGAAAAGGTCCTCCCACTCTAATAATCTATGTGAAGGTACTCCTTGTTTTGTTCACAGCTTAAGTGTAGGTCATCCCCACTCTAGCACTAATCAAAGTAGAGGTCCTCCTAGATTCATTAACAATCATATTGTGGGTCATACCCATACTATTTCATCTAATCATGGAGGACCTCCCCATGTTTCAACCCATCAAATTGGATGTCCTCTGTGATATAGCAATAACCAGCATGTAGGTCCTTCTATTTTCATCCTAGCTCAAGAAAAAGGTCCTCCCCACTCTAGTACTAACCAAATCGGAGGTTCTCGCTATTATTTAAGAATCTAGTATAGAGGTATTATTATTCTTCCTCTTCCTCGATATGGAGGTACTCCCTAGGTCTATTTTGACTAGCATGAAGGTCCTCTACATGTTGTTAGCACCAACCAAAGCAGAGGTCCTCCTTACTTCATCATCAATCAACATGGAGGTCCTCCCCTTATTCCCACCAACCAAAGTAGAGGTCCTCCCTGCTTCATCAAAAACCAGAGTGGATGTCCTACCAACTCCTTTACTAATAAAGATGGAGTCCCTCCCCACTCTATCAATAAGTAATAGAGAGGCCCTCCCTATATCCCAACCTACCTGTACAGAGGTACTCCCAATGTAAAAAACATATCCCTCCATAAAGAACCATCCCGGGGAGTAAGGCAGAACAACCCCCACCAAAGTTGATTTCCTAGGAAATTCCAAGTTATTATTGACCTCGTTGATCTTTCAGACTCTGATGATAAAGATGATTATATAATGGAATCTTTATCCTAACTTCAAGAGTATTGGCCATGGTATTGATATGTGAATTTCACGATCCATGAAGGTGAAATAAAAATGATACATAAATCCATCCATAGGTAAATTCAGGTGGAGGATGTTGGGTTTCTTATCCAGAATATCACATTAGAACCTTCCTTGTCATCATCAGTTCCCCTCTCTACCACAAAACAAGATAATGGAGAGTTGTTCGGGTCCTAGTTGAATCCTTCAGATAGTAAGCTACTTGAAGACCAACCAATGAGAACCACCTTCCTTAAACATGAGGCAGTATAAAACAACCCATCCTCCAGTGATGTGGTGGTGCAGTTAGTACTACCCCCAATGGATGACCCAATGTGTAAAGAACAACTAACTTATGTAGTGGATCCTCTTCCTGCTAACCAGCCACTGAATTGGTCCACATCAGTGCCTCCACCTATCTATTGGCCTATGCCGATTGAAGTATGGGATGATAAAGAATAGGTAACTTCTTATGGAAAATAAACCCACTTAGAGATGATAGAATTTGATAAATTGTTTGTGGTATTTTTGCCAAGTGTGACATACAACATTAGAATTTCATAGTTCCTCACTAATAGCCAAGTTACGTGTTTTTTTTCAGACCATCTAAGTGATGTTTCACCACCTCCATGATCATCAGTTGTCATACCTAGGAAGCTAGGATCACCTCGAAGTCATCGATCAAAAATTCCAAAAGTTTGAGTTGGAATCAAATTCATTGGTTCGGCACCCTAGGTCTCCCAACTACCCTTAGACCCACCAACATTGATTCATCAATAGCCTCACAATGATATGCTAGATCATGGAAGATGATTCTCTTCATGTGTAGATCAGGGGTTGGGGATAGTATGTTTTAATACACTTCATCCATATCCTATTAAGGCCTAACCATCCCATTTATATTGAGGATTTTACTAGGGGTATTGTTACGATAAACATTGTTGTTTCAGATTATCTTAGGATCATGGGCTTACATGCGAGGTATGATAGGGAAAACACATCCCCAAGTGAGATAAAACATCAGGTAGACCCTCACACAGGTTTTCTTACCCACTAGAAAAGTCAAGTGCTCATCCCTAGAGATCTTTTTTCTTCATTTACTTTGCATCAGAATACCAAAAATTGTAAGGACAAGGTTGATCACTCTAACCCTTTTAGGACTAAAACAAATATAGATGTTGACCTTGGGATGACCACCCTACTTTATAAGGTCACAGAGTAGAAGAGTATCATTCATGATATTCTGGGGATCTAAGTTTGAATTACAACTCCACCCAAAATGACCCCTTTCCTCTTTTACTGGGGAAGCATCAAGTTATTCTTTTCCATTTACCCCTAGTTGAGTGTAACATCCTGAGTAATTATGGACCTTTTTTTCAAAAAAAATGAATTTTCACTAATGTATTTCAATGTAATAAGTCAAACATTCCATTCACATGGAATATGTACTTGGAATAATTTATATGGAACATCGACTTGGAGTATGTGGCATTGAAGTGTGACTTGGCATATGTTACACACAACACCTATGTTTCTACGAAACATCATTTTATTGTTATAATTATTTAAATGAGGTAATTATAGCATAGCCTTTGTAATTAGTAATACGAATAGTAATAAATAATAATAAAATATTTTTTATAATGGTTTTCTAAAAATAATACTTATTAATAACAAAAAATATAATTTCTGTTAAAGTATTTATATGTTTTAAAAATACAATTTTCTCAAATAATCTACTTTTCATGTCCTTTTTTGAAAAAAACAATAAAATTAATTTTAGAAACATTTATAAATTTAACTTTATAAAATAAACTTCATTTTTTAATTTATAATTTTGAAATTATTTTATGGTGAATTTTTGGGAATTTTCTCAGAAACATTATTTTTGGAGGAATAGTGAAAATTATATGATTTTAACTCCAACCTTCTTTTTCATCTAATATATTTATACGGTTAAATTATATTTTAATTTAGTTTAAAAATATAATTATATTATATTTTGATAAATTAATAAAATTTAGGTAATTAGAACAAATGTCACATTGAGATTGGATATAAAAACTTAGCAATCTTTTGATCATTTTTACTTTAAAAACCCCGCATTGTCGACCCGAAAGTGGGATGAATTTTAAATTAATTTCTGCCAATTCAATGATTAAAATGTATAAAAATGGATTCCATATTTGGAATAAAAATAATTTATAATGTCTAATGAGTTAAAATTATTTTTTTACCAAAAACATTAGTGAAAGAGACTAAACTTAATTACAACGATTAAGGTTAAATTAAGTTTAATAAGGGACTAAAATATAACCTTAAGAATAAAAACTACCTATAAACATTTACAAGTGAAATTTTATAGACATAATTTTACCCTATAATCCCTTTTATTATCGTTTTATCATCATTGGATCCACTTTGAATATGAAAAACTTGGGAGGAATTTTCTCTTCAAATATTTACAAGAGTGCCACTCCTCCTTCCCTATAAAGGCCAACAACTATACCTCATTTCACACATCTAAAACTAGTTAGGTTCGGCCATTATATTCCCAATACACTTTATAAAATCCCTACCTTCCTCCTTGAATCCCCTATTAGGTCATAGAGTCTTCCAAGGAAGCATGTTGGCACAAACCAAAAGGAGTTACCCGATTAAGAGGTAAGAGCTTCACTCGAGCTCCTTTCTTTTTTTCCTTTTCCACCCCTCCACACACATTGTTACATTATTGTATAACATAATCAATATCATAAAAATACTAGTATGATTTTATGATTTTTTTTTCAACATAAACTTACACAAACCTCTATTTAATTGAAAATGAACATATTGTTTATGTGTACGGTGAACTACCACCTCACTTAATGATAATTGTTCCATTTTCCTTATCACTTATCATGGTGGAAATTATGATGGAAAATATATTTATATATATTATATATTATATTTATTATTTAATTATGATTATTTATTCCTATTATAAAACATATATTTTTTACTTTCCATTTGTTTCTAAAATGATAATTTCGTTTGAGGAAGTGTGGACTATCGCCCCCTCAAAGCGATATGATTCGTTCCTACACTACATAGATTTTATTAAGGATTGTTTTAGTGAATATATAAGAAATAAATGACAAAAAATATATATGTTAATGATTATATATATATACATATATGTATTTTACTTTCTTTCTTCCAACATGACAATCAAACAGAAATAGCGTTCACGCATACATACGGCCTACGGTCTCCAGGAACAGTATATTCTATTTCATACTTATATATTATATATATTAATATAATACACATATAAAATTATATAAATTATTTTTATATCATTTTTTAAATTCTTTAAATCATTATATAATGTATAAATACAAACAATATAAAAAATTAAGACACATGCGAAGAATAAATCGAATATTACTCGAAGTGAAACCTTAACATAGGTATTGTTAAAAATAGGGTAGTATAAGGTACTAATAAAATAACATATGGTATTAGATATACTAATATAATTATATAAAATATTTATAATAAATTTATATTTAACATATAGATGGTTTCAATGAGTTTTATGATAGTCATGACACAAGGTAATGGGATTTAATCTCACTTTTTATTTGAGTAAGATACCCACTATGTTCGCCAATATTTCTATGTGGTGTATGTAATTCAAATAATTTTATTATTTATATATTATAAATAAATTTTTGGGTATTTACATATATATTCTATGATCTTTCTTTCATGAGGTTTATGTTTAAAAAGTTACCAAATCATTAAAATAGTTTTGTCTCAATTTTTCTCCTCTGAGAATCATGTTTTGTTATGCACCTAAATTCTATTAGATTTGTATATACATCCATTTTAAATGGTATACCATGAAATTCCATCTTTTAATTATATTATAATATTCATTTAATTTAATTTTCTTACTGGATAGTATAATCCCAAGTTACCAAGTGATAAGTTCCTATTAAAACAATCTCATCGCTTTTCAAAATTAGTTATGTTTAGACTTCCTTTGATGAAATATTGTGATCCATATATCAATAATTCTCATAAGTTTACTTATAATATATTTATTCAAGATATATCCATGCATTATTACCATTTTCACACTCTTTGGTAGATAAGATAATATTTTTCCAAAAAATATTTATGTCTCTCTCTCTCGTCAGAAATCAATTGTGTTAAAAAACAATGTTTTTAAAAATATTTTCAAAAATTTTTTAAATAGATATTTGAATCCATTTTTCAAGGAAATTAATTTTAAAAACGTTTTATGGCTTTTAATGCTTCTTTTATAAGTTTTTGAAGTTTTTTTCAATAAAAAATTCAAAATGTTTTATGTTTTAAAAATAATTTTTCAATGAAGAAATGATATTTTTTTAAGAAATTTTTTTAAAAGATATTTAAAAAATATTTCCTTTCTATGATAACAACCATTAGTGTTATAGATGAATTTATAGGGAAATTATTCAATGTTTCCATAAATATTATTTCTCTTAATGGATTATCTTTTGATGACATGATGTTGATGAAACTCATTTATATTTTATGGGTTATATGTTTTTAAAACCCACTTATTTTCATAGGTTATGTTAATGATGAAATTACTATGAAACCTATGTATTTCCACAAGTTATGATATGATTATGTTTTTATAATACAAATTTCATTTAATGGGTTATGATATGATTATTTATTATTTGTGGCACATGTATGTATGATTTCATTATGAGATGGTAGGGACCTATATCTCCCTCTAATGCATTGGGTAAAAATTTATATCTCATGATATAGACTAAGATGGTATTGGGAGTGAACTTTGACTACTAAAATGGCCATGAAAGTAAACCATGACTACCAAGATCATATTAGGAGTGAAATAATGCTACTAAAATTTACATGGTAGTGATCCATGGCTACAAATATGGTATGAGGAGTGAACCTATACTACCAAGATGTTCTGGGCAGTGATTAACTGGATAATATAGAAATCATATTATATATACTTATGTGTCTTCCAAAATGACATGTTTTATTCCTATGTTATGATTTCATGTATTATGTTCTCTATTTTATTATGATTCATGTCTTATTAATTATCATGATTTATTTCATGTTTTATGTATAATATTTTTGATATGGAGGTTATGATATTTTATTTTCATTATCTTTTTCTCACTCCCTTACACACAAGATTATTCTTAAAAATCTCCCTTGTTTACCCTTATTGAGCATTTGACCCCACACATTTTTATGTTTACTTCCACAGGTTATGAAGATATTTATTATGTTTATTGTGTCTGTGAAGGGTTATATTCATGAAAAAACTAGTGGGAGATAATGTAGCTCATTTATGTGTGAGTGTTTATGTTTTCATATTTCCAAAGGAACTAGACTACTATTGTCTTTGGGAATCTGTTTGTATACTGTTTTAAGTATTCCTAAAAATTTATGTAATGTTAATTTATAAAAAGATAGGGTCTCTATAGTTGGTTTCATAGAAAATTTTTAGTTAACCTTTATATTCTTGGATGAGAAAATATTAGTGATAAACCTAAGTGCATGTATAGAGATAATTCTAATGATATGGAAAAGTGTAGGAAAATTTCTTGGAATTTTGGTAAAGGATTGATTGAGTGAGTTCATAGAAATACATCACTGTCTGGATTTTAAAGTGTATGTTCCTCTACACTGATGTACCTAGGGGTAACAACTCTGACAAGATGTTCCGGGACTGACTCAGGATAATCTGGTACATGAAACCAGGCCTTACCACACAACTAGTTTGAAAATCTTGGGGGATATGCTTTGGAATTTCACGAACTCTTCACAAACCATAACAAAGGATTTAAGAAAAAGTATCAAATGAATAACCTTGGATAAACCTAATATTTCATATATTAATGAAGACGTCATAATTTATAAATCTTATAAGGAACTTTTCATGATTATGTTGTTCCTCACAATGATAACTATTTCTTACTCTATGAATTTTGGTTTTAGTCAATTAATGGAACCCAAAGGATCCTTGTTAACATTGATTGAAAAGGATAATTTAATGGTTTTAGTCCTAGTAAATTGAATTCTATGAGATATGGAATGAAAAAACTCATTGATATGCTCACATAGCTTTCTGAAGCTATGAATCATGGTGGACTTTAAATTGGGAAAAGTAGACAACAAAATTATATTGAGTCATTCATGAGGAAAAGTCTACATTCTTTCAAAGGGTATTCTGAACAAATTTTTACTAAATAATGGATCAGTAATATTGAAAATATATTATTTATTAGATAGTGTTCATATCATGAGAAATTCATCCTGGTTGTCTATTGTTTAGAATGCAAAGTATAATAGTGGTGGACTCTAATCAAGAATACGAGGCAATAAGATGGGATTGAATCCATGGAATAGAACGACTTCAAGAACATAATTTTAAATAATTACATTACTTATATTATTCATACCAATATGGAGAAATAATACCTTGAGTTTAAGTAAAGGGATGATGAATTTATAGGTACCTATAAAGATAATTTCCTAAGACATGCGACGTATGATTCAGAAATTATTATCCATCCTGTAAGTAATGTTGACAGGTTATTCAGTGGTTTGAAAAAAAATCTCAAAAGGTAATTATCCATAAAATACTTTAGTAGTTATATAGATATTTTACATTGTGAAATCAAGGTTTAAATTGAGTTTGGAGTCATGTATCAATCTTGTTATTTTGACAAGAAGAAGAAGATGTAGTTTAAAGGAAAATATAAAAACCATGAATAAAAAAAGATAAGCTTCCCTTTATGCTCTATGTGCGGGGTGAAACATAGAGGAAATTTACTTAAGGTATCTAATAAATGTTTTATATATGGAAGGTAAATCCATAGGGAATTTGATTGCTGAAGTGATGGAAAGAAGTTAGCTAACCTTGTGAATGGAGAAAACCCATCAAAGAATGCACCTCCCATGATTCAGTGATACAATTTCAAGGTGAATTATCATTATGATAACAACTTCCCAAAATCAAGGGCTTGTGATGAAGATCAATGTCAAAGACCTATTAAGTTTATTTACAAGGGTAAATATCTTGCAATTGCTATTTTTGATGAGGGGTGTTATAACATCATGATGAAAGGTACACTTACCATCCAATCTAGAACTAATAATGGTATATTTGATATTATATCTACCCACTCATTCATATCTAATGAATTTTCTAAGGGTGTTAATATTACATAAAAATAGACATGAAATTAGTAGTGAAAACCCCTATTGGTATGATAATTTCATCTCATATCTATGATTCCTATCTAGTAGAAGTTTGTGGGAATCTTCATCCTAAAAACATTTTAATTCTTCCTTTGGTTGAATTTGATGTCATATTAGGCATGAATTGAAATTCTATAAATAAATCCCATATCAATTGTCAAGGATGGTAAGTTATGATTGATATTTAGAAACCACTTATTATCATCCATAAATGTAATAATAAGTATGAACTTCCTATGGAGATTAAATACAGTGTATGGATCTTAATTCCCATTCAAAAGGGTTCGAAAATTTGGGTAGAAAATAGACATTGATGATATTCCCATTATTTGAAAATTTGTGGATGTATTTTTGGAAGAGTTTCATTGCCTTCCACCAAAACACAAAGTTTAGTTATTAATAGAACTCATACCTGGTTCCAAATTTATTTCAAAAAACCCTTATCAAATGAATCCAATTTTGTTATAGTAATTGAAGAAGAAACTCCAAGAAATCCTTAATAACTGATTCATTAAGCCAAGTGCGCCACCTGAGGGTGCACCCATTTTTTTTTTTTGAAAAATAAAGATGGATAAATGATACTATGAATTTATTATCGAGACTTGAACATGATAAAAATGAATAACAAGTATACTTTCCCTGGTATTGATGACTTGTTTGATCAAGTGTGTGGATCTCAATACATTTCCCTGATTGACCTTAATTATGGATATCATCAATTGAGGGTCAATAAAGAGGATATACCCAAGACAAAATTTTGTACAATGTATAAACATTATGATTATATAGTGATGCCTTTTAGTCTTACTAATGCACCACCTGTCTTCAAATATTTAATGAATAGAGTCTTTATAGATTACCTCGACCAGTTTTTGGTAGTCTTTATAGATGATATTGTTAACAATTAAAAGAGTACGGAAGATCATGAAGATCCCTTGAGAATTATACTAAAGGATATAAAGAAAGAGAATCTATATGAAAATTTACAATGTATGAATTTTGGTTGAAAAAAGGTTTCATTTTCTGGATCACATAATCTCAACAGACGGTATGGAAGTAGATCCATCAAATAAAGAGGTTATTGAATACTGGCTGAGATGAACCACTATGACTGAGATCCATTGATTTCTTGGTTTAGCTCCATATTATCAAAGGTTTTTGGATAATTTATTATAAATATATAATCCTCTGACCAAGTTAATAGGGATGGGTGACAAGTAACTCTGGATAAATGAATGTGAGGAAAATTTCAATGAACTGAAGAGAAGGTTAGTCAGTGCCCCTATTCATACATTACCCTATAGTGGAGTAGGGGTTGTAATCTATAGAGATTATTACAATATATTATTGGGATGTTTTCTTATGAAGAATAACATGATTATAACCTATGTCTCATGAAAACTGATGTTTTATTAAAAAATTACCCAAATCATGATTTAGATTTAGTAGTGGTATTTTTTTAAATAAAGATATGAATGAATTATATTTATGGAGAAAATTGTGATACATAAAATGATCATAAAATTATGAAATATATATTTACATAGAATGATTTCAACATTCTCTAGAGAATATGGTTAGAGTTGATTAAGGATTATGATAGCTTAATACATTACCATCTAGGGAAAGTGAACAAGGTGACCGATTGTGTCAAATGGATCATGATAGCTTATCCCTAATGAGGATAAAAAAGATCCAATATTTATGGATTGGGAAAGGATGGATCTTCAAATACTGAAGGAAGGTTAAAAATATTATCTTTCCCAAATGAATATTAAAACCTATATCCAAGTGATGATTACGGAGGGGAAGAAGGGAGATGAAGAGATAAAAAAGAAAGTCATAAATATTACGAAGTTTAACCTTGATTAGGAAGGAATGATAAGGTTTAGGAACTATGTATGTTTTCCTTCCACATTATATTTAAAGAAGGATATGTTAGAGGATGCTTATAGTTGTTAATTCCTTATTCATCTTGGAAGTAAAAAGATTTATAGGTACTTGAAAGAATACTTATGGTGGGATGACATAAAGGGAGATATCGCTGAGTTTGTATCTCATTGATTGTTATACCAAAAAGTTATGGTTGTAAGGTAAAAGTCAAAAGGGATGTTGCATCCATTAACCATACAAGAATGGAAATGGGAGAACATCACTATGGATTATGTTAATGGAATACCCAAAAATATTAAAGGGTTTAATGATAAGTTGGTTGTAGCTAATCACATTACTAAGTATGCATACTTCTTCACTATTAGAGAATACTTTTCTCCAGATCAACTTTCCAGGATATACATTTAAGAAGTGGTATGGTTTCATGGAGTACCATATTCTATTGTATCATATCAGGATATAAGGTTTACCTCAGCATTTTGGAGAATCATTCAACAAGAACATGATATAGAATCGATCTTTAGAACTACTTCTCATCCTCCAACATATGGTTAGTCAAAAATAATAATTAAAACCTTAGAGGATATGTTCATATCTTATTCTATATATTCAAAAGGTGGGTGGGATCAAAACCTTCATCTAGTTTAGTTTTCTTACAATAGTAGCTTTAAATCAATAATTCAAATGGAACTGTATGAACCCATCTATGGGAAGAAATTTATAGCTATTATTTTCTAGGACAAGGTAAAAGAAAGAAGGCTATTAGGACTGATATTACTAAAGAAATGGTCATGAAGTTTAGAACCATTCAGAAGCACATTAATGCAGCTCAAAGTTTGATAAATGTTTATGATAATAACCATCGTTGTGATCTATAATTTGATGTTTCGGAAAAGTTTTTTCTATAAATATCATCCTAGAAAAGAGTAATTATATTCATGAAGAAATGGAAACTAATCCATAGATATATCGGTCCCTTTAAGATTCTTGATCGTATCGGGATGATAGCCAAATCACATGGAACTTCTCCAAATCTATCTCAAGTACATAATGTGTTCTTTGTATATTTAATAATTAATTATATACCTGAACATTCACATTTACTGAACTCAGAGTTTATACCACCGGAGCATGATCTTTTTTATGTGGAACAACCAGTTGAAATTCTAGACCGATCAAAGAATGTTATATGAAACAAGACTACCAACCTGGTAAAAGTTTTATATAGAAATTAACAATTAGAGGAATATACATAGTAACTTGAGGATATTATAAATTATAGGTATCCTCATTTTTTTAACTGAGTGATGAATTTTTAGGGAAAATTTATTTTAAGGGGGGTAGAATGTAAAACCCCGAGTTTTTATGGACCTTTTTTTTAATAAATTAAATTTTCATTTAGGTCTTGAAATGAAATATGTCAAACATTAATTTCACATGAAACATCAACTTAGTATATGTTATATTGAACATTTAACTTGTGTATGTTACACAGAACAACTACTTGGCGTATGATACACACAACGCCGTTGTTTCTACGAAACATCATTTTATTAGAATAATTATTTAAATGAGATAATTATAACCTATCCATTAAAAATGGTAATATTAATAGTAATAACTAACTTTCAGATATTTTTTATTATGTTTTTATATAAATAAACCTATTGATAAAAATATATAAATTTTTGTAAAGTCTTTACATGTTTTAAAATACTAATTTCTCAAATAAACTAATTTTCATGTCCTTTTGTGGAAAACAAAAATATTAATTTTAGAAACATTTATAAATTTAATTTCTTAAAATAAACATCATTTATAAATTTATAATATTTAATTTAGATAAGGGATGATTTTTGCTGCTTTTCTGAAAAACTTCATTTTTGGATGAATATTGAAAAATATCATATTTTAATTCAAAGCATATTTTCCATATAATTAATTTATAAAGTTAAATTATATTATAATTTGTTTTAAAAGTTTAATATTATTATATTTTTATATATAAATACAATTTAGGAAATTATAACCAATTTATCATTGATATTTGATTTAAAAAAACAGCAAAAGATTGATCATTTTAACTTTAAAAACCCACATTGTCGACCCAACTGTGAGATTAATTTTAAATTAATTTCAACCACTTATGTGATTAGAATTTGGAAAAATTTATTCCATATTTGGAATAATAATACTTTATAAATTCTAATAATGTCAACTTAGTTTTAGACCAAAAATACTAGTGAAAGTGATTAAAATTAAATACATTGATTAAGGTTAAATTAAGATTAATTAGAGAATAAAACAAAACTTTTAGACTCAAAAAAAAACCTATAAACTTTTCTTAGATCCATTTTATGGACATATTTAGACTATATAATCCCTTTTATCAAGTTTTTATTGTTATTGGATCCACTTTCAATTTGAAAAACATGTTTCGAATTCTCTCTTCAAATATCTACAAGAGTGCCACTCCTCCTTCCCTATAAAAGGTCAATACCTATCCCTCTTCTTAGCACATATCAAACCACTTAGAATCAGACAATATATTCCTAATACACTTCCTAAAATCCATCCCTTCCTCCAAGAGTACTCCATTTTGGTAGAAATTCTTCCATGGAAGCCTTTTGGCACACACCAAAAAGAGTTTCCCGATTAATATGTAACATCTTCTCTCAAGATACTTCCTTTTATTTTTCTTATTCACCCCATTCAATCTCTTTATTACATTATTTTATGAAAACATTAGTATACTCAATATATTAGTTTTTTTATTCTATGTTTTCAACCTAAACTTACCCACACCTCCATCTAATGGATAACAAACATATTGTTTACAGTTTTAGTGAATATATAATAAATATATGATATCATATATTCCATTTAATACTTATATTACCTATGTCCTATTGTATCCATGAATTATGTATTCCATTTCATACTTATATATTATATAGATTATTATAATACACATATACCGTATATAAATGATATTTATATCATGTTTTACATTATGGAAATCATTATATAACATATAAATATTAAAGATATAACAAATTAAGACACATGTGAAGAATAAATCACATATTACCAGAAGTCAAACAATAACATATAATTGTTAACTATAGAGTAATATAAGGCCATAATAAAACCATACATAGTATTAGATATAATAATATGGTTATGTAAAATATTACTAATAAATTTATATTTATTATATAGGTGGCTTGAATGAGTACGCTGAGAGTCAAGAGACAAGATAAGGGGATTTCATATCACTTTTTATTTCCATGAGATACACGCTATGTTCACTAATCTATTTGTGTGGTGTATGTACTTCCCATGATTTTATTCTATGTATATTATATATAAATTTTTGGGTATTAATATAACCATTCTATGATATTTCTTTCATGGGGTTTAAGTTACAAAAGATTCCAAATCAGTAAAATAGTTTTGTCTCAATTTTCCTCCTTTGAGACTCATGTTTTTTATACACCAAAATTCTTTTTTGAGGTGTACATAAATAAATTTCAAATGATATATCATGAAATTAATTATTTTCATGATATTATAAGCTTCATGTAATTTCCTTTTCTTACATGGATAGTATGATCCCATGTTACCAAGTGATAAGATCTTATTGAAACAATATCATCACATTTCAATATTTTTATGTTTTTTCTTCCTTTGATGAAATATTATGATCCATCTCTCAAGAATGATCATGAGTTTCTTTATCCTCTATTTATTAAAGATATATCATTAAATTAGTACCATTTTTTCACTCTTTTATAATTATGACAATGTTTTTAAGAAAACTCTGACAGTCTATCTCTTTAGTGAGAAATAAATTTTATTCAAAAACCATGTATTCAAAAATGTTTTCAAAAATTCTTTCAAAAAATATTTGATACCATTTTTTAAGGGAAAAGATTTTAAATATGTTTTAGGGTTTTCAATTCTTTCTTTATAATTTTTAAATTTTTTTTCAAAGAAAATGGTTACAAAAAGTTTTATGTATTAAAAATAAACTTTCAATGTATAAAGGATATTTTCCTCAAGAAATGTTTTTAAAAGATATTTAAAAAATAATTCCCATCTAAGATAAAAAATCTGTTTTTACTCATGTATTTTTTTTTTGAAAATTATTCAATTTATATATTCGTTTTATTTCTCTTAATGGATTAAGTTTTTATTGAAATATTTTGAGGAAACCTGTTTCCTTTTCAGGGGTTATAAGTTTTTGAAACCCGATTCTTTTCACAGGTTATATTTATATTGAAATGATTATGAAACCTGTATATTTCCCTAGGTTATGATATGATTACATGGTTATAATACCCATGTCATTTCATGGGTTATGATATGATTATTTATAATCTATGGAACATATATTTATTATTTGTGGAACATGTATATTTGATTTCATTAGAAGACGAGTGGGACCTATACCTCCATCTAATTCATTGTGTAAAGATTTATATCACATGAGATAGACTAATACAGTCTTAGGAATGAACCTTGACTACTAAGATATTCATAGGAGTGAACCATGACTACGAAGATTAAATGGGGAGTCAACCTATGCTACCAATATGGTATTGGATGTGATGCCTCAGATAATATGGAAATCATATTATATATGCTTATATGTCTGCAAAAAATTAATGTTTTATTCCTTTATTATGATTTCATGGCTTATGTTCTATAATTCCTTATTATTCATGTCTTATTAACTGCTACACTTTATTCAATGTTTCAATTATATGACTTTTTATATGAAAAGTATGATCTTATATTTTCAGGATCTTGTTATCATTTCCTTATGAACATGATTATGATTACATATCTCCCTTATTTACCCTTATTGAGAATTTTAGATCACCCCTTCTTATTTTTTTCTTCCCCAAGTTATGAAGATATGTATTTTCTTGATGTGTCTAAGACGGGTTCTAGTCAAGAAAAAACTAGTGGGAGATAATGTAGCTCACTTATATATCAATGTTTATCTTACCATGTTTCTAAAGGCACTAGACTAGTACGGTCTTTGGGCATATATTTTTATAATTTATTAAGGATTCTGAAAAAGTTTTTTAATGATAATATATGAAAATTAATGGTCAGTATATCAATCTTAATAATCCTATGCATCTCGACATAATAGAGGTAGGGGAAAATGGAAAGTGACTCAAGTATGAATTGTCAAATCTACCTGAGTGGCGTGATTATCCTCCTTAGGACCTAGGTCACACTGATCCCCAAGATATTGATCTAACCTACTAAGTTTATGTGTCTGTCAATGACTTGGCAGTCATAAATCCTCACCAATATATATATCCCCACCAATAATAGTTTATAGTATCTCTCACAGATCGTCTTGGATCCCTAGGAACGTGATAGGTGGAGATCCCAACTGATGAAAAGTCGTACCCGACATGGGTGGATGACATACAAGACCCCCTACATTTTTGGAATCATTTCGTTGCCCCATTAAATAGGATCGGTGACCCAATGTAGCATTTTTTCCACTTCATCTCAGGGTTTGGGCCCATGTTGGGAACTATAGAGCAACTGAAGGTCATCATGCACCAATGTTTCATTCTGACAATGGAAGGATCTATCTTCATATGGTACAAATAGCTAACCATTAGGCCTATTACTACTTATGAATACCTTATCAGGTATTTAATCTACTAGTTCAACTCCACCACGTTCAAGAAAAGAATTCCATACCTCTTTAAGTTAAAGAAAAATCCTGATGAGGGAGTCACAGATTATGTCACCAGATGGAAAGGACTCACATACTAACTTTAAATTCCACTCACTCAAGAGAAGCTGCTGACGATGTTCCTGGAGAATATTAAGATTGATCTGGTCTCTACCATCATCATATAGAAATTACTAGGTGGGTTTTTTGATTTCTTTGATAATTTCCATCATTTGTTGGAATCCTTGTAGCATGCCAAGAAGGAATTTACATTTCCTCTTCCAACTCATATGATAAGAACCTCCAAAGAATATACTACCTTAGCGATAATGGTAAAGGCCCCCGAGCCATTGGAATTTTTGGAACCTCTACCTAAAGAACCATTCTGAGTGCAGTAGCCTCATAAAATTCATCCCCACCCAATGAAAAATAGGCTGGAACCACCTCACCAAGCTCACCTTCCTAGATGATAGAATGTGTCTCTAGCCCCACGTCAGGCTTCGAACCCTCTTTTGGGCCAGAATACAAAAGTAAACTTCTCAGATAAGAGGAATGTGACCAATTATTTTAAATATGAGCAGGTCCCTATTAATTTCCTTGGTTCCCTAGAATTGGGAATTATAAACCTTTTAGGGTGTAATAGGCCTCAAGAAGATGGACGCACAAACATCCCCAATCATTCCTCTCAACACATTATCCTTGGACATACCATCAAAGACTACATTGTGTTCAATGATTTTTTATAGGAACATGTGGATAACAGTATGATCAAAGTTGTAAAATGTTATAGCACAAGTGACACACATCTCCACTGATCCCAATAGTGATAGAAAGGGTTTTGGTGAATGGAAAAAGGTTTCCTACTATGGGAATCCGAAGTATAAAGCCTAGAAGTCCTTTAGAGAAGTTGTTTGTTCTTTTAGTGTCATCCCTACCATTTTAGGTAGGCTGAACCTCTTGAAGTCATCATTCCTTCTCCAAATATTGATCACAACCCTCCGAATATCATAAGAGTAGGCACAGATGGCGTAATAGAAAGAATAGTCCCCCACCAGTGATGAATCCATCTCACATCCATGAAAATTTTATCCCTCCAGAGTTGAGGATCACCCCTATGGTAAATATGACATTATAATACCTCTATGATATTGAGTATGAGTGTGAATATATTAATTCCATAGACTTTTTATAATAAATAATAATACACAATGATGAGGAATAACTTTTAAATCCCTCTAATTCCTCTAACTGATGTCACTATATGACCATTAAAACACATGTGAGCCGCTAAAATGCTCAAGCCAGTACCCCAGACTGAGCCACGCATGACACCAAAACTAGACATCATGTGTTTCATTGAGATCAATATGTGAAGTCCACCCACTCCACTCTATTAGAATATTCACCATAGATTATTGTGTTAACCGGCCCAAGATCAATAGTGACTACATCATGACCAGCCATGTCCAGTTAAAGCCAAAACATAGCTATCCAACAATCAGTTGATAATGGTTTTAGGTGAGTTAGCCATTTCTATGTAAGATATATCCAGAACCATCCAAAACCCATTAGTTCAACCATCAGTGATTTTGTTACTTCCCTCTAAAGAGATACCCCATGGATATTTAAATATTATACTATTAAGGATTGATGATGTGTTATAGTGCATCACCAGAAAACCTTCAAGGATCTTGATCCTCAATCCCCTCTTATTATTGAAGTAAATGATGGAATCCCTCATAGAGGACTTTAAAACCACCCTCCATATCAAAGTATAGGTAGAATCCACATAGACCTACTGTGAAGAGAAGGTGAGTGGGAAAGTTTCGAGGATGTTATCTCATTTTATGGGAAAGATGAGGGATATCTTCCATATGTGAACATTCACCTACTATACATCAAATTACAGTTCAATTTCATGGATATCTTCCACTTCTTGGTCAACATAGGTTCTTGGATTAATATCATCGCAAACCACAAGCTCTATATGATGGGGCTGATTAAAGAATAACTGAGTCCCTCTGACCTAAAGATTCATGATTACGAAAGGACTGAGTAGAAATTATGTAGAATAATTCAGTTGAAGACTAGTTATATGGATTGATAGAAATCACTAATATCATGTTCATCTCACAAGATACTACCTATAATGCATTTATGGAAAGTCCTTTGTTTTATCTACATGAATAAGTTACATTCTTATATCACTAATATCTCAAATAACCCATCAATGGTCAAGTTGGTGTGATTTAAGGTCAGACGTCTCCCGTTGACTCTTGTGAATCCCTCTATATGAAATACTACTATTACCGGAGATGGGATGAAAAAGGAGACCAATGAGGTTGAGAGAACAACTATTGTGTCCAACCCATGAGAAGAATTGTAGGATGCTTTCATTTTCTAGATTCATCAATTAGAGTCCACAGCCTCAATCTTGGGAAGCTGGTTTTCTATTTTCAATAGGAAGTATAATCACATCCCTAAGTATAAGGAACATCCAAATATTGACTTATAATCATATATAGGACATGCCAGAGTGATACCAGAATCCCCTAACCCTATGAGGTTCCGGGATGTTCTTCCAATAGCCACCATTACATGGGACTCTCTCATGTTTCACATAGCAGGTTTGAATAGTCGAAAGTTGACACACAACCAATTATTTTACATCAAGTATAGACACCATGGTAGAAGGCCTAATTGAATTTTATTGATAACCTATGTCACCATGGTTTAAACAGAGAAAGAGTCACATTAATGAATCCATATCTACCTAAGCAGGAACCACTACTCCCCTAAATATCAATTGACCTTGATAAAGTGTATCCTCCCAGTAATTCCCATGGATCAGATGATGAATATGACTAGTGAGATTATCCTCCCACATTTTATGAGGGTGTATTTTCCACCATCGATGAGTTGGTATAGGTGAACCTTGGTTCCATAATAGATCTAAGGACAATTCTAGTTAGTGCATTTATTCCCCTAGAGGAGAAATAATAGAATGTTGATTTCCTGAAGCAATATCATGATTTTTTTCCTAGAACAATGAATAGATTATATTAATAGGCTCTTAGGTCACCATTAACCATCTCGGTCTTCTAGTGAGTTATCACGGGTTCAAGAAGCCTCCCAAAAAAATGAACCCCTCTCATGGTGCCATTGTCTAGCAGGAAGTCAATAAGCTTATCAAATAAAACTTCATGAGGGAAGTTCAATACCCCCAATTTCTAGCTAACATCATCCTAGTCAATCATTAGAATGGGAAAATTAGAGTCTGTAATTACTTATAGGACCTCAACTGCCATTTTCTGAAGGATAGTTTCCCTCATCTAGTGGCAGAGCTATTAATAGATGCCATAAATGAGTTCTAGTATATCTACTTTATCGATGTATACTCTAGATATAATCAAATACAGATGGAACCTGAGGATAAGGAGTCTACCGACTTCATAGAACTATAAGGAACCTTATACTATCAGGGGAATCCATTTTTCCTAAAAAATGAATAAGCCACTTATCAGAAGTCCATGGAACATTTCATAAAATTAATCATCAGGATATTGGTAGAATACTACATGGACGTCTTCATAGCAAATCCCTCTAACTTTAAGATCATTTTAGAGATCTTGATAATGTTTTGGCTTCCTCCACTCCTAAAATTTGAATATGAATCCCTTGAAATGTGCATTGAGGTTATCCTCTGGGATGTTTTTTTGGTTTCATCATTAGATATAGAGGCATCAAGATCAACATGAAGAAGATCAAAGACATCAGTGAGATGCCTCCCTAGATAAACATCTATGAGCTTTTAGGTATTCAAGGAAACCTTTTGTAACATACGTCGATTCATCATGAATCTAGACGTAAATTGTAAGACCTTTTCAAGGATAATAAATAAAGGTACCACCTACCACTAAGATAAGGGGTGCTAGACTGTATTTAAATAAATCATGTAGTATCTTCTATAACATCCAGTTCTGATTCAACCCATATCAAAAAAATATTGGGTCCTCTATGTGACCGCCTTGGATTGATCCCTCAGTAACCTTTTCGAATATAAAAACAATAAAGGAAAGGATAAATGTTTATCTTATATCAATTACTTACTCCTCAACATGAAAGATAGATAATCCCTTATCAAGTAGAGCTACATCACACAGGTTTTCATATTGTAGATATTGTGGAATTATCTATAGAATATTTTGATACAGCTGGTGTCCAGTGCGAATCTACTAAACTATATCATGAATTTCATCATATTAATGATATTTTTTGAATTATGGTTAGTTATCCTTCAGTAGTTAGAAATGAGTTTTATTTCTCATAATGTTTTCAAGGGTCAAGCATTGGATATCTTTCTGGATGCTCATCTAGCCCAGGATGCATCGCCCCTATATGTTGATTTCCCAAACGAGGTCATCCTCTTAGTAGAAATAACTACACCATATTGGTAGATGAATTTTGATAGTGAATTATGAAGCCCAGCCAGTATAAGGAAAAATGATCCCAAGATCAATAAAGTAGGTCTAGGGATCATCTTCATCACCCCGGCACTAGCTGTCCTACCATACCTATTCCATGTATTAGAAGGTGACACCAAAAATGAAGAAAAGTATCTGGATATAATTGATGGTCTTGAGATGTCCCTCAAGATTGATTTTTCTCACATACACATAAAGGGAGACTCTAAATTAGTCATCAAACAGATCAATTATGACTATATAATTAGTAAGGAAGATCTTGTTCTCCTTCTAGAGGGCACTCTCTAATTAACGAATCGGTTCCCTTCTAAGAAATTAGTGACTCATGTCTCTTGGTCACATTATGGTTAGGACGATTCCATGGATATTCTAGCCATGTATCATACATATATAGACCAAAATGATCTATTCATTCATGTGGAACAGTAGAGGGTCAATGCTCCCATCATCCTAGATGATTAGGATAGCTAGTAGGTAAACCATCAAACGACTAGTGCTTCTATGTCAGGACACCTAGTCCCCCCACAGTAGAGGAAACCTATAATTGGAAAACTCTTTTATTTATGTATCTCCAATGTGGAATTATCCCATATGATCAAACTAATAGTGAGTGAATCTGCTGGTGTGAAGAAAAATTCACTCTCCAGAGTTGGCCTAACCATGAGAAGACTCTCTACAGATGGGGGTTTGATGAAATTATCCTCCATTTAATCAAATGAGGTAAGATTCCCTAGGTTATAAAATAATTTCATTTTGGGTTCTATGGTTCCCATAAGGTAGGATTGAAGATCTCCCATTAGATGCAGAGGTTGGGATATGTCTATCCCACTATGATCGATGACTACATCATATTTTCCAAAAGGTGTCATAGATTCCAGATTCATGCCAAATTTGGGTAATGACCATTGGATCCCCTCCACACAGAATTTATTCTTGGACCTTTTCAGTATTGAGACTCATTGTTGTGGGATCATACCCACCATCAATAACTTTCTAGGTAAAATTCATTCTGACTATGAAAATTTTCTTATCCAAGTCGGTAGAATCGATTACCCTTAAGGAATTTAAGTTCAGATCCATGATAAAATTCACAATCTCCCGGATCATTAACCAATTCTGAGTTCCTCACTCCACCCTCACCGATAATAAAACCAACATTTTGGCCATTAATCTAAAGATGTTTTATTCCACCTATAGTAGCTGTTCTAACCATGCTTCCTTCTATCATTCATAAGAAAATGGATAGATCAAGGTCTTCAACCAATCCCTATATAACATTTTGATGAATATGGTGGTCCAAAACAGGAAACGTTGGATAGAAAATCTCCCCAACACCATTTGTGATTATCATAAGATGACTTGAAATTCCAACATTGTGACTCTATATTCCATGGTGTATGGGATAGAGGTAGTCTGGATCATCAAGGTTCAGTTTCCATCACTACAAATAGTTATCTATGACCGGAAAAAACTATAAAAAATATCATAAACCCATTTAGATGAGATGGAAATAATAAAATATAACAGACATCAGGCCTTGAAAAATCTAGAGAGGAACTATAATAGGATATCTAGGGAATTAAACAAGAATTTTTTACTCACCTTTCTTCTCCAAGTTGATGTGGTACTGGATCTCAGGACACCAATGATACCCTGTAAGAAGCCAATAAAGATAAATCCCAAGTGGGAGAGGTATTTCATAATTAATAAGGTCAATTATAATGAATTATACTATTTGATCACCATATATGGATAACATGTCACTCCTCCCATAAATTTCATGTTTCTCAAGTATTACATCACATGAGGATCTACTAGTGTCCTAGTTGTATGACGATAAACAACATAGCACCAGCATCCCAATTTTAAGATGTTAAACTGCACAACCACTATAATCCTCACTATATAATGTTAAAATGAATATTCACATAATATGAATTTGATATTATACTATATTCTTTGGTCCAAACTATATGGCCTTAAACTAGGAATCTAAGCCCATGCATCATGAATTTAAATTATGTGCAAGTTTCCTCTCCAGACTGTGTTGTGTGGTGTTGGGTCTCCTTGTCCCTCATTCATGTTGGGATTGTCATAAAACCACACTACACATGTACCCTTGGGAACCCCCTCATTTTGGTCTAATATTTAGTAACTTAAACTAATATCAACCCTATGGTCCAAACTCAATGACCATAAACTAATAGCCCATCCTAGTCCAGCCATTATGATCTTAAATTATTTGCATCCCTTGTGGTCTGAGTTGTAAGATTGTAAACTACAAATCACAACATCTAAAGTGAACAATGTTGATCTATAATTCTACCCCACACAAAATTGATATTATTTATATGATGTTTGTGAGATGATATTAGAAAACTCTACCCCATACAAAACCAAGATGCCCTCTACTGAGAACATGGGATTACTCACTGTAATTGTGAGAAGCCTAAATTCCCCTTACTAGAGAGGATTAACCCAACTAGTGTTGTTATATTATCAGACCATTTCCCATAACTATGTTTGTATTTATTATTATACTTAGGGGATACGTAGTGATTCACAAATTTATTACCTCTGATCCCAGTCGAAAATTCATTAGCCCTTTGCCCTTGTTTTGGTCCAAGACATACGAACCTAAACTATGTTTTTTTATCTAATGATACTTATTTGGTATTATATCCACCTATATCCCATTCAATTTGGGTTTTACCTCTTTCATTCCACATGCAAATCCTTGACGCAAACACCTTTTTCAGTCCTTCTATCACAACTTTAAACTAATCATCCCTTTAGTCCAAGAATCATGACTCTAAGATGTACGCAAGTCTCCTCAGAAGTATGTGATGTTAAGATGGTCCTCCATTGGCCTTATTCATGTCAGGGTTTTCAACTCACCACACTACATAAATCCATTTGTAATGAACCATGGTTTAATCTCTACAACCATAAACTAAAAGTAGGACTCGAGTCGATAGGGGTGTTGTACATGACATCAGGTGACCTCCTAGGTCCCTCATTCACATTGAATAATTTCCCATGAATGTCACACACATACATTTGAGATAATTCTTATCCATTTTATGCAACATGAATTTATACTATTTTCTATGGTCCCGACCAAACGGCCTTAAAATGTGTGCAGTATCCTGGTCACATGTCATTAAACTATGGGATGTGTCCTGATACCATGATGTTAAACTTTTCAACGCACCTTCCTCACTGTAGTACATAAAACTAAAATTATATTATACTCATTTCATGACATAAAAATTCAAGGCATACTAGGATATTTCTTAAGAATCTCTTATTCTTTTGTTGATCATGTACCACATTATTCATGATCTTCGACTATTTCTCATCATCAAAGACAATGCTCCCCTGGATGATGAGTGTTTTTTTTTCTAGACTGATACACCCACCCAAATTTTCATCAGGCTATGTGGTATAATAATGGGAGTGTTGTAATCCATTATAAAATTCTATCATTTTATTCATTTGCTTCTCATGCCCCTTATTTGGATCCTCATCCTCATCCACATTTGAAGGGACCCCCTACCAGAATGGTTTCTAGATAAGGATCACCTTCTGTCCTGGGATCATGTCCCGAAAGACATTAGAAAACATTTTGAGATAAGTTTCATGTTTCTAACATGGTCAATAGATGACTCTTTTTTGTTTGTTTCTATCCCTTGGCTAAGTGATATGGATACTATGTTTTGAAAATGGTATCAATTATCCAATATCATGAATTCACTCCCCTTATGTTCCAAAACATGGACAACATGATTATCATATCTCCATTACCACTTGTTTGGTTACAATCCAACTCCCAAAATGTGAAACTATTTGTTCACTAGAACATATTTTTAAATAAAGTCTTCTATTTATATTTATCTATTCTTTAGACACAACTTCTCTCATCCTAAACACTCTCGATGGTCAGTGAGCAACAGTAGACCCAACGGGTTAGATGATTATCCAACACTCCCATATGAATGATAAATCATATGGATGTCCCTTATTTTTTGAATTGATCATAAATAAATTGATCTGAGGGGATGATCATTGGGTGTCCCAGAAATGTGATCATAGTGTGATAATTGATGTGAAAAAAACATTTTAAAACACACAAAACTGAAACCAAACTAAAGTTTTAGAGTTTCATCAACATATATGAGCCCTTAATTTATTAAATTCCTTAAAATATTGATCTCACCAATTGAGATATTGAGCTCAGCCATCCCTCAGAGGCTCCTTCCACATCACTTGTTCTTCTTTGTCTTCATTAGATTTAGAGAAAACAACTTCATCCCTAATCTGCTATTGGTTCTGATCAACTCAGTACTCATCTTATACATTCTTTCCCTCAGTCTCCTTAGTCTCAAAAATTTCTAATTGATCCCTTAGACTACTTATAATCTCATATTGAGTAACAATGACCATTGAATGCTTCTATTCTTACCCCTCCAATCCGAAAATATCTTCCTTATATTTCTGAAGCACCTAAGAACCCTCATCTTTATAACTATAATAGGCTAGGTTGAGGTTCTTACACTCTATATGTTCCCACTTGATGAGTAAATCTAGAGTGAATACATGAAGGTTGCTGGAATTTACCACATCAGTCCCCAGTCATAATAATAAATTTCGAAGAGATCCCACCCATTATGGAAATTCAACTATTCAGGCATGGGTGATAAATTTTTGTATGTTCCTCTGTGACTTGAAATAGGCAATTCAATTCTCTTTAGTAATGTTCAATCCACATTCCTACAAAATATTTAGTTGGAACAGGTGCAGGTCTTCAAGCGTATGAATTTGGATAATTGATCCATATGTAGGCATGATAATCTCTATAACTATCCAAAGTAACAATTTCTCACCAACCTCTCCCAATAGTATAAAATCCACTAATTCTACTTGGGGAACTAATGAGGTGGAAGCTATCATACCAAATTTTCTCACTACCCCTGATGGTGGCTCCACCTCAGCATCAGCTCTCAAAGCCACCACCACTATCAATTTTGGTATGGGATAATCCAATGCATCTGTGGTAGTCTCCTTTTCTCCTTACATGATGGTCAAATCCTTCATTGTGACACTATATCCAACAACCTCCTCTGGTGGTGCCTTCATATCCAGATCATCCACCACAGTCTCCTCATACAACCCTTCTGTCAGTCCCATATCTACCCCCTATATTGAGGGAATGGTCTCAGTCGTCCCCTCCAGTGGAACCTCCTGGGTTTTCCTAACCACTGTGGTCTCCCCATCCATGCTCATCGAGAGGGTAACATCTTCCATCACCAATTCAATCCCAAGTGCTGTAAAAGAATGTGTTGGTGTCTGCATCCTGGATTCCATTTAAATCGCTTTCCAAAATGCATCAATCAGTAATAGGGATGAAGGAAAAGAGGGTAATGGTTGTAAAGTAATAAGAGACTTATGTGAACTAGACAATATAGTGAGGAGCTGCTAGAGGTTTATAGGAGGACCTCAGGTAAGGTCCTTATATAGTTGTTTTCATAGTTATAGGCATCGATGACTAATTTCTTGTGCCCACAACATCGATTAAGGACCCCACATTGACACCTTCATGTTTTGAGGTCCTATCTACCTCATTCTAAAATCCATCAAAGATCTCCCCATCTTCTATGCTTGATTATTGTGTAAGTGGAAAAAAGAGTTAAGAAATAGTTCTAAGAACATTTTATAGCTAAAATACATGAAGTATGGAAATTTAAATGGTCAACACCATTTCTTCCTCCTATAGGAGATATTTGGTATGTTTATCTTCCCTAGGATTCATCTAATTCATCCAACATAGGTGCACACACAACCAGATTAGCCACCGACAGCTTCATGGTAGAGGTTTTGTATAACAACACCATTTCCCAATTATCCATAGGGCATGAAGTGACTCATGAATGGATCAGGTCCACCAATTCTAGCACATATCGCTCTACCTCATCCAGATATATAAGAAATATTATATTGGACAAACCAATACCAATCAGATAAATCCCATCCCTGTAGAGATGTTTCCACATACCCTGAATGAAGGATAAATTCAGGAAGACTTCCATGTTTTCCATGGATTTTGAAAAAATGGAATCACTAGGGATGTCCACATGGTGCATCCACTTTCTAGGATCTTGGATCAATATACTTAGGACTGATCTATAAGTTGTGAATTCTTTTTGTGTATTCTTTCTGAATAGAATTGGTCTCAATTTTACAATTTATCTTATTGTGCCTCTTAGCTATCTAGGCCCATGAACTACTAGTCCTACTATTTAACCCCTTTCCACTAGTCTAGATCTACCTCTATAGAGTACACCAACCACCACTCTACACTAGATATGTGTTTTAAGGGCCACCTCTACATTATCTTATGTGGCCCACTGCCTCAGTGTATCCCCCCGAATAAGTACTCTCCCAACTCAGCATGTAACCATGAGAAATACCATTCACAGCATTGGGTGGTGGAAGCTCGTTCTGTATATTACCATCATTGAATGTGAACATGCACCATATATACCTTAACATTGAATGGGGATACATATGAAACACATATTATTATACATTCGATGTCATCCTCTATAGACACATCGATTGTCTCACGAACTGGCATGGATAGTATGGTTCGTAAATTAGATCAATGTCTGCTCCTTCCACAAGTACCACACCTCAGAAGGCTATGAGGTGTGATTTATGCTCTGTGACCCCTATTATTTCATTGGTCACCACTCACGTTTGCAGTGGGAATGTGTGGAATATGAAATGATCCACTAGCTAAACCTTCTACAACAAGTCAATCAAACTCAACTTGAATAGAATAACACTTTCAATATTCAATATTTCTTGAAGTAAAGTGGTTATAGGAGTAGAAATAGGGATTAGACACTATTAACTCCCCATTCATCGAGCCACCCAATTGTATAAGAAATGAAGATTCCCACACACACGCGACAACATCTTCCTTTCACTAATATGTTGAAGTACATTGTAAAATTTTTCAAATACCAGAATAACTTGGTTGATGAACTGTCCCATCACCACCATCACCACCATTATAAAGGTGGTTGGCCACACCTCTATGTGTTCATATATTATTAGTAGTACCCATCCACATCTGATCACTGTAATGAATTCTATTATCAAGACTATGGGTTGATCTTATGGATTGATGTTGTATCCCCACATATATCATTGGATGGATTATAAGATCTTCTAGTAGGATACCTCTTTAAATTATTGTTACCCTCTGATAAATGTCCATGGCCTCGTTGGTATCTTCTCTACTGGTTCCTCTCTCTAAAAAGATCTTTCCACAAGTTCATTCAAAAAGTATCCAAACCACTACTTTAAAGGGATATCCCTCATCCATGTCTTCTCTAAACTGGTTCCCTACACCATATCTAGTATCATATTTTCCAAATATGACATATACTCTTGGCCCCCCATACATTCTTTTAATAGAGGAAATTTCATATATTTCCCCCAAGATCAAGATCCCGGTGATTTGATGAAGGTACTAAAGGCTGACACAGACCTCCCCATGATGGAGAAGGTAAGTATTGGTTCATGATGACCGTCTTCTCAATAACTCGGGTATGATCTCTTGAAGATGGAATAAATGGAACTATGAATCCCAAGTTACATCATAGAGAACTACCTTCTTCAGCTCTGCATAAAATTCTCACCATGATGCACATGCTTCATAGTCCCAGTCCAACTCATCTGTGAAGGTTCCACCCTGATGAAAATCTCATTTATCATTAAATCCATTGAGTGGATGCCACAAGACTAAATTTATGATCGTCTAATACTAAGACGAGGATGAATCATCTTCCAACCTCTCCCCATTGATGTTGTTTATATGGTTGTAGAAGAGGTCCATTGAGATTGGCTCATGATATTTCCAGATATGGTCTGAAGCAGCCATGTCCCACTAGTATTTCCCCAGTACTCCTCTAAACAAGTAAGCTGGTTCATCCCTATTCATTGATGGGATGAAGACATCATCTGTCAAACAAAATCTATATATTTGTATCTATTTTCATAGTCAATATTCCTTATGAGTATCTTTGAAAAATATGATAAATTATATGTATTTAGAAGTGCTTAAAACACACTCCCTGATCATAATGTTCTCAACCAATTTGTTCCTCAATGTAGCGGCTGCATAGACTCCTTGATCAGCAGTATGATTAAATAAATTGGTGATTATTTGATTTCGGTTCATGGATATAGTTCATGAATATCATTCACAAATATCATTCATGGATCACTACGTCATAAGGATATATTCATGAAGATAGATTTCTTGGTGTTCAGTTAGATAAGAAGTATTCGTGAAGAAAAATTTTAGAAGTATGGTTCACTAATAATCTTTCACAAATCACATTCACATAGATGAATATTTTCATGAAAGTGATAAAAAATATTATCTTCACAAAAATTCCCATTCCTTTGATCCCCCATTCTCTATTTAGAGGCATAGGGCCACCCGAGCTTCGCGAAGGCCTTAATGCTAGACCCTATGATTCATAGGCATCATGAACAACCTTTGTAAGAAAGCTTCACGAAAGGGAGTTGATTTATAATTTTAGGTGATTCTCCCACAAAATATGACCCTCATTTTTACCATCATCTCTCATTACAAAGAGGGATTATTTGGAACCGAAATATTCATTCCATAGTAATATTTAAGGAACAACTAGTTTTGGAGTGGATCCATGCCAAAATAGACCCAAAACCCCTATAAAGTGTATTATTTGAATAACATATTCCCTTTTCAAGTGGATGAAAAATATAATATTCTATGGTTTCACTTCATGATTGTGTGAATGTTTGACATTAATTATCCCCATAGATACATTCAGAGCCATAGATCAGTTCACAACTATGTAAAATATTGAAAGTGTCATTGTGAGCCTGATAGAACCACATCCATTCAGGAAGCCCACTAGTTCTTCACAAAACACCTCAAATATTTTAAAAACCCATTTCATATAAATAACCCTTCATCTTAATATTTTAGGGATGGTTACCTAACCCTTCAGCTTCCAAATTTCTCCCAATTCTTAAACCTCTTGAGGACTATGAACCAATGTGAAATGGATCATTCAAGGTATCCCAGATTTGTGAACCCCCTTTCCATGTGTTCTTGAGATCATAAACTTTATGTGGATATTAATTTCACTTAGTTCAACACCCTTCATGAAGGAAGAAGGATCGTTGGAGTACTTGAGGATTCATGAAGTATTCAGCCTTTCGCGAAGCACTCCTTTCCTAATCTAAAAGTTTACTCTGAGGTAGGGGCACCCTATTTCGTGAAGAATAGTCCTTCAAAAATCCCTTGAACTTAACCATGCACCAAAAATTCATGAATCCACTATGTCAGGCCCTAGGATTTATGGAACCCCACTATTGGGAAACTCTGTGGTGCATCCCTTCTACTAACCCCCCTTCATGAAGCTTGATTTTTTGGCACCTTGACACAAGTATCGAACTAGTCCAACCACACCTTGAGTCCCCATGTGACATGTAAAAACTATTTCTATGTCTTACCAATCCACTATAAATGTGGATCAAGAATACCACCTACCTTTTTCTTCACATCATAGGTATGCTAATACCTATTTCTTCTTAACATAAGCAGAATAATGTGGATCTCTTGATAGGATACTCCTCCCATCATTAAAACCATGTAGTGAAAAATCCATACCCTGCTCAAATGCACATGATTAATGGTCACGTAATCCCAATAAGTATGGAGGGAGTCCACAAAAGTCCATGATTCATGATGAAAAACTGCCTAGGATCACATCCTAGTCATACAATGTTATTCTCTATGACAATGTCCTCATCAAATGATGTAAAAATGTGTCCTTACCATGTGTGATGAGAATATAATTATTCATGTACGAGCGGTATGGGTTGACTTCTAATATGATTTCCTATTTTAGAATCACATGGAATGAGATACTCCTTGTGACACTTTCATGAATAATCCCCACTCACATTTCTATTATTCCTAGAATCAGCCCATTATCTATCCACTAGTGGACGAAGTGGATCATGTGATCTTAAGATCTACCGCTTACTCTTGTTTCTTACACTATGCCTGAATCACATAATCAAAGAGGTTAGTGGAAATCATGAAATCTACATAATCCCAATCCTCTCTATGGTATTCTTATATTTATAATTCCCAACCATATGCATCCCATGTACCGCTTCCATGAGTAAGCCTCGACCATATCCATCTATATGGGAAATATTCATGTATAATCCCCAGCCATATCCATCCAATAGACCACTTCCATGCATAAAACCCAAACATATCCATCCCATGGTACTCTTAAATGTGTAATCCCTAGATATATCCATCCCATGGGTCACTTCCACATGTATTTCCCAACCACATCATATTTCTCCCTGGGCTGATTTCATGCGTAAGACCCAACTCATTCTGAGATATGTGGGATTTGATTTCTGATTAACTGGGATAAATAATATTCCTCCCAAGGTCTGAACCCAACAACCAAATTCACAACATGTTCTCTAGGACACATCCCTAGTAAGATCATTCCCCTCACCTAGGAAACCAATGAATCCTACAGGTCCCTTAGGCATCTCAATGCATAATCCTCATACCAACTCCAACCAAGACCACTCTTCTTGTAAATGGAAGACTCCCTAAATAATACACACACCATACCTCATCGACACTCCTTCTACAACATGAAATTAATTACCACATGATGTTAAAAATTATGTATCTTTCCAATCACATGATCTCAAACTACGACATCAAACTATGTGGGGTTTGATCTTTTTATTATACATAGATTATGTAGTATGCCTCCATGGGGTTTAATCCTGATGAATGGTAAACTTAGGTTCTCCCTCTATAGGATGTATCATCCCAATTCATCCTCCATGGTTTGTTAGATCCAACCTTTATGGTGTGACATATTATCTTTGTGGGAAACACCTCTTGGATCCATCTCAATAAGAAATTTGGATCAATCCATCAAGGGTTCACCTCAAGGGATGTTCTCACCAACCTTCACAGTGCGATATCTTCCATTTACGGGACACATCCTTGACCCCCCCCCCCCCCTTTACAAGGCATCTGGATCCATCCATCCAGGTTTCACCTCATGGGGTGTTCTCCCTAACCTTTATGGTGTGGCATCTTACCTTTATGGGACACACCTCTTGGATTCACCTCAATTGGGTTTTCTTATCCATCCATCCATAAAATTCTAGGTGTGTAATTTTATATCCCAATAACACATATCATTGACCTGCCTCCATGGGGATTATTTATTAATCCACATCATATACACAAGATGTCAAACTCAGGCTCTGATCTATCTCAACCAAATTTACTAATCTGTATCCATACAATATAGAAATTTTGACATAACCCCAAACACATACCATATAAAAAACAAGGTATGCTTAAGGATAAAGACATGAAAGATATACACCCATAGTGTCTGCTGCCTAATGAAAATCATGGTATTCCCTAGGTAAAATACTGGGAAGATATGCATCCCAACATTCATTACCTCATGATCGACATAAAATTCCTTGGGTTCTGCACCTAAGATTACTCATATGATATTCCCTTATAAGAGGAAGAATATAGGTGACTAATATTCTTAGTGTCTATAGATGCCAGTGATTCCCAACATGACTACCCTTCTAATTGAAGGTTGATGCCTTGTCAAGGAATAACAAGTATGTACAAACATCATTAGTGTAGTTATCTAACTACCACAAATACATGGAACTAGGAATGAGTTCTGTTAACATGAAATAACTCTATAAGGGATACCCATATTAGGCAACAAATTCCAAGGAGGAATCCATGGAAGGCCAAGCCGATATCCCATCATCCTCTTTCGATCAAGGATTACAAATTCATGTTAAATGTGATGAAATCCATATGAATTTGGAAAGTGGGAATATGGGGATACTAAGAAGCCAACATGCATAGACCCAGTGTGCCGGTTCATGGGAACACCATAGAGAACGTGTTGAAAACATTGAAGGACGCTATTTTTTTGTTACTATTGAAATAGGTCCCAAACAACCATAACTCTATGTTGCACCCAATTCCAATGAAAATGGTGTGTGGGAATTCTCAATTCGACTATAGAAATAACCATATCATTTTAAAAATAAAAAATAGCCAGTGGTATTTGATCTTTGCACCTTTTAAATATTTATTATAATCTTTTTACACTATGTTTTGATAGACTATATGCATACATATAGATACACACACATACTTATAAGTATATATATATAATTATATGTAATTATAACTATTATACATAAAGAAAAATAATATATATGTTGGGTTTAGGGACCTATGAACATGGTCTATGTGGATCATTTCCATTGTGCCTATTATGACCCCAAACCACATGAATTGTCGGAATAATAATTTTTATGAACTCATATGAACAAATTCAATCTTAACCATGGATATTAGTCTTGCATATGGACATGGCCTATGTGGACCATGACTATAGGTCCATCCCATTTCCTTCTTTCATAGTTCTCATAACGCTTGGGGTTTTCTACATCAATATATTTCAATGGTTTATATAGACCATGGTCATAAGTCGATGTGAGTGGGACTACTTCTATGGTATATATTGGACCATAGGGGAAGGCTGACTTATGAACACTATTCTATAGATAATGGATATAGGTCTCTGGGAGTAGTGTATTTTTTTTTAGCTAGGTTTATGCATTCTTAGTAATCTTCATTAATCACTTGATTGAGGAAAGTTTCTAAATCATCAATGGTTAAAAGGTATATGTTTTTTATTTTTTATCCACATGATTTTGATTTTAATAGAATATAGATATTGGGTTTAAGATTTCTAATGTCGTATGTTGTATTGAATAAGTTTTATTCAATTATTTTTCACCATAAAATTATATTTACCTACCTAAATTGCTATGTGGTGAGATGAATTATAATTTAGTCTCATTTTATAGTGAAATATGGATTTTGGATCTCTAATTTATATGATGTAAATTTCAAAAATCGGCCATCATTTTAGTGAGAGAACATTTAATAAAATTCCGTATTAATTGAATTTATAATATGATACCCATTTATTAAAATAGTATTTATATATAAAATGGAATCATCATCATTGAGTATGGATTTGAGATTAATCTTTCAAATATAAAATCTTTGTAGAAGAAACTTTTTAAGCTGGTATAGGAACATGAGGATTATTTTAAATTAATAAGACATGTTGCAAAACCACTTCCTATGAAAACTTTTTATAATAATTACGGCAAAGAAAAAATATTTATTATCAATATAAAAGAGACTCACTTAACATATATACATTAATTCTTATCTATAAGAGTCTAAACTCTAAGAGAAATAAGAATCCATGAATTCTTATAGAATCATAGATAATCTAAAAAGGATATATCTATAGAAATCAAAACATAAAAGATATAATTTTTCTAAAGCACACATTCGGTGTAAAAATGATGAGGCTATTCTGATATCTACTCATGTACTCAATATAATTGTGTTTGTAAATAATTTAGATTCTATAGTAATCAATTAGTCTTGATCTAGAAATATAATTCATTTTATCACTATTGGAAACAGTAGAATAATTTCTTATAGATTTTAACATGATTCAGTTTGATAAATATAAACTCAATAGATTAAATATGTTGAGTATATATAATCATGACAATTTATTCTAAGATCAATTGCTATGATGATTTTATATAAACTAAATGGTAAATTTTTTAGTTAGAAACAATAGACTAAATGTTTTAGAGAGCCCAAACTAACTTCTAAAAAGAATAAAAGAGTTTTCAAGGCGGGATAATGCATCCATTATGGAGATCCATGTCCCTAGAGTAAAAATTATCCATAATACTTAAATGGTTAAAAGAAGAAACTTAGGGATTCAAAATCTATTATTAATGTTATAAAATTAAGATTTTTTATTATGAAGGATATATAATATGAATCATACATTATATAAATGGTGTAAAGGTGTAAAAGATATCATATATAAAAAATAATTGATGGTTACAGCTTAATGTATGTATTGGACTGATGTGTAACACCCTGAACCTAGTTATGGGATTCGGTGCATTATTTTAATACATTGGCATGATTACAAGTAATCATGTTCTGAAAGACTGATCAGTTTAACAGTCTAAGAAAATAGATTATATACATGAACATTACATTACACATTAGAAAATAAAACACAAAATAAATAATCCTTTGAGAAATCCATTAATCCATTATCTTAACCCTTCTTATCAATCATAAAATACTTCTTCAAACCCTAGGAAGAATAAAATATAGAAAGGGGTGAGCTCAGATGCTCATAAAGGATAACAATGTAGTGGAAACTTTCATAAATAAGCATAAAAATTTAAGAAAATGTATTAGACTAAAAAAAGCCTTTTAAACATAAACTTCATCATAATATGGAAAAAATAAAATCAAATAATGGAATTTACTTACTCTCATTAATATTATACTAGTCTAATAATCACATGAAATATCAATATCCACTTTCATAATGATGGAATGCATAATTCCATACATCATAACCACATAGTCAAGGCCTTGTTCCAAGACTACAAATAAGATTTTTTCATGGCCTTTTTCTAAGAAACTAGTTTGTCTCATGATACCTAACGATGCATCGAAGATCTATAGTGGGCTCCACCCATCACTTATTATGTCCAATGCATTCCTCATATGAAAAGGTTTAAACATAACATAAACATTGATATTAAAACTCTCATATGAAATGTAAATACATTTTCCATAAACCATGAATGGTATAAAAATAACACATCCATAGTCAAACATATCACAAAACCTTTAATACAATATGGAAGATTTGTATCATAATAAATCAACTTCAGACAAGTTTAAAAACCCATCAAAGGATGTTGGAATAGATTAAAATGATTTCTAAAACTCTTTGAGGTTTCATGAAAACATTTAAAAGTCACACAATTTAGAAAGGAATACATTTAAGGACATTTTTTAATCAAAGTGTCACATACCACTTTGAAACTTTTGAAAGGAATTAACATTTTAAAAACATTCATGTCCATATAAATAAATCCTTAAAAACCATTTTGAAAACATGGACATTAATGAGAATGATTTAGAAGAATAAATATTTAAAACATTTAAATGATGTTTTAGAAAAAAAAGTCCCTTAAAATAATCCCTCTTAAAACTCTTATATGAAACATGGACATGGATAATAAATATGTCCCAGTAGATACTTACGTAAAAACAATCTCGGATAATAAAGAGATTGTGAAACTAACACTTACCTTGCACATTCCTTTAGTCAAGGGTACATTCAACTTCCTATATAAAGACCATAGTATGTTATTAAATTATAACATAACAATATTAATATTTATGATATCATAAATTATTCATTTATGTCTTTATACAACCCATTTAATAATAATTTCCATGTTAAATTATCATTTTGGGTAATAATTGCTTTCTTTATCATACGTGTTGTAACTTGTTACTCTTGATTAAATCACTTAGATCATGATTTAAATACTTCCATAATATAAAACATGATTTATATATCATATATATTTAGAATATAAATATGAATAATTGACGTATATATGAAATGGAAAACACTGTTTATGGAGACGGTAGGTCGTACGTGCGCATAAACGTTGTTTTCGTTTTCATATCGTATTGAACAGAACTAAGTGAATAAGATATATGTAAGTATATATATATATATATCCAGTAGAATTATTATGTCTTATATTACATAATTATTAATGATCTATATTTTATAATCATATTTGAATGGTGAACGTGGAAATGAATCACATCGCGTCGTGGAGACGACAATCTGTATGAGCGACAATATCATATATTGATGGAGAAATCATATGTAATTGGATGTTATATCATATATAAAGAATCATTAACATGTTATATTTATTATTTACATCAGTTATATTCATTATTATACCCATCCAAATAAAGAAGTGTTTGAATAACAAATGACACCACGACGTGGAGACAGTAATTCGTACGTACACACGTATGGTGACTTTTTCATTTATAGGATGGATAGAATAATGAATATGGTTGTACCATTTTTATAATAACATCACATTATGTATAATATATTGGAGTTATTATTTTATAATGGAAACAATAATGAAAGAGGAAGTGGAATAAGAAAAGAACTTGAAAGAGGTGATGAAATATTTACCTCTTCTTCAGAGTTTTCCTATTGATTTGATCAAAAGGGATCCTTAGGTTGGATTTATGACCAAAGGAAGGATTCTAGGATGAAGGTAGGAAAGTTGTGAGGATATATTGGTAGGTTTTGGCCGAACCAAAAGGCTTTATAGGTGTGAAATTAAGAGAAGGGGAAGTTCCCTTTTATTAGAGAGGTGAGGGTCACTTTAGGAAAATCTAAAAATATTATTTTATAATAATAAAAATTTCAGTTTCTAATGGATACAAATGAATTATTTGAAGGATAAGGTGGGTATGGGTATAAAAACACTCAAACAATAGGTTTTAGACAGGTTTAGGTCATCATATTAACCTTATATTTTAGATTTAACTCTTAGTTAAATAGTTTGACATTTATCATGTCTCTTTTTATTTTTATATTATGTGGATAATAAACTTACTATAACTTCCAAGAGAACCCCAATAGGTTCATTAATGACATGTATAATTTTATTAAGGCCCTTTGGCAGAACCTTATATTTTTAGGAATATTATATCATCCAATAATATAGTATTTGTTTTAAAAACTCAATTTGGTCAATTTTGACATTATTTAATAAATTATTTTTGTTGAAGTCCTAATAACATTATTACATAGAAATTAATTAATATTTTCAATCCTAACATATCATATTCATCTATGAAATTAGTTTAATTCATCAAAAGTCTCAAATTAAAATTCTTTTGATATTTATAATATCAATTATTTTAATATTTCATTATTAAGGTAATTACTCCATCATCATTGTGTCATAAATAAATTACATTATTTAATGTCTAAAAATTATAAATAAAATATCATTATTAGGAAATATTTTTATATTTATAATGAATACTTATAGTCGAATTTATATTATGTATAACTTTATATTAAAAATGGTTTAGTTATTAAAGTTTGAATTTAACTCTTTTAACTCTTCCTTAAATAAAATAATAATAAATGTCCTAATCTAATCCAAGTAGACCAAAGAGGATCATATTTTATTTGTAAGTTTGTTTTTGGTAGAATTATACTTATCCAAGAGAATTAGGATATGTGTTAGGGTAATTATGATATCATTTTTACCCTTAATTACCCTATTTATTTTTAATCATGGTAAATAAAAGTCAAAAGTTACTATTCACAAAAAATTATTTTCATCTTATTGAACCAAATTTTACTTAATGATTTTAACTGTGTCACTCAGATTTTTGAAATTCAACTCACAGAAGTGGTAAAATTATGTTTTATACAAATTTGCAAATGCTCTTGGAATGTGGGTAAAAGACGGTAAAATGTTCGATAAAATTTTATATATATAAAATTATTATAAAATGAATCCAATGAATTACGTTGAACATATATAGGTATTATTTATATATTTTGACCAAAAATAAATAAAAATAAAATAACTAATTATTTAAATAAAAAGTTGGTTTTTTATAATAATGTAGTGTTTTCCACTATTCATCAAAAATTGAAAGTTTTCAGAAAAATACCAAAAATTTACCCAAAGATAATTTTGATATTCCTATTTAAAAAATAAATTTTATTTTACCAAATTAAAAACATATAAGTTACATTTATTAATTTAAAATTAATTCTGATTGTCAAAACCAAAAACTGGGTTTTTAAAAAGTAAGAACTATCAAAATTTTGACATGTATTTATGTCAAATTTAAATGTGAAATTACTTATAATTACCTAAATTGTGTTAAATGATAAAAATAAAATCTAATTATACTTCTAAACCATTCAAATGCATAATTTATCACTATAAATTATTTTGATTAAAAAAAGTTGTTTTAAATTAAAACATAGTATTTTTTACTATTCATCGAAATATGAAAGTTATCAGAAAAGTATCAAACATTTATCTAAACTAAATTTTTATGTCCTTCTTCTAATGAAAAATTTAATTTCATTAAATTGAATATATAAAAGTGTCAAATATTGGTTTTAAAAAGGGTTTTCTATTAAAAGGTGGTAAAATTGCATTTTCTGAAAAATACTTCATTATCTAAAAAATGAATTTGTTCTTATATTATGTCTAAGAAACACATAATATGAATGTTAAAATTATATAGAGTATATAAGATTCAAAATGCAGTTAATACTATTCATAACCTCTCTTTGAATGGTTAGTGTGGTAAGTTGTGGTGTGCTCGAACTCAATGTTGCATGTTGCACAAGCTATTGAATTACTTTAATGAGATTACGTACAATGATATATTGGGGTGTTTCATGATGAATCTTGGGGGTAATACATCATGGTGTTAGATTCAATGGATATATTTAATCATCAAATGGATTAGAATAAATATTATGTTATTTCATCTTATTTTCTTTTTTATGTGATAAGAGTTTCTATTAGAGAAAAAGTGTTATTGTAAAGAAAAAAGATAGTTATTTTGATAAAATTTTTAATAAATGATCCAATTATATAATATTTCTATAAAGGAGGAAAAGATAAAATATTTTTAAATAAGATAAAATATTTCTCTAAGATATTTTTTAAAATAAAATGGGAGAAATCCCACGAATAAATAGTGGTTTATTCTAAATAATAATTTCTTTTTTCAGAATAATGGTCGAATCCTATAGAATACCATATATGATATCGATACAATAGTTTATTTTTTTAACATTTACACTAGTTGAATAATATCATGACATTATAATCAGTGATGATGAGGAAAAATAACATGACATATAAATGTATGTCCATGTAATCATAATATATTATATATAATAAAGATGTGAAAACATAGGATAAAAACCAAGAGTTATAGTTACATAAATTAGGAATGGTTTATGTCATAAGAGCGTGTTAAATGCATAATAATTTTTAATTATAATCATATATCAAGGTTAACCACTAAGAAATTCACACATAGTGGGAAATGTTAACCACTTATTTCCCATAACATTATGGACTAGGCTAACTACCCATATCCTATAATATAGTGGGATGGGCTAACCAAAATGTCCCATTACACAGTTTTCTGGGATCACCTACCATATACTACAATAGAGTAGAATGTCATAACATCCTTTATCCTATATCCTATATCATAATGTATCATGAAATATATGTTTTAATGAATTTATTGTAGGGATATATAATTATGGACTCACTCTCTAAATAATGATATATCTATACATGTGTGTCATATGAATACAAAAAAAATTATAAATCAATCCAAATTTTATCACAAAAAACCTATGGAAATAAAAATTGAAAATAAATAAATAAAATATCTATCTAGGAAAATAACCTAAAACCTGTATAAAAAATTATAAGGTATTTATACCATATAGAAAAAACGTTCCATGGTAAAATCAATAATTTCCTTAGTCAATATATTAGTAAAGATATCTAGGTAAAAACCCTTCAATCAAAAGAATAAAGTATAGGGTATTCAATAAGGAAAGGAATTAGTAGAAATTTTATCTCCATTCACACTTAACATTAAGGTAATAAAAAGGTAGTGATAGATCATTTATCTCATAGGTATTTTATTTACAGTAGAATTTATATACATAAGAACTTGGACAATGAACAAGAGGATTATTGTGACATTGTATCCATTTATGGAAAATGAAAAATCTACAGAAAATAAAAAATAATAATTGATCAAAGGATGGAATATGAAATAGTATGGACATATTTAAAAATATTTTAGAGGTAGATAATAACTTTAAAGATTTATAATAAAACAATTACTTTGTTTTTTCACAATGTTGAATTATATAAGGAAATTTTTATTTTTAAGAAAAAATATAAATGTATAATTTTTTAAAAAAATGATATTTTAATAATAAATAATGAATAAATCATATATTATAAATAATTACATTGAAAATTAATCTTTATAAGTATATAGGAGAAATTAGAATAGAAATTTAAAAAGGTGTTTTCATAATATTTGTAGACATTTTGGTAAAAAATGGGTCACATTAAAAAAATGTTGAAAAAATATTTAAATAATAAAATTACTCAATATTGGAACCTAAGAAAGGAATATTTCTAAAATATAATAAATTTGGGGAGGAAGATACCAAAAATGTAAAAATTCTCTTAAATATATGAAGATATTTTCTTAAGGAAGTAATAGGAAGGGAACCATAAAAATGAAAATTTATAGAAAAAGGAAGATAATGAAGTGTTAAGAACATAAATGAATCATATTGGATATATGGAAATAGGAATAGATAGAGAGATAATATAGTGACAGAGAACATTACCTCAAGGATGAGAAAGAGATAAAAAAGACCCTGTAGGATCAATGTATGTTTTTTACTTGGAATACACAAGAGATTTAATGATACAAGTAACCCCAAAAATAGTAAATAGAAAAAAATTAGGTATAATTTTAATACATTGGATATAATATATATAAGAGAATATAAAATATAAAGAAGAAATACAGTGAAAGAATTGAGATAGTGATGAAAACCCCTTAAATCGAGTCCCACTTTTCTTCATATGTCCTACAACTTATTGAATAATTAAATAATATTAATTATTTAATTTCTTACTAAAAATTTTTATGTTTATTTTATAAATATAATTATTTATAATTTATTTATTACCATATATTATTCATTTATTAGATCAGTTTAACCTTTGTTAGTTATTTTTATGTTGTTCAGTAGATAATCACCAAAACTTCTCTGATATAATAGTAATGATCAGAGTTCCTCGTCCCATGGCTTTAGAAAAACCATATGTGAAAATATATATGATTTATCTCAATATATATATGGTAATTCAATAGTTTAGTACATATTTAAAATTATGTAATCTTCCTTTATATTATTACTTTAGATAGTTAAATTGACTATGATAGTTTACTTTTAGTATGAATTTTATTTTGACTATATTATCATTAAAAAATAATAAAAAATATATTATTTTGTTATTAATTTTATTTTAAATTACAAAATCAATTTTTAATAATTTTCTCTGAAATGATTAAATTAAAATAAAACATTTCAATCACTTAGATACTATAAATCAACCATAGGTGAATGATGATTTTTAAAAGTATTTAAAAAACTAAACTAATAAAACTATAAGTATCAAAAAACATTAGATTAAAATTATAAAAGAAATTAAAGTTACTTTTAATGTTTATTTTTTTATGGAAGTAGTAATATGATAATTGAAATGAAAGTACATGGGTTTTGAAATATTTACTTTGTCATCATGATGACTTTTGAAATGGGTTTTATTGGAGGGAATAAATAACATATCATTGAAAATGGATCATGTAATGATAAAAACATGGGAATATAACCATGTTATCAAAATACATTGAATTTTATAAGAGTTTCATGAAAGAAAAATCTTGAATAAGAAAAGGAAAAGACACACAGGAACCCTTACTTTCCTTTCTGAATCACCTCCTTTGGGTTTCACCTAAAGCATTTAGTGAATGATATTTTTTATAGAATAGAACCTTAGGAACATTTATAAGAGATTTTATAGAGATATTTGGGTATACATTTGATATGGTAAAGACCTTTTGGAAGTGAGGACAAAGGGATGGTGGATAGGTGTTTATATAGCCATAAAGGTTGGGTATATTTGAATAAAATATTTATTATTTTATTATTTTGAATCAAGAATATGAATAGTGTTTATTATTATATTTTTTTTAATATTTTATTAAAAAATTTATTTTTATTTAATATTTAATGACACCCAAAACTGAATAGAACCTTAGAAATATTTTATACAATTTAAATAATCAAATATAGTTTTCATTTGAATAAAATATAACATGTGTTTTGAAAACTTATTTATTGGTATAGAAGTTTATTTTATTATTTTGAAATGAAATATTTTACTTATTAAATAAATTTTAAGTCATGCTATTTTTTTATATATTATTTAATTATTTTTACATTAAAATGATGTAATAATACTTACAGTGTTCTCAAAAACTATATTTGTTTATTCACAAAAACTAAAAAAAAATAGAAGAATACTAAAAAATCACTCTAAAATAATCTCAACATTCCAATTCGAAAAATAATATCTTTTTTGGAAAATTAAACTTCCAATTATTTTAATTTTATATTTTAAATAAATACTTATTAATTTTTTATTGTTGTGATATAAATTATTTATAGATTCTCTAATACTATGTCAACATCTATATTACTTTTATAACATCTGAAATATATAAAAATAATATTTATTTTGTGAAAATAATACACTATATATATATGATAAATTAGATTTTTAAATAGAAATAAATATTTCATAATATTATTTTTGTGTATGATACAAAACATTGTGTTTTTAGAAAAATTAGATTAAGAAAACAAAGGCATAATTGAAACATTAAATTTATTAATATATTGAATTATTAACACCTAAAAAACATTGTTCTAGTATAAAATTTCATTTAACAACATATTTTATCATGCGATGTATATAAAATGTCATATGGAATTATTACATTAATTTAAATGGTAATTCGTTACAATTATATCATTATAAAAACATGAAAAATACTATATATTATAATGAATTCATTAATATGAAAATGGGCATATAAAAATAAAACTATAAATAATAGCAATGTAGTATAAACAGTTATACATGTAAAACTAATCATGAATTCATTGAAAGTGATTTTATAAAACCATTTTGATAAATAATTATTATTCATAAAATTACAGTATGATACATGAATCAATAATACTTGTTTATTATTTATTCAATAAAATATTAATAAGGTAAATAAATTGATGCAATGATAACTTAATGAGAATAATGTATAAATATGTGAAATAAACTTTATAATATGATGTTTCCAAGATGAGTGATAGTTAATTAATTATTAATTCATAAAATTTAATCAAAAATTATTTTATAAAAAGTATTAATATAAATTTATGTTTCATATCATTAAATACAAAATGAAATAATTTAATTATATATTTATATAATTTAATGGAAATTTTTTTAAAAATATTCATTAAAAATATGGAATGATACATTATACCCCTTGTTGAAGCTTATAATTTCATACATACAGTTATGAAATTAAATCTTATAATCCCACTAATTTATAATTAAATGTGTAATTATCATATTTTTATGTTTCATGAATATTTTGGACTCAATTATGAAAATGGATTATATTTAAATTTGGAGTATTTTTTTATCATTTTGGTATTTCGGCTAAAAGTTTTTCTAATTTAATCCAAATTTTAAAATTCCTTTTTTAGTATTACTATATTGATGGTATAAATTACATAAAATATTATAAATATTTGAATCTAACATTATAATTCCCAAAATAAGCATTCAATTTTGGCCTTAAAATTTCATCCAGAATGACTGAATTTTAATGATGAGCTCATATCTCACAAGTGTATAGTTAAAATGAGATAAAATGTCACGTGAATATAGATGAGAGTTGGGGATAATTTTCATAAACAACAAATACACATGAAGCTTCCTACTTCCTGGACATAAATTCATAGGAAATAAATACATGGGAATTTGAATGGTGAGCGATGCCATTGTTTTTTATAACAATTGAATCTTAACTCAGGATATAAGTGAAAAATAGATTTAAAATTTTATGGGTCAAAATCTATGAGAGATATGAAAAAAAAATTAGAATACTAAATTTTTAAATTATATAATCTAATATTCCAACAATTGGAAAACTTTTGAACGAAATATTGAGTTAAAACATTATTCACCCACATGCTTATAAAAATGTGTCTCCACCTCATTTCAAAAGAGTTAGTAATTTTAATTGGATATTTTATTTATCCATTTTCAATATCTTAGTTGGGTTTCATTTTTAGTTTCAATTCTATTTTACATTTCTAATATATATTAGTTTTCTCTTACTCATACTCTTGTTCTTTTATTTTTGTTTTTTCTTTCTCCCATTATGCTTCTTATCAACTACCTTAAATAGAGAACTAACAATCACTATTGTCTAAGTGGGGTGGGTGATGATGTTTTGAGATATTTCTAAAAAATATATTTCTTGTTATTTAATTATAGTTTCTCATTGGTGGATAAATCAATTATTATAAAGTACCACGATTAAAAAACATACATATTACATATTGTGAATAAACATTCAGTAAATACCATTACGATCCATGATAAGACCATAAAGGTTTAATATCTTTTGAAAAATAGATACATAAAAAATGGTATAAATATATATATATATATATATATATATAAACTCCCAATAGTTATTCAAAACTAACACTCTTCTTAGACATATTAAACTAAAATCCTTTCTTCATAACCTAGGGAAAATAAACCATAATAAAGTGTGAGCTCAGATGATCAGCAATGGTAAACATGGGAAATATGAAACATATGAGATCATAAGATGAAAATAAGGGTATTATAAGATAATAAATTTCATGTTCTCAATGTAAAATATTCATACACATTAAAAAATATATCATCGACTCTTTAATGATGTCATATCTAGTACCATGACCAATAATGGTGTTAAAGTAGTAATCATCAATCAAGATTCATAATATACACTTTTGGTATCATAAACTTAAAAAATCATTACCTTGTAAAAATATATATTTTTAATCATGTACTCACATAATATTGATAGTATAACTAAAAATCACAATCATAAATCAAAATAAGAATAAATATACTCATAATCATGTCAATGCATAATATTTTGAGAATAGATAGAAGTAATCATTATCATGTATTATAACGTGAAAAATATATTCGAAACCATGTCCATGGATAATATTATGAGAATATCTAGATGAATTCATAATCACACATTAACATGTGAAAAAATCTATTCACAATAATATCCATGCTCATTATCACCATATCCTAAGATATAAACATCACATTACCAAATTCATTAGACTTATGTAATTGACCTAACCATCACATAATCATAATAAATTCATATATATATCCATTGTTCATGAAAATATTTATCAATCCATTATATATTAACTCGTTGAAAAGAAAATAGGTTTCATTAATATTTCATCATCATAATAAATAACCAAACAGAGAAATAATAAGGATTATATCATTGGATTAGGTCCCCAATGAAGAATTAGTAAAATAAAAATAATTTTTTATAGATGAAAATATCTTTATAAGATCACATGAAAAACTTTTATGGAAAATTACCTTTTCATTGTGAAATTAATTATTTGAAATAATAAATTTCCCAAAATATTTGGGAAATAATTTTCGTTGAAAACACCCATATATTATTGTGAAGTAAGATTTAAATAATTAATCGATCATAATGGCATGAAATTTCATTCATTCCATAATTGTTAAAAACAAAGTTTCTTTTCACACCATCGATAAAATATACCTTCTTCGGAAAAAGATAAAATATTATTTTTTATTTTTTTTATAGAGAGTAAAACATGGTTAATAATTACTTTATAAAATCATTTAATCTTGGAAAAAACCTTACTGTAATTTAGTTTAGAGAAGATGGATATGAAAGAAAAAATTTCCCCACCAAAGAGGAAATAAAGTATTATTTTCAAAAAACTATTTTCATGATTATTTTAAAAACCAAAGTGAGGAAAATGGTATTATTATTTAATAATTTCATGAATAAATATAGTATACGATAATATATAATGTCTAAATAATATTAAAAATAAAATTTAAAATTATACAAATTTATCATAGAAAACCTAAAAATGAAACTGGATTTTAATATAAATCTCTTACCACTTTGAAAACATTTGAATCATATTCCCCGTGAAAGAATAACAAAAAATTTAAATTTAAATATCATTAACATAGGGATATTAATGATATGACATGTCAAATGGGTCATATATACACCTCATAAAATAATATAGGTGTATGGCTATTTCATCGGGAAAAGATTTTGAACGAGAACCCTCGTCGAGGTGAGTCTAGTTTATCCAGAAGGTCGATTTTTGGGGGTTTATTTTAGGAACAATCATTAACATGAGGTTACTATTGTCTCTCTTTTAACTGAAAATCCCAATGGTTACCACTTCTTTAACTAGGTACATACCTGCTTTCCAATGGTTGGCAGTCACCTATGCTTTATTTCCCAATAGAACATAGAGACTCGCATTGGTTGATAGGATAGGAGTTCGGGATCATCAGACCCTTTGGGGGGGGTTATTTCTACTTCATGACTCTCTGATAGATTTATTATAAGTTATCAAATCTCTTCATAATCCCAATACAGGTCCAGTTACCCAAAAAATGATTATGGTTTAAGTCTCTCATTATGCAGAAGATGGGGATCTTATTAGTGAATCCATATATATGTATCTGAGGTTTTCATCCATTTCCCAGTAATGAGCATCTAATTTTGTGCTAAATCCATATAACTAAGAGATTGGGAATTTTCTAACATGTAGTGAGGTGATTAATATTCCTAGGAGGGGATTGATCAATTATTATGAGTCCTATATATCCTAGTTATTTTAATAATTAATCATCAAGTAGTTTTATAAACCCATACATTTTAACATTATACAGAAAGAAAAAAATATGAGTTCTCTGAGGCACCTTATATTCAATATTGAGTCTTGGGGGACATCCTACATATCCCAATTATGGTGAGAATCAGAGTTTTTATAGTTTATTTGGATTCTCATTCCACTAAAGGATGAGGTAGAATGATAAGCATAGGGGAATAATTGGGTCTCAATGGTTGATATGTTGGAGACATGAGATGACATACACCAAATTGTGTTCCTATTTCAGAGTAGGCCTTAGAAAGGGGTCTTTTATATCCTAATCACTCTAAGAATTAGAGTTATTATAGTTCATTCATGCTCTAGAGAGTGGCACCAAGGAATATTCTCTCAAATGATGGAGGTTTATATCATCCAACTTATCATGGATTACATACCAAAATTTACATAGCAAGTTTAGATTCATAATGCGAAAGATATTACTGTTGAAACTCCCTAAGTCAATGTGAGCGATGATTGATGTGATAAATAAGGGATAAAAAAGAAATCATTATCACTACATATAGATGTAGGTCTTATGTACTGGGACAACCATTGGGATGTTTAATATGGATATTGTGCCATAGGGATTCATCCTACATATCCTAGTTATGGTAGGAAAGAGAGTCATCATATTTTAGTTCATCAGGACACACACTTCAAGGTTTCCCTTATAATTGGGACATATCATATTATTCCACTGATCAAGGCTTATATATTGAAGTTTACATGGTTTGATAGTGATTTATAGTGCATATAATTTTATTATTATAACTCCCTGAGCCCATATGATCTATTCTTGGTGTGAGAAACAAGGTTTGGAAAATGATCATTCTCATTGCTTATGGATGTGGGATTTATACACTGGGAACACCCTTTGGAGATTAATATAGTGTTAGAACATTGAGGATGTGTCATACATATCATGTTTATTATAGTAATTAGAGTAATAAATGTTCACTTGATCAGGGATTACACACTGAAGTTTCCCTTATAATCAGGGCATACACAATTAGGATGGACATGGTCATCAAATCCAAGGACGCCCTTGATCACTTGGCCTGCTTTCCTACCAAAAATGTTCTGATTTCCTAATCAAAATTCCTTGATCACCTTCTCAAAATGTCATAGAGTGTCTGCATGACATGTAAAAAAGAAAAATGTGTGATTCAGTTGAATTGTTAATAGAACTTTTCATAATTTGGATGGTATCTCTGAAGGTTGTCACATGATCAAGGATGGATTTTATAGAGGAAATCAAAAGACCTGTCTGATTGATTATGTAATCCATCGCATGATCCTATATGACTTGTCTATAGGGTGTCAAATGATACATCTATCTTAATCAGGTGTCATTACAAGAGCTGGATAACACACAAGGTGGGAATTAAAAGATTCAATGTGATATTTCTCAGAGGGTGTCGAATGTCTTAGAGGACATGTATGGAGGGAATCACATGTCCTAACCAACATTTCTAGTGGTCATCACATAACCTATTGGTCATGCCAAGAGGCCACCGAGAGACCCAGTTGACATACCCAGGTGCTACCCTGAGACTCAGCTGACAAGAACTAATGTTTCCATATGGGTCAAGAGACTTGCCTAAAGAGAAACGAAAGGATAGGATGGTGATCCAAGAGGAATTCATGATACTAGGGTGTAATTATTAGAGGAATCTATGTTACTTAATTTGACATGTCCATAGGACTTCGCATGATCCAAATAGTATGCCATAGATGTGTCATGTTATCTGGGAGACATGTTCAGGTGATGTTTGATGACCTGGGTGGTTCATGCAAAGAACATTAGGATCATCTTATATCTTTTTTTAAGTATATCTTCTATGAGTATATTTTTATATCATTTACATTGTGAATTCCATATATTACTTCATTTTTTGTTTTCATTAAGTCTCGCATGATCTCTTAAGTTTGTGATATTTCCTTCATGTTTCCTACTATAAGTCTGTCGTATGATATAAGGGTGATCATGCAATGTGAATATGCATGTTTCTATATTTATTCAGTTTTTCTCTGATATCTTACATAATAGAGAACTTTTTGTATATGAGATCAGCTTCTCCAAGAAATGTTCTTCAGTTATTGGGTGCGCCGGTGCATTTGGATGTAAAAGGCTAACCCCTTATCAAGAAATTAGTAGTGCATCTTCCATGTTGGGTTGGGGGATATATAGTCATCCCCACCCTAGTTTTTCATAGATTTTTTGAATCACATATAATGAGAATCTAGTTTGGAGTTAGCGAATGGATTCACATCTGGTATCTTTATGAGTCCATACCATTGATCACTCTGAGGGTGTCACCTATTTTTCAGTGACCGTGAGTCCATCCCATAAATTCCTACTTTATTGTATTATTTTCAATTAATGGGGAATTTTTTAATCATTCAAGAAATCTAAAGGACATTAATATTGTCGTATATACATGTCCAAGTGCTTTTGTGAGATCAGGGTACCTATCGAAAGTCATTCGCATGATCTAGGTGACTTGTCTGGGATTTTCTGTAAGACATGGATGGTTTGTTAGGGTGACTTTATGAGATTAGGTAGACTTTTCAAGGGGTCTAAAAAGGTCATGATGTGTATGGGATTATCATTTCGCAAGATGTTTATGACTAAGAGAGGCTCCCACCTCCTCCCCATTTCATTTCATTTGTTTTTTTACAATGCTTGGGTATTATGCGAGATTTCATGAGTATTGTCGAAGATAATTACTCTACAGCTCGGTGATGCATCGCATGACCAATAAAGGTCCTATAGAGATTCACGTTCTTTTAATGGACAATTTCATCCATTTTTTCTTAAGAATCCAAATGGGGAGTGAGATTTTACTTGGATATACCATAGGCCCTTCATGAGATTTGGGTGACATGCCAGTGATATTTTGCGAGATGAGGTAGACATGTCACTAGGGTCTCACGTTGTCTTGAAGATCGACATGGGTGTGTCATATGACATTTATAGCCACAAGAGGATCCATTTTCTTCCACTTTTTATTTCCTTTATTTATTTTAAAACAAATTTGGATATCACAATTTTCCCAGAATGTTTTCAATGATAATCACTCTCTCCATTAGTGATAAATCTTGTGAGTTTTATGACCTCAATATGCCTCTTAATTTTAAAAAATTTACTCATATTTTCAAAGTATTTTTAGATGGATTTTAGGATAACCTCTGTTTAAAATCCATTTGACTTGGCAGAGCTTTTTTGGATGTTTCCACATGATCACTGGTTGTCCATCGTTCTTTCACAAGAGCCAAAGGCCTTGTAAAAAGGGGATCCATGGGACCCTTTGTAGGTTATTCACTTTTCATTCCTATCCACATGACTGTCTATTGATCATGCACTCACATGTCTCTTAAGGATTCATGTGATTCTCAAGATCAAGGCTACATTCCTCTTCGTTTTATTATTTGGGGGAAAATAATACTCATATTCAGGTATCTCTTCCTTTTTCAATTTTTTCAATGCTCATTTGGTGGGTGTTAACAAATTCCCCCCCCCCCCTTATAAGAGACTTACATGGGAAAAGGGGCTTTATTAAGAGGAAAGTGAATTCTCACATGAGTCTTTGGTGTTATTATGATCTGATAGATTTGATTTTAGCCCTTATCCTTCACTTTCTAGGAATATTATTGATAAGGACAATGGTTCCCTTGATGAAAACTGATATATGACCTCTATTTTAGATAGTGTTCTTGCAGTAATGGTATAAAGGTTAAATATTTGCAATCCTTACACAAATTATCAAGTTGGATACACCTAAAGGGTCTCTCCTCTTCCTTTGGATGGAGTACAAGGAAAGAATCACCCTGGAGTAATCCATTAGTTTTGGATGATGATGGAACATAAAGTTACTAATATTGAGATCATTATTCCTCCTACAGATTCTCCCTTTTTCCTTTCCCAGGATTATTCCCATGCTACTGTAGAAACTTACCTGGATGGTGTGCTAATCCATCTGGACTATCATTTGGATATGAATTTTTACTCATCAACCCCTCTTTTTGTGGTGATGATGGAGTTTATCAAAGACCTGGGTGAGATGTCAATGAATAATCCTCATTATAGTTATGACTACCCTAATAGTGAGAAAAAATATGTTTAGGAGATTATTTCTACAGTGCATGGTACAAAAGATAAATATTTGAAGGTAATAGTATTTGAGTCTTCTTATCCTACTTCATTACTAGCTCAATTGGTTATTCCTTCTCCTAACACACCTTATCCATCAGTAATAGTGGCATATACACAAAGAAGGTTTATCTAGAAATAGATTCATCCCTTAATTATTGAGACTCATTTAGAAGTATCTTATGACCATGGGGAATACCTTAATCTTCTATTTCATGACTTGGAGCTAGTGGTTTTCACCAACAACCACTGTACTAAGACTTAAAGAAATTTGTTTGACTCATAAATATTTGGTCACCAATGAGAGGGAATAGAAAGATCTTGTAGATGATTCTCTACATGATGGGAAGACGAAGGAGACATCAGGGGTATTGGTTTAGGGCCAACCATTAATATTTAAACTGTAAGCTCAGATGGATTCTTGGACTATGAAAATATTGAGGCATGAGGAAATCACAACTTGTATAACATATGATCTTAAAAAAATCATCCGCATTGAACACATGTCATAATAAAGTTGAGGATTTTACTACTTCAGTCGAGATTCTCCATCCCAGGGAAGAAGCAGAAGAGTTGTGACGAGTAGTGCTCCAGCATTCGATATACACTTCCCACCAGACTCTTTCTTACTTGGCCAACTCATTTGATCGAATCTTATTGTAGTTTGATTATTCCAATGCATTTTTATGTTTATGAGATCCTTTAATAGACTCTTAAATGTTTATATTCCCATTCATTCTATATTATATCCATGAATAAATCTGATGAACTCAACATGTTGTTTTCTAGTTCCCCTTTATTCATGATGTTCCTAACATTTCACTACTTTGATATTATAAAAATCACTAATTATTCCCATACCTTGTATAATATCAAGTAAACATGAATTACTATAATTTAATGTTGAAATTATAACAGATGCTTTTTGAAATTATCATGATTTCCCACCAAGGAGTGTTTCTTTACTAATAAATCTATTCCATCTATCCTAATATAACCTGGTTTTCATAAGTATTTCTTTGTTAGGATATATTCTACTCAGGGAGGATTCTATTTATTTTTCCTAATATTATAGGATTTATTAGAATAGAATGATTTTTTATAAGGCCATATGGTGGTCCTTAAAATATTTTATATTCATACAAAATATATTTCTACCATACTATATTTTAAGGTATTTTGGCTCATACCTTCAATCATTTTAGTTTAGGGTATTTTAGCTTGGACCTTATATAAATTTATTTTAAGTTCTTATAGCTCAGAACTTTTTTCACTTTAGTTTAGGTTATTTTTTCTCTGACTTTCTATCGATTTAGTTTATGTTATTTTATCTCAGAACTTCTATCACTTTAGTTTAGGGTCTTTTAGCTTAGAATTTCTATTTTTCTAATTTAGGGTCTTTTATCCTAGACTTTTTATCACTTTAGTTTAGGTAATTTTATATCAGACCTGATCAATGATCAGGGAATATGATGCATACATTCTAGGAATGACCCAAAACACATAAGGTTCTAGGTTCTGTTTTATAGTTTCTAGAACTCACAAGGATCAGAAAGTCCTTTTTGTAGGGTGATGCATTTGGTTTATGGCCATAGAAACATATGCATGAGCCATATGTATACATGAATGGTCACAAAAAGGTTCTCTTGAAGTAAGGTATATTTTCTAAGAGCCATATGAGATTTATGGAGGTAATATCAGTCAAGGGAGAAATACTAGGGATTCTTGGTCCACCTAGATAGTTGTATCATGGGTAATGTAATTCATAACCCAAAATTTTGAGTTTGTGTATATGGTATTGGGAAGAAAATATGATAATGACCCATAAAACTTTGAGGATTTGAGTTTCATTGGGTGTTTCAAGGGATCACAAGGATTAAATATCCTTTCTTGAAAGAAAGATAATCCTTTAATTGGTGGGTCAAGGCCCTTATGTGTCAGTAGCATGGTCATGAAAAAGTTGATCTCCACTCATTTTCTAGAAACTTAAAATATTTTTGAAGACTCAAACTTCTAGATGATGAGGTTGGGTATGGGAGGAATACTATCCATGAAGGATTATGGCACCCCAGGAAAATTTGGCTCTTATATTAGAATGTTTGATCCCTATTCCTTGTGCCTTCAATACACAATGCATGGTCCACCAATGGATTGCTAATGGAGTGTCACTTTCCATAAGAATGTATTTTTTTATGTTGTCCAAGGGATATCAACTCTGAAGTTTAACATAATTCAGAGATGAATCATGTTTTTCCCTTTTATGTCCTTTTGTTTAATACCACGATGAGACTATCCCAAGAATATATTCCTTTTTTGTGTGTGTAATCCCTTTCCGAAATTCCTAAGATCATATGAGCTATGCTCGGTGTAAGAAATAAGGAATTTTTTTAAAAGGTTGGGGCCGAAGCCTCAATTTATTATTGAAGGAAAGACCTCTATAGACTGGGTAGAGGGTGACCCATTACATAGCCTGAAGTCCCAAGGCCAAATGGCCTGCATACAGGGCTAGAAAGCCCATTTTTTTCCAAAGGACCCCTCGGTGAACAGTACTACTATAGTACCTGCACAGCTACAGTACTTTCTACAGTACCGCCACCGCTACAGTACCCTGCTACAGTACCTCCGCCGCTACAGTGCTGCCACTGCTACAGTCTGCCGCTACTACAGTTCCTTCTACAGTGCTGCTACAATACCCTACTACAGTAACTCGTAGATTCTCCCCTATCCGGATTTGATCCTAGGTCTTTTGGATGCCAAGCAGGAGCCTGAACCACTATGGTACAGGCTCGTTGGCAGTGTGAGAAATAAGGAATGATAAGGGTTCATCTTAGTTTAAAATTTTAATTAGGGATATGATAGGGGTAGTTCTCATCATGTGGTGGATCAACCAATATGTCGTATCTAGGAATCCCTATGTATCTCATTAAAAATGAGAATCAGTCCATAAAATGATCTAGAAAACCATTTCAGTTTAATATCATGTGGAAAAGACATTAGTCGTGCAGTTTAACATCTCACTATAAGGACATGGATCTCCCGATGTGAAGGAAAAGGGAAGTTGTGGTTGGACCTAAGACTAGAGGGTTGGGTCTCACTATATATCTTGAAATGGTAGGAATCAATCCATACTTAGTTTTTTTATGGATAGATTCCCTATGTGGATCTGACTCTCATGGAAGGATGGGGCAACATTTTCTTTATTTTCATAGATTTGGCTTGTGTGCGGTGAGTTTTTAGTGGGGTGTAGTTTTCCATGAAGTTTAACATCATGCAGTGATGACTTCAGCTATGTATTTTAACATCAAATGGTAAGGAAATTAGCCATGTAGTTTATGTTCATGTTTTAATGACGTGAGGCACCATGATGTTTAAAGTATAATGGTTAGGATGACTCTATATAGTTTACATTCATGTGGTTAGGACATGAGACACCATGATGTATAAAGCCTTTTTTTCGAGGACATGAGGTGTTTCTTAGTTTATCATCTTGTTTTTAGGATAATCTTGTGAAGTTTAACATCATGCCACCAGGATGATAGATTCACTTGATGAAATAAATGAAAAGTATTTCTTGATAAATATTGCATTGGTGAGGGGTGTTACATGCTCCCCATCCATGGTGTCCAATGATTATGATACATTGTGATAGACCTTATGTATGAGGTAAGAACCTTCCCATATGGGATATTTCTTTATAGAATTATTCCCTGGTATCATTGCAGTTCTGAGATCCCACACCAGTTCTCCTGAGAGGAATTAACATAGGTGGTACTTCTTATATATGGCTTGTGCGATCCGATTCTGATAGACGTCCAGGTTGTGTAGTATGAATAACCTATTCTCATCGTGTTGATATAATTCATCTAGATTATTTTTTCTATTAATCATCATCTCGGATATTTTTTAAAATGGATATTTAGAGTGAATTAATATAGACCTATATGGGTAACACTATCTCAATCTCGTACACTAATGAGTATAGTTTTTCTTATGTAGCACTTCGTGTGGTGGTATAGTATGCCAATAAATCATGAAAGAGCTTATCCGACTAGAAATTTTTATCCCTATTCACCATATTTTGGAGTATATTTGATAGATTCTTATTGAAAACATTTATCTATTCATTTTTTACTGCATGATAGTGATATGAGTGATTGGAATTGATATTTTACTCCTGGTACCATTTCTTCAACTCTGCAGAACAGAGGATGGTGTCATTTTCCATCAATATTGTGTTGGGGAAGACGAACCTAGTGATGATATGGGACTTTATAAAGTTAATAATGTTCTTCGACTAGACCTATTTTAGAAGCATTTATTCATCCCATTTGGAGATGATGTCGGTAATAGTAAAGATGTAATTCAACTATTTAGCTATGGAATGGTATATTTCCCCCACAACATCCATTCCCCAAATAGAAAATGGCTGAAAATATTTATCTATATATAGAAATTATGAGGCCAGATGGATGAATTTTTCATAGATCTAGAATGCTTGAAATTTCATGGTGAATTCTATTTAGTCATGTATAGTGGTATTATAGTAACATCCCAACCTCCTAATTTGGTGGGAGAGCTTGATCCTAGATTTATGGGAACCACAAGAGCCCGCATAGACTTCCTCCATGAAGGAAACAATATCTCCTTCTTCTAAGAATCTAAGGACGATTCCATCATATCCTCACTTATAGATGGATTTTTTTCATTTGAACCATACTATGTGCTGATGTTTACTACACGGTGCCAAATCTATTCCCTTTTAGCTCGGTCTATCTAGAGAGTCTGGTTTTGGAGATAACTGATTATTAGCTCCATCAATCCTAAGGTGGTCATCTATTAATCATGCTATGGGATAGTTATGACCAAATTTATATCTTTTATTATAACATATGATGATAGATAGGACCATTATATGATGTGTGATATGGAATATTTCTTCCTCTTGATCAGGGTCATCTAGAAAAGAGGATGCATTAGCTAATGTGTCACCGTGAGCATTCTGTGATCAGGTAACATGAAGCAATGTGAGATCAAAAGTAACTCTACCATCTGTCCCCTGGAGTAGATGGTGATAGGGGATATTTCTTCCTTTTTTATAGAATATTCTCCATTGATATAATTTATCACTATTTTATAATCTCATTTGATGTTCAGGTGGGATTTGTGAAGCTATAGGGCTTGTTCCAACCCAGCAATGAGGGATTAGTATTATGCCCCATTGTTTTTGTAGCCTTTGAATAGTGAGAAAGTGTAGGAAATAATTTATTTTTATGGAGAGACAATTATGATCTCTTTACCAACCCAATTGAGCCTTAGTTAATCCTTTTTCTAACTAGACATTGGGAAGGTCCATAAAAATACATCTTCTACATTAGGTGAGTGTCAGGGCACAGAAGACCTCCCCATCTAGAAGCTCAGTGTCCATTGGTTTATTCTGTAGGACAGAATGAGATGTGAGGAAATAAACTAATTTTTCCCATTAAAAAACTTTTAGAGATAAAAACTACATGTATTGTTGATACAGAATGACATCCCATCAAACCAAGTTCCTTATCAACATAGATCATCCAAGGATGTACTTTAATGGATCGACATGAGAGACCAGATGGACTTTGTGGTGCTGCAAGTAATGCCTTATATTTTTCACTATGAAGATGAGTTCGAGGTAGTTATTCTTGTAATCAAAGTATCTAGTCTCAATACCTAGCATTGTCTTGTTAAGTTAGTAGAGTATGTTCTCTCTCCCCGCTTCATTTTTCTATTCATGGAGGGTTTCCAATGAGGGTTCCATGGTGGCCACATAAAAGATGAGTGTCCTCCCTTCCACTAAAGGCATCAAAACCCATGGGTGTAGTAGGTACTATGTGATGTTTTTGAATTAGTCATTTCAGTCATTGTACAATCAATAGGATATTCCCTTTTTTATTATCCTGGTTATGGGGAGGGCTTTTCAATCTATATTGGTTACGAATCTCTGAATGTAGGTGAGGTTCCCTAAGATACCCCTTAGTTTTTTGATTTTTTTGGGGATACATTGATAAATTAAAACTTTTATTCATTGGTTGACCTTGATGTTGTGGTGGTGTAAAAAAAATAAAAGAAACATCCCTCGTGTCACCCCAATGGTGTATTTCAGTGGATTCATCTTTAGATTGTCTTGTAGTAGTTTTTCAAAGACTGTTTCGAGGTCTTTGAAATGATAGCACCACTATCATGATTTGACAAAAAGGTTTTCTACATAACATTCAAGTATCGTTCTATGGAATGAATTAAAGATATGATTAATGTAGTGTTAGTATGTGGTTATATCTTTCTTTTACCAAAATGGCATGACCTGATTGAAAAATATCCCTGGAAGCACTCAGATGTTCATGGATTCATCATATTCAGGGGCCATCTTTATTTGATTATACCCTGAATACCTATTTATGAATAAAAGTGATTGGATTCTGATAAAACACTATTTTTTGAATATTTTATAGATAATAAATTATATAATTTCCTCACATGATTCTAGATATGTTCAATTATGGAATATTTGGGATTAGATCATTCATTTGTAAAATTGATGAAAATTCTAGTTTTACCCTTTTAAAATTCATTGTAGTATTTTGGGCATAAATATTTTTCAATAAATTATTTTGGCTTAAAAATTTTTAACTATGTTCCTGACTTAATGGGCTACAAATTATATTCAGGACATGGGAGATGTATCATGAATTTGAGGGTAGTAATTGTCCATGAAGACAAAGTTGGACAGAACCATCCAGATTGGACATTACTTTACCATTGGGCCATATCTTATTCATTCGGGCTTGTATTGAGACCAAATATTGAGGGAACCTCGGGGAAAATATTATACTCAAATCATACTTCTAGAATGCGGTCCAATTCACGCATTTTGGAGGTCAAATATGCGGTGAAATTGGGATTAAAATATTTGGCCGAATTTCCCTTTCACGTTTAATAAAGTTTTGTAACCCTATCACTCCCCAAATCTATTTAAATGATGTTTTTACGCTTTGGGATGGCTGTTAGAGGCTTTGGGAAGGTTTTTCTGAAATTTTGTATCTTGGGAACCCCTCACAACTCTTGGAAGAAGTAAGGCTTTGTGCAAACCTCTCTTCCAAAAAGGCTCTCCTCTCCCACCTCCTCTTTGTATTTATTTTCTTTCATGTTTGTATCTTGAATTTTTCTTAAATTAATATTTTTTGTTATTACATTTTCTTTTTCTATTAATCTTCCTAATTGGGTTGGAATCAAGAGTGGAGATGAGATTGGGTTCTACCCTTTCAATCCTTTGCTCATGCAAAACGTCTCCACGATGACCACACCACCCATGGAAGAGTAGTTTTTTTAGTGTTTGATCTATCTTATACCCTCCTCATTTAATTATTTTGAATCATTGAGATACTTTAATTCACTTAATATTATCCATTAATTGTGTTTTTAAATTATAATAAACTAAGCAAGAAATTGAACAATTAACACAAAAACACGCGAGGTCGAGATTTTGTGTAAATTGTGAGAGCACGATCTTAATCGGTAATACAAGACCACACGGGATAAATTTGTAGAGTTCAAATATAATCCCTAAACACAATTCATCCTCATTTACAGAATGGATTTGTGCTATAATTAACCACTAGCCATAATCTAGCCTTAGAACAACAATCAAAGCAGGGTGTTGCGATTGCATGATCCGAAGCTAGCCTAGGGTTTAAGTAATTTCATCTTTGTGGTTAAGTTAACTCTCATAAGGTTCTAGGGTTATCAAATTAGGGGATAATAATTAAGTGGCTATTGATTTAAATGATAATTATTAATAAGTAAATGAAGATTTATAGTTAGATCGATTACTCATTTTAAAATATTTTCTAAAAAAACATTATCTTGTTGTGTCTTTTTAAAAAAACTTCATTTCAAAATAAAAAACAAAAAAAATGAAATCTTCTTCCAGAAAACTTCTTCAAGTTTAATAAATTATAAACAACCACCCCCTTACTTTAAATTATTGTTTTAATTCTATTCTATTTTACTTTTAGAATACCTTTAAGAAGTTGTTTTAATTTACTTCCTCCTTTGAGAGAAGACCTTGGTCAGCCACTCCACTACACCTAAGTACCCAAAAACCACTAATCAATTGAGGGCACCAATGACATCGCTCTTTCAAATTTGCACCATTACTGTGGAGGAAAGTAATTATTTCAACCAATTAGAGGTATTTATTTTATTTTACATTTTATTCTCTACCTCTCTTCTTTCTTCCTTTTTTACCCAATCTGATTTTTTCTTCTTCTTTAATTTTCTTCTACTTATTTTCAGACCATCAACTCAAACCTATTATTTTTATTTTTACTATGTTCCACTTTCATACTTTTAATTTTTATTTGATTTATGAAACGAACTAATCTTGACCCTGAGATTGAAAGCAACCTTAGGGCTCAAATCAGACATTCTCAGTATACATGAAGTTTCAACATTCAACCAGTTATAGAATTACTCCAATATCAGAACATTGAAATTGGAATCAATTCAAATTAAACCATAAAACAAGAACCAATGGATGAAAATAATGGAAATGAAATTAATAGAACCATTCAATAATTGGTTTCACCTGATATTAATTATCAACCAAATTTCATTGCATATCCAAATCTCGAATCAGACTTTGAACAGAAATATGGATTAATTCGCATGCTTCCAAAATTTCATGGCCTCTCAGATGAGGATACCAATAAACACAATAAAGAATTTAATTTGGTTTGATCAACATTAAAACCAAGAAATGTATCTGAAGACCAAATCAAACTAAGAGAATTCCCATTCTTACTTGATGGAGCTGCGAAAGATTAGATGTATTATTTACAACCCGAAGATGTAACTTGTTGGAACGATTTGAAACATATTTTATTTCAGATATTTTTTCCAGATTCAAGGACCAAATCCACTTGAAAGGAGATCTTAGGGATCAAGCAATCCCAAGGGGAGTCAATATATGAGTATTGGGAGCAATTCAAGAAGTTGTGTGTAAGCTTCCCACATCACCAAATAAGTAAGTAACTCCTCATCCAATACTTCTATAAAGGACTCACACCTATGGAGAGGAGCATGGTGGATGCCACAGCTGGAGGAGAATTGGTGGATAATACACCATTAGCTTCATGTGTGTTTATTGAAAAAATGGCCCAAAACTCCCAACAATTTGGCGATCGAGGTACACCACATGTCAGGGGAGTACATCAGGTAAGTCCATATTCTCTTGAAAGTTATTTGATTGATACCAAGTTGGAAGAATTGAAAACTATGGTGATATAGATTGCTTTGTCTAAAAAGACATCCCAATCCCCTCCTTCAAATCCTTATGGCATTTGCACTAAGACAAGCCACCCAACTGACTTTTTCCCACAACTACAATAGACAGAGGATTGTGCAGCAGTATTCCCAGGGAGACCTTATAAGAAGCAACAACCATATCCCCAAAAGAAGATGGATTACTTTGCACCAACATACAACCAAGGGTGTAAGGATCAATCGGACATGATTTATGGCTCTGGACAATAACAAAGGCTACCCTTTCAACAAAACTTCCAGCAGCCTCCACCTTACCAGTAGGGATTCCAACAACGCCAAAAAGATTTGAAGCCCAAACATCAACAAGCCAATAACAAGGGAATACCCCACCAAAGGTAGATTCTAATAATGAAGATATTTTGAAACAAATTGTTCTTAATCAACAGAATGACCTGAAGAGTTAAGGTTCAGAGCTAAGGGAGTTGAATACTCAAATGTGCCAGATTGCCACTGCCCTCCATGAACTTGTAAGTAAGAATTCTGGAAATCTACCTTCCCAACCCACTATAAATCCAAAGGGGAATGTCATTTCCATCACATTGGGAAGTGGGAATCAAACAACTAATGCTTCTCCACCTACCATTCCACCGGGATTCACCTAAACTCCAAATAATCCCAATTCCATATGAACTGATGAGCAACCCAAGGAGAAAGATAAAGGTAAGAAAAATATTAATGATGTTCCTTCTAAACCCCTTCCTTTTCCAAACAGGGTTGTTCAAACCAAGAAGATGGCTGAAGAAGCAATGAAAAATGAGGTTTTGGACACATTCAAGCGTGTGGAGATCAACATTCCTCTACTTAAATCCATTAAGAAAAATCCAAGGTATGTGAAATTCTTAAAATAAATTTGTACCAATCGAAGAGGGCTAAAGGGAAATGAAAGGATCAATCTTGGAAGGAATGTTTTAGCAATCATTACACCAACTCTATCAATGCTGACAAAGTGCAAGGATCTAGGGACATTCACCATCCCATGCACCATAGGGGAGTTTCACTTTTCTGATGCACTTTGTGATTTGGGAGCTTCCATAAATGAGATGACTCACTATATATTCTCTTCTTTGCAGGTTGGTGAGATAAAAATGACAAGAGTAGTGGTGTAGATGGTGAATAGAGCTACAGAATATCCAGTGGGAGTCCTTGAGGATGTACTTGTCCGAGTAAGAGACATGATCTTTCCCACAGATTTCTACATTCTTAACATGGAGGATGATCAGGTAAGTTCTCATGCCCCCATTATCTTAGGTAGACCCTTCCTCAAAAATATAAAAACTATCATAAATGTCAATGAGGGTACACTTTCCATGAAATTTGGGGATGAAGTTGTGATATTTAATTTTATAGATTCCATGAAGTACCCCTCAGAGGATCATTCTCCATTTGTTATCTCCCATTTTGAACCACCAAGTAAAAACCCCATGTAAATTGATTGTTCTATGCTTAGGGAGATTATGAGTATTAGTTCTAGTTTGATGTCTAAGAGTACTTCCACACCTATTTCTAATGAAAAATACTCTCTTAGATTTGATTTTTAAATGGAGTAATATTCTGATTTTGATCATGTGAACTTTGACTATGAAAAGGCCGTTGAGTATGCTGTTGGATTTGATGCTTTATTCTCTGATTTTGATGATGTATATTCGGATACTGATGATCTTTGTGCACATATTTTAATTCCTTATATGTCTCCATCCATACACCACCCCCCTAAACTGGAACTCAATCCATTGCCACCAAATCTCAAATACTCATACTTGTTGAGTGATGAAAAATTACCTGTTATCATTGCTAAAAATCTATCTTTTGAACATGAAGAAAAACTTTTGAATATTTTGAGGGAGAACATTAGGGAAATTGGTTGGAACTTTACTGACATATCAGGTATTAGCCCCTCCATTTTCATGCATAGGATTCTTTTGGAGGATGGGGCTAAACCGGTTAGGCATCCACAAAAGAGACTCAATCAAACACTTTTAGAGGTTTTTAAAAAAGAGGTTGAAAAATTGCTCAAGGCAGGTATAATATATCCCATTTTAGATTCTCAGTGGGTAAGTCCTATTCAGTTTGTGCCTACAAAAAGTGGTGTTACTGTTTTTAAAAATGAGAAAGATGAGTTATTTCCAATGAGGGTGAAAAACAGTTAGTGTGTGTTTATTTATTATAGGAAACTAAAACAATCTACTCGCAAGGACCATTTTCCCCTCCCATTTATTGCTCAGATGCTTGAGATACTTGCTGGGAAAACACATTATTGTTTCCTGGATGGATTTTCTGGATATTTTCAGGTTCCTATTGCTCTGGAGGATCAATAAAAGACAAAATTCACTTGTCCTTTCAGTACCTTTGCCTACATAAAGATTTCATTTGGACTTTGCAACACCCCAGATACCTTCCAGAGATGCATGGTGGGTATTTTTTCTGATTTTATTGAGACCTACATAGAAGGTATTCATGGATTATTTTACAGTGTATGGGTCTTCAGTTTATTAATGTCTAAGTAGTTTGGGAAAGGTGTTGAATCGTTGTATTGAGAATAATCTGGTCCTGAACTTTGAAAAGTGTCATTTCATGGTAGAGCATGGCATTGTCTTAGGGCATGTAGTGTCAAAACCTAGGATAGAGTTTAATAGATCTATGATAGACATTATTTCATCCTTACCCTATCCTTCATGTGTGTGTGATTTTAGATATTTTCTAGGGCATATAGGATTTTGTCAGCACTTCAACAAGGATTTTAGTAAGATTGCTCTTCCTATGTCACGATTACTTCAAAAGGATTCTGATTTTGTGTTTAATGATTCTTGCAGGACTTCCTTTGATGAGCTAAATAAGTGTCTGACCACTCCACCTATCATACAACCCCCACTTTGGGAGATTACCTTTGATCTTATTTGTGACCTCTCCAACTTCTTGGTTGGAGCTGTCTTATCTCAGAGGGTGGAGGGATGTTCACATGTGATTGCCTATGCATCGAGGACACTGGATTCAGCCCAATAAAACTACAAAACCACAGAAAAAGAAGTTTCTTACTATTATATTCGCTTTAGATAAATTCCATTCATATTTATTGGTCTCTAAAGTAGTTGTTTTTTCTAACAATGCATCTCTGAGGTATATATTGAAGAAGCCAAACGCAAAGACCAGGCTAATCCGATGGATGCTCCTTCTTCCAGAATTTGACATTGAGATAAAGGACAAAAATGGGTCAGAAAACCTAGTGGTAGACCACATGAGTAGGCTTACTCACACACTAGAGGATGAAACATTGGACCAGGTACCACTTCAGGACACATTCCATGATGATCATCTTTATTCCATCTCAGTTATGCATCCTTGGTATGCATATTTAGTTAACTACCTTGTTGCCTCTAATACCCTTGCAAATTTAAAGAAACATCAAGTCTAAAAATTAAAAAGTGAGTCTCTATATTATTTTTTGGATGATCCATACCTCTGGTGCATGAGTAGTGATCAAGTTATTAGGAGGTGTGTTCCTGATCATGATTTGGAGTCTATTTTACATTTTTGTCATACACTTGCTTGTGTTGGACACTTTGGACCCCAATGGACAGCTAGTAAAGTTTTAGACTCGAGATTATATTGGTATAGATTATTCCATGATTCCCATGTGTTTTGTAAGTCATGATTTCATTTCCAACACACTGGGAACATTTCTAAAAGGCATGAGATGCCCCAACAACCCATACTATTTTGTTAGATTTTTTATGTATGGGGCATTGATTTTATGGGTCATTTTCCTAGTTCATTTGATTTTTTATATATTTTGGTTGTTTTTGATTATGTGAGTAAATGAGTGGAGGATAAGGCCACCAGGACTAAGGATTCTCATGTTGTTGTGGAAATTGTCAAAGCGAAAATATTTTGCAGGTTTGGAGTACCGAAGGCCATCATCAGTGACCAAGGGACACACTTCTGCAATTGGAATTTGGCTTCCCTCCTTCGGAAGTATGGGGTGACACACAAAACATCAACACCATACCACCCCCAAACAAATGGCCAGGCTGAGGTTTCAAATCATGAGTTGAATCAAATTTTGGAGAAAACTATGCAACCAAATAGGAAAGATTAGATCAAGTGCTTGGATGATTCATTGTGGGCTTATAGAATAGCATACACAACACCCACTGGTATGTCCACATTTCGGATTGTTTTTGGGAAAGCATGACATATCCCCGTGGAGGTTGATCATCGGGCTTATTAGGCTATAAAGAAATGCAACATGGATTTGGCCCAAGATGGAATCCAAAGGAAGCTACAAATTCAATATCTTGAGGGGATTATATTTTCTTCATATGAGAACTCAAGGCTCTACATGGAAAAATCAAAATCAACTCATGATAGAATGATCCAAAAAAAGGAATTTCTTGTTGGAGAGAGATTCCTTCTCTAAAGGTCATGAATGAAGCTGATGCCTGGTAAGTTGCATTCCAGGTGGTTAGGTCCTTATGTTGAGACTAATGATTTTCTTTATGGTGCAGTGGAGATCACATAAGAGGACACAAGAAGGAGCTTTGTAGTCAATGGGAAACGTTTGAAGATATACATTGAGGGACTTCCTACTGATGTAGTGGATTTTATCACACTGCATGAACTCATCATCACTTGATCACATCAGGCTGTTCCTAACCCTTTAACTTTTTTATTCTTTGTCCTATTTAAGATTATACATTTCATATGCATATATCATCTCATGGGTTCATATTGAGTACAATTAAATATTTTATGTGTGGGGGAGGGAACCTTTTATTTTAGTTATTTCAATTGTTTTCCTATTTTAAAAAAACAACAACAACAAAAAATTGTGTGATTTTCAAATTTTGTGTTTATTTTTCAATTTTCTATGTGTTTTTGAAACTTTTGAGCTTAAATGATTATCAAAAATCATTTTTAAAACCATATAAATAAGTGAAACAATTTATCTCTAGAAACTAAGCTTAGATGAATGCTAAAATGACTTTGTTTCAAGTTCAAATATTTAGTAAATTAATGAAAAGTACACTGAATTTTGAATCTCATGCCATATCTCACTGTCTTTATATTTGAAATAACTTTCTTTTGAGGCTTCTAAACCATTATTTTCATATTCTTTACATTCAACTCACTTCTTGAGAGAACCAAACCATGCTTGATTTAACAATAATTTTATTTATTCCTGTCAAAACTTGAGGGTTTTAGGTACTTATGTTTAAATGATTGAGGCATTTATTTGGTATTAAAGCCCAGATTTCAAAGAATTATTTTTTATAATGGCCTACCTTGAACATTTAATCCTTGTAGCCCTTATAATCCATGAACAACTTGTTATGTTAGCCACATTACAAGCCAATTTTCCCTATCCAACCAACTCTTGAAGTGAAATTGCATAATCTAGTTGAACTTAACTGTGGGGGAAGCTATCTTGTGTTGTGCTACCACATTCTGTGATACTTCGGGTGAAAAATTAAATTTTTAAGAGATGTTTTTGCTGCTGAAGAAAATAATTATATTGAAATTTTTGTTGTTCTGGATCTTTCATGATAAAAGAGGTTGTGCCTTTCTAGAGCTTCTAATAGAGGGGGAAAGTTGTGCCTATTTGGAGCTTTTAAGAAAATAATGTTCGAGAAGATTGACATTTTTACTGCTGAAATGTTGAATGGTGTGCACATTCCTTTATTTTTCATGATGATGAACATGAATTGATGCTATGTAGACTAAAGAGGAGACCATATTTAAGTGAAAATTAGATTAATGCAATTTTTCTTCAAAAAGAGTCAAGCCCTCCTCATTCAGCCTCAGAATTTTTCACATCTAAATCCTACTAACCTAAAGCCACACAACAATCCTGAAAAGTAATCATGATAAACTTTTGTCCTTGACTCACATCAGGTGGCGATATAGGAATTTATCAAGCCTATGGTGACCCTTTTATGAGTTTGGATGAGAAATACATTGCAAAAAAAATTGATATTTTTTGTGATAAGAGAAAATTCAAGCGAGGTAAGTGTTTTGTGCATGGGAGGATAAATGAAGTAGAAATATATTAAATGATATAAATAAATAAATTGAAATAATATTTTTTATAAGGCATGATATCTTTTTATTCTTGGTGTGTAATTTATGGATCTCAATGTTATGTGTTTTAAAATTTGTTTTGATTTGATATTGATGTTTACTTGATATTAGGTTTTGCCCAGGAGTGCAAAAGGGTAAGTGTGGGGGAGCTGATAAAACACTATTTTGTTGAACAATTTATTGATAATAAATTATATAATTTCCTCACATTATTCTAGATATGCTCAATTATGGAATATTTGGGATTAGATCATTCATTTTCAAAATTGATGAAAATTCCACTTTTACCCTTTTAAAATTAATTGTAGTATTTTGGGAATAAATATTTTTTTGTAAATTATTTTTGACTTAAAATTTTGTACCTATGTTCCTAACTTAATGTTCTACAAATTATATTCATGACTTGGGAGCTGGATCGTGCATTCTAGGGGAGTAAATGGGACATGAAGACAAAGCTGGACAGAACCATCCAGATTGCACATTACTTCACCATTTGGGCCATATCTTCTTCATCCAGGATTGGATTGAGCCCAAATGTTGAGGAAAGCTATGAGACATGATTATTAAGAAATCATACTTCTAGAAGGATGGCCAATTAATGCATTTTTGAGGTCAACTATGCTGTGAAATTGGGATTAAAATATTTGTCCGAATTTCCCTTTCACATTTAATAAAGTTTTGTAACCCTAGCCCTCCCCAAATATATTAAATAATTTTTTCACTATTTCAGAGGTATGGTAGATGATTTGGGATGTGTTTTACTAAAAGGTGTCTCTTGGGAGCCCCTCAAAACTCTTTGAATAAGTAAGGCTTTGTGAAAACCTCTCTTCCAAAAAGGTTCTTCTCTCCCACCTCCTCTTTGTATTTATTTTCTTTCATGTTTGTATCTTGAATTTTTCTTCAATTAATCTTCTGTTTTCTTAACTTTTCATCTTCTATTAATATTTATAATTCGGTTTGATATATTGGGTTTTACCCTTTCAATTTTTTGCTCATGAAAAACGCCTCTACGATGACCACACCACCCATGGAAGTGTAGTTTTTTTAGTGATTGATCTATATTCTACTCTCTTGATTTAAATATTTTGAATCACTGAGCTATTGTAATTTACTTAATATGATACATTAATTTTTCTTTAAATTATAAGAAAATAACCAATCAATTGAACAATTAATACAATAACATGCGAGGTTGAGATTTTGTGTAAATTGTGAGAGCGCGATATTAAACGGTAATACAAGACCACATGGGATAAATTTGTAGAGTTAAAATATAATCTATAAAAACAATTAATTATCATTTCTAAAATGGATATGTGCTATAATTAACCATTGATGATAATCTATCCTTATAACAACAATCAAAGCAGGGTGGTGCGATTGCGTGTTCTGAAACTAGCCTAGAGTTTAAGTAATTTCATCTTTGTGGTAAAGTTAACTCTCGTAGGGTTTGAGGGTTAAAAAATTAGGGGTTTATAATTAAGTGCATATTGATTTAAATGATAATGATTAATAATTAAATGAATAGGTATAGTTAGATCGATTACGCCTTTTAAAATATTTTCTAAAAAAACATCTTCTTGTTTTGTCTTTTTAATCAAACTTCATTTCAAAATTAAAAACAAAAAAAAATGAAATCTTATTCCAGAAAACTTTTTCAAGTTTTATAAATTATTAAAAATCACCTCCATCCTTTAAAATAGTATTTGATTCAATTCTAATTTAATTTTATAATACCTTTAATAAGTTGTTTTAATTTACTTCATCCTTTGAGAGACGACATTGATCAGCCACTCTACTGCACCTAAGTACCAAAAAACCACTAATCATTTGAGGGAGCCCACGACAGCGCTCTTTAAAATTGTCTTTGTTTCCAGGTAGGAAAGTAATTAATTCAACCAATTAGAGGTATTTATTTTATTTTACATTTTATTCTCTACCTCTCTTATTTCTTCCTTCTTTACCCAATCTGATTTTTTCTTCTTCTTTTATTTTCTTTTACTTCTTTTTGGACAATCAACTCAAAATTATTATTTTTATTTTTACTATGGTCCACTTTCCTAATTTTCATTTTTATTTGATTTATGACATGAACTAATCCTGAAGATCTCTTAGATCTTTAACTTGAGATTGAACGCAGCCTTTGGGCTCGAATTAGACATTCTCAGTCTACGGGAAGTTTCAACATTCAACCAGTTGGAGAATTACTCCAATAAGAAAACATTAAAATTGGAAGAAATTCAAATCCAACCATAAAATAAGAACCAATGGATGAAAATAATGTAAATTAACTTAATAGAACCATTAGATAATTGGCTGCACCTGATATTAATTATCATCCAAATTGCATTGCATGTCCAAATGTCAAATCGGACTTTAAACTGAAATCTAGATTAATTCACCTGCTTCCAAAATTTCATGGCCTCTCAAGTGTGGATACCAATAAACACTTTAAATAATTTAATTTGGTTTTCTCAACCTTGAAACCAGGAAATGTATCTGAAGACCAAATCAAACTAAGATCATTCCCATTCTTACTTCATGGATCTGTGAAAGATTGGATGTATTATTTACAACCCAAAGATGTAACTTGTTGGAATGATTTGAAACATGTTTTCTTGTAGAGATTTTTTCTAGCTTCAGGGACCACATCCATTTGAAAGGAGATCTTAGGGATCAATCCAGCCCAAGGGGAGTCAATGTATGGGTATTGGGAGTGATTCAAGAAGTTGTGTGCAAGCTGCCCACATCACCAAATCAGTGAGAAACTCCTCATCCAATAATTATATAAAGGACTCAAAAAAATGGAGAGAAGCATGGTGGATGTTGTAATTTGAGGAGCAATGTTGGATAAGACACCATTAGTTGCACGTGCGTTGATTGACAAAATGGGTCAAAACTCCCAACAATTTGGCGATCGAGGTACACCACATGTCAGGGGAGTACATCAGGTAAGTCCATATTCTCTTGAAAGTCATTTGATTGATAACAAGTTGGAAGAATTGAAAACTATGGTGAGACAGATTGTATTGGCTCAAAAGACAACCCAACCCCCTCCTTCAAGGCCTTGTGGAATCTGCACTGAGAGAGGCCACCCAACAGACTGTTGCCCACAACTACAAGAGACAGAGGATTGTGCAGTAGTATTCCCAGGGAGACCTTAGCAGCAGCAACAACCATATCCCCAAAAGTATCTTGATTCCTTTGCACCATCATATAAGAAAGGGTGGAAGGATCAATCGGACATGAGGTATGGCTCTAGACAACAACAAAGGCCACCCTTTCAACAAAACTTCTAGTAGCCTCCACCTTACCAGAAGGGATTCCAACAACCCCAAAGAAAATTTGAAGCCCAAACATCAACAAGATAACAACAAGGGAACCCCCAACCAAAGGTATATTCTAATACTGAAGATATTTTGAAACAAATTGTTCTTAATCAATAGAATGAGCTGAAGAGTCAACGTTCAGAGCTGAGGGAGTTGAAGACTCAAATGAGCCAGATTTCCACCCCCTCCATGAACTTGTAAGTTAGATTTCCAGATATCTACCATCCCAACCCACTCTAAATCCAAATTCGAATGTCAGTGCCATCACATTGAGAAGTGGAAAGAAAACATCTGATGCTTCTCCCCCTACCATTCCACCGGGATTCACCTCAACTCCAAAAAATACCAATTCCAGATCAACTGATGAGAAACCCAAGGAGAAAGATAAATGTAAGAAAAATATTAATGATGTTCCTCCAAGACCCCTTCCTTTTCCAAATAGGGTTGTTCAAACCAAGAATATGGCTAAATAAGCAATGAAAAAGGAGGTTTTGGACACATTCAAGCATGCGGAGATCAACATTCCTCTACTTAAAGCCATTAGGAAAATTCCAAGGTCTATGAAACTCTTAAAAGAACATTGTACCAATCAGATAGGGCTCAAGGGAAATGGAAGGACTGATCTTGGAAGAAATGTTTCAGTACTCATTACACCAACTCTAGCAATTTCTACAAAGTTCAAGGATCCAAGGACATTCACCATCTCATGCACCATAAGGGAGTTGCACTTTTCTGATGCACTTTGTGATTTGGGAGCTTCCATAAATGTGATGCCTCACTCTGTATTCTCTTATTTGCAGGTTGGTGAGCTAAAAATGATGAGAGTAGTGGTGCATTTGGCGAATAGAGCTACAACATATCCAGCAGGAGTCCTTGAGGATGTACTTGTTTGGGTAAGAGACATGATCTTTCCAGTAGATTTCTTTGTTCTTAACATGGAGGGTGATCAGGTAAGTTCTCATTCCCCCATTATATTAGGTAGACCCTTCCTCAAAACTGAAAAAACTATCATAAATGTAAATGAGGGTACACTATCCATGGAATTTGGGAATGAAGTTGTGATATTTAATGTTATGGATTCCATGAAGTACCCCTCAGAGGGCCATTCTCCATTTGTTATCTACCATTTTGAACCACCATGTAAAAACCCCATGGAAATCGATTGTTCAATGCTTAGGGAGATTATGAGTATTGGTTCTAGTTTGATGTCTAAGAGTACTTCCACACCTATTTATAATGCATAAGACTCTCTTAGATTTGATTTTGAAATGGGTTCATATTCTATTTTTGATCAGGTGAACTCTAATTATGACATGGATGTTGAGTATGCTGATGGATTTGATGCTTTATTATCTGATTTTGATGATGTATATTCGGATACAAATGCTATTTGTGCACATATTTCAGTTCCTTCTATTTCTCAATCCATACACCACCCCCTACACTGGAACTCAATCCATTTCCACCAAGTCTCAAATACTCATACATTTTTAGTGGTGAGAAATTACCTATTATCATTGCTAACAATCTCTCTTTTGAACATGAAGAAAAACTTTTAAATCTTTTTAGGGAGAAAATCAGGGCAATTGGGTGGACCTTGGCTAACATATCAGGTATTAGCCCCTCCATTTGCATACGTATGATTCTTTTGGAGGATGGGGTTAAACCGGTTAGGCATCCACAAAGGAGACTCAATCCAACAATTTTGGAGGTTGTTAAAAAAGAGGTTGAAAAATTGCTCGAGGTAGGTATAATCTATCCCATTTCAGATTCTCAGTGGGTAAGTCCTATTTAGGTTGTGCCTAAAAAAAGTGGTGTTACAGTTGTTAAAAATGATAAAGATGAGTAAGTTCCAATAAGGGTGCAATATAGTTGGCATGTGTGTATTGATTATAGTAAACTAAATCAATCTACTCATAAGGACCATTTCCCCCTCCCATTTATTGATCAGATTCTTGAGAGACTTGCTATTAAGACACATTATTGTTTCTTGGATGTATTTTATGGATATTTTCAGGTTCCTATTGCTGAATAAGATTAGGAGAAGACAATATTCACTTGTCATTTCAGTATGTTTTCCTACCGAAGGATGTCATTTGGACTTTGCAACACCCCAGGCACCTTCCAGAGATGCAAGGTGAGTATTTTTTCTAATTTTATTGATACCAACATGGAGGTATTCATGGATGATTTTACAATTTATGGGTCTTCATTTGATTAATTTCTAAGTAGTTTGGGAAAGGTGTTGAATCGTTTTATTGAGAAGAATCTGGTCCTGAACTTTGAAAAGTGTCATTTCATGGTAGAGCATGGAATTTTGTTAGGGAATGTAGTGTAAAAACATGGGATAAAGGTTGATAGATCTAAGACAGACATTATTTAATCCTTACCCAATCCTTCATGTGTGTGTGATGTTAGATCTTTCCTAAGGCATGCAATATTTTATCAGCACTTCATCAAAGATTTTAGTAAGATTGCACTTCCTTTGTCACAATTACTTCAAAAGAATTATGATTTTGTGTTTGATGATTCTTTCAGTACTTTATTTGATGAGATAAATAAGTGTCTAACCACTCCACCTATCATATAACCCCCACAGTGAGAGATTCCTTTTGAGCTTATGTGTGATGCCTCCAACTTTGTGGTTGGAGCTGTCTTATCTCAGAGGGTGGAGGGACATTCACATGTGATTGCATATGCATCGAGGACACTGTATTCATCCTAATAAAACTACAAAACCACAGAAAAGGAGTTTCTTGATGTTATATTCACTTTAGATAAATTTAGTTCATATTTATTAGGCTCTAAATTTGTAGTTTTTTCTGACCATGCAGCTCTGAGGTGCCTCTTGAAGAAGCCATACACAAATCCCAGGCTAATCCGATGTATGATCTTTATTCAAGAATTTGACATTGAGATAAAGGACAAAAGGGGTTGAGAAACCTAGTGGCGGAACACATGAGTAGGCTTACTCACACACTAGAGGATGACACCTTGGACCAGGTACCACTTTGGGAAACATTCCCTGATGAGAATCTTTATTCCATATCAGGTACACATCCTTAGTATGCAGATTTTGTTAACTACTTTTTTGCCTCTGAAATCCCTACAGATTTAAATCAACATCAAGTCCAAAAATTAAAAATTGAGTCTCGGTATTATGTTCGTGATGATCCATACCTCTGGCGCATGTGTAGTGATCAAGTTATTAGGAGGTGTGTTCTTAATCATGAGTTGGAGTCTGTTTTACATTTTTGTCATACACTTTCTTGTGGTGGAAACTTTGGACCCCAACGGACATCTTGGAAAGTTTTGGACTCTGGATTATATTGGCCTAGCTTATTATATGATTCCCATGTGTTTTGTAAGTCATGCTCTCATTGACAACACCCTGGGAACATTTCTAGGAGACATGAGATGCCCCAACAACCCATACTATACTGTGAGATTTTTGATGTATGGGGCATTGATTTTATGGTTCCTTTTCCTAGTTCATTTGTATTTTTATATATTTTGTTTGTTGTTGATTATGTGAGTAAATGGGTGGGGGCTAAGTCCACCAGGACTGATGATTCTCATGTCGTTGTGGACTTTGTCAAAGCGCAAATATTTTGCAGGTTTGGAGTACTAAAGGCCATCATTAGTGACCAAGGGACACACTTCTACAATCAGAATTTGGCTTCCCTCCTTTGGAAGTATGTAGTGACACAAAAAACATCAACACCATACCACCCCCAAACAAATGGCCAGGCTGAGGTTTCAAATCGTGAGTTGAAACAAATTTCGGAGAAAACTGTGCAGACAAATAGGAATGATTGGAGTAAGTGCTTAGATGATGCATTATGTTCTTATAAGACAGCATACAAGACACCCATTGGTATTTCCACATTTCGGATTGTTTTTGGGAAAGCATGTCATCTCTCTGTGGAGGTTGAGCATCGGGCTTATTGGGATATAAAGAAATGCAACATGGATTTGTCCCAAGATGGAATCCAAAGGAAGCTGCAAATTCAAGAGCTTGAGGAGATTAGATTGTCTTCATATGATAACTCAAGGCACTACAAGTAAAAATAAAAAGCATCTCATGATAGAATGATCCAACAAAAAGAGTTTCATGTTGGAGATAAAGTCCTCTACAGTTCACGACTGAAGCTGATGCCTGGTAAGTTGTGTTCCAGGTGGTTAGATCCTTATGTTGTGACTAATGTTTTTTCTTATGGTTCAGTGGAGATCACACAATAGGACACAATAAGAAGCTTTACAGTTAATGGGAAACGTTTTAAGAGATACATTGAGGTACTTTCTTCTGATACAGTGGATTTTATCACACTGAATGACCCCATCATCACTTGAGCACATCAGGCTGTTCCTAACCCTTTAACTTTTTTATTCTTTGTCCTATTTAAAATTATACATTTCATGTGCATATATTATCTCATGGGTTCACATTGAGGATAATGAGATATTTTAATTGTGGGTGAGGGAACCTTTTATTTTAGTAATTTTAATTGTTTTCCTGTTTAAAAAAAACATCAACAACAACAAATTGTGTGTTTTTCAAATTTTGTGTATTTAATTTTCAATTTTCTATGTGTTTTTGAAACTTTTGAGCTGAAATGATTCTCAAAAACCATTTTTAAATCCATATAAATAAGAGAAACAATTTATCCCTTAAAACTAAGCTTAAATGAATGCTAAAATGACATTGTTTCAAGTTTAAATATTTAGTAATTTCATGAAAAGTACACTGAATTTTGAATCCCATGCCACAAATCACTGTCTTTATATTTGAAATCACTTTCCTGTGAGGCTTATAAACCATTATTTTCATATTCTTTACATTCAAATAACTTCTTGAGAGAACCAAACCATGCTTGATTTAACCAGAATTTGATTTATTTCTGTCAAAACTTGAGTATTTGAGGTACTTTTGTTTAAATGAGTGAAGAATTTGTTTGGTATTAACACCCATATTTCAAAGAATTATTTTTTATAATTTCCTGACTTGAACATTTAATCCTTGTATCCCTTAGAAGACATGAACAGCCTGTTAGGTTAGCCACATTACAATCCAATTTTCCCTATCCAACCAACTCTTGAAGTGAAACTGGATAATCTAGTTGAACTTAAGTGTGGGGGAAGCTATCTTGTGTTGTGCTACCACATTCTATGATACTTCAGGTGAAAAATTAAATTCTGAAGAGATGTATTTACTGCTGAATAAAATCATTATATTGAAATTTTTTCCTTTATGGAGCTTTCATGATAAAAGAATCTATTCCTTTCTGGAGCTTCTAATAGAGTGGGAAAGTTTTGCCTATCTAGATCTATTAAGAAAATAATGTTCGAGAAGATTGAAATTTTTACTACTGAAATTTTGAATGGTGTGCACATTCCTTTATTTGTCATGATGATTAAAATATATCTATGTCATGTAGACTGAGGAGGCGACCATATTTAAGTGAAAATTAGATTAAGGCAATTTTTCTTCAAAAATATTCAAGCCCTCCTCATTCAGCCTTAGAATTTTTCACATCTAAATCCTACCAACCAAAAGCCACAGAACAACCCTAAAAAATCCTCATAATAAAATTATGTCCTTGACTCACATTTGGTGGTGATGTAGGAAGTTATCAAGCCTATGGTGACACTTTTATGAGTTTGTATGAGAAATACATTGCAAAACAATTGACATGTGTGTGATAAGTGAAAATTCAAGAGAGGTAAGTGTTTTGTGCCTGGGAGGATAAATAAAATGGAAATATATTGAATGATATAAATGGAGAACTTGAAATAAGGTTTTTTATTAGGAATGATATCTTTTTATTCTTGGTGTGTAATTGATTGATCTCAATGATATGTGTTTTAAATTTTTTTTTGATTTGATATTGATGTTTACTTGATATGAGGTTTTTCCTAGGAGTGAAAAAGGGTAAGTGTGGGGGAGTTTATAAAACACTATTTTATTGAATATTTTATTGATAATAAATGATATAATTTCCTCACATTATTCTAGATATTTTCAATTATGGAATATTTGGGATTAGACCATTCATTTGCAAAATTGATGAAAATTCCAATTTTACCCCTTTAAAATTCACTATAGTATTTTGGGCATAAATATTTTCCGATAAATTATTTTGACTTAAAATTTTGTAACTGTTTTTCTGAATTAATGGGATACAAATTCAATTCAAGACATGAGATCTATATCATTCATTTTAGGGTAGTAAATGGGACATGAAAACAAAGCTGGACAGAACCATCCAGATTGGACATTACTTCACCATTTGAGCCATATCCTCTTCATACGGGCTTGGATTGAGCCCAAATGTTTATGGAATCTTGGGGACATGATTATGAACAAAAAATATCTATATAAGGATGGACAATTCACGTGTTTTAGAGGTCAACTATGCGGTGAAAGTGGGATTAAGATATTTGGCCGAATTTCCTTTTCACATTTAAAAAAGTTTTGTAACCCTAACCCTCCCCAACTCTATTTAAATGATGTTTTAACTCTTTGGGAGGGCTGGTAGAGGATTTGGAATGTTTTTTCAGAAAGTTTTTCTCTTGGGATCCCCTCAAAACTCTTGGAATAAGTAAGGCTTTGTGCAAACATCTCTTCCAAAAAGGCTCTCCTCTCCCACCTCCTCTTTGTATTTCTTTTATTTCATGTTTGTATCTTGAATTTTTCTTCAATTAATCTTTTGTGTTATTCCATTTTATTCTAATATTAATCTTTATAATTAGGTTGGAATCAAGAGTGTATATGATATTGGGTTCTACCCTTTCAATCCTTTTCTCATGCAAAACGTCTCCACAAAGACCACACCACCCATGGAAGAGTAGTTTTTTTTAGTGATTGATATATCTTTTACCCTCTTCATTTAATTATTTTGAATCATTGATATACTGTAATTAACATAATATGATCCATGAATTGTGTTTTTAAATTATAAGAAACTAATCAAGTAATGGAACAATTAACACAAAAACACGTGAGGTTGAGATTTTGTGTAAATTGTGAGAGCACGATCTTAATCGGTAATACAAGACCACACGGGATAAATTTGTAGAGTTCAAATATAATCCCTAACCACAATTAATCTTAATTTACAGAATGGATATGTACTCAAATTAACCATTGACCATAATCTATCCTTAGAAAAACAATCAAAGCAGGGTGTTGCAATTACGTGTTCCGAAGCTAGCCTAGGGTTTAAGTAATTTCATCTTTGTGGTTAAGTTAACTCTTGTAGGGTTCGAGGGTTAAAAAATTAGGAGATCATAATTAAGTGGATATTTATTTAAATGATAATTATTAATAAGTAAATGAAGATGTAGAGTTAGATCGATTATTACTTTTAAAATATTATCTAAAAAAACATATTCTTGTTGTGTCTTTTTAATCAAACTTCATTTCAAAATTAAAAACAAAAAAAATGCAATCTTTTTCATGCAAACTTCTTCATGTTTTATAAAAAAATAAACAAACAACCCCATACTTTAATGTAGTGTTTTAATTATATTCTATTTTACTTTTATAATACCTTTAAGAAGTTTTTTTAATTTACTTTATCCTTTGAGAGACAACCTTGGTTAGCCACTCTACTGCACCTGGGTACCCAAAAACCACTAATAATTTTAGGGAACCCACAAAAGAGCTCTTTCAGATTCCGATAGTTTCATTGATCAAGAGTTATGGGATAGGAAATGGGAAGTCATCCTTTAGGAAATTCCGATTAAGGTATCTAAAATCAATGCAGACCCTAATATTCCCATTCTTTTTCTAAATAGGGACGATGTTTTCAAGTCATCTTGGGTATTTCAATTCTTAGAAATAGTTTTCATTGATCAATTAATCAACTTCCGCCTCTAAATTGGTGACATGAGAGGGGTGAATCCTCATGGTTGCATACTTGAAGACTGATTTCTCATCAGGTAGGTTGAGATGGTCCATATATGCATTCATATTTATTCTTGGAAAATATGTATAGTTCCAATAGAACACATATTAGTGATTATTTAAATATTCAATGTACATATCTTTCTCTGTGAGGGGCATGGAATCATTAATCAGAATAGGTTGTGGTTCTTCTTATAAATCTTGATATATCTTCCTAAAGTCATCGATGATGGTGGATACGCCTTACTTGAATGTGGAAGGGGTGTTCATGATGTCATATTCACCTTATTCCACTTATGAGTCTATGGATACATTTTCAGATGAAGATGGAAATTTTCAATCTTCTACACCACTATCAGGGTGAGGGAGGCCATGACAAGATACATTACAATCCCATACCTCCCAAGTCATTGTATAGAGATGTAGGAGTTGATTGTTTTCACACTATCAATGGGGATTAGAGGATATTGGACCTTTAGGAATATGTTTATCACCGAAACTAGATTTATGGGGATCACATATTCACCGACGAGCATACTCAAGTGGTTTATAAAGGCTTCCCTTAAGCTTTTGGGAGCTGCAACCTGTATATCATGACCCATAATTTGCTATTTTCTTCATTTTTTATAGAAACTAGCCTCAAAATATGTGGAATCACTAGTCTCAAAGTGGAAACTATCACAATGTATCATGTTTAACTTTACATCTATGGTGTATTTCAGACATTGATATAATTTTAATGGTACTTCCATGTGGATGTGAAGCCATGGAATTTTGAGTAAGATATTGTATCCGGTTTCTTGTCAGATAACCATAAATTCAGCTTTAGATGTTATCCCCCCAAACTATGTTTGGTTTTTGATCTTCCTAATAGTTCTTTTCTCACACCTATCATAACCTTGAATGGTCATCTTTGTGGGTGAAAAATACACCTCACTATATCGAAACCATTGGAGGATTTTAATTGGGATGATATTGATCCCAATTCTGTTTTCAATAAAAGACCTTTGGATGTTGATATTATCAAGACTTACCAAAACATATAAGGGACCGATGTTCCCTTAAATGGCCTCCTCCTGATCATTCTTTGTAAATGATATTGAGACATGACATTCTTATGACATAGTGTCCATTTGATAGATCTCTACTGTAGTGACTTCTATCCTAAATTTCGATGGGATTTGGAGGTATTTAATGAGTTCCTCCCATAGTTATTTTGAAAGATGAAGTGATTCAAGGATTGAGAGATTGTATGAGACAACTAAAAACTTCTTCAAAATGTCATACGTTTGTGCTAGAGATCAGCACTTACTGAGATGGGGTTTCTCCAAGACATGTTTCTTAGGAACTAAGCACTAGAGATAGACATGCTTGGTTATTATGAAGAGTTTTTATGAGTATCTACTACCAATGACACAAGTTATGATGACCTTCCACATTTCAGGGGATGATTGGATTATTATACCCCCTCTTGGTGGTCATGCAAGAAAATTGGGTGCGGATAACCCCTAGAAGGTTATAAGACACCTCCATGTATTTTCTAGGATCATTGGAGTTCCTTCCCATGGGTATCAGTTTCATATATATCTACTATGGGTATGCGACCCAAATATTGGGTCCGAACATGCTCGTTCTATCCTTAGTATCCTATGTTCCTATTTATGTGGCCTCTTATTCCTCAATTATGTGTGGAAAACTCATATTCTAAGGAATATTCATTATCATAGAAGGGGTATGTGAAGTGTATCACATTTAAAGAATTATCAGATCTGTTATCTAGGAGGATTCCATTTAGTGGGGTGGTTCTCATGATTTATATTTTTTAGGGAAGAAATCTGTAAGAGTTAGATCATGATTTGGATAAGAATGCTACTCTTACTCTTCTGTATATTCCTACTTATGGTTGTCGTATCCACCCTTGGAAGTAATATTTTATGTTACCTCTTTAGGTGGTGGATCTATTGAGGGTATGATCAGCTGTGTTTTTAGGGAATCATGGGTTCAATCTTTTGTTTTCTGAGTCTTCTAATATTTTAACTTCCATGAACGCATGGCCAAGACTTTCTTCCAACCGTCCTCTTCATCGGACTAGGAAATGATTATACATGACACATGCTCTAAGGATTTATCTAACAACACCTATATAGAATTGAACATGCCTTCAAGGAATTATTTAATGATGAAATAGACCTAGATATTATTACCCAAACTTATATGGAAAGGGTAGTAGATGGGATGGTCAGTGAGATTAAACTCATCGGGCTTATTGGGTTTCAGTAGCCTGAGTATTTTATTATCCATGGAAGATAAAAAATATTCGAGGACTTTTTCAATTAATAAGGAGTTTTATTTATTCATCCATTACTCAAATATAGAGGTACCATGATTTATATGTGCTTCTATCCAAGTTATATTATTCTATTATCGCCACGTGAAAGGAGGTGCTAGGTGATTTAGGTTTTCTTGTGTGCATTGAAGGGAACTTCTACTGGCTTGAGAGTGAGGAATGTAGTTTTTTATTTTCCAGTCCTTTTCCCTGGGGATGATAAAATGAACCAATATTTGAATTGGGTTCTATGAATATATTCTTTGAGACATTGTTCTATTTATGAAAACCCATGTAAACAACCCAGATACTTCATTAGAATTATATGTATCTCTATCTCATCCAAATGATTTTTAGAATAGAGCTCTATAAATTGTTATAGGGGGAGGGGAATTCTATGTTAATAGTTTAAACTCTTCCATATAGCTATGAAGTTAGACACCATCTCATTTTCATGTTTCTTATAGTTCATTAGGTCAAAAATTGTATTTTTACTCAATGGGTATCTAAAAAGATAAATAAATTGACAAATAAGGTTTTTCAATCCTACAATAGATCCTTATAGAAAACTATTTTACCAAATAAAGGCTGGCCTTGTCAATGTACTAACAAAAAAACTCATCTTTGTTGCCTCCAGTTAATCCTGAGGGCCCATTATTGGCCTGATCAGAATACAATGTGTTTGAGATGTTTTTTAGGATCACCTACAATTGTTTGAGGAATCTCCCATATACAAGGAGTGGGTGTTGGTTGATGAGGTGGAACCCCCTTTATATCCCACTGATTCTAGATTCATATTAATACTGAATGATTTCCCTAACAAGAGAGAGTCTCTCACCACGGTGGAGGGAAGTCGTGATCATTTTCAACTTCCTCATCTATTTAGACTGGTTTCCTAGATCTGGAGAAATTTTTATGTTGAGATGCCACTTTTTTTGGAAGATCATTCCTTATGGGAAGAGGGATATTCACCTCATCCTCAAGATGACACCCATCCTAGAAGATATCCTTTAGTATCTCTTTATTTAGTTTTTAGATAATTTTTATTTCACTTTCACATTGTCTCAACTATTCCTTAATGGGAGAAAACTAAAATTTTCTAGGTGGTGATTAGGATGTGTCCACACATTTCCCTTTTTCTTTGGTATTATTCCACCATGGAGGTGGAAACTCATTATTGAGAGGCTCCATATCTTGGAGCCTTCTCTGGTTCTGGATGTGTACAACCTCAGTTGGTGCATCCAGATCACCATCCTCTGGGAGTATGTTTTCCATGTTGTGGCCATCTACATTTTCACCTTGGTCATAAATATCTTCCACATTAATAGTTATTAAATTCATAAAATCATATCATGAAACGGTTTTTGTTCCATTACTTTTAATTCAACAAGAAGATTCTGCATTTCCATTATCAGGTTCGTTATTTGAACCAATGGTCATTCTGGTCCATTTTAGTTTGCAACTTTGATGGGGTCTGATTGCCTTCGTTATATGATCCTCTCATCCTGATCTATAAACACAGACCTGGAGGGAGTTTTTGGACATGGGTTCCAAAATCACCCCTGAACAATATAGTTTTCTCTTGTGATGGGAGGAACAGGTGGGATACCGACCGTTGATCTTGTCCTCCTAACCTGGAGAAGGATGATTCCCTATATGGTGATGATGATGGTGAAAAATAACCAACCCTATGGATTTGGGGTTATACGAGGCCGCAATTGTCATTGAATGGTCATGTTGTTGAGGATCCAATAATTCCAGTTAAGGATTTGATGATTCTCAAGATAAACATTGAGATATAAATGCCCCTAGCCCAGTGGGATTAGGGTCATATAGAATCAATGTTGTTTTCCTTAAGATCCTCTCTGGGGATGATGAACTAGGTGATGGTGATTGAGATATAAATTCATCCATCCTAGTGATATGGGGTTTGTTTTCCACTACTTAGTATATATCCTAAATCCTCTTGGGAAATGACAATATGTGGGGTGGAGGTGGTTATATATATTCCCCTAGACCAGTGGTATGAGTCCTCTCCTGGATGACTACTATGATAACTACTACTGCATGTCATTTGTTGCGGCACTACTATGTTCATGTAGGAGTTGGGTGCAATGGAAATCCATGATGAGAAACATTCTTTACTGGAAGTTTTCCAAGAGATCGAAAATTTTATCTCCATCCTTAAATGCACTCCCACTGGTTCATGGTGCCCAATTAAAAGATATTTTGGCTATCCTCTCCCTCGTTTACTGATTTATGGACATCATTAAATTAGGGTAATTATATTTTAGTGATTGATTGGCCTGAGAGTTACCTGTTCCCCCAATTTCGTTGGAGGCTATAACATTACGGGATGCCAAGTCTATGGGATTCTATTGTTCCATGGTTGCAGAAAATTTTAATGCTCCATAATTTTCCCTTCCTTAAATATGGATGCATGATGTGCCTTTTGAGACTAGACAAAGAAGGTTCATGATGCAATGGAAGAAAGAATGTTATTGATTTTCACTTTTCTTTTCTGGTTTTGGATCCCATGCTATGAATATTGTGTCCAGGTCTAGCTGAAAATAGAGTATCTTGATTATGTGGCATGACACTCATATCTTTGATAAGGGATATGTTAATCCTCTATTCACTGAGGAGTATCCCACATATTTTGGCATAGATAAGGCATGAACACCATTTCTAGATCATCTAGGATCTCATAGTCAGATGTAGAAAGGGTCGAGAACATGATAGGGAGTTTTCTTGATAAATCTCTACAAATTATAATTTTGGCCTCGTCTTCATCTGACATAAACACCTCCATAAAGTCAGACCATAGAAGATGCTTTTGAGGGTCACATATTGATTAGATTGAAATGATGTTAGAATTTGATGGGGAACCATATGGAGTTGACCCTGATGTTTTAGGAACCTCTTTATACAAAAGTTTTAGAGTTTTTAACACCTCCCTATATGGAGGTTTCTTGGAAAGGAGATGATTTCCTTTTCCATTGGAGATATCCCCATGGGGAGGATGACCACAGTGGATTTTAGAAGTAGTGTCCCTACGATCCATGTCCACACTACCATGAGGAGGACTATCATGGTAATGATCATATTCTGATTTGGTTAATGAGTTGGTAGACCCTTTTGGTGTCGAGAATGTGTCTCAAATAAAATCAAGGACATTGGATTTGAGAATATTATGAATATGGGAGACAATCTATGTCATGGGAGGAATGTACTATCATACATTTTGGAACTATGTAGGGATATGTGCCTGATGTATGACAATTACCGAAACATTCTTATAGTTGTCTAGTGCTGTGGAGTTATGATCCTACTCCTAAGAACCTACTGAAATATTTCAATGATCTATCTCATTATTGACCAGAATATGACCCTATCATGAGGCATGTTCCATTCTCAATTAGTGATTCATATTCAGGGCTGGTGTATAATCTTGATCCTAAGCCTATGTGATATTTCAAATGTCTTTCAAGGTAGGTATATGGTCTTTCCCTAAGTCATGTTCCTCTATTTACTGGTGATCTCTGGTTGGAACATGAATATCAGTCTCTTTTTGAATATTCATTCCTGATTATAATATGCCAAAATACCTATAGAATGGGAGAAGGGAAATAATAACACTCTTATATTTCCTTATAATGATGTTGGGGAAGTCATTAACTGTAGGAAGTAGGAATATGTTCCTAGATTCCATGATCTATTAGAATAAGCTAGGCAGATTCACTGACAAGAATATGAGCATGTCCTGAGGCTTGTTCTATTCTCACCTGGTTAGACCAGGCCATAATGAGGATATATACCCGATCATGGGACTTTATAGTATGTCAATGGAATTCATTGACAGGAATATGATATTAAATAAAAGGTTTGTTCCCCTCTCACTTGGTGATCCTTGACCATAACAGGGATATGAACCCAATCTCAGGCCTTTGGAATATGTCACTGGACATTTTTGACAGGATTGTGCCTCTTTCCTAAGGCATGTGCCACTATCACTTAGTGAGAATCGGTTGGAAAATGATTATGAGACTAATATGATGCCTCATCCTTTACTAGAATATGTCGATAATCCTCTTGGATGAGAGAAATAATTTTTGCTTTCTCTAGAGTAACCACTTTTTCATGATGATCAGAGTGTTTAGATATCTTGGCTATAGGTATAGGAATGTGAACATGTCCATTTATCTATACCAATGTTATAAAATGTCAGTAGATTTCTTCAACTATTGATAAGATGTAATGGCATTTTAGGAAAGTGTTTGCAGTGATATAACCTTTCACATTTTCCATCTCCACTATATACTGGAAGACATATTTGATTGAAGTTGGGATATTAACCCACTTATTTCATCCTTATACCACAAGAATATACCAACGGGCTTCATGTTTGGGGATAAAAATATGTGCATCCCCCATACAATCTATAGAAATATGCATACAAACTAGTTACAAGTGATCAAGGAAATGAGACTTCTCACTGGTTATCATTATAATATGTTAGAAGACTTCATTTGAGGGAGTGGGTATATGATCTCACTCATGGATATCTAGATCCTTCCTCTCTTGATGTATCTTCCATGTTACCAATGAAAGTGTGTAAAGGGGGGAAAATTATTGGTTGGTACCCTTAGTTATCAATTGATTCATATTGGTGGGATTGTACTGGCGATGACGGTTAAAAAGATCCCTCCTCAACAGACCCTAAACTGGAAGGTAGTTGTATTTGACTCCCTAGTCCACCTTCATTAGAGACTAAATGTTGTGATTGTAACACTCTGAGGATAAGCTTCCAAATAAGTTGGATTTGGAAATGAGGTCCACTGGATTGGTTGTATCTTTTCCTAGGTGATGCAGAATCACTGATTTTTTTACATAGAGACCTTCACAGGTGTCCTCCATGGTTGGGATTGTACCAAATAGGTGGTACTCCTAGACCATTGTATTTGAAACTTGATGTTAGAGTTCTCATAGAAGGTGGTATTGTTTTGAAACCCATGGGGTTTGCATCTATAGGTGATTTACCAGAGCAATCACTGGATAAAGAAGAAATTGTCTCTTATTGACATATTGTTGATGAGACCAAATCTAATCATTTTTTTTATTTGAGATATTCACCATGTTTTCACCATTTTTGTTTCGTTAGGAAAAGTTTATTACTAGAAAACCTCATCAAAGTGGGTCTAGTTTTGACGTACACTCGATTGAGGGAGGTTGATTTCATACACAATAAGTAACATCAAGTTACCTTTGTCACTGTTTAATGGAAACTCCCAATGGTTTCCCAATCTGTAACTATGTACAAACCTGATTTCCAAAGGTATTCAGTCACCTAGGTTTTTATTCCTAATGAAACTTATAGAATAACATTGTTCAATGGTATGGAAGTCTAGGCTCATCACACCCTTTTTTTGGGAATTTTTTCATACTTTAGGACTCTCTTATAGATTTAAGAAATGTTCACGAATCTATTTGTAATCTTGATACGGGACCAGTTACCCTAAAAAATGATTATGTTTTAAGTATCTATTTTTGAAAAGGATGGGGATCTTATCAGGGAATCAATCTATATATACTAGAGTCTCTTCATCCATTTCATAGTAACGAGTAGTTGCTTAGGCGCTGAAGCCATATAACCAAGAGCTTTATAATTTTATACCACGTAGGGTGGTGGTTAAAATTTAGAGGAAGGGATTTATCCATAATGAGTTGTCCTAAGTATCTTGGTTGTTTTGGGAATAAAAACCCATGTAATTCATTAGAAACATGCAGTTTAACATCATATCGAAAGGATGCATATGTGTTCTATACGACATTGGATATTCATACTCAAGTCCTAGGGAGACATCCTATGTATCTCGACTGTTGAGAGAGTATTTTTTTCATAGTTTATTTTGTCTCATATTCCACTGATGGATGAGGTAGAATGATCATCTAATGGTAATGATTGGGTCTTGATGTTTGATATGTTTGAGTCATGAGAGGACTTACAATGAAATGGGTGAATATTTCATCTTCATCCTTAAAATGGCGTCCTACATACCCTTGTCATTGCTGGAATGATATTTCTCAAAATACATTCACACTATTGTGACTAACCCCAAGGTAGATTCCTTTATATGGGTGATGTTTATATCAAACCCCTTACCATGGAATACATACTAAAATTTACCTACATGGTGGGGATTCATTATTCAAATGATACGACTTTTGAAACTTCTTAAGACCACGTGATCTATTCTCAATGTAAGAAACAAGGGATAATAAGTAATCAATATCATTGCACATAGATACATGAATTATGTACTGATAAAACCCTTGGAATATTTAGTTTGGATCTTGAGCCTTAAGGATTCATATTACATATCCTGGTTAGGGAAGGAATCATATTCATCTTTGTTTAATTCATCGAGACTCACACACAGAGGTTTCCCTTTTAATCAAAAAATATGATATTATACTGCTGATCAAGTCTCACACATTGAGGATTAACTTTCTTGATATAGTTTTATGGTGAAGATGATGTGATTTTTGTAACTCCCTAACCCCACATAGGATATACTCATTGTTAGAAACAAGTGGTGAAAAATGATCATTCTCATTGCTTATGGATGTGGGACATATGCACTGGGACCACCCATGGGAGATTTATTTATATCTCAAAACTCAAGGAGGTGTCCTATGTAAACTTGTTATTTCAATAATCAAAGTCATCTTATTTCCCTTTATCTAGGCTTGCACACTGAAGTTTCCCTTAAAATCAGGTCCTACACACCGAGGATGGACTAGGTCATCAAATCTTGGGATTCCCTTACTGACATATCCTGCTTACCAGCCTTACATGTGCTTATTTTCCTGTTTACATACATTGATTTCCTACTTGATATGTCAAAAAGTGTCTACATGAGATTTCCAAAGACAATTTTATGATCAACATCAATTTTCTGGAGGACTTCTCATATTCTTGATGGCATGTCCAAATGTTGTCTCTTTATCAAGGCTAGATTATATATAGGATACTGAAAGACCTGGATGATTGATCATAGAAGTCATCACATGATCCCAGATGACTTATCTAGAGGGTGACACATGATCTATGTAACTTACCTGAGTGTCATTTCAAGAGCTAGATGACACACTTGGAGGGAATCACAAGAGTCAATGTGACATGTCTCACAGGGTTTCTCATATCCTAGAAGAAATTTCTGGAGGGAATTGAATATTATAGATGACATGTATAAAGGTAATCATGAGACATGGATGGCATGCCTAGAGGGAATTATGAGACCCAATTGACTTTTCAGGTTTCTACTTATAGACTCATCTTATATGAACTGATGCTTCTATATGGGTAAGGTAACATATCTAAAGATCACTGCAAAGATAGGATGGTGATCCTGGATGTCTTTGTGAGGCTAGGGTGACTTGATAAGGGGTGAGTGTGACTTTATTTGACATGTCTAGAGGACTTCATGTGATCCAAATAGTATTTTATAGCATTGTCATGTGATATGGGCGACAGGTCCTAGTGTTGTATCATGGACTAGGCGAATCATATTAATTGCACGCGGATTAATGTATATATTATTTGATTATGTATCCCATATTTTTGTAAATTTTTTTGTCTTATAATGTGAATACATCCAATTTTTTTCAGTGTTATCTTTCATTAAGTCTCATGTGATCTCACAGCTTTTTAGGATTTCCTTTGTGTATCTGACTAGAATTACATCATGTGATCTATGGGTGATCATGAGAAGAACCTATTAAAGTTTCATGATCACTCTGGATATTCACCAGTATCTTACCTAATGGAAAATTTATCAGTCGTGAGATTGGATACCCTGAGAAATCTGCTCTGGTGATTTGGGGCACTGGTGCGTCTGGATGCAAAAGGCTAACCCTTCATCCAGAGAGTATTGGTTCATTTCTATGATAGTGTGGGGGATTTATGGGCCTCACCACCTTGGTTTTTCTCCAATTTTCACAACACATATTGCTATAATCCATACTGGAGTCGGCGAAGGGTTTTAGTGTCACGCATCTTTGGTAGTGCTTTCCTTGTATCACTTCTAGGGTGTCACCTATTTTTCAATGATAGTAAGTCCATCTCATAAATGACTCCATTATTGGATTATTTAAAATTAATAGGGACCTTTTGATTCGTGTAGGAACACCGAAGGACCTACATATTGTCATATTGATATGTCGAAGTTCATGCACGAGATTAGGGAGCTAGTCTAAAGGCTTTCACGCGATCTCAAGTGAAATTTTTGGGACATTCAACAAGACAAGGATGGATTATAAAGGGTAATTCATGGGATTTGGCTAAAATTTCAAGGGGTCTCATAAGACCATGCTATAAACAAACTTATTGCATCACGATAGTTTTACAACCATGAGAAGCTCCTGCCTCCTCCCCGTTTTTTTCCTTTGTTTATCATAAAAATCTCAAGGATCATGTGAGATTGCATGAGTATTGCCGAATATAATTATTATACCTCTCAATGATGAATCTTCTCACCAATAAAGTTCATGTGGAGACACATGATCATTTCATGGATAATTCCATTTGTTTGTCCTTAAGGAGACACAAGGGTTTTTGAGGTCTCCTGGACATACCTGAGGCCCTTAAAATGATGAGGATGACATGCAAGTGTGATTTTTTTATATTAGGAGAACATGTAACTGAGATCTAGTGGGGTATTATAGATCAATAGGGGTATATCTCAAGACATTTATGACCACGAGAGGCTCCCTCATCTTCCACTTTTTATTTCCATTTTCTTGTTTTTCAAAGGTCGAGGATCTTTCAAATTTGACTGAATGTTGTAAAAGAAAATAAATTTTCCCATTAGTGATCCATCACATGCATTTTATGACTACAATATGCCATTGAAATTTGAAACTTTTCCTCCTATTTTTGAAGAATTTTTGGATGGGTTGTCAGGTTCCCACTGGTTAAAAAATTGTGTGACCCAAGGGGAGCATGTCTAGAAACCTTCACATGATCACTAGCTTTTTGGGGAAATTTTTCAAGAGCATAATTTATTTTTATAAAGGACTATGTGGGACCCAATTTAAGTTATTTTCTAGACATGCCTATTTGGATGAACCTTTGTGAGTTATGTGATCGTGTGCCTCTTAGGGGTTCACACAATCTATGAGATCATGACTAAATTTATCTTACTTTTCTATTTTATGAGAAATAATACCAATAATCAGTTATATAAACCTTTTTTAATTTTATATATTCTCATTTGGAGGGCATTAACAATGAAATAACATATGTCCTAAAGAATATAATTTGAGATGATAAACGGTTACTGCGAGTCTCTTCATACTTCACACATGTTCAAAAATACTATATAATAAATATTTATTTATTATAAATCTGTTACATAACAATATTAATACATATTCTATTATAAATATTTACTTTTATAAATTATAATTTCCTATTTATTAACAATTATTCCATAAAATATTTTTTCAGGTGAAAACCGGTCCATTTTCCATATATGTTTTGTTTTAATAATTCATGTCATTCAAACGTCGTCATGGTTTCATCATATATATAATCAAAATCATGTAAAAATAATAATATTTATCAATTATATATAATTTTATAACAATACATATAATTTTTTGATTACTAATTAATTACACAACTTCATGGAGACTTTTTTCTATACATACACACAAGTGATTCTTCCATTTATTGATTGATTAAATGAATGAAAGGAAAAAAATTCACCTTTCCAAAATCATGAATATATAATATATATCACATATTTATTAAATATATCTATATAACTACTCATTTAAAGATAAAATGAAAAATTAATCACATTTTTTCATGAAGGAGTTAGTCCACACATACACACGAGGGACATTAACATTTTTCAATGAATGAGATGGAGAATGAAAATAGGTATACCCATAATATAAAAATATCTTAGTATAGTAAATATACTGATTTAATCATGTTATAATGTTTAAAAAACACTTGTATAAGGTTTAAGAAGAAATAGATACGAACAATATCGGTAAGAACATATACCTCTTCATCAGGTGCTTACTTTCTATCTTCTTTTAAGGACTTTATGGATGCTATTTTAGGTAGAGAATAACATAAAGAACATGTGTATGGAATTTAGGAATATAATTAGGCAGGTTCTAGTTGAAATAATTCTTTCAAGAAGGTTTGTAGAGGAGAGGAGATGAGTTTACCTTTTATAGGTGAGGGGAGGGACACTCTAGTGATTTTCCAAAACATTAAAATACTAAAAAGTTACATTCATGGAAAGGTTTTTTATAATTAGGATAATTTTGAGAAATATTTTATATTCGGTCTAAATAAACTCATAAAACATGAATTAGATAATTTTTAGGAAATTTTAACCCTTATCTCATTAGTTTAACCCCTCTGTTAACCCTTTTAATCCTTAACTACGGTAATAAAATTTTCAACCATTAAGTGTTATAAATTTACATCTAATGTATTAATTGGTTAATAAATGGTAAATGGGTGAAATTTTAAACGACATACCATTCCAAATTTCTTAATTTATGTTTTTCATTATTTTTAAATCAATTAATAAAATATTATATAACATTAAATATCATTAATGTCAATGTTTCAACTATTCATTTAAATTGACATTAAAGTTAGGAAAAATTTTTCCAATATAGAGCCTTTCACCATAAATTATATATTATAATTACCCATAAAATTCAAGTAATTCCATAATTTTTCCATAACATATTTTTTAAAATATTTTGAACATTATTCATATATTTTTTTTAATCCTCACACAAGAACCATGTCGGCATTGCTTAAACAATGAATATAATTGAACCATAACTAAAAATTATTAATAAATTTCCATGATAATTTTTCATTGATATTAGAAATAAATATTTATAAATATCTATAACCTCTTTTTATTCCCATGAAAAAAGTATTATAATTTTTAAATGAAAAGAGAGTATCATTTTTTATGTTTCTTTACTTGAAATAATGTATAATCCATTATGAAAGAAAAATTAATTTATTTTATATAAATTCAAATATTGGATGAATATATTTGAACCCCACTCATAAAATATTTTGTGGTAAAGTTTTAGAGATGTTTAAATGTATTATCCCATAGTTTTAACCATGTTTTTTTCCATTTTACCATTACCAAGATGATATATTTTCTATCATTAATTTTCATAATGTAAAAAACAGTGGAATATTTACAAAATTATAAACCATTGATTCCAAATATGGAATAAATTATTTATGAATCTATTTCTAGAATTTTTTAAAATGAATTTTAATAAAAATGTGTAAAATGAAACGAAAATCAGTTTTAGATAATCACATTTTTAATCCTAAAAATGAACTTATACAAAAATAAAATATAATATTGATGTAACATCTCAGATTTTTTCATGTAAAATTTTTATAAATTATATGGATTGATTTCGAGACCAGGTGTTGAGAAAACATGTGATTCTGAGGCCCATTTTTCCCAAAATAGTTATTTAAAAAATATTAATCATTTAATGGAATGGGTGCATATTTTTCCTAAATACAAGAATAACTCTTAAACGGGTTCCCAAATAAAAAATAATAAGGAATTATTGAGTTTATAGTAGTGTATTTATCCAAGTCACAAGATAACTTTTGTTAGCTTGGGTCGTTTGTAGAAAAAGTTCCATAGGTTGAAATCGTAAATAAAATATTTTTTAACAAAAAATTATTTGACACAATGACAAGACTTTTTATATTAATACTTTTTCAAGAATTCAATGTTATCACCATAACCCTAGAATTTTTATGAGACATGGAGAAAAAAATCTATCAAACAAATGGAAATAGATTATGGATCGATGATCAACACACAACTGATTCAAAGGAACCTCACAATCAATGACGACAGAATGACTATGCTTCATAATAACTGATCTGAATAGAGGTTGGGTGGTTGTTTCTTTGTGGTTTTCCCATTCTTTATTTCCATGATGAACATGAGTCAATCTAAAAACAGACTGATATGTGGTTCTCTTGTTGTAAGATGGTTTATAACTACAATGTTTATTTCTAGGAGTTTTCTATTTTGGTTCTTCGTTCTTAATTCTAATAGGAATGGATTGATCCTAACATTAAAAAAAATTGAGGTTCATTCCTCAAGATTTTATTCATGATTTTCTCTACCCATTTATTTTTTTCAGTGCTATTGGATCATTGTGGTCATGACTCAACTTGACGGGAGGCTCCGAAGGCAATCAGACCCCCAGATTTGAGAAAAATTGATAGCAGAGGCCAGATCAGAGTAGATCGGTACCCGAGTAACCCAGATCTATGATCATTTAGAGATTCAGAAACTAAAGGAAGATTTTCATCTTGTAGAAGTAGAGGCAGTAGGTCCCGATGCCGAAAGTGCATAGTGGAGCCTTGACGGTATCCACGAGATATGTTGGTGGCACCACATGTGATATGGGGGCTGTGGGATATGGAGGGGCCATAAGATCAATTGAAGAGAATGAGAAAGTGTCACCATATGTAGCAGTGGAATTTAGAGGTGTTCATGTGGAGTGTTTCAGGCTCAGTGGTCTGAGTCGATCCCAGTGGGTCGGTTCTGACCGGGGGAAACAAGACCGGAGCTGGGCCACTATCGACTATGTTGGTCGAATTTGAGCCACGTTCATGCCTGCCAACATGCATAAATGGAAACTGGTGTAATGTTCGATCACAGTGGCCATGAGGCGGTCTATCCAGGCAGTCAATATCATGTGGTTTACTAGTTATACCACCACCCATCGAGTAACATCTACTTCCATAACTAATAGTTTAGGATGAACTTAGGTTGTGTGCATTACAATAGTTTAAGATTCAGTGACCTCCTAGATTTTTGGTTGAGCCAGACCCCCAATTGGCTTAGGATTGTCTAGAGGAAGTCACATGTGTTTTATTCCTTTTTGAGGATTCCTACTAACTAGATGGAAGTCCTAATCGCAAGACTTCTTCAGGGCTCCGTGGGGCGATGGTGGAACTTGGTGACGAAGTTTCATGATTAGAAGACTCTCTCCTGGACAGAATTTAAGCGCCTATTCAGAGAGGAGTTCAATTCGGCTATGTGGAGAGAAGTTCATGTACATGTGCTTGGACATATTTAGTAGAGAAGTATGATCATGGAGGAGTATTCAGTGAAAATTAATGATCTTTCATGCTACTCAATGGATATGGTGAGAGACCAGTTCTTCAGGGATCAGACCTTCGAGTATGAATTATCTTAGGACATCAGGGAATCCAAGGAATCCTGTTGCATTTCTTCTTATACTAGGGTGCTTGAGAGATCCCTTCCAGTGTAGATTTTTCTAGTAGAGTAGACAATGGTAGTGCGAGCTAGCAATGGGAACCAGGTAGAAGAGACCTCAGAAGAAGGTAGATGGTGATAGTTGTTGGGACCTAAGAAAGTCAAGCACTATAGGATATGACCCTAGGACTCAGGTTCAGTGGTGCAAGGCTACCAGGGTGGCTCAAATCAACACAGGGACAGATGGGGTTACACATGAGGTGGTCAGGGACATCTAGAACGAGATTTCCCAACCAGTCATACAACTGATTGAGTGACGGTCAAGGGACCACCAATGAGGAGGTAGAGATTGGAGAAGGGTGTTTCGTAGGGCAGTGTACATGGTCTAGGAGCCTGCATGGTCGCATAAGGTGGATTAAGGTTTGAACTATTACCACCACCACCCCTAGGTGGTCACTCCATACTCAGGGAGCTGGTGGATAGGGACAATGCCAACTGTGGGAAATGGAGTCTTATGGATCTAAGGATCCAGGGATTATTCAAGGTACCATATGAGTCTTTTATAGTTTAGTTGTAGTTTTGATAGACATAGGTTCTAGTCATTCCTTTATTTCCACAAAACTTGTTTGATACTTATAGATTTTGTTTGAACCATTGACTCAAACCTTACTCTTAGAGACTCTTATGGTAGGAGATTCAATGATAAACACAAGTGCAGATAGTGTGCTCTGACTCTAGGAGGTGATAGTTTCAATTGCGGTATCATGGTAGTGGCATTGATACATTAACACGTCATTCTTGGTATGGATTGGTTATCCACAATTCATGCTAATATTGAATGTTTTAGGCAAAGAGTATGGTGTGTCCACATTGATGGAAACTAGGTTTTCCTTTTTTGGTGAAAAGGAAATATAGGCAGTGCAGGATGGACTCCCACATATGGGGTGAATCCAATTACTAATAAGTTGGCTAGCCTCACCCTTAGTGAAGTGGATGATATGAGTCCTCAGATTCTTGTAGTGGTGGTAGATTTTGAGTAAGTCTTTCTTGAAGATGTTCTAGCTTTACCTCCCTATAAGGATATGGACTTATTCATTGATCTACAACCTAGGATTGCCCCGATATATACTTATGAGTATCGTATGGCTCTCGTAGAGCTTCATGAGATGAGGGTGCAGTTGGAGGACTTGTAGAGGAAGGGATTCGTGAGACCTAGTGTTTCACCCTGGGCATCCCTAGTTTTTTTCCAATAAAGAAGATGAGAGATCGAGGTTATTGGTGGATTATTAATGCCAGAACTAGGTGACTATGAAGAACAAGTATCCACAATCGAGGATTAATGAACACCTTGACCAATTGAGAGGGTTGTGATGGTTCTTAGAGATTGACCTCATATTAGGCACTCACTAGTTCCAAGTATGGGATAAGGATATATAAAATACAAACTTCAAAGTTTTTTACAGTCATTATGAGTACTTTGTGATTTCGTTAGGCATGAAGAACACCCTAGTAGTGTCCATGGGACTCATAAACTGGATATTTTAGCCTTAATTTTATTGGTTTGTGGTTGTCTTAATTGATGAAATACTAGTGTACTAGGAGTCTAATGAGGATCACATGATGCACTTGAAGATGGTTCTGGACACTCTCTAAAAGGAACAATGTTATGGGAAGCTCTCAAAGTGTTAGTTATAGATTCTAGATGTCTGTTTTCTAGGAAACATTGTCTCAGAGGCTCGATTTGTAGTGTATCCAAAGAAGGATGAGGAAGTGGTTTCTTGGGAACCACCCAAGAGTGTTACTAAGGTGTAGATTTTCCTTGGATTGGAAGCGTACTATTTGGGGTTTTTTCCTAACTTCTCTAGGGTAAAAGAACTCTTGATAGCTTTGACATGAAAGGGGTTTCTCTTCATGTGGATAGATAAGTGACAGTAGTGCTTTAAGGATATGAGGCAGAGGTTCATGAATTATCCCATCTTGAGATTTACAGAGGAGGTAATTGATTATGTGATATTCTGTGATCAATTCGGGAAGGGGCATGGTTGTGTCTTGATGTAGGGGAAACTAATGATTGCCTATGGTTTTCACCAGTTCAGACTGAATGAGTAGAACTATGAAACCCATGATCTTGAGTTGTAAGCTAGAGTAATCACATTGAAGATGTGGAGACACTATTTGATGGGTCAGTGGTTTATCATCTACTATGATCACTATTTTATCAAGTATAACTTATCTTAGAAGGATATGAACTTGATACATAGGTGATTGCTAGAGTTCCTCTAGGTAGGCCGATGATGTACCAGGACCACTGGTACAATTGTTCTCCCTCTAAAAATAATGATTTTCTCTCCACCTTTCAAAAATCCATCAAGAGCATTCCCTATGGAAAATTGAGCACGTAGGTCGATGATGTACTAGGACCTATGTTGTCAGTTTTGGTGGCCCGGTATGAAGAAGGGAGTTGAAAATTCCATCTCTCAGTGCCTTACTTGTAAGTAAATGAAGGCTGAGAAATATGTTCTAGTAGGTTTAGATCAAACCCTTGAGGTTACGAAATGGAATTAGGATGGGATATCGATGGACTTAGTGATGGGTTTACAACGTATGTATAGGGGAAATGATGCCATCTGTGTGATCATTGATCGAATCACCAAGTTGTACCTCTTCCTAGATATCTAATAGCAGAGTTCAGTAGAGATATTTTAATGCCTTTACATGTAGGAGATAGTTCAAATCAATGGAGTTACATTGAAATTAATTTCAGATAATAATGATATCTTTATATCATGGTTATGGAAGAGATTATAAGAGGTGTTTGAGACCCAGTTTCACTTGAGCACAATGTTTCACCCACATACGGATAACCGGACTGATCATACCATTCCATTTATGGAGTACATTATATGTGCTTGCATGTTAGATTTTGGCCTCTGTTGGGAGGATCACCTACCACTGGTGGAGATTTTATACAACAACAACTATAACTCCACCATTGGTATAGAACCATTCGAGTCCTTGTATGAGCGACCCTTCATTTCACCACTTTTATAGACTGAACCAAGAGAGTTAGCACACATGGGACTAGAGTTGGTGTGAGTTACTATTGAGAAGGTCCAGATCATTGAGGAGAATATGAAGACTACATAGAGTTGTACAAAGTCTTATGCTGACAGGAGACAATGACCTTTTGAGTTTGAGGAAGGAGACCATGTGTTCCATTAGATTTCACCTCGTTGAAAATTATAGAGATTTGGCAGAGGCGAAAAGCTATATTGGAGGATCATTGGACCTTTCTAGATACTACATAGAGTTATAATTCTAACATACCACTTAGATCTACCACCGTAGTTAGATCGGCTACATGACGTATTCCACATGTTGTAGATGAGGAGGTATATTATAACCCATCGCACATCATCAAATGGGGTGTGCTGGGCATAGAGGATGGGATGAATTTTTCTAAGTTCCCGGTGGTGATTGAGGATTGATAGAAGATGATCCTTCTTGGGTATTCAATTCCATTAGTGCATGTTCAGTGTCAGCATGTGAATCTCCAAGAGAGCACATAGGAGCGAGAGGCTAATATTAATTCTCAGTACCCTCATTTGTTTGAGTATCCCATGTTTTTCTTTCTTGGACAAAAAGAACCAAGGTAAGTAGAATTTAAAATGTCATATTTTTTCAAGTATTATTTTTTGAAATTATATAGATTTATTTGGAGACCAAGTGCTAAGTCATAATGTGATTCCAAGGCCGGATTTTCCCAAAAAAATTAAAAAAATAAAATTTTAATAGCATGTGTGCCCTGTTTTCCTAAATAAGTGGAATCAATTTTAAATGGGTTCCCATATCATAAATTTGAGGGCACCGATGACTTTCAAGCAGGGGTATTACCCATGGTATGATATAACTTTTGTCAGCGTGGTTCTTCTATAAAAAAAGTCTTGAATGATGAAATTGTAAATAAAATAATTTTTATAAAAAAATTATTTGATGTAGCGACACTTATTTTTTGTTAATAATTTTTCAAGAATTCACGGTTATCACCATAATGAAATAATTAATCTAAGTCGTATATAAAAAACTATGTTAAGAAAATGGTATTGGATTATGGATTGATGATCAATGCACATCCATTTTGAAATAACCTCACCAACGACAATGATACAACGATTGTCCTTCATCAACGAATGATACTTATCGATATAGGGTCATTGTTCTTTTTTGGTTTCCCCATTATTTATTTCCTTGAAGAATGCAGTTCAATCCAGGAATAGATTGATCCACAGTTAGATCAGTGAGGGATGATTTATAACTCAAGGGTTTATTTCCAGGACTTTTTTCTTATGGTTCTTTTTTCTTCATTATAACGAGAACGCATTGATGCCAACATGAAGAGAGGCCAAATTTTTTTCTTATTTCATCCTGAGGTGAGCACTTAGAGAGGATCCAAAATGGTCTTATAAGAATCCTTATACATCTCTTATTGTAGAGAAAATTTTATGTCAAGTTCACCATTTTTTTGACCCATTCTACAACATTATCCTTTAAAAGAGGATTGGATTAACCCCACGGGGACTTGGTAGTTTATCCCGTGTGTATTGAAATGGAGATTCCACAATCAAATGGTCCCAATAGGTGATTTCATGGGGTTATTTACCTATGCAATCAGTCCTCTCAGGATTCCACTTCCTCAGATGGTCTCCAACGAGTTTATTTATGGAGCCAAAAACACCCAACGACCCTAGTATCCATGATTCATGGACCTGCATTCCAAAGGTAGGTGCCCATTGGATGATTATTCGGACAATGATACTTAAGGACTCCATTGGTCAAGTGGATGGGAAGATGATATCCCCTCACCCTTTTGGGGGGGATTATTTCATATTCTAGGACTCACTTATAGATTTAAGTCATGTTCATATGTTCGTGAAACCTTGGTTCATTACTGACGAGCATGTCCACGGGTTACCATTGGTTTACATGATCATCATAGGCATACATGGAATTGATTCTAGAAAGTTAATGATCACTTAATCCATAAAATAAGGCACTCTATTGTTTATTTTAATCCAAGGAGGAAGGAAGGTGACTTGATGTTGGTATTAGATCCATATAATGGGTTTCCTATGGATCCTTGGGAGATGAATCAGAACCCACGTAGTTCGGAATAACTGGGGATTACGCATAGAATCTTCCCATTTGAGGGGACATGATTTGGTGGCCCCTTTTGAAGGTCACCCTTTTGAGCTCGTGTCTCCAAGTAGGCATCCTACATATCCTGGTTTGATCAGGAATCAGAGATGTCATTGTTCAGAATTGTGTGAATGTTGAAATCTTTACAAATCTCTAAGCCCACATGAGTCATGCTCGGTGTGTGAAACAAGAGGATGTGAGAGATATAACTAACCACACACCTCATCTCTTACTAATGGGATAGGGCAGGCCTATGGTGGAAGAGATCGGGGAGACTTTGGGCAAGGGTGCAAAGCGATGAACCTTTTAATGTGGGATGGTATTAGAGGTCATGCGGCTTGGACCTCGTAAGATTGAGGACTTACCTCAGTGGGAGTACCCTAGAACACATTCTTGGAAAGGGGAAGAGTTTTGAACTCATCACAAGGAGAAGCTTACATAACTCCTTCCACTGATCACCATTCCTCATTGAATGGAAAAGCAAGTGATCACCCTTAATCCCTATAATAGGGAAGTTCAAGTCAGTGTCCCAAGGTTGGACTCTGGGTTACCATGGGAATGTAGACTTAAAGATATCCCCGGAGTCCGAACCATTGTCGGGAGATCCTTATAGAATCCTCTAACCATGGGTATGTAGACTCAAAGGGGCGTACTGATGCGCCCGATGATCTGATCATACGAGTTTGGCGTCTTTAAAGGAGGCTTTGGCTTGATGTCGGGCGACTGGTTTGTAGAGGGGATATAGAGGAATGAATGGTAATGGAGGTGTGAGATTAGAGTTGGAGGAAATAATACCCTAATATTTCCCATTTCGTGTACTTTTTTTAGGTGAGATGGAGGGAGCTCCACATACCATAGTTGTATGATGGAAGAGGGGTCGTTCGCATACTGAAGTTGTATGTGGGCTTGATCTTGGAACACCGTGCACCACAGTGGTACATGGTCTTGAAGACGGTCCATTATTCCACTTCAGGTTCCATCCACATACTGATGGAATATGTGGAATCGATTTAAATCCACATAGTGATACACTATGCGGGACACTATATCGAAGGAGGTTCCTGGGGATGATCATTCGCGGGGAGTTCATCTATGAGAAATATGTGGTTTGTGATTTCACTAATTGGGTTCATATTTCAATCATTATTATTATGTTCCTTTGTTTTATGTTTTGAAACAAGTTATACCTATGGATAACTTGGTTGGAAATTCAGGCTTTGCCGATGATTTGAGACTGAATCCGAAATCATATTTGAACTCTTACTTCCAACCTATGGGGTCTCCTCCGTGTTTTCTTCATCTATCCACCTATAGATTCCTTATATCCTCCTTTTATATAGAAATGGAGAAATCATATCTATAGGCATTCAACACCATTTTTGGAAGCCCATGAAGATATATCTAGGCCCGTAGAAGACTCGATCAAATGGGGTTTGCGGAGGCTATGGTTCGCGAGTCATGGTTCGCAGAACCTTTCCAATTTTATTCATCCATGAATTGATGAGTTCACAAGATGGAATGCAGATGGAGTTCACACACTTTATTCAACCAGTGATGTGGTTCGTAGTCAACTGGGTTCGCTGGCCATCGCTCCGTGAGCTAGCACCTCATGGGGCATTCTATGTTTCAATGATTCGTGGTTCATGAAGTCTATGAACCCTTCTCGATGATGGTACATGGGTCACTTAAAACTCCTTGAGAAATTTAATTCTTTTAATTTACTTTCGATATTTTCTACTCAATTTGAGACCATTTTCCTAACTAGACTTGTAGGTATTCTTTCTTCCTTATGGAAAGTAATTGTGGGTGTTTTTTTGTCCCTAGGTGAAGTTTTCTAGACCCTAAAAATTCCCCCCAAAAGAATGGGGTCCATTCAGAATGAAGAGGAGACTATTCTGATGTAGAATCAGTCTTGAACTGATGTGGTTCATGGTAGAATAGATAGGTCCTTTAGGAGGGGACCATACCCATATATAGGGGCCAATTCCATTTGTCTTTTACTGTTTCTCAATGAGAAAAAGTGCTCTCAGCACTCCCTTGGATTTCTCTCCCATCATGTACCTTATTTTTTATGAAACCTATGCTCGTGAACTGCTTTGTACATACTGAGAACCAAACTTTTCACCATTGATTCTTCACTCAAACCGTATTTTGTGTTTCGTGAATTGAATTTTGGAACTTAAAACTAGAATCTGGACTTTGGCGCAGGAGAATGATATGCGGTTTGTGTGTCCCGCACACCTAACATGAATCAGTGAGATGAACTTTTAGCCTTAATAATTCAAACATAAACTTTTAAAAGAAAATTTTGAATATGGACTTGGCGAGGCCTAGCTTCACAGTATCCGCCTTCTGTGAACACTTCCACTTGCTGGCCAACGCTCCATGGGCCAACGCCTTTCAGGTGGTTCACACACCATGGTTATACGCAGTGATCATCTCCACATATCATGTAGCATGTGGGGATTACTTCTGCATATCATGAATCACATGGGATATGGCTACTGCATATCATTTTTTGGAAGAGTTTGAGGACTGCCCCATGCAGACATGTTTTTTTAAGACCTCTATCCATTTTTGTGGCTTTATCCAACAATTTTATTGGACTAACTTTTTTGTATGCTTTTAGATTTTCTTGTACAGGCTACAATGGATCTTTCATAGGCTTTGATGAAATCAATGAAGACAAGAGTATCCATAGTGTGGGACAATGAAGACCGTCTTCGATCCTACATTGTTCCTTATGAAAAATTCTTAAAATATCTCCTCACACTAGAGCTCCTAGCTTTCCTGTTGTTTATATAGTTTCCACTTTATATATTTGGTCTTCCTGATGAAGTTTCTCTTCCATTGGCTGACCCAAATACCCCTTTCATTCTCCTAGAAGCACTGCATGTTCAAAATTGGGCCAATATTTTCCTGAGAAAGAGAGGTCACAACTACTCTGATTCAAGAAAATGTGTTCCTATTAGAAGTCTTGGCATGGACTCAGGGCGATCACTGGTGTCGCACCACTGCCTCAAGACTAGTCGCCTAAGAGTACCCATCTATTATCAACATTTCCCAAGAAAACCCTCACTGTGGGTTGAGAACCAAGTGGGACCTTCAAATCGGAGTATACTTCTCTGACAAATGGGCCTGATAATTTTGGGTACATCAAACCTATTTAGAGTCCCCTGACTAGTTGAAGGTGGTGAAATTATATCAGGAAGCCTGGGTTTGTTAGTTTACAGCCATGTCCTCATGTGAAATCCTTCCTGAGCTATTGATTCACTGGTTTTCAAGCACCAGCACCTTCCATTTGTTGCATGGGGAGGTGGTAATAAGCTTATGGGACATCCACCGGCTTGGAGGGCTACCCATACTCAGAGAAATGTATGATGAGTTTCTCATGGTATCCACCACTTTGGATAATACCGACCATGTGTCCCCATTGACTAGGAGCCTACTGGTTATGGAAAATGGACTACTTGATCATCCCCTCTAGGCTCAATCTCTTATTCCATTCGAGGCATGGATTATGTCATTTTTGCAGATGAATGGGACTAAACCGAGAGCGCACCACAGTTGAAATCATTTGTCCCACTAGTCTCAACAGATTCTAGGTTCATATTATGCTACCCTCAAGGTGGGATAATATAAATCCTAGAGATATGATCTTCAACCAGACGTTCCAACTATGCTTAGGTTAGTAGGTTTCTTTTCCATGTTTTTGAGTGGATGGATCTTCCCATCCTGCGATATATATACCAGGGTCTGGGCCTGCACATTGATGATAGAGGATATACTGAAGGAGGATTGACTAATCAATCTAGCCACTCATACTTTAGCTCAACTTTATGAGTTTCTGGGATAGATGTAAAAGGAAGGCCTCCACATAATCTCATTGGACTATATCAATTCTCATATTGGTGGATGGCATAACACTTCCACTTTTATGAATATCAACACACTGCAAGGGTTCCCCACTCCGACTTTCAACCTTCCCTTCTCAACATTTCCACTGTTTTTCCTAGGACTTTAAGTGCTAGTGATGCAGTTGGGATGTTTAATGATGCTTATTTCTTATCATTCGCATAGTACCCTACCCCTCATGGGTCATTAAGAGGTGAAAAAGGTGGTTCTTATGAGGAATTATCATAAATTATTGTGCTTCGGGACAGAATTGTCACTGCTCTCTTAGATCGAGTGGTCATTTGTGAGCTATACCTCCCTAACCAGTTCTCCAAGTAATTTGGGTGCCTTCAACAAACCTTTCTTCTTCCAGCTATTTAGTTAAGGGGAGAATCTCATCCCATAATTTTTTGCCATTTATGGCTTATGATGAGGTGGGATGGTGCCGCTATGGAAGTTATCATCCCCAATACGACAAAATATACTTTTCTTTCACTAGATTATGACCCACTATGGGTGGGATGTTACCCTGACAGGGTGCTAAGAGAATCATTTTGGTGGGTCCAGAAGCCTTTAACCATTATTCTATCTGATCGGACCCCAACAACCATGCCACACATTACTTCTCTGATGAGTGTGACATATACATCTCTTACTTATCTTTTTGTAGCGTCCACGATGGCTACACCATCTATTCTTTCCCTTGTGGTAAGAATATGTTCAATTTGCTGTCAAAAGAGTCTAGAAGGGGCTTCATCGGTATGAACTATCTTAATAGGGAATGATTCAGACTAATCCTCTCATGTGGATACTGCCCATGAACTTGATGATGCTAGCCCTAGCAGAGTATCACCAAACACCATAAAAGTCGCGACTACTCCACCACGTTTGGCACTAGTGGTCAAACCATATGATGGTAAAGAGATACCCCATATTGGGTAACCTTTCATAGGTCCCTTCCCACTCCTATAATGACACTTCCTACCTATAGACCCATTGCACCAAGGTATGATCAATGTACTAGTGCCATGGGGAGGAACCAAGAAGTACAAAAATATGCATGGCGTCAGTTATGTGCCCTTTCCATGGAAACACCTATGGCTAGATTTACTGATGAGACTAACAACTTCTGGCGGTTATTCAATGAGTTGGGTTCAGGTGACTTTGATTATCAGCACCTACATCTCCTTATCTATTAGATAATCATAGTCCTGGAAGACCTCGCTTCTTGTGAGGATAATATTTCCAAGTTCAACTCTTCCGATCATCAGGAAATGACCTTCCAAGATGTTTCAAAGTAACTAGATCACCTGACGAACGAAGATGCGAAGGCTCATGATTTTGTGATCACTCAAAAGAAAGAGATCCCGGAGTGTGAGGCCTGTGTAGCAAGGTTAAAGGCTCGAGTTTCCTCTCTGTGTACCAATTATTAAGTTATCCAGAAGAAAGGGAGGGACCTTAAAGACGTTATAGAATGTGTGTGCCCAACAGTCAAGGCTAAAGTGGATGAGATATCTTCTTTAGAACAAAATCTTGAAGGGCCATTATAGTCACTTTCCATTTTTATAGATAGGGTGAGCCGTGATTTATTATAATTTTCCCCAAATCATGATATGTACTTTTTTTCCTTTTGATAATTTGGAGAGACTCTGGACATTGGATGTTTATCAATTATTTTTTGAACTCAATAAAACTAATTTTCCTTAAAATACATCTTATTTACCTTTTCCTATCATGTCATTTGATCACAATCAATCATATAATCATTATTTCAATTAGGTATTAATTTTAAACCATGCTTCGAAACCAGTAAATTGAAATAACCAAATCAGTCTCTAATTTTTTCCTGAGCTGCAGGACTCAGCAAGCGTAGTTCTATTATTACGGAGGTTTTATCGAAAACCTCATGAATTTTTTGTGTATTTTTCATTGTTACCCTGATTTTTACCTAATCCTTCTTAATATAGTCTTAGCGGGTATTACTTCACTTTTTATTAGGCCTCCCTTTACGGGTTTTATACCTAACAAGATTTACATATCTTTTAATAGCTTGGAACATTTTTTTCTATACCATACATAGTATATGTTTAAAGAACTGATAATCAAGTTTTATCTAGAGGTTCTCTTTGTGAATTTTCACTCAGGAGAGTATGGTGTATTTTTTTACTCGCAGTTCATGGTCTTTCAAATCAAACTTATTACTGATGTTTTAGGTCAAACAGCTTTGACAAAACATAATAGAGCAAGGGCCCCAATTTGGGATGCATCAATTGGGAATGTCCTAACATATTTTAGACGTGAATGATGGATTTCCCTTGACTCTAAATTTTTGAGTTTGGGACTTTCATGAGGCTCAAGAGCCATTTTAGGCATACATAGGTAGGAGAGGAATCTCTTAAGGACAAATTTTATTTTGGTTTATGGTTGTTTTGTAGGCGACATATGAAGATCCACCGGGGCATGATGTGCATAGTCAAACAAGGGTGTCTGTGGGACACTGGCCTTCCATCCCTGATGACCTGGGTGGATTTACAATACTTTGAATTTTTTTAGATTACAAGATCCACGGTGGGTGGCCTATCTGAGTGATGATGTTAGAAAGTATTAGGTACATTCGTATCGTCTTTGAGTGGGAAAATGCTCATGAAAGATTCTTACTCATGTAAGGGAGAGTCAGTGGACAGTCGCTTCAATTAGAAATATTTTTCATGTCGGGGCATTCAAAAAATGGGAGGATTTGTAATTTTTTTCCAAAGGGGTTTTCCAAATCCAAGGAATGATATGGGACATGAACGTTATATGAGCATATAGAAATTTTAAAGGACTCTCCAAATGATAAATTTGACTTTGATTTTTGGTTGTCTTTTAGGCATCATATGCAGAGCCATTGAGGCATGATGTGAATAGTCACTAGTGCAGAAAACGTTATTTACGTCACCATTTTTTACATCGGTTATATATAACGGACATGAGAATCTGTGAAATGTGGTTTCTTACGTCGGTTATTTTATAACCGACGTAACAAATGCAGTGAGTAGCTTTTTAACGTCGGTTATTTTAATAACCGACGTTACAAATCGTGCGTGTTCAGTTTTTACGTCGGTTATAAATTAACTGACGAAAAAAAAACAAAAGTGCAGGGGTTTTTTACGTCGGATATTTGATAACCGATGTAAAAAAACAAGATATCTACAAGTTTTTTACGTCGGTTATAAAATAAACAACGTAAAAAACCAAAGCGCGGGGGTTTTTTACATCAGTTATAAAATAACCGATGTAAAAAACGTGACTTTTGAGGCCTTTTTAACGTCGGTTTTTTTATAACCGACGTAACAAAACAACCCACATAACGTTTTTTACATCGGTTATACAATACCCGACGTAAAAAACTGTGATTTTTTATGTCTTTTTGACGTCAGTTATTATATAACCGACGTAAAAAACCAACACGCTGATTTTTTTACGTCGGTTATAAAATAACTGACGTAAAAAAAAGCTGTATATGATGCATTTATAACGTCGGTTATTAAATAACCGACATTATAAAACATTTAAAAAATTAACAAGCCCCATGGATTTTCATTTACATTTTTTCGATCGACAGTCTGGTGGCTCGTCTCTCTCGCGCGGTAAACCCTAATCAACTCGTCGATCTCGCTGCATTAAACTTGTTTTTCCTTCATCATTTATCATATTTACTCACCTTGGATCTATCATCTCAACTCGCATCACTCAAGTAAGCCTTCCACAAATTTATTTCTGTCATTTTTTTTCCCGGATAGTCTATATTTATGTTTTGCGATTTTTGTGTTTAAACTAGGTAAGATTCTTCGATTTCGAACCCTCTTACCTCTTTTTTCCATCATCATCTTATTTATCATCCCTAGATCTACTATATCGACTCGAAATATTCATGTAAGCCTCAAATACTTTTATTTAGTTTGTTTTTGTTTCGTGAATGCCCGACATTGATGGTAGTTTTTGTTGTCATTGATAACTAATGATCTCATTCACCAATATTACTGCATAGAATGGTTATTAATTAAATGTAAGAATTCAGAAATGATATTTCATGTGTTTTTACTGCTTATGTTTATCCTCTTTTATATGAGAATCTATTAGACATATAATGTAATGGTTGTTGACCTCTATGGCCCTTCGATGCATCGTTATGTCTCATGATTCCAAATAAAAATGGGTTCTGCTGAGGGATTACCCTAGTATTTTTTGAGGCCTTTGCCAAGGCCTTTACAATATGTTTAAGATTTATAGAATTATCCATTACCTCATTATGATATTAGTTATCGAGAAAACTTGTGATCATTTGAATAGTTGAATATCAATGGTTATTTTTAATTATCATATGATCATTTAAGTAGCCATATTTAATAATATTTAATTCCATCTATTTCATGTTGAAGTATATATTAAATTCATGTGTTTTTAGTTGTTCACCATGCCTAGTTTTTATATGTAAACCATTGTTTGGGGGTTTTCCGGGGGGTGGGGGGCTGTCTAGAGGGTTGGGGGTGTCCAGGGGGGTGTCCAAAGGGGTGGGTGGGTGTGGGGGTTGTCAAAGGGGGTGGAGGCTTGTCTAGAGGGTTTTGGGGGTTGTCTGGGGGTGGGGGTTTTCTAGAGGTTAGGGGTGTCCAGGGGGGTGTCCAAGGGGGTCGGGGTGGGGGTGGTGTCCATGAGGGTGGGGGGTGCTGTCTGGAGGGGTGGGGTGTTGTCCAGGGGGTGGGGGGTTGTCCAAAGGGTTGGGGGGTGTCCAACGGGGTGTCCAAGGGGGTAGGGGTGGGGGTGGTGTTCAGGAGGGGTGGGGGTGTTATCTAGAGGGGTGGGGGCTGTCCAGGGGGTTGGAGGCTATCCAGAGGGTTGGGGGTGTCCAGGGGGGTGTCCAAGGGGGTGGGTGGGTGTGGGGGTTGTCCAAGGGGGTGGGGGCCTATCCAAAGGGTTTTGGGGGTTGGCTGGGGGGTGGGGGTTGTCCAGAGGGTTGGGGGTGACCAGGGGGAGTCCAAGGGGGTGGGTGTGGGGGGGCGCTGTCCAAGGGGCTGGGGCCTGTCTAGAAGGTTTTGAGGGTTCTCCGAGGGGTGGGGGGCTATCCAGAGGGTTGGGGGGTGTCCAGGGGGTGTCCAAGGGGGTAGGGGGTGGGGGGTGGTGTCCAAGAGGGGTGATTTTCTTCATCTGAATTTTTATTTTAAATATGATTTGATTCTCAGGTTTACTCCATTCTCTCCAATTTTCTATCAACCAAGTAGGCTCCATGGTTTTCTTTTATTAAATGGAATTTTAACTGTTATATCTAACTATATTTTCTTTTAATAATAATATTCAAGCATATTTTTTTAAATACGCATAGATTTGTTTTATATTTCAAAATTGTTTTACATTAAAATTATGATTTTTTTCATATAAAATTATATTTGTCTTATCTTAAAAATATATATATATTTGATATTTTTTATAGGTAATAATGATTCGAAGTTGGATTACGGCACATCAAATGAGCAATGAATATGAGGAAGGTGTTGATGCCTTTTTGGAATTTGCTAAATGAAATGTTCCAAGTAGTGACATTTTTTCTGTCTATGTCTGAAATGTTTGAATATGAAGAAGTTGAAAAGTATAGAGATAAAAGATCATCTGATATGTCATGGTTTTAATCCGAGTTACAACCCTTGTATTTGGCATGGTGAAACTGGACGAAATTTCACTGATGATGATGATTCACAAGATGGTAACTTCGATGGAATTGAAGAAATGATTCGCGATATTGTAGCAGAAGAAATTGAGATAGAACTGACAGTTTCACGTCTATATAGTGATGTTGAACAACCATTATATCCTGGTTGTATAGATTTTATGGTTTTGTCCGCGGTGTTAAGATTGATTAACCTGAAGGTGAAACATGGATGGAGTGACAGAAGTTTTACAGAGCTACTACAATTGATGAAAGACATTCTTCCAAAAGATAATTATCTTCCAAATTCACATTACAAGGCCAAGAAAATATTATGCCTGATGGGATTGGGATACAAGAAAATACATGCCTATCTGAATGACTTCATTATATATAGGAAGGAATATGAATTTCTGTCAGATTGTCCTAAATGTGGGACATCACGGTATAAGGTAAAAGCGAAATCACAGACTGATGTAGAGATTACAAAGATCCCTTCAAAGGTATTTTGGTATCTTCCTATAATTCATCATTTCAAACGTTTATTTTCTAATTCACATGATGAAAAAAGTTTAAGATGGCATGCTGATGAGCGGGTATGTGATGGAAAAATACAACATCCAGCTGATTGTCCACAATGGAAGAAAATTGATGCGTAGTATTCCACATTTGGAAATGAAATAAGAAATCTCATATTAGGGTTGTGCACAGATGGAATGAATCCATACCGAACCCTCAGTAGCACACATAGTTCACGGACTATTTTATTGGTAATTTACAACCTCTCTCTTGAAGTTTGTATGAAGTGCAAATATTTCATGTTTAGTATAATGATCTCTGGTCCAAAGCAACCCAGCAATGATATTGATGTTTACTTGTCACCGTTGATTGATGATTTGAAATTGTTATGGGCTGATGGTATTAGTGTGTATGATTCTTATAAAATGGAATATTTTCAACTGCATGTAGTGCTTCTGTTCACTATAAATGACTTCCCAGCATATGGAAATTTGTCTGGATACAGAGTTAAAGGGCATAAAGTATGTCCAATTTGCGAACAACAGACGTCATATTGTCAATTGCATCATGGGAGGAAAACAGTGTACATGGGTCATCGAAATTTTTTGCCTATGGATCACCCTTATAGAAGACTAAAAAAGGCATTCAATGGCTCAAAAGAATTTGATACTTCTCCAAAACATTTATCCCCATATCTGTATTTTGATAGGGTGAAAAACCTTGATGTGACATTGGGAAAGACATAGAAATCTGGTAATGATAGACATATTTGGAAGAAAAGGTCAATATTTTTTGAGCTGCAATATTGGAGGTATCATGAATTTAAACATAATATTGATGTCATGCACGTGGAGAAGAATATATGTGATTGTTTGATTGGAACATTGTTAGATATTAAAGGAAAGACTAAAGATGGGTTGAATGCAAGATTAGACTTACTATCAATGGGAATACGTTTGGAGTTAGCTCCCACTTCTAATGGAAGACGAACATTTCTTCCCCCGGCTTGTCATACATTATCGAAGAGGGAAAAAATTAGCTTTTTTCAGTGTCTTCATGATATCAAAGTGCCTCAAGGTTATTCTTCAAATGTAAAAAATTTTGTATCATTGAAGGACTTGAAGTTGATAGGTATGAAATCACATGATTGTCACGTCATGATGCAACAAATTATACCAGTTTCATTGTGTGGAATATTTCCCATTCGTGTCAAAAAGAATATGATGAAGTTGTGTTATTTTTTCAATTCAATTTGTAAGAAGGCGATTGATGTGAATGCTTTGAACATTTTTGGAAAAGGATGCAATTTTTATACTTTGTCAATTGGAAATGTATTTTATTCCAACTTTTTTTGATATAATGGTTCATTTAATGATTCATCTGGTTTGAGAAATAAAGCTTTTTGGACCTATATATCTTCAATGGATGTATCCTTTTGAAAGGTATATGAAAATATTAAAGGGGTATGTTAAAAATCCATATCGACCTGAAGCCTCCATTATTGAAAAGTATATTTCTAAGGAGGTAGAAGAGTTTTGTATGAGCTACTTGGTTGCGGCGCAACACATAGGTTTGCCTCCATCTCACTACGAACGAGTTAATAATGAGGGAAAGTGGATTCGTGGCTTGAAAGTCAAATCATTGTCAGCTGAACAGATGAAGAAGTTAGAATTATATATCTTGAATAACATAGCTGATGCTCAACCGTATATTACATTGCATATTAATGAGTTGAAACAATGTCATCCAAAGAAGAAAGAAATGTGGATTTTGAATGAGCACAACAAAACTTTTTTGTCATGGATTAAAAAGACTTTGCTTTGTAGATCAGATGTATCAGAGACATTAAAATGGATAGTGGGTGGTCCATGTTTAAATGTGATAACATGGTCCGGTTATGACATTAATGACTATACATTTCATACGAAAGCTCAGGACAACAGAAGTGCGGTTCAGAATAGTGGTGTATTGGTGTTTGCAGAAGCAATTCATTTTTCGAGTGCTAAGGACAAAAACCCAATTTCTGCATCAAGTGCATATTATGGAGTGATTGAAGACATATGTGAGGTTGATTACTTTAAAATTAAAGTTTCTGTTTTTAACTATAAATGGTTTATCAGTAACAACAGTGTCAGACACGATGAATTTGGAATGACACTTGTTAATCTGAATAGATTGGAAGACACAGCTGATTCTTTTATAATGGCAACACATGCAAAAAAAATTCTATGTAGTAGATCAATCAGATATTAAGTGGGATATTGTTTTACAAGGGAAAAAAATATGTTGGTGAGGATGAAGTTGATGAAGATTCTAATTTATGTGAGATCCCTACTTCCATGGAAAGATTAACAGAACATAATGATGAGCATGTTGAAGACATGGTTTGTGCCATAAGGAATGATCACGACAAAGGAATTTGGGAAAACAATCCATTTTTACATTCCTAAAATTACAGGTAACATATGTTTATTTATTTTTTACATTTACTTTTTTCATAAATGTTAGATGTTGTAAGTTTTTTATTTATTAAAACATGTTTTAAAACAAAATAAGTATAAGTTTTTTTTAAGTTTGTTTATTTTACTTTATCATGTTTACCATTACATGAATTATATATCTATTATTTTTGTTCAGTGACAATTATTTTACCATCTTTACCAGGTTTACCATGTTTACCATCTTGACCATCTTTACTATATTTACCATAGTTTAACATGCTTACCATATTACCAATGTTTACTATTATGTAACTTAGTACACTTTTCTATTTTTTGATTACATTAGTATTAAAATATTTGAATTTGTATATTTTTGAACTAACGTTTGTTTTTTTGATTTGAAGGATAATGACAGGTCATTTAGTTGATCAACCACATGATTCTGGAGATGAGCATATTGGTCATACCTCTGGGGAGGAACATTCACATGCTTCTATTAGAACAAAGAGTTCAAAGGTTGGTAAACGTGGGTGCACACGTTTACCAAAATTATCAGTTGTCCGTACGTAGGATCAGAGGATAGTCGTTGAGTTTGATGATGATGATATTCATAGAGGTCCAAATGCAAAAGATTTTAAGATTTTTGTAGCAACTCAGGCTAAGAGCAAAGTAAGCATTCTGTATGATGACTGGAGAAGTGTGGATAAAGTGATAATCTCTCAGTTATGGGAGACGATTTTGTTAAGATCTTTTGATATTGTTTGAATATTATTTAAATGTTTCTAGTATATATAATATGTTTAACCTCTTCTTTATCAGATGACATTTGATATTCCTGACACTGGAAGAGTCAGGAAGAAATTCTTATCATTAGCTTCCAAGAGATGGAGGGATTTTAAATCAACCCTCTCATCTGATTTCATTGATGGTCATAGGAGTCATGACAATCCATGTCGTATATATCCTTTTATAGATGAAGACACATGGAGAATGTTTTTTGAAAGTAGAAGAAAAGATTCATTTTTGGTAAGGGCAGTGTAAACTTTTATAAGATTTCTTATATAAATGATCTTATTAACATTTAGTTAATGATTTCTTATTCTTAATTTAAAGAAAATAAGGAAACCTCATCAGGAGATCCAATCTAAAAATGTATACCCTCATAGTTTATCTCAGGGAGGGTATGCATTATTGGAAGAACAAATGATGGAGGAAAAATTTCAACAACTAAGAGCTGAGTCTTCAAGCTCTAGAGAGGTGGCCCCTCCATCCCCTCCTTCTAGACATGAAAAATGGAAGAGAGCTCAGAAGGGCAAAAATGGCAATATCTTTCGGATGAATCGAGAATCGTATCTGAGAGGATTTTAAGATATATATTTTATTTATTTAAGTTAACCATTTTCTTCATATAATTTCAATCATTACAGAAATGATCAATTAATTAATAAAGGAATCTCTTGAGGACCAGAGTTCACAGGGGACATTTACAGCTACTGGGAGGGAAGATATTTTTTCTGTAGCATTGGGAAGGCCCAAACATCCTGGTCGTGTAAGAGGATATCTGGTAGGTGTATTGGTAAGAAAAGTGTTGCCACGTTCTTCAACTTCAAACGTTGAGGGTGTTTATAGAAAAAAAATTGAATCCTTGGAGGCTGAAATTCATAATATTAATGCGACGATGGAGGAGAAGATTAAAGCGTCGGTGCAGTCTATCTTTGCAGACATGCAAAGATAATTTCATACTACAGCTCCCACTCCTCCAACTCCCCCTGCAGACCCCATTATTTATCCTCCACCTCCGCCAGTAGCTCCCACTCCCCCACCTCAGCCTGCTGACCCCATTTTTTATCCTACTCCTCCGCCGCAGCTTCCTACTTATTGCGATTTGTATATTGATGATTCTCAACAGCATATAGTATCATATGGGTTGGTATATTGTATAGGAGATACAGTTCATCATCAACAATTATAGGTAGAGAATCAGAGGGTCATTGTACAGGATATTATAGATAGATCAGCTCGGGTACCATTACCTACAGATGAGGTGGTGACAGTTGGACATAGTATCAGCCATTTTTTAATTTGGCCATCCAGACTTCTTCGACTCATTACCATAAAGGTATGAATGTTATATATTTTATTTTATTTTTTTTATTAAAGTTTTTTTATCATTTAAAAACTAATATATTTTTCAGTTTATTTTTACAGGAATATTCAAAGGTAAAGAAATATTGTATAGACAACAACAAAGACAAATAGCTATGACATCAGATGCAGAATCTAGTAGTCTTGACAGATTGTCAAGATATTCAAATTTGTTGGCAGATCATTATGAGTTTCCAATAGAAGCTCATGTTTTTGGGTGTGAAATAAATGTGAGGATTATGAAAACTGATATCATGGATCTTGTTAATAGAGATAAGTTGGGCATCAACGTGGTGTAAATTTTTTCCATGTAAGTCTTAACACCTTTTCCCTACGTTATATTTATTAAAAATGTATACTTATGTCTGTTTTGTATTAGGTATCTTTATAAAATTTGTGAGAGGAATGAGCTGATAGATGTATATGGATTCATGGACCCGCAATTGATTTCCCCTGAAGCATGTGTATTGGATGAGGAACAAATAATGCTTTATATTGCTGAAATACTTGAAAATAATATAGTCACACAATTTTGGATGATGCCTTTTGTGAGAGGTATGAAACACATCTCTCTCAAAGAGTTAATTATATTTTAACATAAAAAACCACTAACGTTAAATTTCCTTTTATCAGTGATCATTGGATGTTAGGGGTTTTTTGCCCAAGGGAGAAAGCACTTTATTGGATATGCTCTGTCCATGATGATGTGTAGGAATGTTTTAAGAATATATTGGAAAAGTAAGTTTCAATTTCTCAATAGTTTTATATATTATAATGAATTTTAAATTTACCCCATTAGTATTATTTTCTAACAGGGCATGGGTCTACTTTCAAAAAAATGAAAATAAAAGGAATGCAAATATCAAATATGTAAATGCGAAGGTAAATATCCATTTATAATTTGTAATTTTTGATTTATTACATTAAAATAATATATTGAATTTACACTCATTCAAATAGAATTGTCATGAACAACAAGGCGTCATTGAATGCAGATATTATATGTTAAGATTTATGTATGAAATAATAACAACTGGGACAGTTGTGAATTTTGACCTGGTAAGATTTCCTCTTAAACTTTTCATTAATATTTAAATTTGATTTACTCATTATACACGTTAACTACTATTCTTTTCATTTTTAGCTTTTTGATGACCCTCAACCCTATAATGCTGAAGACATCAAACACTTACAAGTGGAGTGGTCAACTTATTTTATAGGTTTGATTAAATTTTAGTTGTTTGTAATGTAAAATGTAATTTTGAATATTGTAGTTGTAATTGTGTATTTGGTAGTCGTTTAGGTTGGATTTAGTTTTTTTTGAAGTTGACAGTGTACGTTTTGAATGTTATATATGTGAATGTTTAATTTTTCTCTACTTCTTGTTTTGGTCTACTTATGATGGTTTTTCTGGTATGGATTCTGGTCTGGGGGGAGGGGTTTTAAGGGTGTGGGGGGTGTTCAGTGGGTTTGGGGGTGTCCAGGGCTCTGGGAGGGTTTTCTGGTGGGGTGGGGGGTATACATGAGGGTGGGGGGTTTTCGAGGGGTGTTTGGGGTTGTCCAGGGTGTTGGGGGCAGTCTAGGGGTGTGGTGGGAGCTCCAATGGGGTGGGGGAGGGTTGTCCAGGGTGTGGGGGGGTATACATGAGGGTGGGGGGTTGTCCCGGGGTGTTTGGAGCTATCCAGGGGGTCGGGGGCAGTCCAGGGGTGTGTTGGGGGCTGTCAAGTGGGGTGAGGGGTGTTGTTCAGGAGGGTGGGGGTTATAGATGGGTGTTTGGGGCTGTCCAGGGGTTCGGGGTAGTTCAGGGGTGTGGTAGGGGCTCCAATGGGGTGGGGGCTATCAAGTGGGGTGAGGAGGTGATGGGTTGATGTTCAGGAGGGTGGGGGAAGTCCTGGGGTGTGGTGGGGGCTCCAATAGGGTGGGGAGGTCTTTCTAGGGTATGGGGGTATACATGGGGGTGGGGGGTTGTCTCGGGGTGTTTGGAGCTGGCCAGGGGGTCGAGGGGCAGTCTAGAGGTGTGGTGGGGGTTGTCAAGTGGGGTGAGGGGTGAGGGGGTGCTGTTCAAGAGGGTGGGGGGTTGTTGAGGGGTGTTTAGTGCTGTCTAGGGGGTCGAGGGGCAGTCCAGGGGTGTGGTGGGGGCTATCAAGTGGGGTGAGGGGGTGAGGGTGTAACACCCCGAGATTTTATGAAAAATATTCCTTTAATTTCATTGATGTCTTTTATTATACAGCACACAAAGTTTATCTTGTACTATACACAACACCGTATTAGCTTGCAGTATACGCAATGCTATTCTTGGATCGTGTTACACACAATTTCATGTTCGTTTTATAATAGTCATTCTACGCAACATTGAGTGTGTTTATATATACATATATATATATATATATATATATATATATATATATATATATATATTCAATGTATAAATGAAATATGGTTGGATTCTATTATATGAAACAGCGAAGGATTCTTGCACAACACGCAACCCTGACTTGGCTTGCATTACACGCAATCGCGACCTTCCTCAATAGCGTGTGTTGTACGCAATACCGGGTTTTACTAAACAATGATATATTATTATAATATTATTATGAACTAGCCGTTATGAATAGTATTAACTAAATTTTGAATTTTATAACATTATTATTCATCTTACACATCTTCTAGAACATGGTATAAGAACAAAATAAATTTTTCGGGTAAAATAAGTATTTTTCAAAAAATGCAGTTTTGCCGCCTTTTGATGGCGCAACCACTTTAAATATAGTTTTTAACGTGTTTATAAGTTCAATTTTACAAAATTAAATTATTATTTGGAATCAGGATATAAAATTTTACCTTAGATAAAATTTTCATATTATTCTGATAACTTTCATATTTTAATGAATAGTAAAAACACGCTATATTTTAATTCAAAAAAACTTTTTTCATCATAATAACTTATGTGGTTAAATAATAATATTTAATGGTTTTAAAGTATAAATAGAATATATTTTTACCATTTAATATAATTTATGTCATTAGTCTTGATTTTACATTGAATTCGTAGGTTAAATAAATTAAATCTTTTGCAATGTTTTAAACAAAAACCCGTTTTCTTTCGACAACGGGAATAATTTTAATTTAATTTCTGCAACTTCTGTGTTTTGAATTTTGAAAAATGGATTCCATATTTGGAATCAGTGGTTCCAAATTATGTTAATAGGTTACTTTTATTTTTTTATATTATAAATAGTAACTACGGTAATTTTTATTTACTGCGGTTAAAGGTAAATAGGGTAATTCAAGGTTAAAAGAATATTATAATAATTCAAAATTACCTTTACACTTGTCCTAACCTTATTGGATGAGTAGTGGCCGACCATGGCCATCCTTTGGCCGATTTTGGGACCCCAATGAGCCACTTGGTAGTGAAAATGACGTTTTGGATTAATTAATTTAATGTAAAGACAAAATTGACTTTAACAAAAATCTTTTAGTAATTAATTTTTATAAGGGGTTATATAAGTTATAGTTTCGACTATAAATATTCTTTGGAAAGATAAAAATATTCCCTACATCATGGTATTTGTTCATAATTTTTAGACATCAAATGAATTAAATCATTTATGACACAATAATGATGTAGTGTTTACCTCATTAATAAATGGTTTAAATAAATAAGATTATAATGATTAAAATATCATCAAAAACCTGTCCAATTCCAATTGGATGATTTTATTTCGAATATGAGTCATATTAGCTTCGACATTAATGTGTTTTGGACCTCTTGAAACCGAAGATAAGTTTATAATAAAATAATGTTTTCACACTTTCCTAAAGAGCCCCTCCTCTCCCTTATAAAAGGAGACCACTTCTATGCAATTAATCACACCTCTCAAGCCTTTTTGATCGTCCAAAATCTGCCCAACTAAGCTCCCTACATCCCTCTACTCCCCCTTGAAGCCTTACATTAGGCAAAAGACTCTCCAAGAAGTCATTTTGGTTCAAACCAAAGGAAGTTACCAAAATTAAAGGTAACAGTTTCTCTTAAGTTGTTTTCTTTTATTCTACTTCTCCAACCCCTAAACTATTTTTAATCCTTTATTTTGTAACAACACCAATATAATAAATATACTAGGATATTGTTATTAGAAGAATTCTAACTAAACTTACACACACCTCCATCTAATTGATGAAGAATATAACGTTTCTGTGATGGCAAACTAACGCCTCACGAAATGATGATTGTTCAATTTTCTCCTACCACCTCTCATGGTGTCCATTATGATGGCACTATATTTATATATAATATATATTATGTTTATTATTTCCTTATGCTTATTTACTTTCCAATTATATCAAGGCTTTACGGTTTCCATAGTCGGTAAATACGATAATCTCATTTGAGGAAGTGCGGACTACCGCCCCCTCAAAGTGATGTGATTCGTTAATACCTTATGTGGGATGTATAAAGGATGTGGTTAATGATATTATATATGATATTATACTGGAATTATAATATACCTATGTATCATTATGTTTTAATTCCATTAAAATAATAAATAGAAATGAAACTAGCGTTCATGCGTACGTACGGCTTACCGTCTCCATGAACGGTGCGTTTCATTTCTGACCTCCATACGTTATGTACAATTATAAATGCTTGTATATGCTAGGTATAAAATGAATGTATATGATATATAAATCATTATTTACATTTTGTAAGTAATTAAATAATGATATAAGTAATAATAACATCAAGAACAACAAGTCCAAACACGTATGATAAATAAGATGATTTTACCCAAAATGCTACTTTAACATTGATTTACAAAAGAATGGGTAATATAAAGTCATAAGTGAATCATATATGATATAATAACAATTAATATGATTCTTTAATAAGTCAATGACATTATTTAAATCATTATACAAGAGTTTCAGATACATACGAAGCATATCGGACGTATGGTAAGGGATAACTTTTCCAATCTCGTTCTTATCCGAGATTGTTTATTCGTAAGTAATTACTGGGTTTATTGTTATCATCCAAGTCCATGTTTTCTAAAAGTGTTTTTATGTATGTTTAATGTCCTTTTACCCATTTTGTCTTTTACTACATGATATGTAAGGAATATATTTTTTTACGTTACGATGTACTTTTTGACTTTTCCGACAAAAGTACGAGGAGAATGTTTTTTTAACTTATACAACATGAAAGGATTTTTACGGTTTTATAAAGCCTTATTTTCATTAAGCTTATTCCAAAATATTTCATGACTATATCCAAATAAATATCTTTCTTTTAAAATTGCATGACGTTTTGTGAAAAAAAAATTGATTTTGAAGAAGAAAGGATATTTTACTCAAGAATTCATTTCAAGTGTTTTATCAAAACCATTTTTCATCTAAGATGACATTATTTCATATGTGTATGTTTCAAGTATAATGATTATATGATTTACATGGTTTCACTTATCTTATTATGAAATGATATCCATTTCTTTTATATGGATTATGTGATGATGGGATGATGTTTATGAAACCCATTTTATTTATTGGGTTATTATGAATGATGTATGTTTATTTTGTGGAACAAGTAAGAGTGATTTCATTATGATATGGGTGGGACCTATATCTCCCTCCCATGCATTGGGTAAAGATTTATATCTCATGAGATAGACATGGATGGAACGGTAAGTTAATCTGGTTCAGTGTTATAGGACTGAAATGAGGAGTGAACTCGATTCAGAAAGAGAATTTGTCCACTAAGATGGTCCTGGCAGCAATGTCTTGGATACTATGGAAATCATAATGTTTTTCCACAATTACAAGTTTTATTCCCATGCTATTTTATCAGGATTAATGTTTCTTTATGATATATGCCTTACGTATTTCCATGCTTTATTTCATTTCTCAAGATCTTGATGTTTAAACATTGTGTTCATGTTTTTAAGTTCAAATGTATATGGTTTGTTTTATTTTATCCATGCTTACCCTTACTGAGCATTTGAGCTCACCCTTTATATCTTTTCTTTTCCCCATGATATAAAGAAAGGTTTTAGGCAAGAAAGCATAAGGGGGAGATCTTTATGTGAGATGTTGAAGATCTTTCACCATGATTAGAATATTACATTCTGAGTTTCCAAAGACACTAAACTATTAAGATCCTTGTGTGTCTGTTTTTGTTATGTGCTAAGTATTCTGAAAAAGTAATGTGTTTTCCATGTACTTCAAGCTTCGGGCCTCTATAGAGGGGGTGTTTTTCAGGAGGGTGGGGGTTGTCGAGGGGTGTTTGGGGCTGTCCAGGGGGTCGGGGGGAAGTCTAGGGGTGTGGTGGGAGCTCCAATAGGGTTGGGGAGGGCTGTACAGGGGGTATACATGAGGGTGGGGGCTATCAAGTGGGTAAGTTTTATCTATTATCAATGTAAATGCTTAAATTTTCTTTAGTTCGTGTTTTTATCTTCTGTTTTTGTGGTACGAATTATTGATTTGGTTTCTGGTTGATTTTGGGGGAGAGCAGAGGATTGCCGTGGATTTTTTTTTTTTTAAAAAAATTGTCTTTCACGTCGGTTTTTTTTCATAACCGACGTGATAAAGGACCTGAAAAATGATTTATCATGTCGGTTAATCAATAAACGACCTGATAAACGGCCTGGTAAATGTTTTATCACGTTGGTTATTTAATAACTAACGTGATAAACCATTTCCCAGGCCGTTTATCACGTCGGTTATTGATTAACCGATGTGATAAACCCCTCCCGGGACTGGTTTAGCACGTCGGTTATTTAATAACCTGTAACGCCCCGACCCCAGTTACCTAGAGTCGGTGCATTATTTTAATACATTTACATGATTATAAGGAATCAAGTCCCAAAGGACTGATTAGTTTAGCAGTATTGGAAAATAGATTACATACATGAATGTTACATTACACTTCATAACATTCAAAACAACATAAAAATATTTTATGAATGCCATTATTCCCTTGTCTTAACCCTTCTTATCAATCACAATATACTTCTTGGAATCCTGGGAAAAAATAAAACATAGAAAGGGGTGAGCTCAAACGCTCCGTAAGGGTAAGCAATACAGCAGAAACTTTCATAAATAAGCATAAACATTTAAGGAAATGTATAACTAAAATAAAAGCCTTTTAAACTTAAACTTCAACATAGAATGGAAAAAATCAAATGAAATAATGCCATTTACTTATTCACATGGATATTATACTAATCGAATAATCACATGCAATATCAATAACCACTTTCATAATGATGGAATGCATGATGTCGAACATTAATTTCTGTGTCGAGGCCTCATGCCAATACCTAAGGGATAACTGTAACCAGAACCCAACCTCGAGAGCCTCTGTAATCGGACTCCATCCCGGAGTGCCTCTAATAACCGGACACCAACCTGGAGTGCCTATAATAACCGGAAACCAACCCGGAGTGCCTCTAATAACCGGACACCAACCCGGAGGGCTTACTTTTACCGGTCCCCAACCCGGAACATACTAGTCCAACACATTCATCTTAAGAAGAGGATGAAATATAACATAAAAATTCGTATTAAAACTAACATAAAAAATGTAAAAACTTTAATCATAAACCATTAATGACATAAAAATAACTCATCCATAGTCAAAAATAACACAAAAACTTAAATACAATATGGATGATTTGTATCATAATAAATCAACTTGAAATAAGTTTAAAATTTATCAAAGGATGTTGACATAGATGAAATCAATACTATTTGATAGAAATATCTCTTTTTTTGAAATCATTTAAAAGTCGCATAATTATTGAGAAAATATTTATTTTGAAAATATCTTTATAGGCTTGTGAAGGAAGCTTCAAAGGTGTAATAACGGCAGAGAATAACTGTACCCGCCATATAAGTTGAAAAAAATACATTCTTACCTTAATTATGTCGAAAAGTTTAAAAAGGACCTTCTTTGGAAAATGACGGAAAGATTCCTTTATAAAACACTTATAAAAGTCAAAAAGGGTATAAATGAATTTAAACTATATTCTAGTAAATAGTAAAAATGTTTTGAAATACATTTTTATGAAACATGGATGTAGATGATAAAGAAGTCCCAGTAGATAATTACGTATAAACAACCTCAGATAATGAAGAGATTGTGAAATAACACTTACCTTGTACTTTTCCATGGTTGTGGGTAGGTTAACCTCTTGTATAATGGTGAAATAATTGTTATTAAATTATACAAGAATCATATACATTCATATGATATCATATATGATCTTTTAACATTTCTTTGTTAATAATATCTTAGAATTATCGTTGTTTCGGGTGTTAACTTACTCGTTTTATTTTATATGTGTTGCTACGTGAGTCGTGGTTTTCATGGATAGGTTGTATCTTATTCATATCCATAATGATATCAATTCCTTAAAAATTATTTTTAAATCATCAAATGATAATTATACTTGAATGGATACGATAGAGAATGAATCTCATCGCGTTCGTGGAGACGGTAGTCCATACGTACGCACGAGCGACAATATCATTCTTTTGATATTAAAATAATATATAATTGGATGGTATATCATATATAAAGAATCATTATCATGTTATATTTATTATTTACATGAATTACACGTCATTATTATACCCATCCAAATAATAATTTATTGAATAACAATTACACCACGACGTAGAGACGGTAAGTCGTACGTACGCACGTATGGTGACATGTTATTCAAAGGATGGATAGAATATAGAAATATGGTTATAAAATGTTTATAATAACATCAAAGTATATATAATATACTGTAGTTATTATTTTATAATGGTAATAACAAAGAAAGAAGAAGTGGAAGAAGAAAGGAACTTGAAAAAGGGTGGTGAAATCATTACCTCTTCTTCGGGTTCTTCCTTTTGATTTGATCAAAAGGGCTCCTTAAGTTGGATTTCTGACTAAAGTAAGGCCTATAGGATTTAGTTAGGGAAGTTGAGAGAGTATTTGGGTAGATTTTGTCTGAACAAAAAGGCTTTGAAGGTGTGAATTAATGAGAAGGAGGAGTGCCCTTTTATAAGAGGGGTGAGGGGCACCTTTGGAAAAGCTAGGAATATTATTTTATAATAAATTCATATTCGGTTTATAATGGCTCCAAAGTGGATTATGTAAAGTTTAAGGTGGTTATGAGTCTAAAAACACTCAGCCAATAGAATTTAGACAGGTTTGGGTTACTATATTAACCTTATCTTTAAGTATTAACTCTTAGTTAATTAGTTTCACTTTTACAATGTCTCTTTGTATTTTTATATTATATGGTTAATAAACTTACTATATACATCCAAGAGACCCCCAAGTGGTCTATTGATGCTAAAAATATCATGATATAAGTCTCTTGGACGAACCTCAGATTTTTAGGAATTTAATATCAATTAATAATATAATCTTTGTTTTACAAACTCTTTTATGTCAATTTTGACACTATTCCATAATTGATTTTTGTGAAACTCATTACAGAATTATTACTTCTAAAAAATCCAATTAAATAAATTATAATATGTCATATTAACATATAAAATTAGTGTAGTTCAATAAAAGTCTCCAATTATATTTATTTGGGTATTTATAATATCAATTATTTTAATTTTTCACTATTATTTTAATTACTGCATCATCATTATGTCATAAATAAATTAAATTATTTAATGTCTAAAAATTATAAATAAAATATAATTATGTAGGAAATATTTTGGGCTTTCTAATGAATATTTATAGTTGAAACTCCAACATATATAACCCTATGTAAAAAAAAATTCTAAAAGATATATGCTTGTGTCATTTTTGTATTCATTTTAACTTAATTAATATAAAGTGTCATTATCACTTACAAGTGGCTCCATGGTGTCCACAAATCGACCCAAATATGCCCATGGTCAGAAATGTATCAACCAATAAGGTTAGGACACGTTTTAGGGTAATTTTTTATTATTATAATATTATTTTTTTTAACCCTTATTTACCGGATTTACCCTTTAACCATGGTAAATAAAATATTTACCGAAGTAATTATTCAAAATGTCTAAAAATAAAAGTTACCTATTTACACAATTTGAACAACCTTATTCCAAATATGGAATCCATTTTTCCAAATTCAATACACAGAAGTGGCAGAAATTAATTTAAAATTAATTCCCGTTGTTAAAACAAAAAGCGTGTTTTTAAGAGATAATAACTATCAAAAGATTGGCACTTATTTATGTCTAGTTTAATTGTGAAATTATGTCCAATGAAAAACATTTAATTAAATGGTAAAAATATATTCTAAATATATTTTAAAAACACTCAAATTAATAATTTATCAATATTAATTATTTCGATTAAAAAGTAGTTTTTAATTAAAATTTAGTAATTTTCATTATTCATCAAAATATGAAAGTTATCCGAAAAGTAAAAAAATTTCACCCTAGGATAATTTTGATATTTGGAATCCAAAAATGAAGTCCATTTTGAGATATAGAATTTATAAAATTTCAAAAATTAGGTATTACTATTCATAACGGCTAGTTTGATTGGTTGTGGTCTGTTAGAACTCGATGTTGCGTACAACACACGCTATCACATTATTCAAAGAGAAGCGTACTGTAGAAACTTGGGGTGTTACATTGTAAATTTTTTTTATGTCCCCATTCTAATGAATAAATTTATTCAGTCAAATTTAATATATAAAATTTTAAAATATTGGATTTAAAAAGGAATCACTATTAAAGTTGGTAAAAGTGCATTTTTGAAAAATACTTCTTTTATCTAAAAAAAGGAATTTGTTCTTACATTATGTCTAAGAAACTCATTATATGGATTCTAAAATTATAAGTATTATATAAAGTTTAAAATTTAGTTAATACTATTCATAACCTCTTTTGAACGGCTTGTTTGGTAAGTGATGGTGTGCTTTAACTCAGTGTTGCGTGTAGTGCAAGTTATTGAATTATTTTGATGAAATAACACACTATGAAATCTTGGGGTGTTACATTCTCCCCTACTTCAATAAATTGCGTCCTCACAATTTGAAATTGTTCTTCTAAAATAAAAGGTTGAAAATAGAAAATATCTTTGTGGGAAAACCCACATCGGAAATTGGGTTACTAAAATTTAGTATTAATATGAGGAAAATAAAAATGAAAGGGTCACCACCAAATTATGATCTCGATTAGGAGAACATTGGTGGAAATTAGAGACATATAATTGGAGGGAAAACATAAATATTTATAGGTAGTGATTGAGGTCATAAATCACAAACAAGTGTAAAATTGAGGTCATTAAATTCAACAATCTATGATGATTTGAAATACCATCGGTTCAACAAAACATAGGGTATTAGGATAACACATTTTTGGTTTTAGGATTACTTAAATAAAGTATAAGAATTAATTTCTTCATAGAATAAGAGAAGAAGAAAAATATATTCTTGACAAGTATAGTTCCATCCTTTAACTAATTTCTACCACAAACTCATCTTTCACTCTAAAATATAATAGAACATAAAAATATATTCTATTTATCCTATTCGTATAGGGTTCCAAAAAAAATGAATTTATAATTCATCTACCAGATCTTTAAAAAAATACATTATTTAATCCAGGACATCACGTGGGCCAGTGGTAGGTGATACACCCTTATCACCCTTCGGTTGTGGGTTCAAGTCTCGCGGCCTTGCCGGACGCGACGGGTTGCCGCCCGACCTCCGGGTTGTCCTTTTATGGCAATCCAAAAATAATCCAAACTAGAACTATCCAAAATACTTTAGTCCAAAATTTATAAGGAAAGTAAACAAAATGAAGATCCTTTTTTCCACGTAATAACATGTGAACAACTTTATCATGTATTCTTTTAAAACATTGCAACATCCTGAATTACCATAAAACCTTATTGATTACATTTATGATCCCATATTCCTTAAAGAATAACAGATATACTCCTTCAATACCAAAATAGTGTATACCCCAACAATTATGGAATATAACAATCATTAATCAGTTTCAAGGTTGTCAATAATATCCAATATAATTTATCCAAATCAATCATGTATTATTCTAAAATCACTACCTCGGTATCAGAACCATATTATGGTTTATCATTCTCTCAACCATATATTTTCCAAAAAATTTAACCTGCTATTGATTCACTTTTCTTTGTTCCACACAATCTCAAGTCCTTAATGAAATAGTACTGCAGTACAATCCTTATATACTATATAATTATTATAAAAAGTACATTGTTGATACAACACTCAAATGACATAATAAAAATAAGAACTATAATCATTCCTCTTCATATGTGGTAATATCATAACTTGATTATTATCCAATAGAATCATTTGCGGCATAGTATGATGACTGGTACATAGGTTCGCGTAGTGTCCAAACTCCTTGAAAATGAAGAATTGTACATTTGAAACCATTTTATTACCCTTGTAGTCACGTACTTAGTTTCCTTTTTCTCTACACTTATAACATACTCTCATTCCATTCAAACATTTTCCAAGGTGATTATTTCCACAGTTATCACATATGGGAAAATCCTTCTTTACCTTCTTCCTTTTATCTGTCCTTCTCTCTACCATCCTTTCCTTCCCTGGCTTCCCTTAAAAGACATAAGACTCCGATAATTCTTTACTTATCTTATCAACACATGATACTATTTCTTCGTATGATGATAATACATGGGAGACTATTTCCCTTCTAAATTCTGGATTAAGACCATGAATGATATGATCCTCCTTACTCTTTGGATCATGTGTATTTTTGGAGTTATCATTACTTCTATTGGGCTCCATTTCTAAACAATGTCATAAACTAGATCAGTTTATGAATCAAAATACATAATTTCATACTTATAAAATACTTAACATAAATTGACCTATTTCTGGATATAATCCATAATCATGAAAATGTTTTCTTTGATGAAGTATATACTCATAAACCCTTCATAATGATTTGTAATGAAAATGAGAGTTATCCTAAGCAAATCCCCTGGGAGTGTCATAACCAAGAGTGCAGTAAGGCCCATTGTCGTGCACCAGTTCACATTCGAGTCTAGATCAAAGCGGTGTTTTCGGGTTTTACCCCTAGGTACATCTGTGCCAGATCCGCCTCTACCTGCTCGTATCCAGACAGGGATGTATTGCTCGGAAAACTCACAAAATCTCTACAATACCAAAATTCTAGGAATTTATTCTATAATAATCCTCAAAGACTATCTTAGGGTTATGTGCTCTAATCAGAGTTTATCTAAATCTAGTTTCCAAGGTTATTGCTAAACTTCCTCTGATACCAACTGTAACGCCCCGACCCCAGTTACCCAGAGTCGGTGCATTATTTTAATACATTGGCATGATTACAAGGAATCAAGTCCCAAAGGACTGATTAGTTTAGCAGTCTTGGAAAATAGATTACATACATGAATGTTATATTAAACTTCATAACATACAAAACAACATAAATAATCCTTTAGGAATTCCATTATTACCTTGTTTTAACCCTTATTATCAATCACAATATACTTCTTGGAATCCTGGGAAAAAATAAAACATAGAAAGGGGTGAGATCAAACGCTCCGTAAGGGTAAGCAATACAGCAGAAACTTTCATAAATAAGCATAAACATTTAAGGCAATGTATAACTAAAACAAAAGACTTTTAAACTTAACCTTAAACATAGAATGGAAAAAATAAAATGAAATAATTTCATTTACTTATTCACATGGATATTCTACTAATCGAATAATCAAATGAAATATCAATAACCACTTTAATAATGATGGAACTCATGATGCCGAACTTTAATTTCTGTGTCGAGGCATTGTGCCAATACCTAAGGGATAACTATAACCGGAACCCAACCCAGAAATTACCAGAAACCAACCCGGAGTGCCTCTAATAACCGAACATCAACCCGGAGTGCCTCTAATAACCAGACACCAACCCGGAGGGCTTACTTTTACCGGTCCCCAACCCGGAACATACTAGTCCAACACATTCATCTTAAGAAGAGGATGAAATATAACATAAACATTCGTATTAAAAATAACATATAAAATGTCAAAAATTTAATCATAAACCATTAATGACATAAAAATAACTCATCCATAGTCAAAAATAACACAAAAACTTAAATACAATATGGATTATTTGTATCATATTAAATCAACTTGAAACAAGTTTAAAATTTATCAAAGGATGCTGACATAGACGAAATCAATACTATTTGAGAGAAATATCTATTTTTTGAAATCATTTAAAAGTCGCATAATTATAGAGAAAACCTTTATTTTGAAAATATCTTTATATGCTTGTGAAGGAAGCTTCAAAGGTGTAATAACGGTGGAGAATAACCGCACCTGCCGTATAAGTTGAAAAAAAGACATTCTTACCTTAATTCTGTCGAAAAGGTTAAAAAGGACCTTGTTCGGAAAATGACGGAAAGATTCCTTTATAAACCACTTATAAAAGTCAAAAAGGGTATAAATGAATTTAAAACATATTCTAGTAAATAGTAAAAAAAATTGAAATACATTTTTAAGAAACATGGATGTGGATGATAAAGAAGTCCTAGTAGATAATTACGTATAAACAACCTCAGATAATGAAGAGATTGTGAAATAACCCTTACCTTGTACTTTTCCATGGTTAGGGGTAGGTTAACCTCCTGTATAATGGTGAAATAATTGTTATTAAATTATACAAGAATCATATACATTCATATGATATCATATATGATCTTTTAACATTATTTTGTTAATAATATCTTAGAATTATCGTTGTTTCGGGTGTTAACTTACTCGTTTTCTTTTATATGTTTTGTTACGTAAGCCGTGGTTGTCATGGATAGGTTATATCTTATTCATATCTAGAATTATATCAAGTCCTTAAACATTATTTTTAAATCATCAAATGATAATTATACTTGAATGGATACGATAGAGAATGAATCTCATCGCGTTCTTGGAGACGGTAGTCCGTACGTACACACGAGCGACAATATCATTATTTTGATATTAAAATAATATATAATTGGATGGTATATCATATATAAAGAATCATTATCATGTTATATTTATTATTTACATGAATTACACATCATTATTATACCCATCCAAATAATAATTTATTGAATAACAATTACACCACGACGTGGAGACGGTAATCCGTACGTACGCACGTATGGTGACATGTTATTCAAAGAATGGATAGAATACCGAAATATGGTTGTAAAATGTTTATAATAACATCAATGTATATATAATATACTGTAGTTATTATTTTATAATGGTAATAACAAAGAAAGAATAAGTGGAAGAAGAAAGGAACTTGAAAAAGGGTAGTGAAATCATTACCTCTTCTTCAGGTTCTTCCTTTTGATTTGATCAAAAGGGCTCCTTATGTTGGCTTTCTGACTAAAATAAGGCCTCTAATATGTATTTAGGGAAGTTTATATAGTATTTGGGCAGAGTTTGGCTGAACCAAAAGGATTTTAAGGTGTGAATTAATGATAAAGAGGGGTGCCCTTTTATAAGAGGGGTGAGGGGCACCTTTGGAAAAGCTAGAAATATTATTTTATAATAAATTCATATTCGGTTTCTAATGGCTCCAAAGTGGATTATTTAAAGTTTAAGATGGGTATGAGTCGAAAACCACTCAACCAATAGAATTTAGGCAGGTTTGGGTTACTACATTAACCTTATCTTTAAGTATTAACTCTTAGTTAATTAGTTTCACTTTTACAATGTCTCTTTGTATTTTTATATTATATGGTTAATAAAATTACAATATACATCCAAGAGACCCCCAAGTGGTCCATTAATGACACACCTATCATGATATAAGTCTCTTGTCTGAACCTTAGATTTTTAGGAATTTAATATCAATTAATAATATAATATTTTTTTTAAAAAACTCTTTTATGTCAATTTTGACACTATTCAACAATTGATTTTTGTGAAACTCATAACAAAATTATTACTTAGAAAAAATCCAATTAAATCAATCCTAATATGTCATATTAACATATAAAATTATTTTAATTCAATAAAAGTATCCAATTATATTTATTTGGGTATTTATAATATCAATTATTTTAATTTTTCACTATTATGGTAATTACTGCATCATCATTGTGTCATAAATAAATTAAATTATTTAATGTCTAAATCTTATAAATAAAATATAATTATGTATTAAATCTTTTGGGATTTCTAATTAATTTTTATAGTCGAAAATCCAACATATATAACCCTATGTAAAAATTGTTTTGCTAAAATATATATGCTTGTGTCATTTTTGTATTCATTTTAACTTAATTAATATAAAGTGTCATTATCACTTACAAGTGGCTCCATGGGGTCCCCAAATCGACCCAAAGATGGACATGGTCGGACATGTATCAACTAATAAGGTTATTACATGTTTTAGGGTAATTTTTTATTATTATAATATTATTTTTTTTAACCCTTATTTACCGGATTTACCCTTTAACCATGGTAAATAAAATATTTACCAAAGTAATTATTCAAAATGTCTAAAAATAAAAGTTACCTATTTACATAATTTGAAAAACCTTATTCCAAATATGGAATCCATTTTTCCAAATTCAAAACACATAAGTGGCAGAAATTAATTTAAAATTAATTCTCGTTGTTAAAACAAAAAGCGTGTTTTTAAGAGATAATAACTATCAAAAGATTAGCACTTGTTTATGTCTAGTTTAATTGTGAAATTATATCCAATGATAAAAATTGAATTAAATTGTAAAAATATATTATAAATATACTTTAAAAAAACTCAAAATCATAATTTATCAATATTAATTATTTCGATTCAAAAGTAGTTTTTAATTAAAATTTAGTAATTTTCACTATTCATCAAAATATGAAAGTTATCCAAAAAGTACCAAAATTTCACCCTAGGCTAATTTCGATATTTCAAATCCAAAAATGAAGTCCATTTTGAGAGATAGAATTTATAAAATTTCAAAAATTAGGTATTACTATTCATAACGGCTAGTTTGATTGGTTGTGGTGTGTTAGAACTCGATGTTGCATACAACACACGCTATCGCATTATTCAAAGAGAAGCATACCATAGAAGCTTGGGGTGTTACATTGTAAATTTTTTTTATGTCCCCATTCTAAAGAATAAATTTATTTAGTCAAATTGAATATATAAATGTTTAAAATATTGGATTTAAAAAGGAATCACTATTAAAGTTGGTAAAAGTGCATTTTTGAAAAATACTTCTTTTATCTGAAAAAAAGGAATTTGTTCTTACATTAGGTCTAAGAAAATCATAATATGGATTCTAAAATTATAAGAATTATATAAAGTTTAAAATTTAGTTAATACTATTCATAACCTCTTTTAAATGGCTTTTTTGGTATGTCATGGTGCGCTTTAACTCGGTGTTGCCTGTAGTGCAAGTTATTGAATTATTTTGAAGAAATAACACACTATGAAATCTTGGGGAGTTACATAAACAACATGATAAACCATACCCCAGGAGTTTATCATGTCGTTTATTAAATAATCGACATGATAAACTCCCCCGCACGTGTTTATGACGTCGTTTATTGTATAACCGACATGATAAAGCCCCCCCCCGGTTTATCACGGCGGTTATATAATAACCAACGTTATAAACCTCACCCCACCCCCCGGGTTTTTTCACGTTAGTTATTAATTAACCAACGTGATAAACACCGCGATGTTATGTATGTTACGTCGGTTTTTAAATAACTGACATAAAAAACATTATTTATAATGTCTTTCGTATTAACGTCGGCTAAAACCCGACGCAAAAAATGAAAAATAACGGACGTAAATAACGTTTTCTGCACTAGTGAGTGAAACAAAGGTGTCTGCAGGACACTAGCCTTCCATCTCCAATGGCTATGAATGATTATGAGGATTGGGGCCTTTTTTAACATGGTGTATGACCTTTGACAATGGGTGCACCTGAGCATGAAAATTGACATTTATTCTAGATGAAATTCTCTAGGAAACCCAGAAATAAGTGGGGTATACTTTTTTCTTATATGTGGATCAACTTCACATATATGGATGGGGTCTAACTATTTTATAAAAACTGAAAGAGAGACTAGAGGTGAATCGGGCCAGCATGTTTGGAAATATCCAGGATGTGGGTAGGAAGAAGAATGTAAACCATGACTTTGAGGGCTCTTGAATCAGGAGTGAGGTCACGAGGCTTGGAATCCATTAGGCATACTAAGATATGAGAGGACTCTCTTGGGAAAACATTTACCTTTGATTGACATATGTTTTGTTGGAGACATATGCAGATCCACCTGGGGCATGATGTGCATTTTCAAATAAGGGTGTCTTCAAGAAACTAGACTTCCATATCCGATGGCCATGGAAGATTATGGGGATACAAGATCGCTCACAACACATATTTTGAGGTATAGAAGGAGTGTATCCAGATAAATTAGAGACATTTAGGCTATGATTCACCCATGTAATTGGGTATCCCTTAAGTATATCTGACTTATACGTAGGGTTAGGCATTCATCCTGTATTTGGGGTACCCAGTAGTTTAACGTTGTATGTCCAGGACATGAGGTTCTTTACGGGGAAGGGAACTGTTCCATGCCTTTTAGAGTTGGGCCGCTGGGACCAAATTCTTGGACTGATGTTCCATGATGTCATGGTGGATGTCTCATTGAAATCCCTAATCTCACATGAGCCATGCTAAACATGAGAAACAATGGATTATGAGGATTCTAGATCACCTAAGAGTAGAAAAAACAACAATATGAATCACTTTAATCTTAAACCAATGCTATGCTATTTAACATCATACAAAAAGGATGATTCTGACCCTGTAATTTAATTTCATGTGGCGAGTACATCATCATATGCAGTTTAGAGTCATGCAGCAAAGACGTTATCTATCACAAAGATCATTAATAGATTTGAGTTAGTCATGATTGGTATGTTCTTGCATTTTTTTGAAATGATTAATGATAAAAGGTGTAAACCATAGTCCCAGGGGTATAATGGATCAGGAGGAATGACCTGGGGCTTGAAATCCATTGGGTGTACCAAGGTAGGAGATGACTCTCCTGAGGATGAATTTTCCTTTGATCGATGGTCGTTTTGTAGGTGACATATGCAGAGCCACTATAGCATGATGTGCATTGTCAAACAAAGGTTTCCACATGAAATTGGCCTTCCATCTCAGATATCCATGAATTTTTATAGGGATCCATGATTTCTTGGAGCATGGAGTTTGACAAATAGGAAAAATGTGTCTGGGAACCTGAGAAATACCGAAACCGTGATTAATCGTGAACTTCTGGAGCTTCTACATAGATCTAACTCATATGTATAGGGGAAATCATGATCTTTTGACTTCTTATGAGTGGGGGGCATGTGTGGGATCTCGTAACATTAATAAATAGATATCACATGACTCTTGATAAATATTGTAGTTTATTTTCATGTGGTTAGGACCTTTCATGAACTCCCCGTATGAGTCTGATCTACGAATGGGGGAAGGGACATTTTTATGGCGACTGGGATGGGATGACAGATCTGGGAATCACTACATATATTTCAAGGGTAGGAATCAAGCCAAAAATAGTTCTAAATTTTCCCAGTACCAATCTGAGTTAGACATAAGAGTAGTGGACGTTTTGTTTCATCCTTTATAGATGTTGGGTCTACCATATTTTTCCATAGTTTGTTTACACAAGGGAATACTTACCGCTGATCCTAAGATCACATAAGTTATACTCAATGTGAGAAATAATGTGTGACAAGGGTTTTCTTTATAAACATGGGGAGATAGAGGACATGCTAGGGGTATTTGTTTTCCTTTTTTTTATATGGTGGGGTTTGGTCCAAGATCAAGGATTGAGGTGTCGCTACATATCACACTAATGAATGGTAATCAATCCAAACATAGTTCTCTGTGGGATCATGCTGTTTATTGTCATGTGATCAGGATGATTTATTCTATGCAGTTTAATGTCTTGCAGCTCATACGCTATGTCATGCAGTTTAGAGTCATGCAGTGAGGAAACTAGTATCACAGTTTAATGTTGTTTTTCAAGGACTAATACCGTACAGTTTAATGTCATGTGGTCAGTATGATGACTCACAGTTTAAGGTCAGAGAGTTTTGGCCTAGAAAAGGGGGTTGGGATAAGATCAAGGATTGATGAATCTATATGTATCCTACTAATTAATGAGAATCAATTCGTACATATTTCTTGGTGGGATTGTGCATTTTATTGTCGTGCGCTTAAAAAAATTTATGATATGCGGTTTAACATCTTGCTACTTGGATGTTATGTTGTGTAGTTTGGAGCCATGTGGTAAGGAAACCGGCATCACAAGTTAATTTCGTGTTGTAGGAACTAATACCATACAGTTAAATGTCATGTGGTCGGGATGATGACTCATAGTTTAGGGTTATAGAGTTTGTAACATGTATGGGAATTGTTGTTACACGAAGTACTTCTTCAAAAACATTGCATTTGTGGAAGAAGTGTTGAGTTGTCCTTACATTGATATCTAGGTGTACACTCCATTGGAATAGACCCTATGTATGAAATATGATCCTTCCCATTTGGTTCAAGATTTGGGTGCTTCTTCCCAAGTATCATCGGGGTTCTGAGGACCAACACCATCACTCCTTCGAGGAAAGATTGAAGGTAAACAATTTTGTTGAAGGCTCATGTGGTCCGATTTTGGTAGACCTCTAAATGGTTCAAAGTGTGAAACCTTATCTCGTATAGCTACTTTAACTCGTCAAAATGCCTCTAGGATTTCTCATCCATGGAAAATTGATCATAAATAGCCGCATGTAGTGATGAAACGTGAATTTCGATAGGCAAAACCGCCTCTGTCCCGTATACTAGTGAGTACGGGGTTGCATTGGTGGCATTGTGGGTCATGCTCTGGTAAGCCCATAAAGCATGAATGAGCATGTATGGACACAATTTCTTATCTTTATCTACTATATTTTGGAGTATGTTTGACAAAGTCTTTTTTGAAATCATCTATCTACCCATTGGCCACCACATGGTAGAGGGATGAAAAGTTGGATTTGATTCCATAATCCAAGTATAACTTGTCCAAATCAACAGATAAGAAGTTGGTGTCGTTGTCCGTCAGTATTGTATGAGGGACACTAAATTTGGTATTGATGATGTCCTTCACAAAGATGACGATGATTTTCACCCTGAATTCTTTAATGGGTATGACTTAAGACCATTTGGAAAAGTATTCGGTTGTTTTGAGTATGAACATAAATTTTCTGGATGTAGTGGGGGGGTTATGGTCCCAGAACAGCAATCCCCCAGGTGGAAAATGGCCAGGAGTAGCTAGTTTTGTGAAGTAACTTCGGGAATTGGTGAATAAAATTGGAATGAACATGGAAGGAATGGAACTTCTTTCTGAATATGGCATAGTCTTGTATCATCGTGGGCCAACAGTATCAAAGCCTTTGGATTTTATAAGAGATATTGGCTGTTGATTGGTGCACTCCATAATTTCTGGTGTGCCCTTCTTTCATGATGGCAGTAGTCTCTTCTCCATCAATTCACCTGAGAAGGACTCCTTCAATGCCTCATTTGTAGAGGACCTTTTCTTGGTTTTCCCCATTGTACAAGAAAAATATGACTACCCATCTCTGAATATATTCCCTTCTAGTCCTATTTGGTGGGAGTTCCCCCGGCTGGAGGTAATTTTCAATGGGATTCATCTAGATGGTGGTGTGACCATAAGTATTAGAAATGGGATTGACCTCGTCGATCTTATCTGTACTATTATGAATAAATTTTAAGACCATTCGATAGTGGGAAATTTTAATAATTTTTTCATCCCGGTCTAGATCATCCAGGGTTGTGACTGCATTTTCCAATCCATCGTCTGGAGTATTTTGTGACCGGGGGACATAAGTTAGTATTGGTTCTGATGGGAATTCTACCATCAATTATCAAATGTGGCTCATCAAGGGGGACAATACTTCTTTTTTAATGGCATAGTAACCATTGATATACTTGAGGAATAGCTATTAATCACCTTTTATCTCTAGGTTTTTGGCTCATGCAAGAAGTTCCATCTCTAGGCCCGCAATGAGGGCCTAGTATTCTACTTCATTATTTGTACATCCCTCCAAAGGCATGAAGGAATGGGGATAGACTGCCTTTTAGGGGGATAATAGTATAACTCCTAGCCCCACTTTTTTGATATTGGTATCCTCCATCATTTTCCTTTTGGGATTCTGGAAGCACCTTAGAATTACATTTCTCATGCCTGGGGGTCCTCTTAGATGGAGGACACTTCTTCATCCATAAGTTCGACATCCAATAGGGTGGTTTCTTCCAAGGGGTGCTCTTCCAGGAAATTTTCTAATGCCTGGACTTTGATGGCATTCTAGGGTATGTACCGTATGTGAAACTATTGTAGTATTATCGCTCACCAAGATAGGAGTCCAGTTAGAATGGGAAAGTTGATGATATATTTGAGCGGGTTGCAGCAAGAGACTATGAAGACTTCATAGTTCTATAGGTAATTCCTGGGTTTCTGAACCACTAATATTAGGGCTAGGAAGTTCTTTTTGATTCCTAAATATCAATTATTAACATCAATCATTTTTTGGATGAGGTAATAGAGGTTTTTCTCTCTTCTAGAATCATTTCTCTACACGTGTAAGGCACCTAATGACCGTTCCAAGGTGGCTACATACAAAATGAGTGGTCTCCCCTCAACTAGAGGCATCAGCACCGATGGCTTATGAGATATCTTTTGAGATTTTATACCACTTCTTGACAATAAGTATCCCATTCATACATAACCCCTTTCATCATTAACCTAGTGAAAGGTAAAAATTTACTCGCATGGAAGGCTATAAAGCACTAGATGTAGGCCAACTTCCCATAGAGACCACTCAAATAAATGATTTTGTGAGGTGGGGACATGATAAGGATGAATTTTTACTTCTTAGGGATGACTTTTATGCCACAATGGTGTAAGAAGAAGCTAAAGAACTTCCCAGAGGTAACTTTAAAGGCACACTTTAGGGGATTCATCATTAAACTGTGTTTTCGTAGTTTGTTAAAGACAGTTTCAAGATCGGTCAGGTGGTTTGAGTTCTTTCATGATTTAATGACCAAATCATCAACATAGAACTTGAAAAAATTTCCCAATAAGTTCAATGAAGATGCAGTGCATGGCATGCTGCTATGTAGAATCGTAATTTTTTAGACCAAAGGGAATCACCTTATAACATAACACTCCCTAAGGTGCCCTAAAAGTAGTATCTTCTTCATCTCTTCAATCCATTTGGAGATGTTTATATCTATAATATCTATCCATGAAATATAAGGCCTCATATATGGTTGTTTCATCGATCAAAAATTCTATGATCAGGATCAGTAAATCATCTTTCGGATAGTGCCAATTAAGGTCTCTAAAGTCGATGCAGATCCTAATCTATCCATTCTTATTTTTGATAGGAACTATGTTTTCTAGACAGATTGGATATTGGACTTCTCATATGAAGTTGGATTTGATTAGTTTGTCAAATTTAGCCTATCTTTTGGAAGCATACATTGGGTGGGTCCTTATGGCTGTGTGTTTATATCCCCAGTTATCCTCTAGCATACCCATACGATGAGTGGAAACCTTAGTATCGAGCACTAAATTTTCTGTATAGTTCTAGTAAAACACATCTCAATTTTTCTTTATGATGGAAGTATATGTCTTATGCACCTTGAAAGGCATATCCACACTGATCAGAGTGGTCCTCGAGTCATCATTGGTTCCTAGGTTTATCTACCTAAGTTCAACGATTATGGTGGAGACACCTTCTTCAAATGCGGGAGGGGAATATTTGAGGTATTATTCTACTTATTCTTCTTTATCATCCTCTTCATCAGCATCTTCATCTTTTGATGGAGAGAGGATTATTGAGACGAACTCTTCAATGATGGGAGAGAAGTCATCTTTTTCCTTAGTGAGTAAGGCGGGGACAGTTTGGGGTCCCAAGGACGGGTCGAGAGCATCTTTGTTAGGGATTTTCTTGACATTATAGGATTCTTCCCATTCTTCTGTGTCTTTGGACTTGGTGGCCTTATTAGAGATCATGCAGACAATGGAGTTTGTGTCCATGATTTCACTTTTTCATTCAACTTGATTAATGGGTAATACATACTCTTCCCCAAGATGTCGAAGGGGGTTAGTGGGAGCCATTTCCAATCCATTGGGACAATGATCCAATCAACTTCATCGGCTAAATACTGCTTCTATTTTGGTTCATATAACCCATGCATCAATGTAATGAAACTCACATGACTCAAACATGGATTTATCAATGTGTAATGTCTTGTTTCCCCATTACCGTAATATTTGACTCACTGATGGTATGATGATGAAATTTAAGCGTGTTGATGCAGCCAGAGCCTCCCTAATAGAATGTTGAAGGTTGTACTTTTCTACAGTACCAAGAACTCAGAATCCAATATGAGGTCCCAAATCCACGTTTTAGACTTGATTCCTCCCAACAGCTTCTGTTCTCTTTTGTCATATCCCATTAGAGTTGTGGGGTAGGGTGTCAAACTATCTTCATTATATCCCAGCCGATGAAGTGTTCGTAGTGGGAGGAGGTTGACTCAAGAACTTTTGTTGATGAAAATTCTCCATACATCAATTCTATTTACCTTTCCATACACATATAAGGGTTTGATGTTCCCTTCCATGATGGCGTCTTCATCCCTATATGTAAATGAGATGATGGTGTAAAATTATTCGCGATTGGTCTCCGTTTGATAGACTTTAGTTGTTGTTACTTCGGCCTCAAATTTCTAGAGACTTAGTAAGGCTTCGATGAGAACCTCCCTAAGGTCTATGGATAGACACAACACATCTAGGATTGACAGCTTTTCTAGTACTGAAGCTTGCTACTTTATAATATCATATTTCTTCTCTAAAGGTTGGTACTTCCCGACTTGGGGTATCTCTATCATAGAAACTTAATGGGATTGATCCTTGAATGTAGATGATCTAACCTTTATGACAAGAGATGGTGGCACTATGGTCCTTTTCGGGTTCGGCTGAACTAGTTCGCCTTCATGCCTTGGGTGATTTGATATTCGTTCTTACTTCGATGAATACTCAAAGATAAATGGGATCATATTTCTTCCCTTGGGGGAAGAGGAACATTCTGGTTCTTGTTCCATCTTCCAAAGGGTCCTTCTGTGAGTTTTTGCAATTTCAAAGGTTTTAGTTAAAGAATGTCTATGAATTTGACTCCCACCACGATCATGCCTTCTAGGAAACCCTCAGCCTTTGGGGGTTCTTCCTCCGTCTCTCTAGTTGGGTGCATGGAATTTGGGTTTTTGGCCATAGTCTCCATTAGAGAAGGGTTCCATTGAGTGAATTACATTAATAAAACTGAAGATCAGTTTTTATCTGACAATGTTTTTGTCTGACTGCCTCCTTATGATGGTTTCATTTGATGGGGTGGTGCCCATTGTACCATTTGGTGGGGCGTTACCCGTTGTACCATTTGGTGGGGTGGCACCCATTGTACCAAGTATACTGGCATGAAGTCCAAATGTTTTTGGACTACCTTCAACTTCACTGTCATCCCATCTTCTCGCTTCTTATTTCTACCCCTTTGGTGCTCAGAAGGCTATAGGACTAAGGATGATGGTTGTGTCGTATTAAGAGCTATTGGGGGAACGATTGGTTGATTCTACTACACCTGGAAGATTCCATGAACTCTATTGACTATTTTCTGAGTCATCCAACTATCAATTTTTTCCTCCTTCTTACTGGAGACTATTTTCTATTCTTCTTCCCCTATTGAGTCTAAGGTGGAAACATACGCCACTTGCGTTGGCAGCGATCCCAACTTGACTTCCTTAGAATCCACCATATTTTTATGAGGTCCTTGAAGAAGAATAATTATTGTATGGTGTTTCCCAGTATCCAGTGATGGGGAAAATAATATAGACGGTCGTCGAGACCCACTTCATCTGCACGCTTTGGCTCTGGTAGCTGGAGAAAGTTGCAATTCATAGTGAATATGGAATAGTTACGGACCTAGTCATCTTGAAACATGTAGAATTTATATCTTCATTCCTTGAAATTATATCTTTTAGAACCCATTATCTTATCTTGCTAAGGTGGGGTGAATTTTGGTGTCCAAGGGGTCCCACATGGTTTTGTGGAGGCCTCGCTACAGGAGCTTCTTTTGGTGGTGGCTTAAGCGTGACAAAATCCGCTTTAGGATTCCCTCTCTTTTTCCTGGGGTCAATGGGGCCACTCAGGACTTGATATTGGTCCTCTTCCAAGAATCTTTTATTAATTGAGTAATGGCAGAGAAATCTCGGAACCCAATTGTGTACTTTACCAAGATGATATTCATTTTTAAATAATCACGAAGATTATCAATGCACATAGCAAGAATTTCATCTTGTGGGAGCATCCAGTGTAGGGAATAAGTCAGGCCTTTTTATCTAGAAATGAATTCTAAAACACTTTCATTTTATCTCTTAATACAGTTCATAAGATCACTGACTGTTGTATTAGGAAACGTTGAACTGAACTAGAAGAGAAACTTTCACTAGAGGTCCTCCCATCTGGGAATTGAGTTAGCTAGCAAGCTAGTATACCATACAAAGGTCAATCCCTATAGGGTTCGCATGGATCATCTAAGTTTTACTTATTCTTTATAATCTGGAGTTCCCATCATGGGATCATAGTAAGAGGTGTAGTTAATTAGATGTTGTTCTCAGTCTCCCTATCCATTGAACACTAGGAATACATGGTGTTCAAAGTTTGGTGGTGGTGGAACATTTCTCACCCAATTTGGGTAGGGTTTGTGCTCTGTTTGTATCAGAGAGCATCACTCTTCCATGCATTCTAGTAGAGATATTAATTGTTTGAAGGTATTCAATATCCCTTGATTCATATCTTTCCAGGATTGAGCTTGGGATGGTGAAACATCAACCAAATATGGGCATGCTAGTGCTACTAGAATTTGGGATGGGTACCCTGTCGGGGTTATCCTTTGTGGGTTCACATGAACATACTCTAGATGCCTTACTAGTGGGGGGAAGTCTTGATGTCCTTCAAAGACTGAATTTAAGTAGGTTGAAAGTATCAGTTCTAAGTTGGGTGAGCATCCAATCTCAAAATCATTCACTAGGATGAGAAACTTTGGAAAGGTCACCTTTTCCCAGAATACCTACTATCATTCCACTGGGGGAACGCATTCGAAAAGATATCTCCCTCAACAAAGCTTAGTATTAATTTACCAGAGATCTTTCATTTCTTCCTGTTTCTTGGATAATATTTCCACGAGATTTAGGGATAGATTCTCATGGGGAGGTGGAGTTGGGTCATAGAATATATAGGATTTATTATTCTACTTGTTGGGGTTTCTTGAGGGAGGTAATGAGGGATTAACTACAGGGGCACTAAATTTAGGACCGCTCTCTGGTTCTCAGTATGCACACCATCAGTCTCGGTGTGAGATGCCTCTAGGTGGGAACCATCTTCCTTTTCACCCTCTCCCTTTGGATCATTTCCTAAGAGATCCATGGGTTTGACGTTTACCAAGTTCACTGATGCATATCGCATTAGGGTGGTGTACCCATTGCCAAATGGTAGGAAGGTTTTCTGCATCCTCTATTGGACTTTCTACTTCAATTCAGTGGTATTATTCTAGTTTCTTGGTAAAAATTGACCCAAAGGGAGCCCAGATATGACCTCATGATGCGCCTTTATATCGGAGGGTGAGAACCACAATACATGGTGGAACAGGTGACTTCAATGATCATCATTCTTATGATACAGGAGAAGATAGACCTCTGTTGTGTGAGAACTTGAGGTAAAAATGACCCTAGCCTTGTGGGATTGGGTTTATCCCATTCTTCCATTGATATGATATAGAATGGATTCATTGGTCTTATGGGGGAATTTTGAGTTAAAAATTCCCCCATCTTGGAAGGCTGGGGTTATTCCCGCATTGTGGTGGTAAATGCTTCTATTTCCAACTTTTTTATTTCATGCACTCCTATACGGGGTGAGTTGAGTATGGTATTGGACCTATATGGGATTTATGGGCTTTTAAAGACATGAGCACTGCTTGCTGGTTGAATTACCTTAAGTAGGAAGCCTGTTGGATGTTCTCAGTTGTTTCGATAAGAATCTTTTCAATGGCTTGATCTCTTTGGTCCTGAAACTTTTGAGACTTAATCCAAACCGGTTTTTGTTGAGTTTCCTATCTTTCCTGAGTAGGGACTTCATTTGATTACATCCTCTGAGTAATGACATTTCAAGATGTCATTTTCAATGAGGTCTGATGGATGGGACACAAGGTGAAGTGTAGAGCTCCATTTTATCCCAATCCCCAAATATAAAGTCTAGTCGGAGTGTCTCCAATGAGTCAATGCAACTTTTTCAGTACATGAAGGAAATCTAGTTCAAGTTTCTTCTTTTTCCTTTCTGATTGTGGCTTCTGTGCAGACAGGTGGGCTTCCAGGTTGATCAGACAGTGAAGCTCCCCTAACATGTTGTCATGGCCTGTATACCCTTCATAGGGAAAGAACATTTCTTTTAGCTGGCAGAGAGTCTTCCATATATTGAGGTGAATATCATTCATACATTCCCCAAACTGCTCCCTTGTCATGTTGAAGTGAGGAGGGGTCATGGGCCAATACATCATGGGTATATTATCCTTTTCTAGTTGTTGTCTCACAATCGGTATATCCTGATGTTGTCCTTTGAGGGAATCCTCTACTTGATATGCCCAGCTTGACTACTTAATAATTTCATTTCAAGAAGCCGAGCTTGTGGGAGCCTCATTGATATGTGAATGGTACGGTGGTGGCTCAAAAGATGAGCATAGACCCGGACTATCCTCTGGTTGAGAAAGGATATCACTCATCAAAGATGGAGTGCATGATATGTTTGACTTCATCTTTCCCAGCACCTTAGAATAAGAGGAGTTTATTTCATTTGTTCCAGCAAGGAGAGGAAATTTTTTCCAGTACGAATTTTGATCATGGGGAGGACCTCTGTAATAAGTGCCACAATGGAGAGGGCTACCATTGTAACTTGATACCCAGTCACAGGGAGTGTCCTTGAGGAATTTATCCTAGGGAGGACCTTTATGGTGGTCTATAGTGATGGTATTACCTTCTTTCTACTTGATGTCACTGAGGCGAGGACCTCCTCAACGACTGCTATGATGGAAATAACTACTATCATAGCTTGATACTTAGATGCAGGGAGAATTTCTGCAGTGTACATCCTGGGGAGGGCCTTTAGGATGTACTATAATGAGGTAAGGACCTCCCCAATTCAATGATGTTACTATGGGGAGGGCATTCACAACAAACTCTATTGTGTGGAGGGTCTTCGCAATGATTTTAATCATGGAGAGAACTAATATCATAACTCGACATCCGACTATGGGGAGAAGCATGTCTACAGCATATACCCTGGGGAGGACTATTAGGGAGGATGAAAGCTAGGGGAGGAACTTATTTCTATCATATATTTAGGTAAAGTGGAGGTTTAACCTGACACACACCAGGAGATACGCTCTCGTGATCGATCATTCCTGGACCCTGGAGTAAGTCCCCTTGGGTGCTCTAGGGAGGAACTTTAGAGCTGCTAGTAGCGACTTTGTGGGAAGGGCCTTCACAACTACTACCATCACTTCTATAATTTGGTAATGGACTGATAGGGTCTTGATTATTTATTGATATATATTTTAAGGTGTCAATAACCCCAGCTTCAAGCAAAGTAGGATCATTTATGTGCTCTTCATTTTAAAGTTTCCTTTGGCATATATCATTTTGGAGTGCTCTCTTGCGGGTAACCAGGGCCGCCTTCTGTAGGTATCAGCCTTCATATAAAGTTTCCTAGCTTGTTGGGTTCCATGATTCCTCTGTGATATGCTGACAGGAATCTTGAGTATTGGAAGGGATATATTCCTACCCTAGAGAAGACACCACGTTGGACCAACGTCCCCCAGTTGGAACGATTATTTTTTTCTTGATCTGGTTGTCCATGTATTGTAAGATATTATCGTCGACCCTCATGGATTGGAACAGGGATGCATAACTACTCTTGAGTGACTCAACCATTTTGTGAGTAATTCATTTTGTTTAGGGAAACCAAGTTGTGGTCCTGGTTTATCACCTTTGACGCTGATGCAATGATATCTTAGAATGTTTGGAGGATATGGTCAGGAATCAACTTCTAATATTCCATCATTTACAGGATGTGTTGAGATGAATCTTTGGATGGAATTGGTATGAAGGGCCATTCTAATGTTAGAGCAAGATTTTGTGCCTAATCCGGACCCCCATGGGTTCCCAGTAGATATTGGCAGTTCTACTGTACCAGGATAAAGGAATGAGTATGCTTCTAGTTTTCTTCTCTAGTTTCCAGCATATTTGATTGGTGGGATTCATATTCATGAGTGGATATTTTCATATTCTCACTTCTTGATGTATTTTTTCATTGTATTTGTATGAATCTGTATAAATTTGACTCTGATCATATTTTTTTCCATCCTATTTGGATGACAAGCTTGATACACATCAGCATGTATTTGTGCCTGCATGTAACTGGTTGCCTTCTTATTTGTATGACGAGATTGATATGAATCATCGGGTATTTTTTTTCTTGCATGTATGTGGTTTCCATCTGATTTGGATGATGAGCTTCTTGTGTATCAGTAGATATCTGCATCTACCTTTAGTTTGTTGCTCTGTCTGCACGGTGGGGCTGGTGAGCACTAACAGGAACGCGCACGTGCTTGTATTGTGCCACCCTATTTCTATGGGGGGGGCTTGAGTATAGGGGGAGAGTTGTATGTATTCTCATTAAATGTAGCCACATTTGTACGATGGAGATGCTCCTCGTGAACAAGGGCTATAACATGTTCATCATTATATACTTTTTTCCCTTGGCATGTAGCCCGAGGGGCCTAGACCTTCTGGACTTCAGCAGGTGCCCTTGGCATAGTGTCCTCTTCAGCGTGAGGAGACTTGGTCACCTAGTGTTGACAGAAATGCTCTCTAGTAGGGGCCTGTGGGTATGAACACTGTATAGTTGAGATGAAGTTTTCAATATTTATTTCATCTGCCTCCCTAAGATAAGGGAGGTACTCATTGTCATGTTACGAGGACATGCTCCCAAAATTGTTTGAGATGACCACCAGGGCCGCCTTGTGCAGGGGCACCAGTCGTGGCTAAGGAGGCAGCAAGAGAGTTTTTGAAAATTAATAGGATTGTCTTGTGTCCTTAACCATGGGGATAGTACCATTTCCATGGTACTCCTTGATCAGCATATTGGACACCCAATGTTGAATATTCTTGGTAGGCGAGGGGGTCCTACTCTTCATCAGGGCTCCAGCCTCCTGCACGATCATTGTGGCGCGTGTCTACCTTGGTCTTTGAGATGTCATTTGGATCGAAGGTTACTCTGTGGGAACCTTCAATATACATATATGACACATACATACCACAAAACCCGGTCAAAGTAGTATTCTCTTGAACATATTCATATTTGATGATTCAGCATGGCCTCCTTCCCTTTTTTGTTGTGAGGTGAAGTGGATTTAGTGAGGTAAGGCCACCACCTTGGTTAAGGATTCACGTCAGGATCACCATTTTTGTTTCTACCTGAGGTGAGAATTTGGGGAGGTGGCCAAATGGTCTGACGATAATCCTCACACATCTCTTACTATAGAGACAGTTTCACAACAAGTTCACCATTTTTGTTTCGACCAATTCTACATCATTATATTTTGAAGGAGGATTGGATTATCTCTGGAGGGACTTTTCAGTTTATCCCTTCTATATTTCAAGGGATATTTCACATTCAAATGGTCATAGTGAGTGATTGCATGGGTTCAAGTACCTGTGCAATCAGTCCTCTCAGGATTCCACTTCCTCTGATGGTCTCCAACGGGTTTATTTGTGGATCCAGAAACACTTAAAAACCATGGTATCCATGATTCATGGACCTTCTTTCCAAAGGACGGTGCATGTTGGATGATTATTCAGACAACGACAATTAAGGACTCCATTGGATGAGAGGATGGGAATTCGAGCTTACTCTACCCTTTTGGGGGGTATTATTGCCTATTTTGGGACTCTCTTATAGATTTAAGTCATGTTCATATGTTTTTGAATCCTTGGTTCATTCCCAAAGAGCATGTCCATGTGCTACCCTTGGTTTACAAGATCTTCATAGGCATACACAGATTTGTTGCTATAGAGGTAATGGTAACTTAATCCATACAATAAGGCACTCTAGAGTTTATTATCATCTAGTGAGGACAGAAGGAAACTTAATTTTGGTATAAGACTCATAAGATGGGTTTCCTACGTATCCTTAGGATAGGAATCATAACCCACATAGTTTAGAATAACTGGGTTTTATGCATGGAAGCTACCTATTCGAGGGGACATAAAGCGACCATGCCTTTTCTTACATTAATATTATATCATTATATAGATAAACTACATAATAATATTACACCAAGAGGATCCAACGGTTTAGTGTCTTTGGAAAACTAGGACCAAACATAACATTTACAACATCAAACATAAACATTTATTTAATTCCTTCTTCTCTAGTTTCTTATTGGCTCTTAACCTCCCCTTAGTACATGTAGTCACCTAAGGATATACATAAAAAAGGGGTGAGATAAAATCCCAGTAAGAGTATAGATATAAACAATATAACAATGGATGAGCATGATCATAACATAGGAAAATGATCATGAACATGAGATGAATCATTAATAAAAGACTTGAAATGTGGAAATGCCTAAAAAATGAAACATCATGTCTTAGTGGTTAACTACCACACATAACAATGAACAAAGATATCATATTGTTCACAAATAAATTCAATTTAACTCATGAGATTTATCACTTTACCAAATTCATTGGAGCACTGTATAATTCCAAGCACACTCGTCACATTCAAACATTCATATTATGCTATATAATTCTGTTCGCACTAGTCACATCATAACATTATCATTATCATGAATTCCACATAGAAATTATATCAAATATGAAAATAAATAACCCATGGAAAGTAATGGGATTCATCTCATAAGAACACATTCATAAACATTGTCTTCTCAAAATAAAATGGGAATAACATACTTGATTCAATGACCATCAACCTTGAGTGAGAAATAAAAAGTGTGTTTTTGAAAGAAGGGTTATTTTGGAAAACATTTTTGTAAGAACCCGGTTTTTACTATGAAAGGCTTTGGAATAATCTTGATGATCTTCCAGAGCAGCGCCTTCAGACGGCGTGCGATTATGAGCCCCGGTGTGGCCGGAATTAAATTTTCAGTGTGTTCACACTGGGAAAGTCAAATAAATGGGATAGCTCCTAAACGGTGATATGGATCAGAAACCTGATTGTACGAATGGGTCCGGAATGGGGTGTTTACCCTAGTAACGGCATAAAACATGTCGACACGGGACGTTTGGACACCTCGCTTGCTATCAGAACGTGAAACGGATAAATTAAATAATTAATTTATTCATTTAATGGCTTAACTCAAGTATATCTTAAACGGTGGCTCGGATTGGGAAACCGAGGGAACCTTTTAGTCCGTAATGTGTCTTTTACCCTAGGAGGGGTGTAATCTTCGCGGGCGCGGGCCATCTGTGAAAAATGGCCCCATGGGCGTTTTTGTAATTTGGCGGCCTCAGACGTTGAGTTTAATAACTTTTGAACGGGGCCTCAGATTAAAATTTCAAGACCGCTTTTGTGCTCAAGAGGTGGTGTTTACCCTAGGGGAAGCTTAATCTTGACCGCACCGGAGGTCTTGGATGCGGGTCATTTCTGGGTTTAAATTAATTAAATGTTTTAATTTGTATTCTTTATAACCCCTCTCCCCCCTTCTCCTCCTCACCTCCCTTTGGAACCTCATGGTAGAAGGAGTTCAATCAAGGAGACCTCCTCTCCTCCACCAGCTCTGGCGAGGCACGGTAGATCCGGCGAGGTGCGGCAGGAAACGTCAGGCGAAGCCCAACAAGGTAGGCGGTTGTGGTTACAATTATTTTAATTTCTGCATCTCCTTTGAGCTTGAATTTTATGTGTCTAATTGTTTCTTGATTTTCGAACAAATCCCACGTATGCGTAGTACGTTTCCTAAGCTTCATGACTCATCTTTCGGATTGAAAATCCGAGTTTAGAGGTGATCGCGGTTGTTCGTCGAAATCCGTGGGTTTTTTGGAGCTTCCCGGTCAGATTTGGGGGTTCCGGTGGTGGCGGTCTGGCGTTCAGGCGGAAGGAGCAGGTTACGCAAGATAAGGCCAGACGGCGGCGGCTTTGTCCGGGTGAGGGGCCTGCTGAGGGCGTGTGGCGCAGGCGGCCGCGGGGCGTCATGATAGAGCGGAGGCCGATGGAGGCAGGTCTTCAGCGGAGGAGGCGGCCGGGCGAGCGCAGAGACCAGCGGGGGTGTTGGTGGGCGCCAGCTGGGGCGCGAGGTGCAGAAGACCCGGGGTCTTCGTGACCCCGGTCGATAGACAGGACCTGCGCCACACGGGTCCATGCGGAGACCGGACCAGCCGAGCTGGTCTGGGCGGTTCGGGGCGGTCCGCGCGGTGAACAACGGACCGCTGGTCTAGGGTGTGGGTGGGTCGGCCAAACCGGCCTGGCCCACCCATTTCGGTCCCTAAATATTAAAACACTCATAAAATGCGGACCCGATGTCAGATTTGCATGTCATCAGTGGAAACGTGATCCTTAAATCAAGAAGAGCCTTTTGAGATGGTCTTGGTAATTTTTAATTCTCGAGAAGAGGGGCTCGAGGGCGCGGCACTATCGTTAAGTGGACGGGCGTTCTTCCAGGAGTTCTAGTTTTGGACGGCGTGGGCACATCCGATGTCGGTTTTGAGCACCGTCAGTGGCGTTGCGACCCTGGAGTTGAGCCGGAGTTTTCCAGTGTGGTTTTGGGTGTTGGATCCAGAGTTGAAGTGTGGTCCCCACGGCCCGTCTTTCGAGCTGCGTGCGGCGCTTTACAACTTTTTCATCGGATGTCCATTCGGGGCGTTCCAGTAGTCGATGTTGGGTCTTTTTCCGAGGGCATTGCAATGGTGCAATATGCCTGCTTTAATTCCACACGCTGGTCGGGGCCCCGTGAGGGCCGTTTCCGGAGTTGTCGGTGATTTCCAGCTTTATCACTGGGTGTCTATTCTGGACAAGTGAATAGTCCATCTTTTGTACTTTTTCTAGAGGATCGCAACGGTACGATTCATTGGCAGCGCTTCAGGACTGGGATGCAGGTCTCACGCAGCACCGCTCGCGTTTGGTATGTCGGAATGCATCTTTTTCTCCGGATATCTGTTGCACTCAAGTGAGAAGTCCTTTTGATGTGTTTTCCCGAGGGGATCGCAATGGTACGATGTGCCCGACTATTTTCGGGGCCGAGGCTCGGGACCATGGGACATCGTTCGGGCATAAGGAGGTGTTGGTAACTTTTCCGTCGGATATCCGTTGGAGGAGAGTAAGTAGCCTACCTCGCATGTTTTTCCACGAGGATTACAACAGTGTAATCTGTTCATGCATGTGGAGCCTCTTGCACGATCTTATTAAATGTGGAAATATGAAATGTGTGTCGGTGGTGGTTCTTCCTACGGTGTTTGCAGAGAACCCTTGGTGTTTAATCACGTTCACTCCTGGTAGAGTGATGTTGGTGTTTTAAGATATGTAGTTGGCCATGACTAGGCGGATGTGGTGGAAAGTTGGAGTTGTTACGTTTACACCTTCGCGTTGACGATGGGTGTCGTGTGCATGTTAGCCTTTGGGCTGGAGACGTGGAATACTCCGGGAGTATGCGAGAAAGTTTGGAGGTACTTGTGGATGGTTGTACCTAAGAACGTTTGTGCACTTGGTTGGGGTTGACTTGGTGTCACACGTTGTGTGGGCCCCATGTGCATGTCGTGTTCTTCTTTACATACTTTTGACCTCTCACGACGTAGAGGGTTCCTCGGTTCTCATTTGTTCACCAGCAAGGTTGAGTTTTCCCCCAGGTCCTATTCATAATGGTTTTGACCAGCAGGGTTTAGTGGTTTTCCCCTGGTTCTGTTCTCATTGGTTTGGCCGGCAGAGGTGCTTCGTGTTCCCTGGTAGAGTTCTTGTGGATTCAGTGTGACCAACACATTACGCGGGCACCAATCCTCTACCCAGGAGGTTGTTTCCAGTAGGGCTGGCCAGTGGGGTACCATCCAGCAGGGATGGCTAGAGCAGTACCATCGAGCAGGGATGGCTAGTTGGTTACCATCCAGCAGGGATGGCCAGTACAGCAGTGTTCACCGAGCAGTACCATCTGACCAGGATGGCCAGAGCGGTTCCGGGTTTACCTCCAGCGGGGCTGGTCAGTGGTCCCCGATGCCGAGTTTACCTCTAGATGGGCTAGGAAGTGCTCCCTGATTCTGGTTTTAACTTCAGATGGGCTGGGAAGTGGTCCCTGATGTCAGGTTTACCTTTAGAAGGGCTGGGAAGTGGTCCCCGATGACGGTTCCGAGCCTCCCTCCAGTGGAGTACCCTTTTACGGGACTGGGAATTGGGACTCGTCGATGACTTTAGTCGGGTCTCCCTCCAGTGGATTACCCTGTTACGGGACTGGGTAGTGTGGCACTCGTCGACTCTTTCTGGGTCTCCCTCTAGTGGGAACCCGTCGACTTCTAGGGATCACCCTCCAGCGGGGCTGGGCAAGGGGTCACCTGTCGACTTTGAGGAGACCTCTCAACTGCGGGGCAGTGACGAGGTGTGGTTTGACATTCCCCCATAACTCTCAAGTACAAGGGGTGATTTCCCCACCGAGATGCGTCCTTGTGACGCGACCTAATACCGTGCGGGCGAGTTAGTGCCGCCCAAAGCAGATAGTTTCGAGGTGTAGTGATTTGAGCCCCTTGACTTGTAGTTCGGGGCAGACGTGCATGATGTTGGGCATCGATGGTGTTTACTTCTAGGACTATTGGAGACTCACTTTCTTGGGCTGAGCTATAGGAAGGATATCCCCTTACGATCTTGTTTGGTTTTCTTGATAGAGCATATATATATATATATACCTTGTTCCAGTACCCACTCCTTGGGTTTTGGTTACTCTTCTTCCAGGAGAGGCGAAGACGCGCGGGGTATGCCACATGCTTTCCGTGTCTAGCTTTCTGTGGTTGTACGATTCTACTCTCCTGCTATAGGTAGTAAAGACTTGACGATAAGTTCATCTTCTCACCGTTTTAGGCTCCTTGTGTCTGGACGAGTCTACATCCTTTCTCTTGTTGGGTTGAGCTGCACTCTCAACTATACTCTTTACTGCACTCTCGGTTGTACTCCTCTACTTTTCACTGTTCGATCTACTGCTCACCCTTCGGTTCCTTCTATGTTTCTCCCTCGAGCCTTTGGGGTATCCTACTAAGTATTTTTATACTCACCCCTACTTGGGCTTTTCCCGCACTTGGTGTGCCCTTGCAAATGATGGATAGGTTTGTCGTGACTTCAGCAGAGCTTGGGAGTTCGGGAACTTGGACCAAGTGCAGTAGTTTTAGTCGGGTTCCAGGTGTGGGACTCTCCCAGGTGTTTGTTTTTGTTTACCTGTTTCTGGGTTGTGGCACTTTTCTGGTTGGGCGCGTGTTTTTCCCTTTACTTTTTAGTTTACCTTCACCTCCTGCTTGGTACTGTTTAGAGGTCGATGCACTTTGTGGTTTATTTATAGCGGTTAGTACTTTTCTTTTCTTTTTACTCTTCACTTTTTCATTGAGTGTGATGCGTGTGTGTATACAGGTACTTAAGCAAAGGCCTCCCCGAGTTGTTGTGCCTTCGATGCTGGTCGGCAGCCCCTGGCCTATGGAGGCGAGCTTGGGATAGTTGCGACTCGAGCCCAAGTAGGTTCGGGTCGTGACAAAGTGGTATCAAAGGTGGTTCATTCCTTGGGACGATGTTCGGACATCCCTAAAATAAATGGAATTGGTTGGGATTTTGGGCAACAATGTTAACGTTTCCCGAGAGCGGCTCTCAGGCCTGGGAGTCCAGTGGTGGTGCGGCGACCGACGTATCCATTCACCAGGACCCTAATAACCCGCTTGTCGACTCGGAATGCTGAGACACTTGTTCTAGGGAAAATTGGATTGTGCATCACATAGGATTGAGTCTTTGACTGTCCTTCTTGAGTCAGCTCCCCATTTTTGTTACGGTTATATACATAAATGCCTATCTGACCGCGGCACTCCTTGATAATATTCAGGATGTCTCCGCGAAGATAGCCAGCAATGATACCAGCTTTGATTCGTGACGATGATCATGTGAACTACGAGTCCTCAGTCCAGGACCCACCATGCGAGTCCCTTTCTCCGGGTGGGCTGGTAGAAGAACCCCCACCTGGTGAACAGAAGACAGCTTCAGCAGAGCAAACTGACCTTGAGCGTAGGTTGAGCGCCCTCCATGAGTTCCAGTGGCAGGGAACATTGAGGTTCAGTGGTGATCCAGAACCTTAGGTAGCAGTTTTTTGGCTAGAGACAGTGGTTTGTCTTTTCATGCTTGTGCAAACACCGATAGATCAGAGAGTGTCTTTGGTAGCCAACCTTTTTCGTGGAGCATCTTGGCATTGGTGGAGTCTGGTGACTCAATTTCTTGAAGATTCATCACTTTCGTGGGGCGAATTTCAGTTTTTGTTTCGTGAGGAGTTTTTCCCCTCCTGCTTATGGTCCATTCAGATTCAGGAGACCCTGCAGTTTCAGCAGGGAGGGATGATGGTGTCCAAGTACGTGGCTAGTTTTGCAGACTGTGCACTCTTTTACCCAGACTTGGTCCATGACGACAACATCCGAGTGCGGAAGTTTGAGCAAGGTCTCAGCCGAGAGATTTGTGATGTCATAGTACCCTTGTGCATTTCCACATATTTTGGGGTGCTAGAGTAGGCGCTGGTGACAGGGAGCTTCCTGTCACATTCTAGAGTTGGTGGTGGCAGCAGGCACGTTGGAGCCGAGACGTCTTCCACAGCTAGCGGGCGTCGTCAAGCAGAACCTCGACGTAGGTGGCTTTCGGAAAACCGGACTCAAGTGCATGGTCGTGCACCACAGTGGCGCCGGAGGACACCAGTGCAACCCAAAGAGAGTCGGTGCTATGCTTGCGATGGGCGAGGTCACCTGGAACAGGACTTCCCAACTAGACATGCGGAGAGCTTCGGGCAGGCATCAGGTGCGCCGCCACAACGGAGGCAGCGCCATGATCAGAGTAGTACCCAGAGAAGTGGTGCTAGTAGAGGAGTGGGAGAAAATGGTAGTGGGGAATGACTTTATGAGGTCTTCCCATCACCCCCAGGCAGTCCACGTCATGCTCTGGGAGTTGACTATTGGGACCATGGATAGCCGCGAGCTTTGGATGTATCCGATCCTGTAGAGCATGAGGTGATAAGGGGTACTCTCTACAGCTCTTCTACTTTTTGCAGTAGAATTTTTAGACTCTTTGTGTGAAATTCCTTTATCCCAGCTCCTTGTTTGGGTTGTTACTAGGGTGACGTGGGGTGTCGGTGTAACCCTGTGTCAGTAGAGAAAAAGGCATGAAACATTTCTCTTCAGTCGATGGTAGTGAATCCTTCGCCTTTCGAGTGTGTAAGAGAGTCTTGGTCGTGAGACAACGACTGTGATACCTTGCGTGACTAGGTATCCTTGGGTGTTTCACCAGATGGATATTCTGAAGGAGGGAATCACCGAGCTTTGTCCTAGGTGCGTGCGGTGATTATAGTCACGGAATGCAACGTAGAGGTTTGGTCGGGGAGGTGAGCTGCCCCTGAGAGCCTTTGGGCCGTTTGAGACCGTGCGGAGGGATGAAGAGGTTCCCTACCACCTTGCCCTAACCCCAAAGTCTGGAGTGGGTGCACGACGTCTCCCACGTGACTCACCCGAGAAGAGGATTTCGTGCTCCTATGCACATCATCGGCAGAGGCAGAACTCGCGTGAATAGATCAAATCCTTTGTCTGTGCGTGGTGGCGTAGAACTGTGCAAGAGTTCTTCTGGGTACGGAAGAGCCAGGTGCGGGCTTAGTACCCTGAGTTGTTACCTGGTTTTGATTTTTGGGGAAGAAAATATTGAAGGATGAAATTATGTAAGAACCTGGTTTTTACTATGAAATACTTTGGAATAATCCAGATGATCTTCCAGAGCAACGCCTTTAGACGGCGTGCGATTCTGAGCCCCAGTGTGGATGGAATTAAATTTTCAGTGTGTTCACACTGGGAACACCAAATAAATGGGATAACTCATAAATGGTGATCTGGATCAGAAACATGAGTGTACGGATGGGTCCGTAATGGGGTGTTTACCTTATGAACGACATAAAACATGTCGGCACGGGACGTTTGGACCCCTCACTCGCTATCGGAACGTGAAACGGATAAATTAAATAATTAATTTATTCATATAATGGATTAACTCAAGTATCTCTTAAAAGGTGGCTCGTATTGGGAAACTGAGGGCACCGTTGAGTCTGGAACGTGCCTCTTACCCTAGGAGGGGTGTAATCTTCGTGGGTGCGAGCTGTCTGTGAAAATGGCCCCAGGGGCGTTTTCGTAATTTGGCGGCATCGGGCGTTGAGTTTAATAACTTTTTAAAGGGGCCTCGGATTAAAATTTTGAGACCGCTATTGTTCTCAAGAGGTGGTGTTTACCTTAGGGTAAGCTTAATCTTGACCGCGCCGGAGGTCTCTGATACAGGTCATTTTTGGGTTTAAAATAATTAAATTTTTTAATTTTTTTTCTTTATAACCCCTCTCCCCCCCCCCTTCTCCTCCTCCCCTCCCTTTGGAACCTCCTGGAGGAAGGAGTTCAATCAAGGATACCCCCTCTCCTCCACCAGCTTTGTTGAGGCGCAGTAGATCCGACGAGGCGCGGCGGGAAGCGTCGGGTGAAGCCCAACAAGGTAGGCGGTTGCGGTTTCAATTTTTTTTTAATTTTTTCATCTCCTTTGAGCTTGAATTTTATGTGTCGAATTGTTGCTTGATCCTCAAACAAATACCATGTATGCATATTAAGTTTCCTAAGCATCACGAAGCATCTTTCGGATTGAAAATCCGAGTTCGGAGGTGATCGCAGTTGTTCGCTGAAATCCATGGGTTTTTGGAGCTTCCCGGCCAGATTTGGGGGTTCTGGTGGCAGCGGCCTGGCGTTCAGGCAGGAGGCGCGGGTTACGCGAGCTAAGGCCGGGTGGCGGAGACTTCGGCTGGGTGAGGGGGAAGCTGAGGGCATGCAGCACAGGAGGTCGTGGGGCGTCGCGGTGGAGCGGAGGCCGACGGAGGCGGGTCTTCAGTGGAGGAGGCGGCCGGGCAAGCGCAGAGGCCAGTGGGGGTGTCGGTGGACGCCAGCTGGGTCACAAGGTGCAGAAGACCCGGGGTCTTCGTGACCCCAGTCGGCAGAAAGTACCTACGCCATGTGGGTCCAAACGGAGACTGGACCGGCCGAGCCGGTCCGAGCAGTTCGGGGTGGTCCGCGCGGTGAACCGCGGACCGCTGGTCAGGGTGTAGGTGCGCCAACCGAACCGGCCTGGCCCACCTGTTTCGGTCCCTAAATATTAAAACACTCATAAAATGCGGACTCAATGTCGGATTTGTGTGTCGTCAGCGGCAACGCGATCCTTAAATCAAGATGAACTTTTTGAGATGGTCTTGAGAATTTTTAATTCCCAGGACGAGGGGCTCGGGGGAGCGGTACGATCGTTAAGTGGACGGGCATTCTTCTGGGAGTTCTTGTTTTGGACATCACGGGCACATATGATGTCTGTTTTGAGCACCGTTAGTGGCATTACAACCCTGGCGTCAAGACAGAGTTTTCCAGTGTAGTTTTGGGTGTTGGATCCAGAGTTGAGGTTTGGGCCCCACGGCCCGTCTTTCTAGTTGTGTGCGGCACTTTACAACTTTTTCATAGGACGTCCATTCGAGGCGTGCGAGTAGTCGATGTTGGGTGTTTTTCCGAGGTCATTGAAATGGTGCAATCTACACGCTTTAATTCTGTACACTGGTGCGGGCCCCACGAGGTCCGTTTCGTGAGTTGTCAGTGATTTCCAATTTTATCACCGGGTGTCCGTTTTGGACAAGTGAATAGTGCATCTTTTGTACTTTTTCTAGAGGATCGCAACGGTGCAATTCGTTGGCAGCGCTTTGGGACCAGGATGCGGGTCCCACGCAGCACCGCTCGCGTTCGGTATGTCGAAATGCATCTTTTCCTTCGGATATCTGTTGCACTCAAGTGAGCAGTCCTTTTGACATGTTTTCCCGAGGGGATCACAATGGTACGATGTGCCCGACTGTTTTTGGGGCCGAGGCTCGAGACCATGGGACGTCGTTCGGGCATAAGGCGGTGTTGGTAAATTTTCCATCGGATATCCGTTGGAGGTGAGTAAGTATCCTATCTCGCATGTTTTTCCAAGAGGATTACAATGGTGTAATCTGTTCAGGCGTGCGGAGCCTCTTGCACGATCTTATTAAATGTGTAAATATGAAAGGTGTATCGGTGGTGGTTCTTCCTGCGGTGTTTGCAGAGAACCCTTGGTGTGTGATCGCGTTCACTCCTGGGAGAGTGATGTTGGTTTTTAAAGAGATGTAGTTGGCCGTTCCTGGGCCGATGTGGTGGCAAGTTGGAGTTGTTATGTTTATGCATTCACATTGACGATGGGTGTCGTGTGCATGTTAGCCTTTGGGATGGAGACGTGGCATACTCTGGGAGTATGCGAGAATGATGGAAGGTACATGTGGATGGTTGTACCTGAGAACGTTTGTGCGCTTGGTTGGGGTTGACTTGGTGTCACACGTCGTGTGGGCCCCATGTGCGTATCGTGTTCTTCTTTACATACTTTTGACCTCTCGCGACGTAGAGGGTTCCTCGATTCTCGTTTGTTGACAAGCAGGGTTGATTTTTCCCCCGGTCCTATTCAAGATGGTTTTGACCAGTAGGGTTGAGTGGTTTACCCCTGATTCTGTTCTTGTTGGTTTGGCCAGCAGAGGTGCTTCGTGTTCCCTGGTAGAGTTCTTGTGGATTCGGTGTGACTAACACATTACGCGGGCACTGATACTCTACCAAGTAGGTTGTTTCCAGTAGGGTTGGCCAGTGGGGTACCATCCAACAGGGATTTCCAGAGCAGTACCATCTAGCTGGGATGGCTAGTGGGTTACCATCCAGCATGGAAGGCCAGTACAGCAGTGTTCACCAAGTAGTACCATCCAACCGGGATGGCCAGAACGGTTCCTGGTTTACCTCCAGTGGGGCTGGGCAGTGGTCCCTGATGCTGGGTTTACCTCCAGATGGGCTGGGAAGTGGTCCCTGATGCCGGTTTTACATCTAGTTGGGCTGGTAAGTGGTCTAGGATGCCGGGTTTACCTCCAGAAGGGCTAGGAAGTTGTCCCCAATGATGGTTCCGAGCCTCCCTCCAGTGGAGTACCCTTTTACGGGACTGGGCCTTGGGACTCGTCAACAACTTTAGCCGGGTCACCCTCCAGTGGATTTCCCTGTTATGGTACTGGGTAGTGTGGCACCCGTCGACTCTTGCCAGGTCTCCCTCCAGTGGGAACCCGTCGACTTCCAGGGATCACCCTCCAGCAGGGTTGGGCAGGGGGTCGCCTGTCAACTTTGAGGAGACCTCTCGACTGTGGGGCAGTGACAAGGTGTGGTATGACATTCCCCCATAACTCTAAAGTACGATGGGCGCTTTCACCCATCGAGACGCGTCCTTGTGATGCGACCTAATACCGTGTTGGTGAGTCTGTTCTACCCAAAGTGGATAGTTTCGAGGTGCGGTGATTTGAGCCCCTTGACTTGCAGTTCGGGGTAGACGTGCGGGATGCTGGGCATCGATGGTGTTTACTTCTGGGACTGTTGGAGACTCACTTACTTGGGCTAATCTACGGGATGGAGATCCCCTTACGATCTTGTTTGGGTTTCTTAACATATCATATATATATATGTATATACCTTGTTCCAGTACCCACTCCTTGGGTTTTGGTTACTCTTATTCTAGGAGAGGCGAAGACGTGCGGGGTATGCACGTGCTTTCCGTGTCTAGATTCTCGTGGTTGGATGAGTCTACTCTCCTACTATAGGTAGCGAAGACTCGATGAGAATTTAATATTCTCACCATTTCCATCTCCTTGTGTCTGGACGATTCTACCTCCTTTCTCTTGTTGGGTTGAGCTGGACTCTCTACTGTACTCTTTACTGCACTCTCAGTTGTACTCCTTTACGTTTCCATGTTTGATATACTTCTCACCCTTAGGTACCTCCTTTTTTTCTCCCTCGAGCCTTCGGGGTATCCTACTGAGTATTTTTATACTCACCCCTACTTGGGCTTTTCCCGCACTTGGTGTGCCCTTGTAGACGACGGACAGGTTGGTCGTGACTTCAGCGGAGCATGGGAGTTTGGGAGCTTGGACCGCGTGCGGTGGTTGTAGTCGGGTTCCAGGTGTGGGACTCTCCTAGGTGTTTGTTTTTGTTTACTTGTTGCCGTGTTGTGGCACTTTTCTGGTTGGGCGCGTGTTTTGCCCTTTACTTTTTAGATTACTTTCAACTCCAGCTTTGTACTGTTTAGAGGTCAATGCACTTTGTGGTTTATTTATAGCGGTTGGTACTTTTATTTTTTTTACTCCGCATTTTTTCATTGATTGTGATGCATGTGTGTGTGTACAGGTACTTAGGCAAAGGCCTCCCCGAGTTGTTGTGCCATCAGCACTGGTCGCCAGCCCCTGGCCTATGGAGGCAGGCTTGGGGTAGTTGCGACTCAAGCCCGGGTAGGGTTGGGTCATCAAAAAGTGGTATCAAAGGTGCTTCGTTCCTTAGGATGATGTTCGGATGTCCCTAAGATAAATGGAATTGGTTGGGATTTAGGGAAACAGTGTTAACGTGTCCCGAGAGCGGCTCTTAGGCCCGAGAGTCCAGTGATGGTGCGGCGGTCGACGTATCCATTCACTAGGACCCTGATAACCCGTTTGTCGACTCTGCATGTTGAGACACTTGTTGCAGGGAAAATTGGATTGTGCATCACATAGGATTAAGTCTTTGAATATCCTTCTTGAGTTAGCTCCCCATTTTTGTTACGGTTATATACATATATGCTCTTCTGACTGCGACATTCTTTGATAATATTCAGGATGTTTCCGCGAAGATAGTCAGCCAGGATACCAGCTTTGGTTCGTGACGATGATCCTGTGAGCTACGAGGCCTCAGTCTAGGACCCACCATCTGAGTCCCTTTCTCCGGGTGGGCCGGTAGTAGCACCCCCACCTGGTGAGCAGCAAGTAGCTTTAGCAGAGTAGACTGAGCTTGAGCATAGGTTGATCATGCTTCATGAGTTCCAACGGCAGAGACCATTGAGGTTCAGTGTTGAGCCAGACCCTCAGGCATCAGAGGTTTGGCTAGAGACAGTGGTTTTCCTTTTCAGGCTTGTGCAGATGCCGACAAATCATAAAGTGGCTTTGGCAGCCAACCTTTTTCGTGGAGCAGCTTAGCGTTGGTGGAGTCTGGTGACTCAGTTTCTTGACAAGTCATCGCTTTCGTGGGGCGACTTTTAGTTTTTGTTTCGTGAGGAGTTTCTCCCCTCCTTTTTACGCTCCGTTCGGATTCACCGTTCGGATTCAGGAGCACCTACAGTTTCAGTAGGGGGGATGATGGTGGCCGAGTACGCGGCTAGTTTCGCAGATCATGCACGCTTTTACTTGGACTTGGTCCATGATGACAACATCTGAGCACGGAAGTTTGAGAAGGGTCTCCTCCGAGAGATTCGTGTTGTCATAGTACCCTTGGGCATTTCGACATATGTTGGGGTGCTAGAGTAGGCGCTGGTGACAGATAGCTTCCTGTCACATTCTAGAGTTGGTGGTGGAAGCAGGCACATTGGAGTCGAGACGTCTGCTACACCTAGCGAGCGTTGTAAAGTAGAACCTCGACGTAGGTGTCTTTCTGAAAACCGGACTCAGGGGCTTGGTCTTGCATCACAGTGGTGCCGGAGGGCACTAGTGTAGCCCAAAGAGAGTCAGTTCTATGCTTGCGATGGGTGAGGTATCCTGGCATGGGACTGCCCGACTAGTCATGCAGAGTGCTTTGGGTAGGCAGCAAGTGCGCCACCACAACGGAGGCAGTGCCATGACCAGAGTAGTACCCAGAGAAGTGGTGCTAGCAAAGTATCGGGAGAAAATGGTAGTGGGGAAAGACTTTATGAGGTCTTCCCATCAACCCAAGGCGGTCCACGTCAGGCTCTGGGAGCTGACAGTTGGGACCACAGACAACCGCGAGCTTTGGATGTCTCTGATCCTACAGAGCATGAGGTGATAAGGGTTACTCTCTACAGCTCTTCTACTTTTTCAGTAGAATTGTTAGACTTTGTGTGTGAAATTATTTTCTCCATGATTTTTTTTGGGTTGTTACCAGGGTGACGCGGGGCGTCGGTGTAACCCTATTTCAATAGAGAAAAAGGCGTGGAACCTTTCTCTTGAGTCAATGGTAGCGAATCCTTTGCCATTCGAGCGTGTAAGAGAGTCTTGGTCATGAGACAATGTCTATGAAACCTTGTGTGACCAGGTATCCTTGGGTGTTTCACCATATGGATATTCTAAAGGATGGAATCACATGGATTTTTCCCAGGTGCGTGTAGTGATTCTTGTCGTGGCATACGACGTAGAGGTTTGGTCGGGTAGGTGAGCTACCCCCGATATCCTTCGGGCCGTTTGAGACCATGTGGAGGGATGGAGAGGTTCCCTACCGCCTTTCCCTAACCCCAAAGTCTGGAGTGGGTGCATGAAGTCTCCCACATGACTCACCCCGAGAAGAGGTGTGTGTGCTCCTATGCACATCATCGGTAGAGGTAGACCTCACGTGAATAGATCAAATCCTTTGGTCTGTGCGTGGTGGTGCAGAACTGTGCAAAAGTTCTTCTTGGTACGGAAGATCCCGTTGTGGGCTTAGTACCCTGATTTGTTCCCTGGTTTTGCTTTTCGGGGACACAAATCTTGAAGGAGGGAATGATGTAAGAACCCATTTTTTACTATGAAATACTTTGGAATAATCTTGATGATCTTCCAGAGCGGTGCCATCAGACGGCGTGCGATTCCGAGCCCCGGTGTGGCCGAAATTAAATTTTCAGTGCGTTCACACTGGGAACGCCAAATGAATGGGATAAATCATAAACGGTGATCTGGATCAGAAAATTGAGTGTATTTATGGGTCTGTAATGGGGTTTTTACCCTATGAACGACATAAAACATGTCAGAGCGGGACGTTTGGACCCCTCGCTTTCTATCGGAACGTGAAACGGATAAATTAAATAATTAATTTATTCGTTTAACGGCTTAAATAAAGTATCTCTTAAACTGTGGCTCTTATTGGGAAAATGATGTCACCGTTGAGTCCAGAATGTGTCGTTTACCCTATGAGGGGTGCAATATTCGTGGGCGCGGGCTGTCTATGAAAAATGACCCTAGGGGAATTTTCGTAATTTGGAGACCTCGGGCGTTGAGTTTAATAACTTTGGAACGAGGCCTCGAATTAAAATTTTGAGACCGCCGTTGTGCTCAGGAGGTGGTGTTTACCCTATGAGAAGCTTAATCTTGACCGCGCCGTAGGTCTCGGATGCGGGTCATTTTTTGGTTTAAAATAATTAAATTTTTTAATTTTTTCTTTCTTTATAACCCCTCTCCCCCCCTTCTCCTACTCCCCTACCTTTGGAACCTCCTAGAGGAAGGAGTTCAATCAAGGATACCTCCTCTCCTCCACCAGCTCCAGTGAGGTGCGGAAGATCTGGCGAGGCGCGGTGGGAAGCGTCGGGTGAAGCCCAATAAGGTAGGCGGTTGCGGTTTCAATTTTTTTTAATTTTCGTATCTCCTTTGAGCTTGAATTTTATGCATCGAATTGTTTCTTGATCCTCTAAAAATCCCATTTATGTGTAGTACGTTTCTTAAGCTTCACGACGCATCTTTTGGATTGAAAATCCAAGTTCGGAGGTGATCGCGGTTGTTCACCGAAATCCGTGGGTTTTTGGAGCTTCCCGACCAGATTTGGGAGTTCCTGTGGTGGCGGCCCAACGTTCAGGAGGGAGGCGCGGGTTACGCGAGCTAAGGCCGGGCAGTGGTGGCTTCAGCCGGGTGACGGCGCATGCGGATGTAGGGCGTCGCGGTGGAGCGGAGGCAGGTCTTCAGCGGAGGAGGCGGCCGGGCGAGCGCAAAGGCCAGTGGGGGGTCGGTGGGCGCCATCTGGGGCGCGAGGTGCAGAAGACCCGGGGTCTTCATGACCCAGGTCGGCAGACAGGACCCGCGCCACATGGGTCCATGCGGAGACCGGACTGGCCGAGCCGGTCCGGGCGGTTCGGGGCGTTCCGCGCGGTGAACCACGTACCGCCGGTCCAGGGTGTGGGTGGGTCGGCCGAACCGGCCTGGCCCACCCGTTTCAGTCCCTAAATATTAAAACACTCATAAAATGCGGACCCGATGTCAGATTTGCCTTCCGTCAGCGGCAACGCGATCCTTAAATCAAGAAAAAAAAATTGAGATGTTCTTGGGATTTTTTAATTCCTGAGACAAGGGGCTCGGGGGGGCGGCACGACCGTTAAGTGGAAGAGCGTTCTTCCGGGAGTTCTTGTTTTGGATGGCGCGGGCACATCCGATGTCCGTTTTGAGCGCCGTTAGTGGCGTTTCGACCTTGGCGTCAAGCCGGAGTTTTCCAGTGTGTTTTCGGGTGTTGGAGCCGGAGTTGAGGTGTGGGCCCCACGGCCCGTCTTTCGAGCTGTGTGCAGCGCTTTACAGCTTTTTCATCAGACGTCTGTTCAGGGCGTGCGAGTAGTCGATGTTGGGTGTCTTTACGAGGTCATTGTAATGGTGCAATATTCCCACTTTAATTACGCACACTGGTACGGGCCCCGTGAGGACCATTTCGGGAGTTATCGGTCATTTCCATCTTTATCACCGGGTGTCCATTTTGGACAACTGAATATTCCATCTTGTGTGTTTTTTTGAAAGGATCGCAACGGTGCAGTCCGTTGGCAGCGCTTCGGGGCCGGGATGTGGATCCCACGCAGCACCGCTCACGTTCGGTATGTCGGAATGCATCTTTTTCTCCAGATATCTGTTGCAATCAAGTGAGTAGTCCTTTTGACGTGTTTTCCTGAGGGGATCGCAATGGTACGATGTGCCCAACTATTTTTGGGGCCAAGGCTCGGGACCACGGGATGTCGTTCAGGCGTAAGGCGGTGTTGGTAACTTTTTCGTCAAATATCCATTGGAGGCGAGTAATTAGCCTATCACGCATGTTTTTCTACGAGGATTACAATGGTGTAATCTGTTCAGGAATGCGGAGCCTCTTGAATGATCTTATTAAATGTGGAAATATGAAAGGTGTACCGGTGGTGGTTCTTCCTGTGGTGTTTGCAGAGAACCCTTTTCGTTTCATCGCGTTCACTCCTGGGAGAGTGATGTTGGTGTTTAAAGAGATGTAGTTGTCTGTGCCTGGGACGATGTGGTGGCCAGTTGGAGTTGTTATGTTTACGCCTTTGCGTTGACGATGAGTGTCGTGTGCATGTTAGCCTTTGGGTTGAAGATGTAGCATACTCTGGGAGTATGCAAGAACGCTGGGAGGTACATGTGGATGGATGTACCTGAGATCATTTGTGCGCTTGGTTGGGGTTGACTTGGGGTCACACGTCGTGTGGGCCCCATTTGCATGTCATGTTCTGCTTTAAGTACTTTTGACCTCTCATGACGTAGAGGGTTCCTCGGTTCTCATTTGTTGACCAGCAGGGTTGAGTTTTCCCCATGGTCTTGTTCACAATGGTTTCAACCAAAAGGGTTGAGTGGTTTTCCCCTAGTTCTGTTCTCATTGGTTTTCCCGACAGAGGTGCTTCATGTTCCCTGGTAGAGTTCTTGTGGATTCGGTGTGACCAACACATTACGCGGGCACCGATCCTCTACCCAGGAGGTTGTTTCCAGAAGGGTTGGCCAGTGGGGTATGATCCAGCAGGGATGGCCAGAGCAGTACCATTCAGCAGGGATGGACAGTGGGTTACCATCTAGCTGGGATGGCCAGAGCGGTACCGGGTTTACCTCCAGCGGGGCTGGGCAGTGGTCCCTGATTCTGGTTTTACCTCCAGCTGGGCTGGGAAGTGGTCCCCAATGTCGGGTTTACCTCCATCTGGGCTGGGAAGTGGTCCCTGATGCCGGTTTTACCTCTAGCAGGGCTAGGAAGTGGTCCCTGATGATGGTTCCGAGCCTCCCTCTAGTGGAGTACCCTTTTACGGGACTGGGCATTGGGACTCATCGACTACATTAGCTGAGTCTCCCTCTAGTGGATTACCCTGCTATAGGACTGGGCAGTGTGGCACCCGTCGACTCTTGTCGGGTCTCTCTCTAGTGGGAACCCGTCGACTTCCAGAGATCACTCTCCAGCAGGGCTGGGCAGGGGGTCGCCTGTCCACTTTGAGGAGGCCTCTCTACTGTGGGGTAGTGACGAGGTGTGGTTTCACGTTCCCCCAGAACTCTCAAGTATGAGGGGCGATTTCCCCACCGAGACGCGTCCTTGTGATGCGACCTAAAACCGTGCGGGCGAGTTAGTGCTGCCCAAAGCGGATAGTTTCGAGGTGCGGTGATCTGAGCCCCTTGACTTACAGTTCGGGGCAGACTTGCGGGATGCTGGGCATTGATGGTGTTTACTTCTGGGACTGTTGGCAACTCACTTTCTTGTTCTGAGCAACGGGACTGAGATTACCTTATGATCTTGTTTGGGTTTCTTGACAGAGCATATATATATGTATATACCTTGTTCCAGTACCCACTCCTTGGGTTTTGGTTACTCTTCTTCCAGGAGAGGCGAAGACGCGCGGGGTATGCCACGTGTTTTCCGTGTCTATCTTCTCATGGTTGTACGAGTCTACTCTCCTGCTATAGGTAGAGAATACTCAACGGGGAGTTCATCTTATCACTGTTTTTAGCTCCTTGTGTCTGGATGAGTCTACCTCCTTTCTCTTGTTGGGTTGATCTAGACTCTCTATTGTACTCTTTACTGCACTCTCGGTTGTACTCTTTTAATTTTCCCTGTTCGATCTACTGCTCACCCTTAGGTACCTCCTTTTTTGCTCCCTCAATCCTTCGGGGTATCCTACTGAGTATTTTTATACTCACCCCTACTTGGGCTTTGCCCGTACTTGGTGTGACCTTACAGACGACAGACAGGTTGGTCGTGACTTCAGCAGAGCTTGGGAGTTCGGGATCTTGGACTGCGTGCGGTGGTCGTAGTCATGTTCCAGGTGTGGGACTCTCCCAGGTGTTTGTTTTTGTTTACCTTTTTCCGGGTTGTGGCACTTTTCTGGTTGGGCGCATGTTTTTCCCTTTACTTTTTAGTTTACCTTGAGCTCCTGCTTTGTATTGTTTAGAGGTCGATGCACTTTGTGGTTTATTTATAGCAGTTGGTACTTTGATTTTCTTTTTACTCTGCACTTTTTCATTGAGTATGTTGCATGTGTGTGTACATGTACTTAGGCAAAGGCCTCCCCATGTTGTTGTGCCTTCGGCGTTGGTTGCCAGCCCCTGGCCTATGGAGGCGGTCTTGGGTAGTTGCGACTCGAGCCCGGGTCGGGTCGGGTCGTGACAATTTTATAGACATAAAATCTATTGGAAAACATTAATATAATAGAAAATTTAATATAATGATGAAAAAATTATTTTTACGGAGTGACCATACCAAAAATGGAGGGAAAGAGGTAGAACCCAAAAAAAGAAAGTTGGGTTCAAGAATTTCCCCTTACCTTGTATCGGAACACTTTTGTCACTTTAATGTTCTGTATAGACACATTATGTTAATAAATTAACAATTAAAGAACCTTTTTTACATGAATATGGTTCATTATAGTTTCATTAAGTTATTTTATGGGCCTTTGGATGAGTTATAGAGTTTGGAAACATTGTTCAGGAATGTTCGTTTTTATGGTTTTCTTGAGCGGTTCACTTATATTCATAAATAGAAGTTCATGTAGAACATGGATTAACATAAAGAACTAATAAATCCATGTAATTAATTATATTATATGAGTTTAAATTATCTTATTGTGAATTATATTTTATACCATGTGGATGAATCATTAAAGAAGAATTAAATGATGATTGGTTGGGTTAATTTGGGTGGTTTTTCGACCACAATAAACTTGTTTTGTTCAATCATTTAGTAATATGTAGATAAGTTAGTTAAAGAACATGAAATAGGGTATAATACATATAATATAATTTTTTTCAACCATAAAAATGGTTTCATGACTAGAACTGAAGGTGGTAAAGGAAACAATAAAACATGTTGTTCTTGAAGAAGATAAATTAATTCCTCAAGAACAACGTTTTCTTTTCTAAAATAAAAAAGAAGAGTAGAAGGGTTTGGATGATATATTATCCAATTATTATAACAACATTAAAATATATGTGAGATACTAGAGTTAACATACCATGTGTATGAGGATTGGTTGGGAGATATTAAGAAAAGAACTTGAAATTGAAAGAAAATTAAAGGAAACGAGAGAGATGTGAATTACCTCTTGAATCCTCTTCTTGAGATCCTCCTTAAAGAACCAAGACTTGGTATTTTGATAAATCTAGAAGCTCTTGAATGTGGGATAGGGTACAGAGAATATTATTGGGTAGAGTTTAGACAAGGCTTGAAACTTGAGAGGTGTGAGGAAATGAGGGTGTGAAGGGTGGTATTTATAGTGGAGGGGAGAGAGGTTTTCTTAATATTTTAATCATTAGTTTATTAATTTCCACCAAGATAAGAAATAGTGATGATTCCATGAACAAGAATAGTAAATAGGGAATTTGAGTTTTATATTTGGGTGCTTAGATCACTTGTTATTTCAGTAATAGTGGGTTTATATTATAATGTATTTATACAGTAAATTAATGTATTTTACTATTCACCAAAAATTCAAGTATTTCAGAAAAATACCAAAACATTACCCTCACAATTTTTAAACATTTAGAATAAAAAAATGCAGTCCATTTTTCAAAAATAATTTTATAAATATTATTAGTTTAATTTTTAATTAAAATCATAATTTACTTGAAAAATACAGTTTTTAAAACATTTGTTTACTTATTCCAGAACATCGGTACATCATTATTTCATTTAAATCCCACATACATACTATCATAGGTGAGGTTAATATTCATATGGGTATATTAATATTAATAATGTTTAAATTAATATTCATAAGGGTATGTTACTATTCACCAAAAATTATGTTTTTCTCATCAAACTCCAAACATCTTACTAATCACAACCGTGTATGTCAGATTTTCAAAATTCAAAACATAGAGGTGGAAAATTTATGTCTAATGGTCATATAGTATTTAGTATCATTATATTTCACTGTTCTTCCTAATGTGATTATACTATAAGGAATAATTATAAGAAGGGATTTCCATTGATAAAACATTGGGTCATTACATTCTTCCCCCCTTATGAAATTTCTTCATTGAAATTTCGTCTTGCACAAAAAAAGTGATGGTAATTCTCCTTAATCGCCTCCTATGGTTCCCAACTTGCTTCTTAAAAATTATGGTTCCTTCACAACACTTTGAAAAGGTGGGTTGTCTTGTTTCATAGAACCTTATCTCTTCAGTCCATAATCTTTATTTGATTCTCCTTATAAGAGATATCATCTTCCAGCTGTACCAACTCTAAGTTCAGTACATGTGAGGGATCTGGTATGTACTTCCTCAATAGTGATACTCGAAACACATCATGAACTTGAGCCATATTATATGGAAGTGAAATATGATAGTCCAAAACTTCTATATGGTCAAGGATCTCAAAGGGGCCATTGTAACTTAGGCTTAGCTTCCATTTCATTCCAAACCACATGACTCTCTTCCATGGTGATATTCAAAGGATTAATATATCTCCAACGTCAAACTAAAAGTCCCTTCAACGGTTGTCAGCATATTTCTTTTTCCAATTCTAAGAAGTTTTGATGTGTTTATAGATGACTTGGACCTTATCTATCATCTCCTTCACAAGATCAGGTCCAAGTATCTTTATTTCTCCAACATCTTCCCAATAGGTTGGAGTTTTATATCCATTTCCATACAGAGCTTCATATGGAGCCATCTGAATACTCGAGTGGAAGCTATTGTTGTATGAGATCTCAGTCAATGGGATATGTTGATCCCATCCACATTTTAATTCTAAAGAGAAGGATCTTAGAATTTCTTCAAGCATCTGAATAGTCCTTTCATATTGGCCATCAGTTTGGGGGTGATAGGTCAGGCTGAAATTTAATTCAGTACCCTAATCCTGTTGAAGGATCCTCCAGAATTTAGATGTGAACCTTGGATCACAGTAAGAGACAATTGAGAGCAGAACACCAAGTATTCTCACCACTTCCTTAACATATATCATTGTATGTCTTTCAGGAGATATATCTTCCTAAATAGTGATAAAATGGACAGTCTTGGGGAGTCTGTCAACCATAACCCAAATCTCATTATTTCCTTTCGACGTCTTTGGTAAACCCATTATAAAGTATATAGTAACATTCTCCCATTTTCACTTGGGTATAGGCAATTGTTTCATCATCCCTTTGGAATTTTTTCTCTCTTCTTTTAACTTATTGACATACCAAGCACCTTGAGATATATTTCGTAATATCATTCTTCATGTTATCCCACCAAAAATTTTCATGGAAATCTCGATACATCTTGGTGCACTAGAATGGATAGAGAATGTTGATCTATGTGAATTGTCCAATAGATCTTTCTTTATACTGGGTGGTGAAGGAACACAAAGACGTATTCTAAACTGAATCAATCCTTCATCATTGATATGGAACTCTTGCAACTTCCCTTCCTATACTACAATCACCTTCTTTTGTAACTCCAGATCATCCCTTTTTTCCTTCCTAATCATATCTTAAATTGATGGTTGTGCAATCATTTGGGAAACATAGGATGCATCCCTTGACCTTATGATTTGTAAATATATCCTTTTCATATTTAATAATATAGGGTCTTTCTCAATTCATAACATGGATAGAGTAGCAGGTTCTTTTCTACTTAGAGCATCAGCTGCCTTGTTCACCTTTCCAGGATGATACTGAATAGGTAAATCATAATATTTTATTAGACCTAACCATCTCCATTGATTCATGTTGAGATCCTTTTATTTGAATATATAATTTAGGATATTGTGGTCGGTGTATAGGTCACACTTATCATCATAAAGATAGTGCCACCATATTTTCAAGGGAAAACTCACAACTTCCACCTCTAGATCATGCATCGGGTAGTTTTACTCATGGATCTTCAACTTCTGTGAGGTGTAGGCTATCAAATTATCATTTTTCATGAGTACTCAACCCAATACTTTATTTGAAGAATCATCATATATCATAAAACTTTATCCACTTTTTGGTAGTGTGAGTACAAGTGCAGTGATTATCCTTATCTTTATCTCCTTGAAGGTTTCCTGACATTCTTCCATCTAGACATACTTTACCCCTTTCCTTGTTAACATAGTTAGCAGGCTTGAAAATCATGATAAATTTCTCCCAAAACATCAGTAGTACCCATAAAATCCATGAAAACTACGGATTTCTGTGACACTAGAGGTTCTGGTCCATTCCTCAACCGCCTATTTTTTTACGGGTCCATAGAAATTCCCTCACTTGTGATCACATGTCCCAAGAACACGACTTGTTTCATCCAAAAGTCACACTTGATGAACTTGGAGTACAAATTCTCCTTTATCAATGTTGCCAACACAAGTCTTATATGTTCTTTCTGTTCCTCCTTGATCTTGGAGTAGATGATAATATCATCGATAAACACTACCCCAAATTTGTCGAGGTAATGTATAATGAGTCTATTCATTAAATCCATGAAGATTTCAGGGGCATTAGTAAGTCCAAAGGGCATCACTAGAAACTCATAGTGACCATACCTTGTACAGAAATAAATTTTTGAAATATCTTGCTTCTTCACCTTTAAACGATGATATCTAGAATGAAGATCCAATTTTGATAAGTATTGATCTCCTCTTAACTGATCGAACAAGTCATCTATCCTTGGAAGGGGATACTTGTTCTTGATGGTGATCCTGTTGAGTTCCCGATAATCGATACACATCCACATTGTTCAATCCTTTTTCTTCACAAAGAGCACCAGTTCACCCCAACGTGATGCACTATGTAATATGAACCCTTTGTACAAATTCTCTTGTAGGTACTTCTTAAACTCCTCCAGTTCGATAGGATCAATTCTATAGGGACACATTGATATAACAGTATCTCCAGGTATGAGTTCTATTGAGAACTGTACCTCACAATCCGGGGGAAGTTTGGGTAACTCTTCAGGAAATACATCATTCTATTCCCTCATAATGGGAATTTCTACAAGGTTGGAACTTTCCTTTGACTCAACCATTTGGGAGAGGTATGCTTCTTTATAGAGAATCAACACCCACACAGTTGAAGGATTTTTCAAAGGAGATTCATGATCTTCCTTTCATTTTTAGAGGAGCATGCGATGGTATAAAATATGAAAAGATATTTCATTTTCCCTAAAGTTTATATGTGATCTATATAATGAGAGCCAATCCATTCCAATTATAGTGTCAAATTACACCAAGGGAAGTATTATGATATTTTCTAGAATAATATTACCAAATATGCCAACAAGAGAAGAGTCAAACACTTGGGTTGAAATGATTTCACCACCTTTTGTTTTTACATATATCTCTACTTCAAGGTTTCGGGGCTACGATTCTATAGTTCTAGAAAACTTGCAAGATATCAAGGAGTGTGTAGAAATAGAATCAAGTAACATGTTTTCCATTATTTAATGAATAGGAAGTGTGCGTTGTATGAATTCATTATCTTACTCCACTACTGCAGTAGTGAAGTCATAAGACTTCACTTTTTTCTTTTGGATTTGGTGGGTGCTGACGCTGATTACCCTTGGGGACTTGAGGTTTAGTTCACGGGCTTGCATAGTTCCCTTGCTCCCTAAAATTATAGCATTGAACCATGGGTGGTTCTCTCATTTCTTCTAATACATTATCCTTCTTTCTCATGTATTTCTAACACTCTTGAGCATGGTGTCTTTATTTCCCACACTTGAAGCATTTACCTATCCATTTGAGGCAGTTCCCATGATGCAACTTCTAACATATTTTCTATTTGCCTCGTTGAGTTTTCTTCCCACATTTTTCATTAGATCCTGTAACCTAAAACTCCATATTTGATTTCTTATCACTGTAGCCATGGGACCATTATCCAAATTCTATCTCCACTTTGAGAACACACCAAACAACTTCTTTATATCTTCCAAAGTCTCAAATTTCTAGAGCCTTTCGAAGTTTTGGTTTTATTCCACTAAAAAATCTATCAATTTTTCTATCATTGTTGATAATAAAACCCAAATCGTACCTTGAAATCTTTGTGAAACTTTCTTCATAGGTTGTGAAAGATTCTCCTTATTTTTTATTAAGCTCTATGAATTCTCTCTCCATCTTTATATGAAGAGTTAATTGGAAATACTTGTTAAGAAACATTATCATAATTTCTTCCCATTCCATCTCTTCAATTTCATCACTTGGATTGGTGTTCTTAATCAAAGCCCACCATTGATAGACCTCTTCATATAGATGATAAATGAATAGTGTATTCTTCTACATCTAAGAATAGTAAATCATAGAAAAGATATTCTCCTTGGAGTTGACCTATTGTTCTGCAACTACTAGTTTAAAAGATCCACTAAATGTCGGTGTTCGTTGCCACATAAAAAACTCGACAGTCAGTTTCTCCCTCTTAGGTGAAGGAGGATGTTCCCCATTATTCTATATATTGTTAATAACCTGAGATAGTTGGGTAAGTATTTCCATTAAGTTTTTAATTTCACCTCCCAAATCATTGATGATGTCATTCAGGAAATCGTTTCATTGGCCCTCACATGAGTTGTTGGCCTGGTTTCTTTTGGTTCTCACCATTCTCTAAAATAGAAATGGTTAGAAAAAACATAAGTCAACAATTCATGAATTAAAAACTTATTCATTTGTACAAATTTTACTAAAAGAATAACTTATGGGATCCCTAGGTAAATCCTCTTGTGTGCATATTTTTACTTTTTCTATTACTAGAGGTTTTCTCTAGGGTTCACTAATCCTAATTCCCAAATTAACTAAACCTTGCCTCTGATACCAAATATAGTGACCTTGACCTTTATTACATTACTATTATATCATTATACAGATAAAAAATATAATAGCATTACACCATGAGGATCCAAAGGTTTAGTGTCTTGGTAAAATTAGGACCAAACATAACATTTACAACGTTAAACATAAATATTTTGTAAGAACCCAGATCTTCGTTTCAGATATGTTTTTCATTTTTCTGGAGTTTTTGAGAAAAATGGAGTTTTTGGAAATTTTTTAAGGACACGTCGTGTACTTTCTGATTACACGTAGTGTACTCTTTTCCCGCTCGAAGCTGTGTTTTGGCCGTGTCCCGGCCACACACGCAGTGTGTAGGGGTGACGTGGAGGCTGATTTTGGCGAAGTACGGAAAGACCTAGTACACGCCGTGTACTCTAAAAGTACACACTGTGTACTTTCTTTTTTTTCATTAAACGAACTGGGGTCCTTCTTGATCACCATAAATGTCTTCTTCTAGGTCATGTTCGTCCGAGAGTGCCGGGAATCCGCGGATCTTCGACGAGCCACCATTTCTCCATCCGTTCTTCTATTTGAGCACTGTCGATTGCATTGGAATCACAGCGGTGAGTTGCCCTTATGGTTGAGCATTGTTTTCCAATTCCTCCTCCTTCTCAAGATATCGTGGGTTGAGCATTTTGGGAATTTTCTCAGATATATGACGTTCAGGGGAGAATCAGTCATTGTGGTTCAAGTATATCGATCTCCTAGGATCGAGGTAGGTGGTTTGTGCCTTACCGTTCAATTTCATTGAGTTTTATGTGAAAATTCCACCATTACCCGTGAATGGGGTATTGTGTGTTTACCTTTTTTCCCTTTTTGTTTTCCTGCCTTGCTTGTATTCTTGTGTAGGGGTAAATTAATCATGTTAGAGGATATTTTTTTGTGCTTGTATGTTTTTCCATGCTTCGTTCTAGTTACAACCTTTGAGTTTTGTTTGCCTTTGGCTATTACACTTGTTTCCATGCCTTGTGTCTATAGGATGGAGTGTTTTTGTATAACATGCTTGTTGCCCTATAGACTATTTAGCCAAGTAGCTCTATAGGTGTACTTTGGCCTTATATAATTATTATGCACTGACTAGAACGAGACTGAGAGAACCTGGTGCTATAGACTATAAGGGATAGACTGAGTGAGCTTCCCAGAGAGTCTTAGATATTATAGACTACAGGAGGGTAGACCGAGAGAGCTTCCTTAGAGAGTCTTGCACATTAGACTACAGGGGATGGACCGAGTGAGCTCCCAGAGAGTCTTGGATTTTTATAGACTATAGGAGGGTAGACCAAGTGCACTTCCTCAGAGAGTCTTACCTTGTTTGATTTCTCTTTAATAACCTTCCCAGACTAGAGGAGGAATTGACCGAGTGAGATACCTCAGAGAGTCTGTGGTATACCTGAGGCTATAGGAGGAATTGACTGAGATAGCTTCCTCAGAGAGTCTCTAGACCTTGGGTATAACAGTGTTAGACCGCGTGATATTCCTCAGAGAGTCCCTGAATACCCTAGACTATAAGGTGAATTGAAAGAGTGTTCTTCCCTAGAGAGTTTCATAAATTCGTATGACCAAACCAGAGGAGTTAGGATGAGTGCACTGCCCAGAGGGTTGTGGTACTTCTTGGATAGGACCATAGGGGATGGCTGCGAGTACTTCCCAGAGGGTTTCCTTTTTGTTAGATGTTTGCTTCACTGCTGTTGTTGGTTGTGGATTGATTACTGTTGTGTATCATCCTGCTTTACTTCTTACTATTTACTGCCTACTACTTTTTTGTTGCTATTTACTGCTTATTGTACTTTTACCTGCCATGTACTCACTGACTGTTAAGCACAGATCTTCAGGTGAATGACTTCTGGTATATAGTCTCACACCCTATTTGGGTCATGATTTTGGGCCCAAACAGACTATGTTGTTGCAGGTATAGAAAAGGGAAAGTTCCCTTCGACTTCTGGTACTTGATTGCTTGGAGCAGGAGAGCAAGGGACCAAGCTTTGGCTTGCGATACTGAGGAGCTGTTTATTTTTATTTTGTACTTGTTTTGGTACTGTGGTGTTTTTCAGCATTATGACTTGTTTGGATTCTATCCTAGATATGTATCTTTCATCATTCCATATATATACATATGTGCTCCATTTTTTTGATTTAGTCTTCTGATATTTATTATTGTTGGTTACTTACTGCTTCCGCTATTGCATGTTTATTATTTCTGTTGTGTACTCTGTCAATAAGGGAATAGTTTACCCACTATTACACCCAAGGCCCTCACTGCTATTTGGCAGCCTCTGGCGTTTGGGGAAATGCGTTTGAGGTCATGTGACCAACCGGGTACGGGGAACCCCTGGGTGGCTTCTGAAACCGGGAAGTTATAAAGTGGTATCAAAGGAATTATTTTCTATTGATTTACTATTTAGAGCATTTATCCAGGTATAGGACGGATTCGATACTTGGTAATGATCTATGCCCAGGAGTAACTAACATGTGTACAGGGAAAAGCGATACTACCTCGTTACTGCAATTTTATGGTTTTGAAATTTTACGGTTGATATGATTTCACCTAGAGTGATTCACATGACTTGCGTTGTTATTATTATTTTTGGCTATTGCAGTTCTATTTCTATCGCAACCTGATGAGATGAGGTTATGCCATCTCATGCATCATATAAGAACTTATAGATATCACATGCAATTCATTTATTCCATGCCATCTAGGGTGTATTAGAAATTTCATGCTGTTGTGATAGAATTTGTGTAGATTATGCATGTTGTTGTGATAGATGCTTGATAGAATCTATGTGGCTTTGTTAGAGGATTTTTTGTATTGTACTTTGCTTAAATGAACGCCAAATTTTGATTCTTGAGGTGTTATGGGCCCTCTTGAATCGAAAATTTGTGGATCATGATCCTGGTTTCTCTTGTCTATGACTGTAGGATATTCCAAGATTTGATTCGCGGGGAGTATGGGCCCTCACGGGTCATAATTTGGAACCTTTTTGCCTTGTTTTCTGTGTTTTATGGGCATTTGTGTAGTTTCTGAGCTACTGCCCAGAAAACCCAGAATAGACGGCGTGTTCTTTTTGACAACACTCCAAGTATTTTTTAGACCGTTTCACTGACCATGTGAGTAGGGACACGCTGTTGTAGAAATGCCTTTAGGAACACGTCGTGTACGGTAGGTACACACCATGTAGTTTCGAGCCATGTACATGGTCGTGTCACTAACAACACGGGACGGGAAGCTCGAGTAGAACACACCATGTTGGTGAGGAGCATGCTGTGTAGTTTTATTAAGGTACCCAACCATGTCACAAACAACACGGGTCGGTATCACCTTCTTCCATACACGTTGTGTGGGTAAAGAACACACCGTGTAGTCTTGTTCCAAGTATCAGGCCGTGTCACGAACAACATGGATCGGTGTTAACTTCTCTTATACATGCTGTGTTTGTCCGGAACACATCATGTAAGGGTCATCTGTATAGACGACCGTGTAACTAACAACACGGGCCGCTGAGACCTTTTCTAGTACACACCGTGTCCCTAGGGAACACGCCGTGTAGTCTGGGGTTAGTTTGGACCATGTGGGTTAGTCGTGTAAGGAGACTCGGGTAGGGGTTTAGAGTTCAAGAACACGCCGTGTGTGGGGACGACAAGCCGTGTAGTTTGGGGTGTTACACAAAAAGTTGTGGCAGGAGTACATGCCCATGTTAATGTCTAAAGAAGACACACCGTGTAGTTTTTATACACACAGTGTAGTCGTGTTTTGTAAAACTTGATAGTTTATTTCCCCTATTCCCAATTTGTACTCCTGTGTTTTTATTCCTTGTTGATTCTGATCTAAGGTTTGCTTTTGATCTTTCAAAGCTATGCCTTTGAGATGTCCTCCAGTTGTACGTTAGTTTCCATACGGTGATTAGACACCAGATATGGCTGATCAGGGACCTCCTATTGATCCTCTTGCAGATCCTCCTACTGTGCTAGACTTGGCACCAGTAGTTATACCTGTCACAGGTGTCGATGCACAGTTCAGAGAGGATTTCCTGAGGATGATGCAGACTTTTTAGGGAGCACCGCCTCTTGCCCCGTCGATGGATGAGTTGACGCGGGTTTTTCAGCAGCAGCATCCTCTTACTTTCTCAAGGGATGAAGGAACCCAGGCTGCAAAGTCATGGTTTGAGGCCACCCTGACTATCTTCGAGCACCTAGAGATACCTCCAGAGAAAAGGGTAAGGTTGGCTACTTATATGCTCCGGGACACTTCCAAGAGGTGGTGGGAGGTGATCTCACAGTCAGGGCGCCAACAGGGTATGTCATGGGATGAGTTTTGACATACTTTCTATGGCTACTTCTATCTGGAGACTCTGAGGGCTGATCGAGCCCAGGAGTTTATGAGCCTGCAGTAGGGTACTCTTTCTCTTATAGAGTACTCATCTCGCTTCACTAAGCAACAGCGTTTCACGCCGATCCCAGTAGGTGATGAGTTGTTATTTGATAGGAAGTTAGAGGATGGTCTCAGGTAAGAGATCTGTTCCCAGGTGAATATCTTCCAGTTGACTTTGATATCTTCTATCGTCAACCAGGAACTGATCACTGAGCGCAATATGAGATACTCTAGGGTAGTGATCCATGACGGTTCGTCATCCAGAGTTGGTGTTCCTCCTATGGATAGTAGTAAGCGCCGCAGAGAGTCTTCTCGAGGAGATCGGGGTTGGTGGGATGTGTCTTCTGGAAGCCAGGTTGTATGCTACCAATGCAGTAGGAGTGGGCATACTAGGCCTCAGTGCCATAGGGATCTGATGGAGTGCCGATATTGCAGCAAGATGGGCCATCTTCAGCGTTTTTGTCAGATCTTCTCACCTTCAGCTGGTGGTAGGGGTTATTCTATGACCCCGCATTCTGGAGATGCTTCGCCAGTTTCCCACCAGTCTGGGAACTGGAGTTCTTCCATCCGTTTAGGCTGAGGTGGAGGTCGCAGCCTTGGTGGTCAGTCACTAGGTCATCAGCGACAGCAGAGTGGATCAGCTCAGAGCCGTCAGCCAGGGGCACAGGGTCGTGGTACAGGCCAGTCTTTCACCGTGGAGCAGGCCTATCAGGAGAAGGATCTCGACCCTTCTATAGTTCTAGGTATGATCTTAGTAGCCTCAATTTTATCTTCAGCTCTTTTCAATACTGGTGCTTCGCATAGTTTTATCTATGTTTCTGTTGTGGAGAGCCTTGGGCTCTATATCTTTTCTTCTGCCGATACGTTGACACTAGAAACGTCGTTGGGAACGAGGAAATCTAGCGTACATTAGTGCAGAGAGTTCCCTCTTTAGGTTGAGGGGTGTCACTTCTTATGGGAACTCTATGTTGTAGAGATGTCCAGCTATGACGTCATTATTGGGATGGACTGGTTCGTTCCTTTCCAGGCAGTCGTCGATTTCTATCACTGTAGGGTGAGTTTCATATCACCAGAGGGTGGATCTTTCCTTCATAGAGGAGATTGGGATGTCCATGTGGGTAGAGCCGGACCAGAGCATCATGGGATAGGGGAAGTTACATCCCATATTTCCAGTCTTTATCTGGATGACCAGGGGACTTCATAGTTATACTTTCCCCCAGTGGTGGATCATTTCAGGGATGTTTTCCCAGAGGACTTTTCAGGTTTTCCTTTGGAGCGTGAGGTAGACTTCTTGATTGAGCTCGTGCCAGGAGCAGCACCGGTGTCCATTCCTCCTTATAGAATGGCTACACCTGAGTTATAGGAGATCAAGAAGTAGTTGGAGTAGTTGCAGGCAAGGGTTTCATCTGACCCAATACTTCTTGGGGTTCTCCTGTCCTGTTTGTGAAAAAGGAAAATGGTACCCTTCGACTTTGTGTGGATTATTGGAAGCTGAACTAGTTGATGGTCAAGAACTGATATCCCTTGTTGAGGATAGATGACCTCTTTGATCAGCTTCGAGGAGACCGTGTGTTCTCGAAGATCGATTTGAGGTCTGGTTATCATCAGTTGTGCATTAGACTGTCAGATATTCCTCTTATAGCCTTCATGAGCAGGTATGGTCTATACGAGTATACAGTCATGTCGTTCGGTCTCACGAACGCGCCAGCAGTTTTCATGGCACTGATGAACCGAGTGTTCCATCCTTATTTGGAATCCTTTGTCGTGGTCTTCGTGGATGATATCTTGGTGTACTCTCTCACTCGACACGACCATGCCACACATCTTGATATCATTCTGAGTACACTAAGAGAGCATTGGATGTATGATAAACTCTCGAAGTGACACTTTTGGATGGATAAGATTCACTTCTTGGGTCACGTAATCTCAGAGGCTAGAGTATCTGTAGACCCAGAGAAAGTGAGAGTTGTAGTTTCCTGGGAGAAGCCGAAGAACGTCTTTGAGGTACATAGTTTCCTAGGGCTGGCGGGATAGTACAGATGCTTCATTCAGGACTTATCGCTCCTTGTAGCACCGTTGATAGGTCTGACCAAGAAAGGGGCGAAGTTTTTATGGTTAGATTCTTGTAATTCATCCTTTCAAGAGCTGAAGGGGAGGTTGAAGTCAGCACCGATACTAGTCTTGATAGAGCCGGGCAAGGGCTACACTGTTTACCATGATGCTTCAGGTATCGGGCTGGGAGTTGTGCTTATGCAGGGAGATGGAGTCGTTGTGTATGGGTCTCGGCAGTTGAGGCCACATGAGAGGAATTACCCTACACACGATCTGGAGTTGGAAGCTGTTGTTCATGCCTTATGCTGTTGGAGATACTACCTTCTGGGAGAGCACTTTGTGGTTTTCAATGACCAGAAGAGTCTAAAGTATATCTTCACTCTGCGTGATCTGAATCTGAGATAGCATAGGTGGGTTGGGTATCTTTAGTCATTTGACTTCGAGCTCACCTATACGCTGGGAAAGGGCAATGCAGTTGCAGATGCGTTGAGTAGAAGAACTCATATTTAGGCAGTTCAGGAGGCTAGTAGTGAGTGGTATCTTATGGCTCTGTTCTCTGAGATGCACTTATAAGTGCACGACAGGTATGGACATATTTTCCAATCTTTTGTAGCTATTACCTCTACACTTCTTGATTGGGTACGGATGAGGAAACTATCAGATTCAGAGGCCTTAGTCTTGTGGGAGAGTGTGTCAGGAAGGGACCCTCTTACTGGATTAATAGTGGGCGAGGATGAGATCTTTCATTTCCAGGGAGGCATATGGGTGCCATCAAACATACGCGAGGAGCTAATGCGGGATTTTCATTCCTCAATTTGGTCAGTTCATCCTGGAGTCACCAAGATATATCGTGATCTACACCGCCAGTACTGGTGTCCAGCTATGAAGAAAGATGTTGCTGGTTTTTTCATGAGATGTTCTACTTGTCAGTAGGTGAAAGCAGAGCATTAGCGACCAGTAGGGATTTTACAGCAGTTACCCATTCCCGAGTGGAAGTGGAACGATGTCACGATGGACTTCGTGACTAGGTTTCCGAGGTCGCCTCGGGGGAACGATGTTGTTTGGGTTGTCATCGATAGACTCACGAAGGTCTCACACTTCTTGCTGATCAAGGAGACCTTCAGTGTTGATGATCTAGGATGGTTGTACATCTAGGAGATTGTACATCTACATGGAGTTCCACACTTCATTGTTTCAGACATGGATGCTCGCTTTACTTCTCGGTTCTAGAAGGGACTTCAAAAGGCTTTGGGTACTCTTGAGTACAAAATACCATCCCCAGATAGATGGCCAGTTCGAGTGCACGATCTAGGTGCTTGATGATATGCTCCGAGCTTCCATTCTAGACTTTGGCGGTTCCTAGGAGAAGCATATACCTCTTGTGGAGTTTTCCTAAAACAAAAAAATTTAGGAGACCATTCAGATGGAACCATATGAGGCTCTGTACGATAGGCCATTCCGATCACCCTTATTCTATCTAGAGGTAGGAGAGGCAGCTTTTCTGGGACCTTGTCTGGTTCAGGAGACCTCTGAGTAGATAGAGTTGATTCGGAAGAGGATGGATACAACACAGTCTCAATAGAAGTCTTATTTTGATCAGTGGAGATGACCTTTGGAGTTCGAGGTCAAGGATCAGGTTTTCCTGCGTGTCGTACCGAGGTTGGGACACAAGAGGATTCAGAGATAGGGTAAACTTTCACCGCAGTACGTCGGGCTGTTTGAGGTTTTGGAAAGAGTTGGGTCAGTTGCCTATCGGTTGAAGTTACCTCAGAGGTACCGGGCCATGAATGACGTCTTCCACATCTCTCATCTCCAACGTTACTTTTCAAACCCGTCTCATGTCTTTTAGCCTGAGGAGGTTGAGCTCGAAGCGGATGCGCCGTTTGAGGAGCATCCTATCTGGATTTTCAATCGCAGTATGAAGGTTCTCTGTGGGCAGTCTGTTCCTCTAATATTGGTGTTATGGAAGCATGGGCGAGTACAGGATGAGACCTGGGAGAGGGAGGCCGATGTACGATCCTAGTGGCTGGATTTGTTCTGGATTTCTTCTTCTATGCCTCTCTAGGAAATTCAGGGATGAATTTCTTTAAGGGGGGAAGTTTTTAAGAACCTGGATCTTTGTTTCAGGTATGTCTTTCCTTTTTCTAGAGTTTTTGAGAAAAATGGAGTTTCTGGAAATTTTTGAAGTACACGCCGTGTACTTTCTGAGTACACGTCGTGTACTCTTTTCCCGCTCGAAGCTGTGTTCTGGCTGTGTCCCGGCCACACACACGGTGTGTAGGGGTGATGTGGAGTCCGATTTTGGCGGAGTACGGAAAGACCTAGTACACGCCATGTACTCTAAAAGTACACACTGTGTACTTTATTTTTTTTCATTAAACGGACCGGGGTCACGCCTGATTTCCATAAATGTCTTCTTCTATGTCATGTTCGTCTGAGAGTGTCGGGAATCTACAGATCTTCGACAAGCCACTGTTTCTCCATCCATTCTACAATTCGAGCATTGTCAATTGCATTGGAATCGCAGCGGTGAGTTCTCCCTTTTGCTTGAGCCTTGTTTTCCAATTCCTCCTCCTTCTCAAGATATCATGGGTTGAGCATTTTAGGCATTTTCTCAGATCTATGGTGTTCAGGGGAGAATCAGTCATCGTGGTTCAAGTATATCAATCTTTTAGGATCAAGGTAGGTGGTTTGTGCCTTACCGTTCAAAGTCCTTGAGTTTTATGTGAAAATTCCACCATTACCTGTGAACGATGTATTGTGTGTTTACCTTTTTGCCCTTGTTGTTTTCCTGGATTGCTTGTATGCTTGTGTAGGGGTAAATTAATCATGTTAGAGGATATTTTGTTGTGCTTGGATGTTTTTCCATGCTTCATTCTGGTTACGACTTTCGGGTTTTGTTTTCCTTTGGCTATTACACCTGTTTCCATGCCTTGTGTCTATAGGATGGAGTGTTTTTGTATAACATGCCTTTTGCTCTGTAAAATGTTTAGTCAAGTATCTCTATAGGTGTACTTTGGCCTTATAGAATTATTATGCACTGACTGGCATGGGACTGAGAGAACCTGGTGCTATAGACAACAAGGGATAGACCGAGTGAGCTTCCCAGAGAGTCTTAGATATTATATACTACAGGAGGGTAGACCGAGAGAGCTTCCTCAGAGATTCTTGGACATTAGACTACAGGGGATGGACCGAGTGAGCACCCAGAGAGTCTTGGATTTTTATAGACTACAGGAGGGTATATCGAGTGCGCTTCCTCAGAGAGTCTTACCTTGTTTGATTTCTCTTTAAGAACCTTCCCAGGATAAAGGAGGAATTGACCGAGTGAGCTTCCTTAGAGAGTATGTGGTATACCTGAGGCGATAGGAGGAATTGACTGAGATAGATTCTTCAGAGAGTCTCTAGACCTTGATGATAAGAGGGTTAGACCACATGATCTTCCTCAGAGAGTCCCTAACTACCCTAGACTATAATGGGAATTGACTGAGTGTGATTTCCCAGAGAGTCTCATAAATTCATATGACCAAACCATAGGGGTTAGGCTAAGTGCACTGCCCAGAGGGTTGTGGTACTTATTGGATAGGACCATAGGGGATGAATGAAAGTACTTCTTAGAGGGTTTCCTGCTTATTAGATGTTTTCTTCACTGCTATTGTTGGTTGTGGATTTATTACTATTTTGTATCATCCTACTTTACTGCTTACTGTTTTCTGCCTACTGCTTTTCTATTGCTGTTTACTACTTATTGTACTTTTACCTTCCATATACTCAGTGACTGTTAGGCACAGATCTTTGGGTGAATGCCTACTGAGATTTAGTCTCACACCCTGTTTGGTTCATGCTTTTGGGCCCAAACAGACTATGTTGTTGTAGGTATATACAAGGGAAAGCGCCCTTCGACTTCTGGTACTTGATTTCTTGGAGCTGGAGAGTAAGGGACCAAGCTTTGGCTTGTGATGCTAAGGAGCTGTTTATTTTTATTTTGTACTTGTTTTGGTACTGTGGTGTTTTTCACCATTGTGAATTTTTTGGATGATTTTCTAGATATGTATCTTGCATCATTCCATATATATACATATGTTCTCCAGTTTGTTGATTTAGTCTTCCGCTGTTTATTATTGTTGGTTACTTACTGCTTCTGCTATTGCATGTTTATTATTTCTGCTGCGTACTCTTCCAATTTGGGCATAGTTTCCCCACTATCACACCCAAGGCCCTTGATGCTAGTTGGCAGCCTCTGGCATTTGCGGAAATGCTCTTGAGGCCATGTGACCAACCGGGTATGGGGAGCCCCTGGGTGGCTTCCAGAACTAGGACGTTACATATTTATTTAGTTCCTTCTTCTCTATATTCTTATTGGATCTTGAATAATCCTTAGTACATGTAGTCATCTGAGGATATACATCAAAAAGGGGTGAGCTAAAAGCCCAGTAGGAGGATAAATATGAACAATATAGAAATGGGTGAGATTAATCATAACATAGGAAAAATCTCATGAACATTATAGGAACCATTAATAAAAGACTTGAAATGTGGCAATGCATAAAAAATGAAACATCGTGTCTTAGGGGTTAAAAACCACACATACTTGTGAAAAAATATAGAATATTGTTCACACATCATTTCACTTTAACACATGAAATTCATAACTTTACCCATTGCATTGGAGTGCTGTATAATTCTGGGAACACCCATCACATTCAAACATTCATATTGTGCTTTATAATTCTGGGCACACCTGTCACATCATAACATTATCATTATCATGCATTACACACAAAACATATATCAAATATGAACATAAAAAACCATGGAAAGAAAGGGGTTTCATCTCATAATAACACATTTATAAACTTTGGGTTCCCAAAAGAAAGTGGTAATAACATACTTGATACAATGACCATCAACCTTGAGTGAGAAATAAAAAGGTGTGTTTTTGAAAGAAGAGTTCTTTTAGAAAACACTTGTTTGAAATAAACATTAGTTTAAAACATTAATATCTTATAAATGGTAATATAATTATGAAAAAATAATTTTTAATGAGTGATCATACCAAAAATTTGAGTGAAAGAGGGAGAACCCGAAGAAATAAAGTTGTGTTCGAGAATTTCCCCTTACGTTGTATCAGAACGCTTTCATCACTTTAATGTCATGTATAACCACCTTTTATTAATAAATAAACAATTAAAGAACATTATTTACATGAATATGGTTCATTATGGTTTCATTAAGTTATTTTATGGGCTATTTCATGAGTTATAGAGTTTAAAAGCATTGTTTGGGAATGTTCATTTTTATGGTTTTCTTGAGTGGTTCACTTGTATTCATAATTGGATGTTCGTGTAGAACATGGATAAATGTACAGAACTAAAATTTAATGTTTTTAATGATATTATAGGAGTTTAAATGATCTTATAATTAATTATATTATATAACATATGGATTAATCATTAGATAATAATTAAATGATGAACGTTTGGGTTAATTTGGGTGGTTTTTCGACCACAACGAACTTGTTTTGTTTAATCATTTAGCAATATGTACATAAGTTAGTTCCAGAACATGAAATAGGGTATAATACATATAATATAATCTGGTTCAACCATATAAATGGTTTTGTTTCCAGATATAAAGGCGGTAAATGAAAAATAAAACATGTCATTCTTGAAGGTGATAAATTAATACCTCATGAACAACGTTTTCTTTTCTAAAATAAAAAAGAAGAGGAGAATGGATTGGGTGATATATTATCCCATTATTATCATATAATTCATGTATATCTAAGATAATATATTTAAAATACCATGTGGATTAGGATATTTGGGTATAAATTAATAAAAGAACTTGAAATTGAAAGGAAATTAAATGAAAAGAGAGGGGGGGAATTACCTCTTGAATCCTCCTCTTGAGATCCTCCTTAAGGAACCTTAGATTGGTCTTTTGATGAGTCCAGAAGCTCTTGGACGTTGTATAGGGGATAAGGATGATTCTTGGGAAGATTTGAGATAATTATTGAAGCTTGATAGGTGTGAGGAAATGAGGGTGTGAAGGGTGGTATTTATAGTGAAGGGGAGATGGGTTTTCTTAATATTTTAATCATTAATTTATTAATTTCTACCAAGATAAGAAATATTCATGACTACATGAAATAGAATAGTAAATAGGGAATGTGAGTTTTATATTTGGGTGCTTACATCACTTGTGATTTTAGGAATAGTGGGTTTAAATTATAATGTATTTATACAGTAAATTAATGTATTTTACTATTCACCAAAAATTCAAGTATTTCCTAAAAATCCCAAAAATTTACCCTAAACATTTTTCAATGTGTCAAATCAAAAAATGAAGTCCATTTTTCAAAAATAATTTTCTAAATAATAATATATGAATTTTTAATTAAAATCATAATTTACATGGAAAATACTGTTTTAAAACATTTTTTACTTATTCCAAAACATAGGTACATCTTTATTTCACTTAAATCCCGTATATATACTATCATAGGTGAGGTTAATATTCATATGGGTACATCAATTTTATTAAGGTTAATGTTACAATTCATAAGGGTATATAAAAATTCACCAAAAAATACATTTATATTATCGGACTCCAAACATCTTACTGATTGTAACTGTGTAGGTCGGATTTTTGAAATTTAAAACATAAAAGTGGAAACATTATGTGTAATGGTCACATAGTATTTAGTATCATTATATGACATTATGATTCCTAATGTGATTATACTATAAGTCATAATTATAATAAGGTATTTCCATTGATAAAACATTGGGTCTTTAGAGGACATGATTGGGTGGGCCCTGTTGGAAGGGAACCCTTTTGAGATCAGGCCTTCAATTAGGCATCCTACATATCCTAGTTTGATCAAAAATTAGAGTTCTTGTAGTTCAGAATTGTCTGAATGTTGAAATCATCACAAATCTCTAAGCCCACAAGAGTCATGCTTGGTGTGAGAAACAAGAGGATGTGAGAGATCTAACCAACTACACACCTCATCACCTACTTATGGGAGAGAGAGGACCTACAATAAAAGAGGCCATGGAGAGGGTACAGAGTGATTATCCTTTTAATTTGGGATGACATCATAGGTAATGCGGCTCAACTCTTAGAAGATTGGGGACCTACCTTAGTGGGAGCAACCTAGAACGTTTTTTGGGAAAGGAGAGAAATCTTGACCTTATCACAAGGAGAAGTGAACATAACTCCTTAGACTGATCACCATTCCTCATTGAATGGAAAAGCAAGTGATCTCCCTTAATCCCTAGAATGGGGAAGTTCAAACCAGTGTCCCAATGTTGGACTCAGGGTTACCATGGGAATGTAGACTTACAAACATCCCTGAAGTCCGAACTATTTTAGAGAGATCCTTCACGACTCCTCTTACCATGAGTATGTAGACTCAAAGGGGTGTGCTAATGCACCCAATGATCTGATCATATGGGTCTAGTGGCTTTGGATAAGGATTTGTCTTGATGTCGGGGGACTGGTTCATGGAAGGTCTATGAAGGACTGGATAGTAATGGAGGGGTGAGATTGGAGAAGGAGGAACAAATACCCAAAGATGCCCCATTCTACATATCATTTTCTTATTTGGGGTGGGGGAGCTCTATATACCATAGTGGTATGCTAGTAGAGGGGTCATCTGCATACTGAAGTAGTACGCGGGCTTGATCATGGACCACCACGTACCACAACAGTACATGGTCCTGAACGCGGTCCGTCAAACCACTTTGGGTTCCATCCACATACTAATGCAGTATACAACGCCGATTTAAATCCACATAGTGATACACTATAAGTGACACCATATCGAAGGAGGTTCCCTGGGACTATCATTAATGGGGAATTCATCCGTGAGGAATATGTGGCTCGTGATTTCACTAATTGGGTTCACGGTTCTGCCATTATTATTACGTTCTTTCTTTTATGGTTCACAGTGGGATATACCCACAACACATGTGGTAGGAAATTCATGCTTCACCGATGATTTGAGACTAAAGTCGGAATCCTCTCAGAACTTTTACTTCCAACCTCTGGGGTCTTCTCTGTGCTTTCTTCATCCATCATTTTCTCAATTCCTTATTTTCAACTTTTATAGAGGAATGGGGAAATCATATATATGGGAATGTATCACCATTTGTAAAATCCCATGAAGATATGTCTAGTCCCACAGAAGACTCGGTCAACTGGGGTTTGTGGAGGATGCAGTTTGCGAGACATGGTTTGTGGATCCTTTACAACTTTCTTCATCCGTGAGCTTCTGAGTTCACAAGAGGTATTCGAATGGCCTTATTTTCACTCAATTCCATTAGTGATGTGGTTTTCAGTGAACTGGGTTTGCTGGCCATCACTCTGTGGGCCATCGCCTCACTGGTCTTTCAACATACCGATGATTTGTGGTTCATGCGGTCCGCAAACCCTTCCTAGTGATGGTACATAGGTTTCATAAAACTCTTTGATAAATTTAATTACTTCAAGTTCCTTCCTAGATTTTCAACTCAATTTGTGACCATTATCCTTACTAGACTTTTTGGAATGATTTATTCCTTTTGTAAAGTGATTGTGGGAGTATTTTCTACCCTTGGTGAAGTTTTCAGGACCCAGCAGTTTTGGAGGGTGTTCTTTATTCCATTTTCCCCCCTTCTTTTCACTCTTCTTCATTAGGTCTTTATGGTGAAAGGTCGAATTTCTAGGAGGCTCAAAATGTGATCGAACCCCAGGATTGGATGAAAATTGGAAACATAGGCCGGATCTGTGTATATAGGGACCCGAGAAACCTAGATCTATGACCCTTTCATGATTTGGGTACCAGAGGAAGAATAGTGGATCGAAGAAGCAAAGGCAGTAGCGACGAGTGCCAACGACAGTGCTGGACGATGCGAGTGGCGGGGACATGGGATGTGGTGGTGTCCATGAGGAGAGGGATCAGGCCATGATGGCAAGGGCCAAGTGGCCTACATGATAGAGGGTCGGTCCGATTAGATGGATTGTGCCCAGTGTGCCGGGTTGGACCCAATGGGACTGGTCCGTCCCAGCGGGTCGGGTCTGACCCTGCTGGGTGGGTCGAACCTAAGGTGAACTTGTCGAAGCTGATCCACATTTGTTTGATCTGCCACACATACATAGCAGTTGGGGCCACAGTCAACTAAATCAGTCAACCGCAAGAGCCTCAATTCAATTGGTCTGAGCGGTCATCCACAACGGTCGACCGCTACGGTCAGTGGACCGACCGTGTGGTCGGTCCATGGGCCCAGTGACCTTCCTCCTTTGAAACATCGTACTGGAATAACATTCAAATGGTATTCCCGTTTGATGAGTTATCTGTAATTTGGGGACCCTGAATTTAATACAGACCCTTTGATATAATTTGGCAGTTTTTTAGGTTGGGCCATTATAGTTTGACATCATCCCATTGGTCTTTTCCTCGAGGGTTCAGTTCGACATTACATTGACATTAATGGATTGTAGTCCCTTCTAGAGGTTGATTCCCAGTTATAGTTATGGTATTCTTTAGTGGGACTAGAGTAGGATCATCTATAACTCATAGTAATGTTTTTTTGGGAATTTACATACCCTATAAGAGTAGAGCATTGATTCTACATATAATGGGCCACATAATTAGGGTTAGTGGTATTCTATGGCCAGGATCTCCTATATTGTGAATTGATCTTGATTGGGTTAGTGGTATGCCACAAAGTGTTTGGAAGGATCCTCTCTATGTGTATCATAATATTCCTTGACCAATGCATTCTCTTTGGCCAGGTCCCAAATGAGCTAGACCTCTTCGTGAGTGTCTCTAATGATATCATGGCTCGAGGAGTGAACTCTCCCGGAATGAGCATGATTTGAGTAGAATCCTTTTTCCAGAAGTCAATTGTGAATTACCCTAGGTTGTGTTTTTTGAATTGAGTATACATGAATATTCTTGTAATATGTAGTGTAGACACATACCAGTGTGGAGCTGACTTAACTTTTTTTTTATAGTATTCCATTATGGAATTTCGTTGTGGTATTACTTTGTGGTTTGGGGGTCTCATACTTAGTATTTTCATACTCACCCATGAATGGTATTTTCCTAAACATTTCATGTCTTGTGTAAGACCCCAAGCTTCCATGGTATGCTTCTCTTTAAATAATGAAATAGCTTGCGTTGTACGTAACTTCGAGTTCTAGCACACTGTGACCAATCAAACTAACCGTTATGAATAGTAATACCAAATTTTTAAAATTTTATATATTTTATTTTTCAAAATGGACTTCATTTTAGTATTCGGAATATCAAAATTATTTTAGGGTGAGTTTTTTGTATTTTTTTGAAAACTTTCAATTTTTGATGAATAGTGAAAAAACACTACGTTATTGTTTTAAACCATCTTTTTATTTAAATAATTATTTATTTTATTTAAATTTATTTTAAGTCAAAATATATACACAATAAATATATAAGTCCAATGTAATTCATTGGAGTCATTTTATAATAATATTATATATATAATTTTAATGGACTATTTAATGCCTTTTACCCACCTTATAGGCACATTTGCGAATTTGCATAAAACCTAATTTTACTGCTTCTGTGAATTGAATTTCCAAAATCCGAGAGACATGATTGACATCAATAAGTAAAATTTGGTTGAATAGGATAAAAATAATTTTTGGTGAAGAGTAACTTTGGAATTTTATTCAACACGGTTAAAAGTAAATAGGGCCATTAAAGGTAAAAATGATATTATAATTACCCTAACACATGTCATAATTCTGTTATATAGGTGTATTTAGACCAAAATAAACCTTAGGAATAAAATATAATCCTTTTTTCCACTTGGATTAGATTAGGACATTTATTATTGTTTTATTTAAAGAAGAGTTAAAAGTGTAAAATCCAACGTTTAATAACTAAACCATTTTTAATATAGTGTTATACATAAGGTAAATTCAACTATAAATATCCATTATAAAGATACAAATATTTCTTACATCATGGTATTTTATTTATAATTTTTATACATTAAATAATTAAATTTATTTATGACACCATAATGATGCAGTAATTGCCTTATTAATGAAAAATTAAAATAATTGTTATTATAAATACTAAAATAAATGTAAATTGAGACTTTTTATTCCTTACACAAATTTTATAGGTTAATATTACATGTTATGGTTGATTAAAAAAATTAAGTGATAAAGTTGTTATGACTTTCAGAAAAACCAAATACTAAATAGTGTCAAAATTGACATAAATGTGTTTTTAAAACAAATACTATTTTATTAAAGGATATAATATTTCTAAAAATATAATGTTAGGAAAAGGTACATAGATAAGGTTATATATGTCAATAATGAATCACTTGGGTTTCTCTTGGATTTTTTTAGTAATTTTATTAACCATGTAATATAAAAATACAAGAAGACATTGTAAAAGTTAAACTATTTAACTATGAGTTAAATCTAAATGATAAGGATAATATAGTGACCTAAACATGTCTAAAACCTATTGGTTTAGAGTTTTGTGACCCATACATACTTTATCCTAGAAATAAATCCATTTGGAGCCATTATAAACCAAAAAAAAATTATAATAAAATAATATTTCAAACGTTTCCTAAAGTGACCCTCACCTCTCTTATAGAAGGGTACTTTCCCTTATCTTAATTTCACACCTCCAAATCCATTTGGATCGGCCATAACCTACTCAAATATTCTCCCCACTACCCTCACTTCAACCTAGAGTCCTTAAATTGATCATAATCCAACCTAATAAGACCTTTTGATCAAATCAAAAGGAAGAACCCAAAGAAGAGGTAATTACTTCATGACCTATTTCAAAGTTCTTTTCTTCTTCCACTTCCTCCTTCTTTGTTGTTTCCATACTAAAATAATAACTACAGTAACTTCTGAATACTGAGATGTTATTATAAATATGGTAAAATCATATTAATTATTCTATCCATCCTATGAATGACAAAGTCACTATACATGTGTACGTACGACTTACCGTATCGACGTCGTGGTGTAGTTTTTTATTCAACACTTCATTATCTAGATGGGTTTAATAAGGAGTATAATTTATGTAAATAATAAATATAAATTGTTAATGATTATTTATATATGATATAACATCTAATTACATATGATTTTACCATCAATATAATGATATTGTCGCTCATGTGTACGTACAGGTTACCGCCTCCACGAATGCGATGAGATTCATTCCCCATCATAACCATTTAAGAATAATTTTCATTTGATGATTAAAAATAATGTTTAAAGAACTTAATATCATTTTATATATGAATCAAATACATCCTATCTAAGACAAATATGACTAACATAACAAAATATATAAAGGAAAACGAATCAGTTAACTCTTGAAACAATGATACTACAGAAATATTATTAACAATGCAATGTTAGAAGATCATATATGATATCATATTTATGTGTGTGGTTATTGTATAATTTAATAATAATGATTAAACTATTATAAAGGAGGTTAATGTATCCTCGATCAAGGAAAAGTATAAGGTAAGGGTTAATCATACAATCTCTTTATTTATCTAAGGTTGTTTATACGTAAGTATCTATTGGGACTTCTTTATCATCCACATTCGTGTTTCTTAAAAATGTATTTCCATTTTTTTTACCATTTCCTAGAATATGGATTAAGTTCATTTATAACCTTGTTTGAATTATTATAAAATGTTTTGAAATGAATCGTTACGTCATTTTCCAAATAAGGTACTTTATGACCTTTTTGAAAAATTAAGGTAAGAATGTTTTTTAACTTATATAGAGGGTGAATCTATTGTCCACTGTTATAACACCTTATAATATTCCCTTACAATATTATAAGAATATTTTCAAAAATAAATGTTTTATTTTATAATTATGTGACTTTAAATGATTTCAAAATAAAAAGATATATATTTCTCTCAAATAGTTTTGATTTCATTTATGTTATCATCCTTTGATGGATTTTACACTTGTTTGAAGTTGATTTATTATGATACAATATTCCATATTGTATTTAAGCTTTTGTAATATGTTTAACTGTGGATGTGTTATTTTTATACCATTCATGTTTTATGGTTAAAGTATTAACATTTTGTATGTTATTTTTAATACAAATGTTTATGTTATGTTTCAACCTTTTCATATGAGGAATGTGTTGGACTTAGTAAGTGATAGGAGGAGCCCGCTATAGATACTTGACGCATCGGTAGGTCTAATGAGACAAAATAGTGTCTTGGCATAAGGCCTTGAAAAAATATTATTTGAAGTCCTGGCATGAGTCCTCAAATATGTGGTTCTGATGTCTAGTATTTTGCATTCCATCATTATGAAATTAGCTATTGATATTACATGTGATTATTCAACTAGTAGAATATCCACTTGAATAAGTAAATGGAATTATTTTATTTATCTTTTCCATATTCTTCTTATGTTTAAGTTTAAAAGTCTTTTTTTTTAGTCTTATACATTACCTTAAATAATTATCTTTTCATATGATGGTTACCACTTTATTGTTATCCTTACTGAGCATCTGAACTCACCCCTTTCTTATGTTTTCTTTTTTCTTAGGATGTGAAGAAGTATATTATGATTCACCTGTAGGGATAGGATAAGGGATATGAGTGTGTTCAAATGGGACACAATGTTGTTGTTTTTTCATTTCATAATGTAATCTAAAAATTTTGTATGTATCTAGTACATCCAATGCTACTAAACTAATCAGTATTTCAAGACTTGATCTCTTGAGATCATACCAATGTTATGTAATAATACACCAACTCTGGGTAACTAGGGTCGGGGTGTTACAGTTGGTATCATAGAAAGTTTATTACAAACATTGAAAACTAGATTTAGAAAAACTCTAAATAGAGAACATTACCCTAAGATAGACTTTGAGGATTAGTATAGAAGAACTTCCTGGAATTTTTTAAATGTAGTGATTTTGTGAATTTTCTAAGTAATACATCACTATCTAGATAAGAGATGGTAGAGGCGGCTCCAGAACAGATTTATCTAGGGGTTAAACCTGAAAACACTGCTTTGAGCTAGTCCTGAATGGGAACTGGTGCACAACAACGGGCATTGCTGCAATCTTGGTTACGACACTCCCGGGGGATATTCTTAGGATAATTCAAATTTTATTTACAAAACATTATGAAGGATTTATTATAAAATTCTTCCTCAAAGAATTTTTTTTATGATTATGTATTATATTCATAAACTATTAAATTTATGTTAGGTATTTTAAAAGTTTTGTAATTATGCATTTTGATTCATAAACTAAGCTAGTGTATGACATTGTTTAGAAGGGGAGCCTAATATAAGTAATGGAAACTATATCAACACACGTAATCAATGTAGGGATTTCCCTCCTACTCAAGATAATTATAATGGAGATGGTGATTCAATTGGTGCTGAACATATTATAACCATACTGGAATAACTCACTCAGGTTATGAATAATAACCTTACCCGTATGGAGTACCCTAATCCACAACACAGAGGATCAATGTTAGACTGCTTCATGAGGAAAAAACCACAAACATTAAATGGGACTACAAATACCTTTGTAGTAGAGCAATGGATAAGTTTCATAGAGAAAATATTTCATGCTTTGGGGAGTAGTGAAAGGGAAAAAAAATTATGGTAGTTTATTGACTCATAAGAGATACATATCAATGGTGTTCATTAATTAAAAATACAAAGAAGGATTAAGAAGTATCAAATATGGAATGTAGGAAATTTAAAGAGATTATCTTAAAAAAATACATTCCTCGTGAACAACAAATGGATTTGGAAAGTCAATTTCTGAGTCAGAGGAAAAAATAGGATGAGAATTTCACAAAGTATGAGGATAACTTTACAATGTTAGCAAGGAATGCTACAGATTATATACATAACCCAAGGAGTAATATTGATAGATTCTTTGATGGGTTACAACCATTTCTCTGTCAAGCATTATTCTCACAATCATTCTCATCGTACGAATATATAGTCTTATGTGATATCAAGACATAAAAAGAATTCTCTAAGTCTAACGACTTTAAAGAAATAAAAGAGAAGAAGAGATCTTCTGAATACTCTAGAAATGGAAATAATGGGAAGAAGGGAAAAGTTAAATTTCCATCATGCAGTAAATGTGGGAAGAAACACCCTTTCACTTTCCTAAAGGTAATGGGAGTTTGTTACAAATGTGGCGAAAAAGGCCACCAAGCACATGATTTAAAGATAAAGAAAGAGGATATCAATGTTGAAAGATACAATTATATAGAAATGGGGAATTATGAAAATGAATGTCATAAGTGTCAATGAAATTTACCCCAGAAAAGTCCATGGGATAAAGGGAAAGCTTATGCGATCACTACTGCTGCGGTTGAAGCTCTAAATGACATGATGGAAGATAATTTAATTGTTTCCTCAAATTTAGCCAATTCTTTATTTGATTATGGATCATCGCATTCTTTCATATCTTCCCAGTTTTCCAAGAAAATTAGATATTTCCAATTTGACTAAACAAGGGAGTTGTCAGTCAAAACTCATAAGGGGATTATCATTTCAATGAAGTTTTGTGAATCGGTTACCATTATGGAAAAAACGTGATTTATTTTTTGATCTTATTATCATACCTGTGATTGAATTTGGTATAATCCTTGGTATGGATTGGATTTCGGACAATAATGTGAAAACTTATTGTAATAAGAAGGGTGTTACAATTTTTTATGATGATAAAGAATCCCTTATCTTTAGAGAAAAAAAAAATCACTGTATGTTTCTCATCTAGATCTACCCCCAGTAACTCTACTAAATTCAGTTATTGGTGAGGAAGGGAGTGAAATAATTTTGGGTGAGTGGAGGTATGTACAAATTGAGTATGTAACTATTGTTCAAGAATATGTTGATGTGTTTCTAGAGGATTTACCTTGACATCCTCCAGAATGTGAAATTGAGTTTTCCATTGACTTAATTCATGTTTCAAGGCCAATATCGAATACCCCTTATAGAATGGCCATTGTAGAATTAGTGAAACTAAAGAAACAATAAGAGGAATTGAGTAATAAAGGATTTATTCTCCCTAGTGTTTTTCCATGGGGATCCCTTGTTCTTTTTATTAAGAAGAAAGATGAATATTTGTGGTTGTGCATTGAATATAGAGAGATCAATGCTATAACAATAAATAACAATTATCCCCTACCTCGCATTGATGATTTATTCGTTCAACTTCATGGAGCTCAATATTTTTCAAAGATTTAACATTGATCTGGATATCATTAGTTGTGTGTGAAGAAGGAAGACATTCTAAAGACATCATTTCATACCAAGTATGAGCATTATGATTTTATAGTAATTCCTTTTGGACTGACTAATGCACCCTCAATCTTCATGGATCTAATGAATGGAGTTTTCAAGGAATATTTCAATGAATTTATAGTATAATTTATTGATGATATCTTGGTATACTCTAAAAACTACAAAGATCATGAAAATCACTTGTGCACTATTCTAAAGACTCTTAGAGGAAATGAATTATATGGTAATTTTAGAAAGTGTGAATTCTAGATTCAATAGATTTCATTTCTTGGACATATTTTCTCGAAGGATGGAATATTTGTTGATCCTTCAAAGACAAAATCAATCTAATAATGTCCAGCACCAATGAGTATAACTGAGGTACACAGTTTTATTGGTTTAGCAGGTTATTATTGTCCCTTTGTCCAGAATGTTTCCCAATTTTCTAACCTATTAACGAAGCTCACACGTAACGGGGTTAAATTTGTTTGGAAAGAAGAGTGTGAAGAATGTTTTGAATAACTGAAGATAATATTATTCAATTCCTATATCTTGACTCTACCATCGGGGAATGATGGGTTTTTTATTTATAGTGATGATTCAAAAAATGGACTTGGTTGTGTCCTTATGCAGAATGATAGAGTTATTTATTATGCATCACGACAGCTAAAAATTCATGAAAAAAACTATCCCACTCATGATCTTGAGTTAGCAGCTATAATCTTTGCTAAGAAGATATGAAGACACTATCTCTATGGTGAAAAATGTGAGATATATACTGATCACAAGAGTTTGAAGTATATTTTCTCACACAAAGAACTAAACATGAGGCAAAGGAGATGGATCAAATTACTCAAGGATCCTGATTTCACTATACACAACCACCTGAGGAAGGAAAATAAGGTGGCTGATGCTTTGAGAAGAAAGGATCATGGAGTTATAAACAAGATGATAGTTGAAAGGGATCCTATATTCATGGATCTAGTAAATATGGATATAGAAATAATCAAGGAAGGTGAAACACTGATATTTTTTCAAATAGTTGCCAATCCATCTTTTCTAGAAAGGATAAAAAGTTCTCAGACTAATGATGAGAAGTTACAAAATAAAATTAAATCTTTAAATGATGTGAGATTTATTGAATTAGTATATTAATATTAAATTTTGAAATTTGGGAAGATACTTTGTGTTCTTGATATACCTAATCTAAAAAAAGAATTTTTGGATGATTCCCATAGCTCCAATTTCTCTATAAACCCTGGTAGCACTATGATGTATAGAGATTTGAAGGAACATTTTTGGTGGGACAACATCAAGAGGGAGATTGTTGATTATGTGTTAAGATGTATGGTTTTTAAATAGGTGAAAGCTCGAAGACAACATCCTAGATGAGTCATTCAACCTCTTCCCATACCTGAGTGGAAATGATATGATATTATGATGGACTTTTTCATGGGGATACCAAAGACCCTTAGAAGGAATGATGCAATATGGGTCATTGTTGATCATCTTACCAAGTCATCACATTTTCTTACTATAAGAGAAGATTTACCACTTGAACATTTAACAAGACTATATATTAATGATGTTGTAAGACTTCATGGTGTACCCCAATTGATTTTTTCTGATTGTGATCCCCATTTAAAATCAAGATTCTGGAAAAGTCTCCAGAAATACCTAGATACTGAACTTCATTTGAGCACTGACTATCACCCTCAAACTGACAGAAAATCATAACAGACTATTTGAACCTTAGAAGACATGTTGAGATTTTTCTCATTGGACTTTCAAGGTATGTGGGATCAGTATTTACCTTTGGTATAATTTTCTTATAATAATAGCTTCCATTCTAGTATTCAGATGGAACTATATGAAGTGTTATATGAAAAGAGATGTCACACATCAACTTGTTGGGATGATTTTGGTGAAAGAAAAATCGTAGTCCTAAAACTTTATGAGGAAAAAATGGAAAAGGTGAAGATTATCCAAACCCACATCAAAGCAGTTCAAAGTAAGAAAAAGAGATATGCCGATAACCGGAGGAAGGATTTGGAATTTCAAGTTAGAGATCGTGTTTTCTTAAAGGTATCTCCATGGAAGGGTGTTATATGATTCAGTAAGAAGGAAAAATTAATTCCCAGGTACATTGGGCCTTTCAAAATTCTAGAACAAATTGGAGTTATTGCTTACCGTTTGGTGATGTCACCAAGTATCTCCAAAGTTCATGATGTGTTCCATGTATCACTGTTGAGAAAATACATGCTTAACCCAACACATGTACTCACCAATGAATAAATAGAACTGGAACCTGATCTGTCTTATTGGGAAGATCTTGTCAAGATTATTGATACCAGAGAACAAGTGTTAAGAAACCGGATGACTCATCTAGTAAAAGTTCTATGGAGAAACCAAAAAATGGAAGAAGCAATGTGGGAACCTAAAGAACTTATGATGAAGAATCACTCGAATATTTTTATGCAGTAATATTCTAGAAATTTTGAGGGAAAATTATTTTAAGGAGAGAAGAATGTAACACTCCAAGCATCCATGGTATGCTTCTTTTTGAATAATGAAATAGCTTGTTTTGTATGCAACTTCGAGCTTTAGCACACCACGACCAATCAAACTAACTGTTATGAATAGTAATACCCACTTTTTAAAATTTTGAAAATTTTGTTTTTCAAAATGGACTTCATTTTTTGATTTAAGAATATCAAAATTATCTTAGGGTGAATTTTTGGTATATTTCTGTAAACTTTTAATTTTTGATGAATAGTGAAAAAAAACATTGCGTTATTGTTTAAAACTGACTTTTAATTTAAATAATTATTTATTTTATTTAAATTTATTTTAAGTCCAAATAGACACATAATACATATATAATTCCAATTTAATTCATTGGAGTCATTTTAAAATAAGATTATATATATATAATTTTATTGAACTATTTAACCCATTTTACCCACCTTCTAGGCACATTTGCAAATTTGCATAAAACATAATTTTACCACTTCTGTGAAATTAATTTCAAAAATCCGAGACACACGGTTGTAATTATTATGTAAATTGTGGTTCGATAGGATGAAAATAACTTTTAGGTAATAGTAACTTTTGAATTTTATTTTCCATAGTTAAAAGTAAATAGGGTAATTAAAGGTAAAAATGATATTATAATTACCCTAAAACATGTCCTAATTCTATTTTATCTGTGTATTTTGACCAAAATAAACCTTATGAATAAAATATGATCCTTTTGGTCCACTTGGATTAGATTAAGAAATTAATTATTATTTTATTTAAAGAATAGTTAAAAGTGTTAAATTCAATGTTTAATAACTAAAACATTTTTAATATAGGGTTATACATAAGATAAATTCATCTATAAATATTAATTAGAAATATAAAAAGATTTAATACATCATGGTATTTTATTTATAAATTTTAGTCATTAAATAATTAAATTTCTTTATGACATAATGATGATGTAGTAATTAACTTATTAATGAAATATTAAAATAATTGATATTTTAAATATTAAAATAAATGTAAATTGAGACTTTTTATGCATTCCATGAATTTTCTATGTTAATATGACATTTTAGGGTTGATTAAATAATTTTTTTTGATGTTATAAAGTTGTTATGACTTTCACAAAAACCAAATACTAAATAGTGTCAAAATTGACATAAATGAGTTTTTAAGACAAATACTATTTTATTAAATGATATAATATTCCTAAAAACCTAAGGATTTTAAAAAGGACTTATATAAGGTTATATATTTCAATAATTATCCACTTGGGGTTCTTTTTTCTTTTTATAGTAAATTTATTAACCATGTAATATAAAAATACAGGAATACATTGTAAAAGTTAAACTATTTAACTAAGAGTTAAATATAAATGATAAGTTTAATATAGTGACCTAAACATATATACAACCTATTGGTTGAGAGTATTGAGACCCATACCCACCTTATCCTATAAATAAATCCATTTGGATCCGTTATAAACTGAAAATTAGTTCATAATAAAATAATATTTCAAGCTTTTCCTAAAGTGACCTTCACCTCTCTTATAAAAGGGTACATTCTCTTGTCTTAATTTCACACCTACAAAGCCATTTTTGTCATCCAAATACTACTCAAATATCCTCCCAACTAACCTCAATTAAACTTATAGGCCTTACTTTGATCATAATTCAACCTAAGGAGTCTGTTTTATCAAATCAAAAGGAAGAACCCGAAAAAGAGGTAATTACTTCATCACCTCTTTCAAAGTTCGTTTCTTCTTCCACTTCCTCTTTATTTGGTGTTTCCACATTAAAATAATAAATCCAGTAATTTATAAATACTTATATGTTATTATAAATATGGTACAACCATATTCATTATTCTATTCATCATATTAATGAAAAAGTCAACATACATGCGTACGTATGACTTACCATCTCCACGTCATGGTGTAGTTTGTTATTCAACACTTCATTATTTGGATGGGTATAATAATGAGTATAATTGATGTAAATAATAAATATAAAATTTCAATTATTCTTTATATATGATATACCATCCAATTACATATTATTTTACCATTAATAGAATGATATTGTTGCTCGAGCGTATGTACGGATTACCGTCTCCACAAAAGTGATAAGATTCATTCCCCATTGTAAACATTCAAGAATAAATTTCTTTTGATAGTTAAAAATAAAGTTTAAAGAAATTAATATTATTATTTATATGAATAAAATACATCGTATCCATGAAAAACATGACTTATGTAACATAACATACAAAGGAAAATGAATCAGTTAACTCCTGAAACAATGATACTACTGAAATATTATTAACAAAGCAATATTAGAAGATCATATATGATATCATATTTATGTATATAGTTCTTATATAATTTAATAACAATGATTTGAATATTATACAAGAGTTTAACATACCCTCGTCTCAGAAAAATTAAAAGTTAAGGGTTAATTTTACAATCTCTTTATTTATCAGAGGTTGTTTATACGTAAGTATATAATAGAACTTCTTTATCATCTATATTTGTGTTTCTTAAAAATTTATATCAAATTTTTTTTATTATTTCCCAGAATATGGGTTAATGTCATTTATACCCTTGTTTGAATTTTTATAATATTTTTTAAAAGAATATTTTTGTTATTTTTCAAATAAGGTACTTTATGACCTTTTTGACAAATTATGGTAAGAATGTTTTTTAACTTATACGGCGGATGCGGCTATTTTCTACCATTATAACACCTTAGAAGCTTCCCTTACAATCTTATAAGAATATTTTTAAAATAAATATTTTCTTTTATAATTATGTGACTTTTAAATTATTTCAAAATAGAAAGAGATATTTCTCTCAAATAGTTTTGATTTCATCTATGTCATCATCCTTTGATGGATTTTACACTTGTTTGAAGTAGTTTTATTATGATAAAATATTCCATACTGTATTTAAGGTTTTGTGATATGTTTGAATGTGGGTGTGTTATTTGTATACCATTCATGGTTTATGATTAAATTATTGACATTTCATACGCTAGTTTTAATATGAATGTTTATGTTATGTTTCAATGTTTTCAAATAAGGAATGCATTGGACTTAGTAAGTTATGGGTGGAGCCTTCTATAGCTCCTCAATTCATTGATTGGTCTCATGAGACAAACTAGTGTCTTGGAAAAAGGTCTTTATAAAATCTTATTTGTAGTCTTGGTATGAGGCCTTGACTATGTGGTTATGATGTCTGGAATTATGTATTCCACCATTATGAAATTAGCTATTGATATTACATTTGATTATTTGAATAGTATAATATTCATGTGAATAAATAAATGGAATTATTTGATCTATCTTTTCCATATTATACTGATGTTTAATTTTAAAAGGCTTGTGTTTTAGTCTTATACATTGCCATAAATGTTTAGGTTTTCTTATAATAGTTTATACTATATTGTAATCCTTACTGAGAATCTGAGCTCACCCCTTTCTTATGTTTTATTTTTTCCAAGGGTGTGAAGAAGTATATTATTATTGACTTGCAGGGATAGGATAAGGGATATGAGGGTGTTCAAAGGGGACACAATGTTGTTATTTTTTCATTTCATAATTTAATGTAAAACTTTTTATGTATCTAGTACTTACAAGGCTACTAAAATAATCGGTCTTTCGAGACTTGAACTCTTGTGATCATGCCAATTTTATGTAATAATACACCAACTTTGGGTAACTAGGGTCGGGGTGTTACATATTGTGCAGAAGATTGAACTTTTGATGGATTTCCAAGCAGACCAGGACCAGGCGGTGCTCTGTGAGATTGGACAGACTGTGGTGTGTTCCTTTGGATTTTCAGAAAACAGTCATAGTACCTATTTTCTTATAGGTTGGACTTGTGGTTATAAACACTTTTTTGTGGGATTTTTTTTGGCCCAGTTTACTTTCCATTAATTTCACTATTGTACTCTGGTTGTGGGATATAGTGTTTTTCATGCATTATTTACTCAGTGTTTTTACATTTCAACATTTTTTCTTGGAGATGTGTGAATGTGTATTGGTACTTTATGATAATGCCTCCCATTTTTCGGATATTCTTTCTTGGTTATAGTCATCATCCCCTAGCCTATTAGAGGTGGGCTTGGGTTAGTCACAGAATGGGCCCCTTCGAGACAGGTTGTTACAGTTGATTTATATAAAATTATTTATATTATGTTTAATAAAATGGATATTATGTTACTTTTAAACCAAATATAAAAAATGTTTCATTTAATTTAGTTTCTTTAAAGAAAACAAATGATAGTTTTTAAAAAATTGGTATTTTTAACTATTTACTATGATATAAATTATTTTAGAAAAATCACAAAAATTCAACCTAATCTAATACTTACATTATTATTTTAGAAATTTTATTCATTCATAATAATAAAATAAATAAAAAATAAATTAATTAATTATAATATTCATGCACAAAGTTTAATATTGACCATTTTTCATGACAATATATTTTTGAAGCATAAAATAACTTTATAGAATGTTGAGAAATTATTTATTATACATTAATAAATATATTATATAAAAACATTAAAAATATTTTTCATAATATGGTTATTATTATTCATGAAACCAATTTAACTTCTATGTTATAATGATCACATTTAAATAATGATATTTTTACAATATACCATAGTTCTCTTAAATATCGTTGTTTCGTGTCACGCAAGCTAATGAGAATACTTTCTTTTAAACTAATTTTTTTGGTGTTACATTCTCCAACCAAAAGTAAATTTCATAATAAATATTTTAATATTGGTGATCAATGGTTTAATATCTGAAAATTCATTTGTTGAAAACCCATATCATACAAAGGTATAATAAAATTTCTTTTGAAAAGTGGTAGTGGGAAACATAAAGATTACCTAAAATTAAAAAAATTGGATTCCCAGATAAGGATAACATTAGTGGGAAGTTAAAATTTGGACATGGAGGAGAAATATAATTTCTAAATAATAATAGAGTTTGATTGAGAACATTATCATGATAAAGTTATTGAAAAAAGTCAGCAAATCATTAAGGTATAAATAAGACCATAAATTCATCAGAAATGAAAGTAAAATAATATTTTTTTTATTTCAATTTTTTTTCATAGAGTAGGGGAATTCCATTACTAACAAGATAGAGAACATGAGAGACTAATACAAAACAACCCTATTATATTGTTGGTCATTACCTATGCTAGAAAAAGGTGCTGCAAAAGGTGACCTTAATGATCACTAAAAAAGTGTAGATAAAGGGTGCCTTTTATCAGCTCTAAAAAATGAAGAGATAAAAGGTAACATTTACCATCCATATTATAGCATTGATAAAGTGTACCTTTTATAAGCGTTTTTTTAGCGTTAATAAACAATACCCTTTATAAGCACTGATAAAGTTTATCCTTTATTATTTCTTTTTTAGTGCTGATAAAGGTCCCAAATAATATAAAATGATTAAAAAAATGAAAAATGAAAAAATGTGTAAATTAAGAATATATTTAAATATTTATTAATTAAATAATTATTGAAAAAAATGAATAAATTTAATATACATATATATAAATTATAAACATTAATAAATAATATATATTAAACATATATATCTCTAAAATGATGAAAATGAAATAATTAAACAAATAAAAAATAAAAATGAGTAAATAAAGAAAAATATTAAATATTTTATTAATTAAATAATTATTACAAAAAACGAATAAATTTAATATACATATATATTATAAATATCAATAAATAGTATATATTAAATATAAATATATAAAATGAATAAATTTTAATCATATAAAAAAACTAAAAATGAATAAATTACAAACCTATTAAAAAATTTATTAACGAAACATTTATTAATAAAAATGAATAGGTTCAATATATATATATATATATATATTTTAATTATAAATAGTAATAAATATTATATATTAAATATAAACATAGAAAATGAATAAATTGAAATAATTGAAAATATATTAATGCCTTATACATTTTTAATGGTTTTATACATAATTATTCATTAACATATTAAATATAGAAATATATTCATATATATTTCAAGATATATAATTATATAAATGTATATTATGTTACCTAATATATGATTTATATAATAAAAATATCCATTCTTACATTAAATAAGTCATACATTTAGTGAAGAATGGTTTATATTTAAAAATTAATATCAATTAAAAATACTGACTTATTGTTTCGAGCAATGGATATAATTTAATGTCACTTGATTTTTCAATTTAATAGATTTCAAAAATATTTTACCTTGATTTCACATATATATACATAATTAATTCATTTTTATATACAACACACAATTTTTTACGTAATTAATGAAATCTTATATAGAAACACATACACCTAATATTTATGTAATTTTTTCAATTTTTTGTATTCATTTTCAAATATCATTATAACATGATACATTTAATAAATTATGTTTTTAATTGAAAAATTTTATTTTATTTTTTTAATATTTTTATTATAAGCTATTAAGTCAGTTTTATGTTTAATATTTTTTTATTTTTTTAAGGAATTTAATTATTTTCTATTATTTATTTATGTTATATTTATTTACTATGTTTTAACATTTTCAATAAGTATTCATCTTTATTTCAATATGTATCTATTTTTTTCATAATTGATATTTAATTAAAAAACATATCCATTTTTCGATATTTTTAAATTGTACTCATTTTTAATTATTCAAGTTGACTAATTTTTTTAACAAGAATGAATTTAAGATTATATATTCAATAATAATGTTTATAATATATTTTTAAATAAATATTTATAAATAAATATGTTTAAAATGTATATTTACCACATTTATGAATTTATAAATTTATAATTATAAATAAATAAATCTTATTTTTTAAAATATTATTTATATAATTACAAAGAAATAATTATATATATTTAAATAATGATAAAATATTTATTTAAATAATGAATATATTTATTATAATTATATATATTTATATGTATATATATATTAAATATATAAATATATAACAATAAAAATATATAAAATGATATAAATATGCTCATATTATTTTTTAAAAAATTAATTATATAATTATAAATTGATAATTATATAGTTAGATATTTATAAAATTATAATTAATATATTTAAAGAATGAATATATTTATTATATTCATATTCAAATTTTTATAAATTTATTGTATATATATATATATATAAATTTATAAATATATATAATGATATAAATATATTTATAATTATAGAATTATAATAAATATTTTTAAATAAAGAATATATTTACAAAATTTATATTTATATATTTTTATTAAATATACATATAATTATATAAATGTATATAATGAAATAAATATATTTATAATTATAATTATATTTATAATTACATATAAATAATTATAATTATATTTAAAAATATATTTATAAATATATATTTACTATATTTATTGAATTCTTTTTTATACTAGTGAATAAAAAATACAATTTTATTAAAAAGGTATTTATATAATAATAAATAAATAAGTATATATTTAAATAATTATAAAATTGTAATAAAGAAATATATAATTATATAATTATATTCTCAATTTTTTATTTATATTTATAATTATAAATCATTTATCATCGCTAAAGTTTTAGCAATCATAAGAATGCCTTTTATCAGCACTTTTTTAGCACTAATAATGATAGAACATTATTAGTGTTAAATAAGTGCTAATAAAGATAGTTGTTATCAACGCTTATTAATTTAGCTCGAAGAAGATGTATCTTTATTAGTGATTTTTTTGTATCATTAATAAAATTATCGCTGATCTATTTATGGAACCTTAACCATGACTGTTTCAGTCATGATATCTCATACTTTCCATAGAAGCCACCTGCTACCGACACTCCTCCTCCTTGAATCCATGGTCAAATTTAGGCTCGAATGAAATCCAGAATGCATCTAAGGCTTGAATCCGAGGCTTAAACGAATTAAGCATCGAATGAGTCCCATGATCGAATGAAACCAGGATTTCATGTATGATATCTCTACTTTCTCTCTAACGAACCAATGCTTGAATCCAAGGTATGTTATTTTCTCCTCTTCCTCACTCATTGATTGCTTTTTTGGGTTCCACAAATGGTGCTTTTGACTATGTTTTCCAACAACCAAGTGATTTAGGAGTTTCAACACTTTCATTTTATTTAGTGTCATTTTCTTTATTCGCTCTCACTACTCATTACCTTTTTTCAATTGTGGTTTCATCAACACTTTCCCACTTACTGTTGTTGAAGGTTTTGTATCATATATGATATCCCTAGGTAGGTGTATTTATGCTTTATCTTTTCCCTATTTTTTCACGTTCTTTTGTTTTTGAAATTGGTTTCTCTAAAATTATAAATTTTATTTGGTTTTATTTGGATTTAAATATACTTGTTTATCAAGGTTTTAAAGTGATTATAATTGATTTTCGATTGGGTTCTTATGGATTTGCCCTTGTTTTTTATCTGCATTCAAAGAATAAATATTTTTTTGGCCAATAAAATAAGTATAATGGTTTTCATAAAGTAATTTTTTTTGTTTTAAAATTATTTAATGTTTTTTATGAAATGTATTTTGGTAATTCATGATTTTATAACATTGATTAATTGAGGTTTCCAAGGTTGTTATGTTTTCTTATGTTTTATTTTGTTCTTGTGATATTTATTTATGTACATTGTTATAGATTCTTCTTTTCATGTTTTATTAATACACAAATGTATTGGTGTATATATATATTTTAAGCACATGCACATATTCACATGAAAATATGTGAATATTTGTATTGAGAGTTGTTTAGATATGTATATGTGTTATTGAATATGTTTATTACATTTAAAGGGAATTTTTAAAATTTAAACATGTTGATTAAATTTTGTTGTCTTGAACTGGTTTTTTAATTGGGGTTTTTAAATGAATTTTTTCATTTAAAAATATTTTTGAGCATACAATTTTTTTTAAAATGGCCTCAAGAAAAATGATTTCTTTTCTTGCGAGCTTTCAAATGGGTTTTCGAAAGAAAGCATGGTTTAAATTGTGTTCTTCATTGTGCATTGTTATTTTCAATTGAGTGGATGATTTCTATGTGGATTGTTTTTTGGTTTTCACATGGGAGATCATTGATAGGATGGTAAATAGATGGGTGTTGCTCTAACTTAATTGATGTAGTAGCCATGCATCATTTTCGGTTTCCTCAAGAGGATTGAGTTGAATTACTTGTTTTGGAATCATAACTGACTATTATTATATGAGTGAGTTAGTAACCTTTAGAACCTACATTTTAGATCTCTTCCCTATGTGTCTCATTTTATACTTGTGCTATTATATATATTATTTGATACCCACTTTCACTTTTAAGGAATGTTTTTCTCATTCCACTTATTTAATTTTATTTCTTACATATTCATCACTTTAGTTTCTTATTTGGATTTGTTTTATTTTTAAATATCATTTTAGTTACATTTTGTTATGCTGGGTTTTCCATTATAGTGGAATTTCATTAAAAACAAATCCAAAAGGGATTTTTAAATGTTTGTTTTTAATAAAAAAGGACTAGACAAAGGATAATTATTTCCATGTGATTATTTTCATTTAAAAATAAAAAATAAATAGTTTAATAATGGTTTCTAAATGATTGTCTAAAATATTATTCATTTTTTAAAATCTATTATTGGGAAAGCTCATGGTTGGATTTTCATAAAATAATAAAAACATATTCTCCGAAAACCACTCGGCTCTGCTCTCTGGAGCACCCTAGGGGTTTTCCAATGGTGTAGACATCAGTCTTTGGTGGCGTAGATGTGGAAGACACAGTTTCCCAGCGAGGTGGTGGGTTCAAAGGCGGCAGTGCTTCCAGGATTTGGATTCGGTGGCTTCTTTTCAGCTGCGGTTCTTTTTTCCGCACAACGGATTCACGTTTCTTGACTCGGCTCGGGACTTCAGGCAACGACATCTCTCAATTGCGGCATGGGTGTTTCTCTGTTCGGCTTCTGGCTGTCAGTGGTGGTGGCGAGGGTGTTCTTGGCATCCGGATTTCAATGGCGGTGTGGGTGGAGATTTCGGCTCAGCTTTTGGCTTTCAGTGGCACCGGGTTCGTTTCTTCACCAAAGTTCACATCTCTTATTTTTTACATGTGGTTGGTATCGATCTAGTTCTCTTTGGTTTGTATCTGGATTGATATTCTGTGGATTTGGTCATGGGTATTTTTTTTGCTTTGAGGGTTACAGTTCTGTGATGAAACGACGTCAGATTCGTGTTACTCTTTAGATCCAACAATGGTCTTCGGTGTGAGAATATGATCGGATGGCCGACCTCAGCTTCAATCAGCGGCATCATTTATTTTAGATTTGATGATTTTCGATCCTTATGGCCTTTTTTGTCCTTCAACTCATGAATCTGGTCTTTGGTTGAGGCAGTTTTCTCTCATTTTATTTTCGGCATTGTTTTTTGACCATCCTTGCTGGGATGTGTGTGGTTTTCTTCTAAAATTGATTGTAATCTAGGCCATCTCATCGACAACATTTTATTCTGCCTCTATTTTCTTGGTTCTCTTCTCTTGGTTCAGGATTTCTCTATTCTCTTTGAGGTGGAGCAGCGCGGTAGTCTTCGGGATGTAAGTTCGAGAAGACAACTCAGGAAATCGATGGCAATGATCGGTTCGAAGGCTTTTCGATGTCTTTTTGGATTTAAAACCAACACTCTACAAGGACCAGTGCCAGATGAGGTTACAAAGTAGGAAGCTTCCATCTGTGCATACCATTTGGATTTGGATGAATGAGAGGGTATGACTTTGCCATCGGTACCAGGCCGTGCAGGGTTTTTTATCATAATTATGTAGTTTATAGGAAGGGGTAGTTCCTTGTAGACTTAATCTGGATAATTTCTTGTATCAGGTTTCTCAATTTTTCCTCAAAAGTGTTTTAGAAATAAAATATTTAATTTTTAGTCATATGTATTTCAAACTACCATTCGTGGTAACTGATAAATGACATTATTAGTTTATAAAGGATGATTTTGTAATAAGATTTTCACCCCTCTAGTTATTAAAGGACAATTGTCACTTTATTAAAAAAAGTTTAATTATGATTTTTTCACCCTTATTAGGAATTCCTTGGGTTAGTTTTTTTCTATCGGCCATTTACTATTTATGGTATGTGTATAGATTATTATTATTTGATGCTTGTATGATTTTATAGGTGAATATTTGGTGAAATCGTACGAGGCCTATTTAACTCATACACTACATACACACCCATATGGATATTTATAAATTTTATGTTTTTTATATATTCTGAGGTTATAATATCCTGGTATAAAAGGGAATACTAAACAATATATATCCATACAATTTAAAATTGTGATTTAAAACTAAATTCAGGTTTACTAAAAGTATTAAAGATATCAGATCATAAATTTATTCTAAATATTAATTTCCTTTCTTGTACAATTGTCTAAGACATGTGAATATTCAGTCCACTTTATTAATAAAATGTAAGGCAACATAAGCCAAACTTATGGTGGCTACATTCCTTTATGGGTCTTAAAATGATTTTAAGCTTATAAAATTTGTATTTATGAAATTATATAAATGAAAGAATGTAAATTATTAAATAACATAAGTGTAAACATTAATTTCATAGAATAAATAACTTTAAAATAAGTAAACTTGGTTAACATACATTAAACAATAAGATGTGCATAAATATATAATGTGAACAACACACGTGATGTGTTTTCTATCTCTCCCCATCCAATCTTCGGAAAAAATAATTATTTGGTCCTTGTATGGGTAAATTTTCACTGAAAATGCTCAGTTTCACCCATCAATGCACTATCTCATCACTTTGTCATGATTCCCACACAACCAAAATCATCTCATGATCTTCTAAACACCCACAACAATTTACAAACTTGAAACTTGGTGTAACTTCATTGTTAGTTCCTTTCCAAACAAAAACCAAATTGTTGTTGATCTCTCACCTTATATACTAGATCACCTTCAATTTGATTCAAACTCAGATAAATTCAAGTCAAACAAAATGCCAATATCACTAAATGACTCCATCTAACACCTCATGATATTTGTCAGAATAGTTTTCAATGTAATGAATATTTGAAAAAACTTATTAATTTTGATTTTTAAATAAATTGTACGGCTTGTGAAAGCATTGATTTATGGATTCTTGTGTGATATTTGATGAAATTGGTTTTAGTTAAAAATTGTCACTTGATGATGATAGTTTTTATAGAAAATAAGGCTCATATAACATTCCGCGTTTCAATTTTTTTTGTCAATTTTCATGTATATTAAAAAAAAGGATTTCATATGCGGTTTTAAAAATTAAAAGAAAAACCTTTTGAATTTTTAAAGTGGTTTTTAAAAGATATTTTAAATTCTAAATTAAGAAGTGGTAATTTAAAAATTTTTAAGTAGAAAACTTTCATTCTACTCAACTTCATCAATTAAACAATTATTATTTCATTTTGTTGATTGAGACTCATCCCCCATGTCTTTTGAACATGCAACTATGTTGCTTGATATACTCTATGAAGTAGTCATCCCATACCAGGTACCCGTGATCATTTTAGATTAATTCAGAGGATAACTCATACAGTAGTGGAGTAATTTTTTCTTATATTCAATTAACCATTTTTAAAGCATAATGAAATTATTTGAAATGATCAAATGTTGGGTTCCCCTTATTAGAATTATCTCTAACATTAAACATTGATAATTAATATATTATGTGTTTTTTTATTAAATGAATATTTTATGAATCTAATAGGATGGATATGAATAAAAAATGGATGTGTGCTAACTGTAAGACAAAAGAGTTTGAAGATGATGTTAAACAGTTCAACAAATTTGTAATAGATCATGCATACAAGCCTTATCAAACAAATTTTACATGGTTATGTTGTTTTTATTCCAGAAAAATTAGTCCAGAAGAGTTGGAAGAACATTTTATTTGTCAAAGAATAGATGAAATACATAATTGTTCGACTAAACACATGGAAAAATTGAAGGTGCATACTGATTGGGATTATACTAAGATTTATAGATCATTTGACATGAATACCAGTATAAATGTTTATGGAGAATTCAAGGAAGAAATGAAAATGGAAATTGAAGATGAACTTTTTGATTGTCTAAATTTGTTTAAGAAGTTAAATAGATGTGCTAAAAGACCATTTCATACTGGTTGTACTAAATACAAAACATTTTTAGTGGTATTGAGGTTATATAATTTGAAAGAAGGAAGTGATGGAGAAACACCAGCATTGAAGGACAACTTGGTCTCCTGAATAATACAATACCAGAAAAATGAACTTCCTTGTCGAATATATGACACTAAAAAAAGCTATGTTCAATAGACATGATCTCTAAAAAAATACATGTTTGTACAAATGAATTAATATTTTCTCGCAAGGACCATGGATCACTCATAAAATTCCCTAAGTACTCCACAAAATGATATAAAAGCACGAATGAAGTCACTTGAAAGATGTATGGTACATTAATATTATTATAATACTCAAAAGACTATATGGATGTCAGGAAACTATGAAACAATTAACATGTTATGCAGATACAAGAATTAAATATGGGAACCTACGCTATCCATTAGATTATCCTCAGTGGAATAAAATTTATTATGAGTAACCTAAATTTTGAAAAGATCCAATAAACATGCATCTTGCATTATCTATAGATAGAAGAAATACTTTTGGAGTTTTGAGTAGTACTCATAGTATATGGCCCATCTTGTTGGTTAATTATATCTTTCCACTATGGTTATGCATGAATCCAAAATAAATTATGTTTTCTCTTCTTATATATATACCAAAGAAACCCAGTAATGATATTGATGTCTATTTGGATCCACTAATAGATGATATTAAATTGATGTGGGATACTTATGCTACAATGTATCATGCTCATAGAAGTGAATAATTTACATTGAGGGTTTTTTTTTGTATGGGGTGAAAAATTAATTTTCTGTTTTCAATTTTTTTTTAAGATATATAATTTAAAATATTTTTTTAGTGTATCATTTGTGAATAATTCACACACTCGGTTTGGTTGAAACATTCTTGGAAGACCTTATTTTTAGTTTATTAGAATTTTTTACCTCGACGACATAAATACCAATCCTGGATAACAACATTATATGGGAATACCGAACAAGGTACACAATTTTATCCATTAATGGGCGATCGACTATTTGACTAAGTAAAATACAGGGTCACTATTTTTGATAAATTATTTTTGAAAAATCTTACGAAATTAGGTAAGAAAAAGTAATCAATTTTTTTTGAATGAGCATATTGGAATTACTGGTACAACAATTTTTTTGATTTCATGTATATAGAGAAAAATTTATTTGAAAGTGTTATTGGGACATTACTAAATGTTCCAAGAAAAATAATTTTTTTAATCAAAGATAGGTTTGACATGATTGACTTGGGAATATAGGAATAGTTGGAATTGGTGAAGGGTAAAAGGAAAAAGTTTCTTCCTCAAAAAGCATACACTCTACCCATATAGAAAAAATTCTAATTTTTCATTTTCCGTAGTGTAGTAAACGTTACAAAGGCATATCAATAAAATTCAAGAATTCCATATCAATTAATAATTTGATGTTACATGGACTAACATCACCAAATTTTCTTGTTTTGAGGTAAGATTTGACTCCAGTTTATTTACGTTGTATTCTCTCTAAAAATGTACAACATACATTAACCAAACTATGCTTCTTTTTCAATTCTATTTGCAGTAATGTTTTAGACTCGGTGAAGTTTTCAATCATTAATAAGGTGGTTTTAGTAATATTATATTAACTGGATATGTTCTTCCCACCACCATTCATTGATATAATGGTCTACCTGATGGTTCACTTGGCTAGAGAGGTTCAACTATGTGGTCTGATCCATTAAATATAGATGTACCCCATTGAATGGTATATGAAGATTTTGAAAGGGTATGAAAGAACTGATGTTGTAAAGATAATTATATTTAATAATGAAATATTATTATAGAATCTATTGAATTATATAATGATTACCTATTATATTTTGATAGCTTTGGTATCCCAAAGTTTCATCATAGTATACACCTTATGGATGAAGGGATATTCAGAAGATATGTTGTTACTATTACCATCACAGAGCAAGAGCAAACCAAGATTTACATATTACATAATAATGAAGATGTTTATCTCTATGTTTAAACCCACAAATAAATTCTGAGATATTTTAATCCATCAAGTGTTGAAGGATTCATATCAAATACTCATAATCAATAGTTTATATGACTGTTTTGAGATCAAATTTATAAGGATTTATCTGAAAATATGAATTAAATTGATGATGAACTTTGATGGCTAGCCAGGGGACCATAGGAAGATGTTATATCTTAAAATAGTTTTTTAATCAATGGTTATACATTCTATATAAAATAACACGATGAAAAAAATATGATTCAAAACAGGGGAGTTACGTGTATGGTGTAAGTGATTCACATATCTTGTCTATGTATTGAAATCCAATTTATGTGAATATGCCATATTTCAACATTATCAAACAGATATATGAGTTTTATTATAAAAATTTTAAGTGTTTATTTTCTATTAAAAATTATTTGATAATATGAATGTAGTGAATGTTGATGAAATTGTCTTTGTGCAGGTGAATCTTAGTGTTGAAGGGAAAAGGAAGAGCATTTCACAATGGACACATAATTAGTTCAAGTATTTTATGTCTCCAATCCAGTAAATAATAATTGGTCAATTTTTCTTTTGGGGACTAAAAACACGTAGGTTGAGATGGAAATTTAATTGAGGATAACCCTTTCATTGTGATATCACAATCATTTCATACCAGTCCCAATGTAGACAATATATTTTATGTAAGAGATAAAAAATGGGGGGATTTGAATTCTAGATATAGGATCAAAATCCCATAAATATTTAAAAAACCTAAATAGAGTTGAATGAGAAGGTTAAAGTGTTTTTAAGAAACAATGCTCTTCCAAATAATATTATTTGTTCTCTACTACATTAAAATAATATAAATTAAATGTTTGACTACTTATGTAGAAAAAAAAGTCTTCCATACATGAAGATGTTTCCAATCCCAAGGATAAAAAGACTGTTGATGTTGAAACTACAAAATATATTAGGGGATCAATAGAATGTTGATGCAAAAAAAGAACGACGCAAAATCACAATGTTGAATACAATTGTTAATCAAAGAATCAAGGGTATAAAATTTATTGTTGGATGAAATCAACATAGCCAACATGTTGACCCTAAAAATTAAATTTTCATTCTTTATGTTGGGGTCATAATGAAGATGAATGTTCCGATTGATATAGATTCATGACACTATGCCCATTATGTAATAATGGAAACCCTTTGGAATGATATAATTTTAACATTATGATATAATTTCTATATTTTATCGAAATATTATACAATAAAATATTGATTTAATTTTTATTATTCCTTTAAGAGTTTGTTTATTTCAAAATAATTCTGTAATAAATATGTCTTAATGGTTTTTAGAAAATCCCATTGATGCTTTCAAAATATTCTTACCAATTTACATATTGGGGGTGATGAAGGAAATGTAAATCCCCACTAACCAGTTAGAAATTCACACATTATAAAGTATGAAACATTAAATATTTCATCAGTTTTAATGAGGATAAATCATTTTAGGTGAATTATAGTTGGTAATATATTATTGGAAGTGATCGAACTAGAAGAAAAAAATACTTTCAGTAGCTTTGAATCCACCATAATAATACGATTTCATGAGAGTAGTAGGTTTCTAAGTGTCTCCTTGAATATATTTCATGAAGATAAAACCATAAGAAGAAGCATATAAGTTGATGAAAGGATCACAAAAATGAGTATATTATTTTCAAGATATTATTGTCTAACTTGGTTTGACAGACTAATATATGAAAAAGGCTTAAAGAAAACTGATAGTGGAAAAAAGATACACACATAGAGAACCAAATGAATCCACAAGCCTTGAGACAAGTCATTTCCCCCAACTATATACCCTACTCGAGGTAATGATTTTTTTCTTTACTCTTTCTCCTAAATTTGAATCAAATTACTATTGATAACTTTATATTATAGAAATTCTATAGGGTAATGTTATACGTTATTTCTATCTTCCAACACCCATTCACCACCTTGTAGTTCGGGGTATAGTGTATAATATCCTAGGAGACAAGATAAACAATAAGTAACTCACAAAAATCACATGGGAGTGTGGATTAAGGTATCTTAGGATCTAACCATCGAGTTTCATGTTCCACTTGATGGTCTGAATACTACAACGGTCAATGTTTCAATTGGAACATTCATATCATGACTATCTAATCTTATAAATATACATGCGATATGTCCTTAAGAAATATTTTCTTATTTAGAAACTATAATAGTTGAGTGAAAAATGATTTATGTGAGTTATGGTATTACATATGGATAAAGATATAGGGAAACAAAAGGTTAGATCATGAAAATATAATGAATCGACCTATAAATAAAAAAACAATAATTAGGGAGTACCTTCTCACCAGCAGTTCCATATAAACATTTTTTATCATTACAACTCCATGAAAATACAATATTTAATGATGAAAACATGACTTAAATTCCATATAAATAAGAAATATTTATAACTTTGATTATATATTTAGTTGGTACCAAGAGTATAAATGAGATTATCATGTTTCAATGGTTGGGAATATTAGTTGTGAATACATACATAAGGTAAATTTTCATAATATGTCTATCCAAACAGTGGTCTAATATGTACATTAAAGTTAATAACTATTAATATTTTATAAAGGAATTTATATCACTATTGTATAAAGGGAAAACCATTTGAAGAATGATTTAGATTCATTAATACCTGTATCATTTCTAAAAAAGAAACTTCTTTGGAGAAGGGAGAAATTGATAAGAAGAAAGGCGATATATACAATACATTTGTGAAAACAATAATAGAAGAAATTTATTTGAATCCTAAAATGAAAAGGTAAAAATCTATGATATAATCACATAAATTATATATTTTTTGTTTAATTACTTAATTTTTTTTGTTTTTTTAGGCAGAACTAGATACTGGTCTTAGTAAATATGGAAACTACAAATATATTTTTTGGATTCTATGAATAAATATCCCATAAACCGACCACACATGATGTGTATTGTGAATTTTTAATACATTTCAATCAACATTTTCGAGATAATATTAAAATTATATATCTAAATATATGTTTCAATAATAATTTTGTTATGATAGAGTGATGACTAAATATAGGACAATTCATCACATGAAGTTGGTGACTGAGCACAGAAATCCTATTGATTACTTCAAATGGAAAAATATCAAGGTATACATAGAAATATTTAATAGTCAAAAATAAAAAATAAAAAAATTACTTATTTTGATCAATGTCTCGGTAGTTTCTAAAGCATGATAATGTCAATGATTGTGGATATTATAGTTGAAAATTTGGGAGAGAGATCATGAACCATGAAAAGAACAACATCCCAAAAGAGGTAATGTGAAAAGTTAATTAAAATTTCATTAAAAATATTTAGTATTAATTTATTTTTCTATATTTTCTCAGTACTACAGAGATTTTCGACAACATTCATACTCAAAAGAATTAAATTTTTTTACAGATGAGTGGACACCAGACATGGTGTCCGAATGCTTTCCAAAAACAAATTTAGGTGATTAAATTCTATGTTTGAGATCTAGTATAGGGTATGATCTTAGAAATATATATGGGGTGTTAAGAATTAGTATTAGAATTATTAAATATTATTTTTTATTTGTTTCTCAAGGATAATTATAATGTAGAAAATCGTTTTTTAGATACAAATGTGAAAAATAAATGGTGTCATAATGTATATAGAAATTGTGAAGAGGTTAATTCCTACTACTTATTTAGTTAACTTTCTCTCCATTTTCTACTATCTTTAGTTAATTTCCTAATCATTTATAGAATAAAATTAGACAACTTCTATCTATAGTATTCTATAATGGGTGGTGGTAAATGATAAAAGAAAATAACAATAAAATGGTTTAACTTTGGTGGGTGGTGGAAATATTTAGGCTATTTGATCATCAATTAGATGCATGATATAATATGTAACAACCCTTGTTATTAGTATCCATTTTTTGGATGTTTTTTTAAGATGGAAAATTTAAACTTGAATAAATTCATTAAATATTGATGTTTTTGTTTAAATTAATAAAAACAATATTATTTTGGGGTTTGAATATTTTATGTTTGGTGAAGATTAATAATAGGTTTAGTATTTTTGTTATATAAATGCATGATTATGTGGTAAGTTATTGTTTAATTATTATGGAGAATGGAATTAATTGTGATGAAAAAATGTTAAAGTGTAATTAATAATAGTTTTATTACAATTTTTTCAAATTCTAATGATGGAAGTTATGGAAAATAAATAATAATAATAATCACATTCTATTTATTTTTTATTATTAAAGTAGGAAAATAATTCGTGTGTATACATGTATGCGATTTAAAAATACATATGTGTATAAATATATTTTATGGTTTAAGAAATAAATATACAAATTGGTGTGTATATATATGTGTGTGTTGAAATCATGAAGGAGGGGTGCTCAACCCTCACACCCCTCTGTCCTCTCCCAATCCGTCTATCAAATTATTTTTATATTTATTAATATCTTTAAACTTCAATTGTCAATATTTCTTTTGATATTGGTTGGATTGACACTCTGTAAGTGGTATTGGATTCATCTTGATAAGTGTATAGTGCGTATCAATTTTTTTCATAGGTGATTAGGTATTTTTTAAGAGTTTTTATTAAACCAAATTTCCTTATTTATTTATTTTATCCTTTGATAGTCGTTAGAATAACACACCATAAGCGATGTTATATTCTTATTAATTATAGGATGATAATACTTGTGTTTATTTTCAAATTTGATGAATAATTTTATCCATATTTAATTAAATTAAAATAAAATATATAAATTTCAAATTTGATGATTAATAATAAAGATTTTTGGTAACTGTGTATTAATGGTGGTTCAAAACCCAGTTGATGAGTTCATCATATTTTAGATAGGTGGTCTATTATTCAAATACCAAAGTATTGATTTAAATTTTGAGTATATAATTGTAAAATTTTTATTGTTTTTTTTGAATTTTTTTTTCTTAAATTTAATTAATTAAATTTGTAAATTAATTAATTATGGGACTGTAAAATTGGAGATATTGGGACTGTTGAATTTAAATAATTAATTTTAGTGATATTACGATTTTTGAATTGAAATAATTAACTATTGAATTAATTATGGGGATATTGGGATTATTTATTTGGATTAATTTATTGTATAATTAATTAATTGGAATTCACGTGTTCATGAAATGGATTAAGTTATATTAATTAATTGTTGAATTAATTATATAGATATTTAGATCATTGAATAAGATTAATTAATTGTTTAATTAATTAATAGAGATTATTGTTTTATGTGGTTTATTGAGTTGGATTAATTAATTTTTGAATTAATTAATTGGATTGGTGTGATTAGTTAATTGTTGAATTAATTAATGAAATGATGAATAGTAATAATATCATTATTATGTGGAATGAAATTATGAATAGTAACAATAGGATTCATGTGTGAATTGAAATGATGAATGGTGAAAATGTAATTCATATGTGTAATGAAATTATGAATGGTAATCATTGAATTCATGTGTAAATTGAAATGATGATTGGTAACAATGGAATTAATATGTGAATTGAAGTGACAAATGATAACAATGGCATTCATATGTGACTTGAAATGATGAATGGTAAAAATGAAATTTCTCTGTGAATTGAAATGAAGACTAGTAACATTAGAATTCATATATGAATTGAGACAATGAATGGTATGATATACCTTGGGGAAATTACAGAATCTTGCACTAGCCAAAGAAGGAATTGAGAGTTTGGGTGTCCTCGAGAACCTGGATGTTATGTTATTAAATAAAGACTAATTGAATATGTGTAAACTATTTACTTTTTTGATTTTTTTTATTCTTTATAAAAATTCATACAGTATTGTTGACTAGATATTATATTTGGATACCATTTTTGGTTGCCTACAGAGTTGTACTCACACCCTACTATGGCTGCCTTATCGGTTCCAAAGTAGACTTCTTGTTTAGAGGACATGATAATAGAAAAGGCCCTCTGTCAGATATATGATTTTTGATGGATAACGTATCATGGAACTAGATGTAGTTTGGGACCCACCTTGGAGATTTCAATGTCTTTACTTTTTGGGTTTCATTTTGAAACTTTGCACACATTTTAGCATAGAATATCTACTATTTAGTTTTGATATTGTATTTCCACTTTTGATCATCTTGTGATACTCATATTTTCCTTGATATAGTTATAAGTCATTTGTTTATTGTTGTTTATTTCTGCTGATGTTTTACTCTGATAAAGAAGGTATTGTATCCCTATGATTGATATCACACCCTAGCTTCGTGTTGGAATCCTCTAACATATTAGAAGTCATTCCTGAGGTTATGTGGCAAACCATATCTAGGCACCGACGTGTGGCACCCAGGTCGTGACATCACATAATATCACAAATGATTGTAAAATCCTTAAAAGTAACACATCATGTTTACATTAGTGAAATATATGGATTAAAACTTATTATTTTTAATTCACATGATTTTAAATTTAATCATCCCACCATTATATCATCATCATTCTCAATAAAAAAATACATGAGAATAGGGTTGTTCATATTTTGATGAAAAAACAATGATGATATTATGTTTGAGTTTATCATTACCCAAAATATTGAAAATTATATACTAATATATTTCACAATCCATGATGAATTAATGGATACACAAGATTTTAGGGTCATTTGGATGATATATAGCTACATAATAATGTTTAATAATGTCAAAAATGTGTAAAAAATTTATAATGGAGTTTAGTGTCTTATAGAAATATATAATTGGAAACACTAATATTTTTTCCATCAAAGAAGGTAAATGGTTTTATCATAGAGTTTATACTCTATGGGATGGTGAAAGGGAAAGATATATTTTATTATCTCTTATAAAAACTCAAATGTAAAGATTTATTTTAGTTAAATCAATGAACACTAATAGGCTTACACTAATGGTTAATGTTTTATAGGAATAAATAAAATGATACACTAATTTTTTTTATAACATGTGAATATATAATTTGATTTTCTATTTTTTATGTAAAATAAGAAGGAAAATGTTTATATATGAGCTTTACACCAAACCAAAAAGATAAATGTTTTTGTGGGAATTTTTCATAATATGTGAATTTGATGTTATAGTAAAGTTAATAGATATATCATGTTATTGGGATTGATTAACTAAAATATTTTATTTTAGGGCCATTTAATATTTATTTAATTCCTTTTATTTTAGTTATATATGAACAAGAATAATTATATTATAGTTTAATGATATATATCTAGAACAAGTTGAATTTTAGTTTATTTTCTCATCTTTTTATCTTTTTTGGTTAATTTTCATATAATTTTTATCCAGTACTTATTTTTGTGGATTTTCATAGAGATTATGAATAAATGACTTCGTCAATAAGGAAATGGGTCAAGAACGCAATCAAACACCATGACAAGGTGAATTATAACTACTTATTTGGTTAATTTTTTCACCATTGAATCTAATATTTTTATTCTAATTTCCTTATTACTTTTATCTAATAATTATATATATTTTTCATAGATATTTTTGGGAATTCATATATTTATTTAATTCATCTGGAACAAGACCTGAAAGAGAGAACATGTGCCTTTTGGATGAGGCATTTCAGGCAACATGTGGTTTCTTCTTCCATCTAAATGGGAAATTTATTACCTTTCTAGCTTGGTCTAGATGGTTAAAAGAAACAAAATCACAAAATCAATCATATTCATCTAAATAAAAAACAAATTGTGCTTGGTATAACACTAATTGTATGTTTTTAGTTTATAATTGAAAATTTAGTTCAAAATTCACATGACATCTTAAAAATTATAGAAACAAATTTCCTATGATCTTAACTACATTCATATATATATATTATCAAATAAATGATGTTAGTTTTAATATAACTCGGTTGGATGGTTTTTTAAAAATATTTCAAAAGCTTATTTTTTTGTACATGCTTTCTAATATTTATGTTTTCAGAATAAAATAATTGTCCATAAAATTAATTTATTATTTCATATTTATGTTTACTTTATTTAATTGTTTTATTACTAACATAATATTTTTTTTTCTTATACATGTGGATTCTTTTGGGAAAATTTGGGTGGTTTGTTCAAAGATACTGTGGATCGCGAGATACTGAATATCTAGGATATACTTGAGATAATGGAAACAATGAAATGAATCAAGAATGTGTATAAAAATCATGAAAAGGTGAATTCCCAATACTTATTTAATGATTTTATTCAACATTTTATCTATTATTTGTAAGTTAATTGTCTTATCATTTTTATCTAATAGTTTATAATTTTTTACATATCTTTTGGGAATTCATATTTTTCTTTCAAATATCTATGGAAAGCTAGAAAAGAGAGGGAATTTTCTTTTCCGATGGAAGAGTAAACCCCGTGCTACTTGAAACGTGAAGTGTTTGAGGTAGAATGAGGTTTCCTATCCCATGATAATGGAACATGTTATCTATTTTTTATAAATATATATAATAAAAAAACACATCACAAACTCAATCATCTGCACCTCAATTGAATACACAGTGTGCTCGATATGACTCTAGTTGTATATTTTTAGTTTATAAGTTACATTTTAGTTAAACACAAACATAATGAACTCAAAACCAATAAAACAAATGAATATTTATTTTATAATTTTTTGTAAATGATTCATAAGTCATTTTTGATGTGTTGGAATTTTTATCATATCAAACTGACACACAATGTGACTGGAATTACTCAAAGTGTGTGTTACCAATTTTAATGGAAATTTTAGTAAAAAAGAAAAGTGACATACTCAAAACCCAAAAGGTATTAATATTATCTTAATTTTATCAAAAAATGATCCATAAGTCATTTTGGATGTGTATTAATCAACCCCACCTCAATTCGACACACAGTGTGACTGGCATGACTCCAAGTGTGTCGTTTTATTTAAAATTGACTTTAATTTTAGTAAAAAAGACAACTGACAGACTGAAAACTAAGAAGAAACATTTGGAGTGTTTTGATAAATTAGTAAACTATAAATGTGTCATTTTTTATTTTTATTAATCAGAAGAACCTCAATTTTATACACGATGTTCCCGGTATGACTCAAAATTCCCATTATAAATTTAAATTCTACATTTTAGTTCAAAAAGTATCACTAACTAAAAACTGATCAAATTCTATTGAATTATTTTGAAAATTTTGTAAAATGATTCATAAGTCATTTTTTATATGTAGGAACCATTCTAATATCAAACCAATACATGATGTGACATGTATGACTCAATTTTCATGTTTCCAGTTTAAAATACCAATTTATTAAAAACAAAAAGTGACATACGCAAAACTGAGAAAACACATTTGGATTGTTTTGAAACTTTATAAAAACGATTCATTAGTCATTTTTTATTTATAGGAATTAGATGAAGATCAATATGATGCATGGTGTGAATGGTATGACTCAAAGTGTGACTTTTTATTTTAAATTGATATTATTTTTTGTAAAAAGATAACTGAAATTCTAAAAATCAAGAAAAAAAATTCAGATTATTTTGATAATTTAGTAAAATTATGCATAATTCATTTTTAAAATATATAAATCAATCAAACATCAATACAATCCATTTTTTGCATGGTATGAATGAAAGTGTCTATTATCAGTTTAAAATTGACATTTTAGTTCAAAAAGTTTCACTCACAAAAAATGATGAAAACACAGTCATATTGTCAAGATAATTTAGATAAATGATTCATAAGTAATTTAATATGTGTATTAATCAGCCTCACATAAAAATGACATATTTTGTGATAGTTATAACTCAAAGTGAGTTCTTATAATTTAAAATGACTTTTTAATAAAATAGATAAGTGATGTATTGAAAACAGATAAAATTCATTCAAGTTGATTTGATAATTTAATAAACTATACATAATTAATTTTTGATGTGTATGAATAATATTTACCTGAATCGAACCCATAGTGTGATTGGTTTGAATCAAAGTGTGTCTTTATATTTAAAATCGACATTAATTTTTTTTATAAAGTCATTTGACATACTAAAATCGAGAAAACTAATTTTTATAGTTTTGATATTTTAGATAAATGGTCCACAAGTCATTTTTGACATTTAGGAATATATTGTACCACAATATAATACACTATGTTTTTAGTATGAGTCAAATTATTCATTATCACTTTAAAATTTACATTTTAGTTTAAAAAGTCCCTCTCACTGAAAACTAAAAAAATGCTCAGATTGTCTTAATAATTTATGGAAATTATTCATAATTCATTTATGATGTGTAATAATCAATATCATGTTCAACTGACACATGATGTGACCACTATGACTCAAAGTGTGTGTTTCCATTTTAAAATTACATGTTTGTAAAATATGGAAGTGACATATATTAAACATTGAAAAAAAATTCCTATTGTTTTTATAATTTAGAAAAATTATCCATGAGTCATTCAGAATGTTTAGGAATTACTTGAACCTCAATCTGACGCACGGTGTGACCGATATGACTCCAATTGTTTATTTTAATTTAAAATTGACAATAAATTTAGTAAAAAATACAAATATGATACTTCAAATTTAGAAAATACATTAATATTATTTTTTTAATTTTTGAAAATGATCCAAATGTCATTTATGACAAGTATTAATTAACCACACTTCAATCTGATACACGATTTTCCCGGTATGATTCAAAGTGTCCACTATCACTTTATAATTTTAATTTTAGTTTAAAAAGCGTCACACAATAAAAACCAAGAAAACACCATTATATTGTATTTAAAATATAAAAAAATCATTTATATGTCATTTTTGATGTTTAGGAATTAGTATCACATCATTCCGAGACACGATTTTATCATTGTGACTCAAAGTGTGTGTTACCAGTTTAAAATGACGTTTTAGTAAAAAATAAATATGACACCATCAAAACCAATAAAACACATTTAGATTTATTTGATACTTTAATAAAATTATCTATAAGTAATTTGAGATGTTTTTAATCATTAGTACCTTAATCCGATGCACGATGTGACTAAAATGAGTTCAAGTGCATCTTTTTATTTAAAATTGACATTAATATTAGTAAAAAAGACTATTGACATACTCAAAAACAAGAAAAAATTTATATTATTTGAAAAAATATTAGAAAATTATCCATAATTCATTTTTAATGTATAGAAGTCATTATCACCTCAATCATATACATGATGTGCCTGGTATAACTCAAGGTTCCCATTATCAGTTTAAACATGAATTTTTGGTTCAAAAAGAGTCACTCGCTAAAAATTGAGAAAACATGCTCAAATTGTATTAATAATTTAGGATAATGATTCATATTTTATTTTTTATGTTTAAAAATTAGTATCACGTCAAACGAACACATTATGTGAGTGGTATGGCTCAAAGTGCATGATTCCATTTTAAAATGACATTTTAGTAAAAAACACAAGTGAGATAATCAAAACCAAAAAAACTCATTAAGAATGTTTTTATAATTTAAAAAAATGATCCATAATTCGTTTCTGATTTTTAGAAATATTCCTAACCTAAATTTGACACCTGGTGTGACCTTTATGACTCTAAGTGTGTCTTTTTATTTAAAATTGAAAATAATCTTAGTAAAAAAGAAAACTAACGTACTGAAAAATGATCAAACACATTTAGATTTTTTTATGCATTATTAAAATGATCAATAAGTAATTATTGAAGTGTAGGAATAATATTCACCTCAATATTATACAAGATATGCCTGATATGACACCAAGTACCCATTATCATTTTAAATTGACATTTAAGTTAAAAGTGTCACTCTCTAAAAACTGAGAAAACACCATTATATTGAATTTATAATGGAAGAAAATGATTCATAAGTCATTTTTACATAGAGTAATAAATATCATATCAAAACAACACATGATGTGACTGGGATAACTTAAATTGTATGTTTCCACTTTAAAATGAAAATTTAGTAAAAAACACAAGTGATGTATTTAAAACTAATAAAAAAAATTCACATTGTTTTTATACATTAGTAAAAGGATCCATAAGTCATTTAGGACATGTCAGAAATATCCATACCTCAATCCTATAAATGATGTAACTGGTATGACCCCAACTGTATCTTTTTATTTAAAATTGACATTAATTTTAGTAAAAAAGACAACTAACATACTCAAAACCAATAAATTTCATTTATATTATTTTAATACTTTTTAGAAATCACCCATAAGTCATTTTTAATGTGTAAGAATCTTCCACAACTAAATCTGAAACATGATGTTCCTGGTATGAATCAAAGTTCCCATTATATGTTTGAAATTGATATTTTAGTTCAAAATTTATTATTCACAAAAAATGAGAAAACATAGATTGGATTCTATTGATAATTTATGAAAATAGTTCATAACTCATTTTATATTTATAGGAGATAGTATCACATCATACCAAAACATGATTTGATCGGTATGAATTAATGTGCATGATTCTATTTTTAAATTAAATTTTTGAAAAAAACACAAGTGACATAATCAAAAACAATAAAATACATAAGTATTGTTTTGATACTTTATATGAGTGATGCATAAGTCATTTAGGATTTTTAGGAATAAACCTCACCTCAATCAGATGCACGATGTGACCAGTATGACTCAAATTGTGAACTTTTAATTAAAATTGACATTAATTTTAGTTAAAAAGAAACCCAACATTTTAAAAATCGAGCAATCATGTTGGGATTATTTTGATAATTTGGGAAAATTATCCATAAGTTATTTTTGATGCATATAAATAATATGCACCTCAATATGATACACGATGTGCTCAGTATGACTCAAAGTGTCCGTTATCAGTTTAAAATTTACATTTTTGTTCAAAAAGTGTTACTCAATGAATAACAATAAAATTCACTCATATTATCTTGATAATTTAGTAAAATAATTCGTAAATAATTTTTTTATGAATAGGAATTAGTATAATGTCAATCCAATATATGATATGACCAATATGGATCAAAGTGTGTGTTTCCAGTTGAAAATGACATTCTAGTAAAAAAACACAGATAATATACAATACAAATGAGGAAACAAATTAATATTGATTTGATATTTTAATAAAATTATAAATAATTCATTTGGTACATGTAGGAATCATCCCCACCTCAATCAGAAACATTGTGTAACTGATATGACTACAAGTGCATCTTTTTATAAAACATGACCGTATTTTTTGTCAAAAAGACAACTATGATACTCAAAATCAAACTAATTAATATTATTTTAATACCATTAGAAAATGATCCATAAGTAAATTTTCCATGTTTTTGGACTCCTCATGTATTAATCATGTTTTAATGATCCCAAATCCTATTCAGCCTATAAACCTTGTTAACTCTATGTAATCTATCTCACATCAAATGCACAATTGTTTAGTAAAAGATATCCAAAGCTCTTAAGTTCCATAAACTCAATTTCATTACTATATACTATCTGTTGATTTACTTTATAATGACTTATCTGACAAATGATTGAGTTTAATCCATTCCAAAAATATCACTGCTTAAGTCTGAATGCAGATATTTGCCTAAGTCGAGACACCATGAACGAGCAGACACTGTGACATCGAGTCACCGTGAACAAGCAGACACCATGACATCGAGACACCATGAAAAAAAACACCGTGACATAGAGACACCATTAAAAAGAAGACACAGGGACATCGAAACACCATGAACAACTAGACACTGTGACATCGAGACACAGTGAACAAACAAACACCGTGACCATGAGACACCGTGACAATCAGACACCGTGACCATGAGACACTATGAAGCAGACACCGTGACAACAAGACACCATGAAAACTAGACACCATGAAAACTAGACACCGTGGCAACTAGACACCGTGAACCATACACCGTGAACTAGACACCGTGAACCAGACACTGTGAACCAGACACCGTTTCCATGAAATACTGTGAAACCGTTTCTTAATATGTTTTGTTATCTTTCAATTTAATCTGTAATCATCATATTTTAATATTTTAAAATAAATTACATAATTAATATTTCTTTTTAGACATTTCATCCGACAGTACAAGGTATGAGGTGCAGAATACATGAAAACTGTCAGCTCAAACACATGCACTCCAAGATAAAAGAGTAGTGCGGACCAGAAACAAACAGATACAACAAAAAGGGAGAAATAAGCTGGTGGGTGTGAGAACAACAATGAAGAATACACTTAGAGAATTTTTGAAGAAAGTATTTTCTCATGAAACTCAACGCTGTTGGAGAACACACAAAGCTCACTTGAATCCCAGAATTGAGAAAATATTCGCACTGTCAAACATAACGAAGAACACAAGCTGGATCTGTCTGACTTGCGATACTTTATTTTCCAGACGAGGACTTGATTTCTGAAAATTCTTCATCTCAAAAGTCTAGAGCTGCAAAGACAAACATTCAGTGCATTTCTAAACCTATCTCAATATTTATGCTCGGTTTTGTATCATTTTACTAGCTTTTGAGAAGTTTGTGTATTTGTATAACAACACACTCTACCTCCTACATTAAACTAAAGGATACAAGATATCCTTACTCAAAAATCTCTTTACACTTGTGTATACCCACAAATATGTGTAGAAGAGGTCCCTGTGTGGCCTGGTTGTTTTTACCCACGAAGAACTGTGGAAGAGGTCCCTATGTGACCTGGATAGTTTTTTGTACTCTTGTATAACCTCGATCCAGGGTGTGGATCAAGTTTATTTATATAAAATACTTTGTGGAAGGTAATCACCAAGGGGAGTGGATTAGGTCTCGTCTTGAGATTGAACCACTTGTTTCATATCTGTTGTGCTACTTAATTTAGTCTTCTCTGTTTTAATACTTTATTATATAATTTAAAAATCACTAAATTCAATTTGATAGTTAATCTTGGATAGAAGTTATAATTGTATTGTATTAGTATAATATCTTCAAAATTCATATTAATAACTGAAATTAAGATTACTGAGAATTAATCAATCTTCTAAGAAGTTATTTAAATAGTCAAACCTTTATAACCATATTACATTGATTAACTAGGCTGTATTTAACCTTATTAGAAACACTGTTTAAGAAGACCTTTTAACCATAAATTTTTATAGAGACTCAATTCACCCCCCACTCTTGAGTCATCTACTCCGACCAACATTTGGTATTAGAGGAAGTTTATTAAGACTTTGTTTAACCTTATTCAACTATGATTTTATTTGTAATTCGAAGATCTTTAAATGTCTATTAATTCTAAATTTATAGCTCTTTAAAAGTATTTATGTATTATGGATAGTAGATTAGAAGGTGCTGAAACCAAAAGACCACCATTATTTAATGGAACTAACTATGCTCAATTGAAAATTAAAATGAAAATGCTTTTAGAAAGTATGGGTTTTGAAATTTGGTCTTACATTATAGATGAATATAATATTCCTGCTACTAATAGAATCACATGGGATGAACCTATCAAAACTTCCTACAATGACAATTGAAAAGCTATGAATGATTTATACTGCTCCTTATGAGATGAAGAATTCAATAGAATCTCTGCTTGTAAAACTACCCATGAAATTTTGGATTCCATGTCTGTCTCACATGAAGGAACATCTAGTGTAAAATAAATGAGACTTAATACTTATACTATTAAATATGATAACTTTAAAATGAAACCTAATGAGCCTATCTCTGAAATGTATCTTAGGTTCAATGATATTGTCGACAAAATGATTTCTCTTGGAAGAGAAGTCACTGCCAAGGAATAGATCATGAGAATTATCATATGTCAGTATGATAGATGGAGAGGAACCTCTGTCTCTATTAGAGAATCACGTGACATCTGAAAGCTATCTATAAAGGAATTCATTGGGAAACTGATGTTGTATGAAGAAGAGATGAAAGTCAATAAGGAAGAAGAGGATGTACTAAAAAGGAAATCTGTTTCATTCAAGACCACCACCTCTAAACACAAAGACAAAGGGAAATTGGAAGATTATATAGAAAGTTCCAGTAGTGAAGAATCATCACCTAACAGTTATAATGAGAAAGCTCAATTAGCCATAAGATTCAAGAGATTTTACAAGAAGAATAACTTTTTTCAAAATCCTAACTTCAAGGGAAAATATGACCAAAAATAAAGTTAGAAGAAGGTTTGGAAAAGAAGTGACAAGACTGATGAGATTATCTACTCGGAATGTAAGTGCAAAAAACATATCAAGGCTGACTATCCAAAGCTCAAGTACAAAAATATATATGAGGACAAGAACATGAAGTATAAAAAGGCAATGAAAGAAACTTGGGCTGTGTATGAGGATAGTTCAAGAGACTCAGAAAAATCACATGATGAACAAGCTAACAAAGCCAATATGTGTTTTATGACAAACACATTTGAGGTAACACTGGACTCCCTGAACATAATTCATACTATTCTAAAGATGAGAGTGACTCTGAAAATATGACTAATGAAGAAATTTTTGAATATTTTAACATGATTTAAGAAATATAAAATGAACAAAAAGACAAATATAAATCATTGGAGAAATAGTATGCTCTCACTGTGACTGTTAAATCTGAAATCACAACTAAAAAACAGAAAAATGCTCAACTGCTCAAAGAGAACAACGAATTAAAAATTTCTAATGAGCAATTGAAGAATGACCTAGAAAAGTTTACCAATGGAAAAAATACCCTTAATAAAATTATAGGAAAACAAATTACACTAAATACAATACTGGCATTGGTTATTAACTAGTAAAAAGAAACCTTGGTAGAATTTTTTTTCTAAATCTAGGACATATAGTTTTACTCCCAGTTCTGAACACAAATCAACTAATGCAATTTGTGATACACGTTCTAGTGTTTCATGTTTTTCTAGACCAAATAGAGTTTATTTTTAAAATACTTTACATAATGCTTATAGGAAACCTATGAGGTATATATGGGTTCCTAAAGCACTTATTACTAATATTATTGGACCCAAACAAGTATGGGTACCAAAATCTGTTTTTTATTAATCATTTTGTAGGAAAGATGGTTAAGGATTTCCTGTAAAAGTTTATGCTACTTGGATAGTGGATGTTCAAGAAACATGACAGGAGACTACTCATGCTTCAAGAACCTAATAAAAATATATGGAGGATATGTCACATTTGGTGACAATTCCAAAGAAAATATTATTGTCCTCTGCCGAATCGGTAACTCTAACTCAGTTTTAATTTCTAAAGTGCTATTTGTTAATGGATTAAAATATAATCTTCTAAGTATCTCACAATTATGTGATGATGGATTTCATTTTATATTTTAAAATGATGCTTATAATGTCTTTAATTCAAAAGTAGAATTAGGGTTTTCTGTATTAAGAAATGAAAATGTTTACTCTGTTAACTTATATTCTTTAGCTTCTAAAAATTATTCATGTTTAAGTGTATTTCATAAAGAGACTTGGATCAGAAATATGAGACCAGGACACTGTAATATTCACTCCCTTAGAAATATAACTAGAAAAATCTTAGTTAAAGACTTACCCAAACTTGAGTTTCCAAATGAAAAAGTGTGTAATCCCTATCAAAAGGGAAAACAACACAAAATTTCCTTCAAACCAAAGAAAGAAGTGTCAAATTCTTAACCTATCAAACTAGTTCACATGGATTTCTTTGGACCATCTAGATTTTTTAGTTTAAATAGGAAGAAATATGTTTATGTTCTTATAGATGACTTTTATGGATATTCATGGACCTTCTTTCTGGATCACAAAAGTAAAAGTTCTTCTTATTTTACTAAATATGCCAAGTCTGTGGAAAATTTTTGTGGACTTAAAATTAAATCCTTAAGAAGTGATCAAGGCTGTGAGTTTGAAAATCAAGTGTTTGAATCCTTTTTCTCATAAAATGGGTATAGTCACAATTTCTCTGCCCCTAGAACACCTCAAAAAAATGGAGTTGTAGAAAGAAGAAATAGAACCCTGCAAGAGATTGTTAGAACAATGCTTAGTGAATATGACATACCTATATATTTTTGGGCTGAAGCTATCAATACAGCATGATACATTATCAGTAGAGTATTGATCATACCTATTCTTAAAAAGACTCCTTATGAGTTATGGAACAATCGAAAACCCAAGGTTAACTAATTCAAAGTTTTTGGTTGCAAAGTCTATATCCTTAATACTAAGGACAATCTTGACAAATTTGCATCCAAGAGTGATGAAGGTATATTTTTATGATATTCCATGTATAGAAAATCCTATAGAGTGTTCAATAAAAGAACTAAATGTTTGGAAGAATCTGTCCATGTTAAATTTTATGAAACAGATCCACATGATCCTAAATCCATTCTAGAGAACCCGGAGGATTATGTATCAAATCTAAACATTAATCCAAATTCCTTAAACCATTCTGTGAAAGAATTTGTGAAAATTTCCAGTTCTGTAAATTCTAAGACTCAAGTCACAATGAACCTAAACCTGTTGATGAACTTGAAATCACTAGTCCCTCCTTTTCTATAGTTGTTAGAACTCTTAATAACCATCCCTTAGATGTTGTTGTATGATACCTATACAAAGAAACTCAAACTAGAGCTTCCCTTAGAAATCAGGTGGAATATCAAGTCTTATTGTCACAAATTGAACCTAAAAACATTAATCATGCTATCAATGATGAATTTTGGGTGATGGATATGCAAGAAGAACATAATCAGTTTAAAAGGATCAAAGTTTGGAAACTTGTTGAAAGACCCAAGGAAACATTCACCATAGGAACTAAATGGGTGTTTAGAAATAAGTTAGATGAAGCTGGTAACATGGTTATAAACAAGGCTAGATTGGTTGTACAAGGCTATATTCAAGAAGAAGGAATTGAATATGAGGAGACCTTTCCACCAGTAGCTAGACTTAAAGCCATCAGAATCCTAGTTTCTTATGTTGCACATCTGAATTTCAAACTATATCAAATGGATGTTAAGAGTGCATTCTTAAATGTGTATATAGCTGAGGATTTATTTGTTGAACAACCCCTGGTTTTACAAACACCCATTTTCCAAATCATATTTTTAAATTATCAAAAGCTTTATATGGTTTAAAACAAGATCCAAGAGCCTGGTATGAAAAGTTGAGTACTTTTCTTATTTCCAAAGGTTTTACAAAAGGAATATCTAATCCTACCCTTTTTATAAAACGAATTTCTAATGATTTTTTGGTTTTTCAAATCTATGTAGATGAAATTATATTTGGATCTTCAAGAAATTCTGTATGTGTTGATTTTTCTAAAATGATGAAAAATGAATTTGAAATGAGTTTAAAGGGTGAACTAAAATTCTTTAATAGATTACAAATCTTTTAAAATAACGATGGTATTATTTTAACTCAAAGTAAATATACTAGATATCTTATAAAATGTTTTGGATTAGATATCAAAAAAAGTAGTGACACTCCTATGAGTACCACTTGTAAGTTGGATTTGGAAGAATATGGAAAATTTGTTGATCAATCCACTTATAGAGGAATGATTGGAAGTTTAATCTACTTAACTGCTAGTTGACCTGACATTACATTTAGTGTGTGTATGTGCGCTCTTTTTAAAAAAAATCCTAAGGAATCTCATTTAAATGTTGCAAAGAGAATTTTCAATTACCTCAAGCATACACCCAATCTAGGACTGTTCTATCCTAGAGGAAAATCATTTGAATTAGTTAGTTATTTTGATGCTGACTTCAGTGGCTGTAAGTTAGACAGAAAAAGAACCTCTGGAACATGACTCTTTTTAGGCAAGTCACTAGTATCATGGTGTAGTAAGAAAAAAATTCTATTGCATTATCTATAGCTGAAGCTGAATACATAGCTGCTGGAAGTTGTTGTGAAAAAATCTTGTGGATGAAACACACATTACTTGATTATGGATATCAATTCAGGCATGTACCTATAAATTGTGACAACACAAGTGATATTAACATCTTGAAAAATATTTTTTCACATTCTAGGACAAATCATATTTATGTAAGACATTACTTTTTGAGAGATCAATATCAAAAAGTTGATATCACTTTGGAATTCATTGGAAATGAATATCAGCTTGCTGATATATTTACCAAACCATTAAATTCTAAAAGAATAGACTACATCATAAAAGAACTAGGAATGATAAATATTAAGTAAATGACTTATTGTTTTATGTCTTACTGTCTTATGTTTACGGTCTCACAGATATTATTTCATGATTACTGCCAGACAGTCATTGTCTCACTATAAGGATCAATCACTGTCTCACCGTAAGGATCAATCACTGTCTCACTATAAGGATCAATCACTGTCTCACCATAATGTTCAATCACTATATCACCATAAAATTCATTTACTTTCTCACTGTAAAGACCTGATATGTTCTCACCATAAATATTATTTATGATTTTTATTTACAAATTAAAAATTGTATCGCGATAATTATTTATTTCACCTTTTTATTTTCCCGTGATTTTACTTCCGCGACGTTTGGTATTCCTAAATGATAAAATAAAGGAAGTGTCACTTGTCCTTCACTTGAGAATTCTTCTGTTCACTCAATCTATACCCCTTATTAAACTTTTCAACCCTTCTCTCTCTCAAACCTTCAGTGAATTACCAGGATGAAATGCCCTTCATCATTGACTCCTGAGAAACATAGCTCAAAGAAGATGAAGATCGCACCTAAGCTGGAACCTGAAGGTCCTCTAAATCCAAATTTGGTGATCCGAGTAGTTTTAACCAAGAAAGAGATATTCTCTAAGTGGATTATGTCGAGTAAGTATCTGGTTTTGAAAGTTTTAAAAGATAAAGTTTGGTTAGAATGGTTTTTGAAGAAATATAGACCTATCAAACCTAAGCTAGTGGCACAATTTTATCAGTATGTTCAGTTCTCCTTTGATTCTGAAGATGGTTATGCTGTGGGAAGCTGAATAAATGGCTATAAATGAACATTCTTTTCAAGGTTATGGGTTTCATGCCTTAGGATACCTCATGAAGGCATCTATGAGGAATATTAGAGAGGACCTCCACCATCTAGTGAATTCTTTATTTTGGAAGATGCTTAGAAAATCTTAACCGGAAATGGAACCAAGAGGAGAGCCATTGGTAGTAAACTGGATGGATAATCTAGACTTCTGTTTAAGTTTATATAGAACTTGATTATCCCTAGAAAATGTGATTTTGATGCACCAAAATATCAGGATGTGTTTCTGATTCATCTTATAAAAAATAGGCATAAGATCAGCCTTTGTAAGTATGTCATTTACCATATGTGTGAGCTGATCAAAAACCACATCCAAGTCAAACTCCCTGTTTTATTCTTGGCTTATCTCAGCCATGCTTCATGCCAAAGTTATGGTTAGATCTAATGAAGAAGCTATCAAGGATTGTGAGTTCTACCTTTGAAAATTAATTATCAAGAGGATGAAAATCAATTGGAATCCTTGGAAAAAGGCGTGGGAGGAAGACAAAAATAGGATTTAGGAAAATTTCAATCCAGTTGAACATACCTCAAGACCAAAAGATAGTTCTGATTTTGGTTTGGAACCAAATTAAGTGGTTGAGTATTCTGAAGAAGAAGAAGAATAAGAGACTGTTGTGCCTCCCATGGAAAATATTTCTAATAAGGAAGAAAATAATCCAGTCCCTCATGTAGTAAGTGAAAAGTAATTCCATGCTTCTAAAGATGTATTTAATCTATAAGATCAAACCGAAGATGAAACAAAATATGTTTTCAAAGAAATCGAAAAGAATTCTATGGAAGATCTTATAGAAGAAGAATTACATGTTATGCAAGAAGCTAACCGTGAGGAAATCCCAGTGGAACAATCTGTTCATGAAGTCATTCTTTCATATAAGGAAAGGCTGGAACTAAATTTTAGTTGTCTAGATAAGAAATGGGTGAGGAACTAAGAGACGAATTCATGTAAATAGATTAAGACTCTAAGCCTCTCAGTCCTGAGAAGGATTCCACTATTGAGGGGGAGCAACCCCCAAATCTGGAATCTATTGAAGTTCCAAAACTGATTTATCCAAGCCCTGTAGACACTCGATATAAGTTCCCTAGTTTTTATGATGTGAATGATTCTCAGGAAGTCTTGGTAAAAGTCCTTGACTATCCTAATATGTTCCAATTGAAATCTGTCTCTAATATTTCATCGAAAAAAGAACTTGAGCCCATATCAGTCCCTATCTATGAACCTTCACCAGAACAACCATCCTTTGTGAGTAAAGATGATCTGAAAGAATTTGGAGCTACCATTTTTTCTAGAGTTGAAAAACACTTGAATACCCAACCATATCCTGTAACAAATATAAGTGAGAGAGATGCCTCACTGTTATTGGAAAACGTTATTTGGAAGATTCAACCAAAAATGTTTCATGAGATTTAGGAAGTCAGAGTTAAAAACAACCTGCTTAGTGATAAAGTGAAGACTCTAAGAGGTATTCTTGAAGAGATGCAGAAAGTGATGAATTCAAGATCAGAGCTTGCTCCTCATCTTGTGGATCCTATTGTTCCTCAAACCTCCATATAATATTTACTATTGGATTCAACCTCATTTAGTTTCTTTAGCTGAAAAGGTCACATAAAGAAACAAACAGATTGTGAAATAAATGTAAGAGCTTTTTGTTAATCTTAACAAGATCCTTGATGAATATATGGGGTGCCTTCAAAAAGTACAAAATCAACTAAAATCTCTCACCTCAGCTATCACTACTTCTAAGGCATCTGGACAATCATCTCAACCTTCCTTAGATAGTGACCTTCTTAGAACAGTGATCAAATAAGAACTTCAGACTGTTCTTAGTGGTTTAAATAAATATTCTCTATCTGAAGTTATCAAGAACAGTGAAATATTTCTTGATTTGGTCCAAATCCATTCAAAAATTGATAATTATTCTTAGCAATAAATTTCTAAGAAAGTGGATTTCTACTTCAACCGAATCTTCTCAAAGACTGACATGACCAATCATTTTAAATATCTTGTAGAAAATATGAGGATTCATCTTGTTACTCAAGATTTCAAGACTCAAGTCTAAAAGATCATATATTTCACTCATCTGTTGGATAAGTTTATGGAAAAAAAGGATGAATTTGAGAAAGATATGTAGTTTGGTGGAGAGATCATTGCTGATTTTATCAAGCTTCTGTGGCCCTATCTTCATGTATAGAGTACAACCATTGTTGCTCCCATGGTTGCACCTCTAAGATCTATTTTGACTACTTTCACCTCTACCCTAGCCTCCAATTATATGTATATCAGTCAGGAATTGAATCAGAATAGGCCTGTGATCCTTTTTCAACAACTCTCTCGGTCTTCTACTACACCTACTCTGGCTCCCTCTGTCTTTGAAGGTCTTCCTTTACCTTCTCTCTCAACCAGCTCACTCCCTTCTTCTACCTCAACCTATGCTCCTATGGATTCCTCTTCTACTTCTACTGCTAAGGGAAAAGAGAAGACCATCTAGTGAAGAAGGATAGTGCTTACTCTCTTTTGATAGGAATCTTGTTACATTTGTTTTCTTTTTTCAATTCCCCTCTTTTTATCTAATACATTATTCACTTTTCTTGTATCTTTTGTATTTCTTTTTATTATTACTTTTTGATAATCCCAAAAGTGGGAGAACACTCTCTATAGGGAAATCTATATAGGAGAACACTCACTCTATATTTTTTATATGAACATTCGAACTATGTTGTTAGAACAAATAAACACTATAAATATACATGATTTGTGATCATAAAAAAGGGGGAGATTGTTGGACTCCTTATGTATTAATCATGTTTTAATGTTCACAAATCCTATTTAGTCAATAAATCGTGTTAACCAAATGTAATCTATATCACATCAAATGCACAATTGTTTAGTAAAAGCTCTCCAAAGCTCTTAAGTGCTATAAAATCTGTTTGATTACCATATACTGTATGTTGATCTACTTTATAATGAATTCTATGACAAATGATTGAGTTTAATCCATTCCATAAATATCACTGCTTAACTCTGAATACAAATATTTTCCTAAGTCGAGACACCGTGAACAAGAAGACACCGTGACATCGAGACACCAGGAATAAGTAGATAACGTGACATCAAGACACCATGAACAACCAGACACCGTGACATCGAGACACTGTGAATAAGCAGACACCATGACATCAAGACACTGTGAACAACCAGACACCATGACATCGAGACACCATGAACAAGTAGAAACTATGACCATGAGGCACTGTGAAGCAGACACCATGACAACCAGACATCGTGAAAACTAGACACCGTGAACCAAACACCGTGAATGAGACATCGTTTCAATGACATACTATGGAACTCTTTCTTAATATGTTTTGTCATATTTCAATTTAATCTCTAATGGTCATATTTGAATATTTTAATTGCATTGACATTATTAATATTTCTTTGTAGACATGTCATCTAACAGTACGAGGTATGAGGTACAGAATACATGCAACTTATCTGCTCAAACACATGCACTCCAAGATAAAAGAGTAGTGCTGCCAAAAAAAAAATAGATACAACAAAAAAGGGTGAAACAAGCGGGTGGGCATGAGCACGAAAACAAAGAATACATTTAATTTTTTTTGAAGAAAGAAGTGTCTCATGAAACTAAATGATGCTGGAGAACACACAAAGCTCATTTGAATCCCAGAATCGAGAACATCTTTGCACAGTCAAACATCACGAAGAACACATGCCAGATATTTCCGACTTGCGACACTCTATTTTCCATATGAGGACTTGATTTCTACATCTGATTTATCTCATAAGTCTAGAACTGCAAAGACTAACATTCAGAGCATTTCTAAACCTATTTTAATATTTCTTCTCGGTTGTGTATCATTTTAATAGATTTTGATCAATGCGTGTATTTTTATAACAACACACTATGTCTCCTACATTAAACTGAAGGATATAAGATATCCATACTCAAACATTTATTTACACTTGTGTATACCCACAAATAAGTGTGGAAGAGTTCCCTGTGTGGCCTGGTTGTTTGTACCCACAAAGAACTATGGAAGAGGTCCCTGTGTGACCTGGACAATCCTGTGTACTGTTGTTTAACCCCGATCCAGGGCGTGGATCAAGTTTATTTATATAAACTTCTTGGTGGCCGGTGATCACCAAGTGGAGTAGATTAGGTCACAGCTTGAGACTAAACTATTTGTTTCATATCTGCTATGATGATTAATTTAGTCTTCAATAATTTACCGCTTTATTATATAATTCAGAAATCACTAAATTCACTTTGATGGTTAATATTGGATAGAAGTTATAATAGTCTTGTCTTAGTAGAGTGGATTCAAAAGTAATATTAATAACTGGCATTAATATTACTAATAATTAATCAATCTTCTAAGAATATATTCAAACAGTCAAACCTTCATAACCATATTACTTTGATTAAATGGGTTGTATTTAACCTTATTAGGAACAATGTTTAAGAATACTTTTTATACAAATTTTTTTATAGAGGCTCAATTCACCCCCCCTCTTGAATCATATACTCCTATCAACACATGTAGTCATTAGACTCACCTCAATCTGATACACGATGTTCCCGGAATGACTCAAAGTGCTCATTATTAGTTTAAAATTGACATTTTGGTTCAAAAAGTGTCACTTACTAAAATCTAAGAAAAATGCATAGATTATATTGGTAATTTATAAAAATGACTCATAAATCATTTCTTACATGTATTAATTAGTCTCTTGTCAAATCAACACATGATGTGATCAATATGACTGAAAGTTTATGTTCTTAGTTTAGAATTACATTTTAGTAAAAACAAAAATATCATTGTCAAAACTGACCAAATTTATTCAGATTGTTTTGAAACATTATTAAAATGATTTATAAGTCATTTGGGATGTTTATAAATCACTCGAACCTTAATCTGCACATGGTGTGACTGATATAACTACAAGTGTGTATTTTTTTATAATGAATTGGCTTCATTTTTATTAAAAATGATAACTAACATTCTCATAACTGAGAAAAAAAATCATATTGTTTTGATACTTTAGGAAAATAATCCATAATTCACTATTGATGTTCATGATTCATCATCACCTCGATCTAATACACTATATGCCTAGTATGACACAAAGTTCCCATTATCAATTTAAAATTGACATTTTAGTTCAAAAAGTGTCACTTACTGAAAAAAATAAAAAACACCCTTATCGTATGAAAATGATTCATAAGTCATTTACGTTGTGTAAGAATTATTTTGACCTCAAACAGACACATGATGTGATTGGTGTGACGAAAAGTACATTTTCCAGTTTAAAAGTTCATTTTAGTAAAAAACACAACTGACATATTAAAATCAAAGAAAACATGTTCATAATATTTTAATACATTAAAAAAATGATCCATTAGTCAGTTTAGACATTTATGAATCATCCCCAATCCCATGCATAGTGCGACTGGTGTGAATCTATGTGCATGATTTCAATATATAATTGTCATTTTAAATTAAAACCCTCATCACAACACCCAAACTAAGAAAAGGAGGGTAAAATTTTTTCTAGTTATTATTTATACTATTACTTTATTAATTTCCTTATCATTTTTATCTTATACTTATTTAGTTAATTTTATAATAGATAATTCATGAAAAGGAACCAAGAAATGGCATGATGTGCAAAAATCAACCACAACTCAATCTGATACACAGTGTTCCTATTATGATTCAATGTTTCGTTTAAAATTAACACTTTATATTTAATTTATTTCATTGTATTATTACTAATATAATAGTTTTTATTATACAAGTGCATTCTTTTACTCGAGAAGGGGTGTTTTGTTTGGAAATTGCATGAGTCAGGGTTATGGGATAAAGAAAAAGGAACATTGAGTATTTTGAATGTCTGTGATAATTTTTACTTACTCATGTAATTGCATAAAACATTTTTTGAAATTTCTATAATATATTGTTTTTCTCCTTTAATTTTTTTTTAAAAAATTATTTAATTTCAAAGTTGTATTTGTACATATTCTTTTATTTCTGTTTCTGTTTATGTGATGTAGTGTGTTTTAAATTTAAAATAACATTGTGATATTCCCGTTTATTAATGCTTTTGTAGATATGATAAATTCCCAGATATTTTAATTACACTTCTATAGTTATCTATTTTCTAGCACTGATGAATGTCAGTTTTAGCACTGTTAAAGGCATGTTTTGTAGTAGTGATAAAATATACATTATTTATTTCCATTCCATAACAATAATTTCATCCTCTGGTTGTGATTCGATCAATTATAACTTTATATATCACTCCTCAAAATGAATATTCATGATTAATTTTTCATTCCTGAAGTATTAAAATAAACTTTTAATAGATCATGAGATATATCAATGAATGAAATGTTATTCCTTTTATCTCAAGATATTTACCAAAACCAAAAAAATTTGTGTGGGTTATAGAATATGGATAAATATTCATATGATGAAATAATACAATAATACGTAAAACCTTATCAATAACTGTAGTACCCCCAGTTTAAGGTATGTGGCCTCTGTTTATGCATTTTTATGTGTTTAAAGTTCATGGAATGAGTTGAGAATAGGTTGGGAGAGTTTGGAATGGGTTTGGATGAGTTTGGAGGGCTTTAAAGGGGTGCACGATTTGAGCACGGTTAGTGAAAACCATGTAGGTTCCCCAAGAAACCGTGCATACCCTTGTTCTTGAGATAGTAGGCTTCATACGGCCTCCACAGGGTTTTCTAAACCATGTGAGGCAATCGTGCAGACCCTTTCTCCCAAGGTAGTAGAGTACGCACGGTTAGCGCACGGTTTTCCAAACCGCACGGGCTAACCGTGCGACCACTTAAAATTAGGTTTATAAAATTCAGGATCACTCTGGATTGCCTCATTTAACCCCAATCTTCCTCCCACTCGAGCCTCACTCGGTATTTTTGGTTCTTAAGGGTTGTATGGGCTCTCCCACATGTTTTGGAAGTGATTCGAAGGGGTTTCAAGGTGGATTCAAGGTGGTTTCCCCCGGGTAAGTCTCTCCTCTTGGTTTCTTTGTGTTTTCTTCTAGATCTACATCCCTCTCTTTCTTGGTTTTCTAGATCTACATATGTTGTGTGTAGATATAGGGTTGTGATTTCCTTTGATTTTAATTTTAAGGCTTGTGACGGTTAAGGAAGGTGATCTAGAGAGGTTTTGGTGGTGCGTTCGCCGGATTGGAGGTGCGGTTGTTCATCGGTCGTTTTCTCGGGAACCCTAAAGGTAGGTGGCTTCTCTCTCGACTCCACTTGGTTAAAACTAGTGGTTCCTTGTTACAATTAATTTTTTGTGCTTGAAATTAATTGTGTATTGATGTGAAAAATTGGTGGAAAATCCCTTGGGTGATGTTTTGGGGATTTTTGGGAAAAAGAGGGTTTTGTGATGAAATGATTTCATTGTGGATTTTAAAATGGAGATTTTAAAATGGGATGCTATTGTTGATTTGTGAAAATGATTGATGGAAATGGTTTTCAATAAAAAGGTTGTTTTATTGAAATATGGGTTTTCATGGAAAATGGTTTTCAATAAATGGGTGATTTATTTAACTGGATTGATATGCAATGGAATGGGTTGATTGCATGATGATGTGACCTTGGTGGGTCATATGCTTGGACTTGACTTGTTTTTAATGTTGTTTAAAAGTGGAGAGAAGTAACACTATAAAAATAGGATGGATAGTGGATGGAAGGTCCACCATCAATGGTAAATGGATGGGAAGTGCCACTTAGTGTGAATGGGTGAACGGGTTGGACGGAAGCTCCACCGTTTGGTTTTTTGGTTGTTATGGTTGTTTGTTGTGAATTTCTTTCAAGTTGGAAATTTTGGTGCTAATGTGTGGATGGTGAAATGGCTTGTGGAATGTTTGTTTGGCTTTCATTGGTTGCTTGGTTTGGGTGTGATGGCATGGTAAGGGCATGTTTGGCTTATGAAAATGGTTGCACTTGTGATTTAATTTATATAAACTGTTTTATATAAATGTGCTAACGATTTTATCCTAGTGGCATGTGTAGGGAAGTCATTTGGGAAAATCCTACTAAGTTTTAGTACTCCCCCTACTTTGGCACTATGGTGTCTTTGAAGATGTTGTGTACCTTGATGTGGGAAAAGTTAAGGCATCTCCCTCCTTTAGTGGTGCATTGTGATGTCTTGGTGGAGTGCGGAGCTTAGAGCTTAGTGTGGAGATATGGTGGTGTCTTGGCTTGCAATGTTTGTTGTTTGGTTTTCTGCTTTTACTCTGATGTTGTGTGGACATGTCTGGTTATATTGGTTTTGAGTTGTGTTGTGGAACAAATTGGTTAACTTTTGGGAATGCATGGTTGGGTAATTAAATTAACATGAATCGTATAATGGCTATTGTGGTTTGTTTGGTTGGTTTTTGTCTTAAGGGAAAATCGTTCCCCAACTTGATCTTGAATCCCTCAGCATTTATTACCAGCCTTTGGCGTCTTGGCAACATCTCTTAAGGCCAAGTAGCCCTCACCACCTCCTCAAACCAATGAGGTAGGGGCAGGGTGTTACAATAACACCCAAATATCAACTTAAACCATTCCACAAATAGCTAACCTTAATAATCCTCCAAAATATGTCTTCAAAAATCAAAACAAAAAATTTAGAAATAATGTCAATAAATTTACAAAATTATTTAACTTTAATTCTTAAAAATTTAAAGTATCCCATAATGTTACATACAAAATTCATGATTATGATGATAATATATTTTATTCCCAAAATCACCATAAAAGATCAATGAAAACATGATTACTTGCAAAATTAAAATTATCCCTATTACATAAATAAAATCACATATTATCGAATATATTCCATCAATAAAAAAATATAGTAAACTCATAAAAGACAACATAAATCACTAATAAATTACAATGTCATCAATATTATCCAATATACATAATCAATATCAACCATCTATTTATCCAAACAGAACATTATTATCTCAACATCAGACCCATATTAAAGGATATATTTCACTTAATCATGTGTTTTCCAAAAATATCACTATATCACTAAATCACTTATTTAGGTTATTAGTAGAATTCCACATATTCTTGATAATCCTTAATGAAAAAATACTGTAAAACAATCCTTCTATGTTTTATAATTTTTATAACTATAATATCATTGATAAAAAAATCAAAAAAAATAATTCCTAAATCTCAATATAAACACTTCAATAATTCCACCTAAAATATTTCCTGGTTATAGGAGTTATCCCTTAGACTAGGTAATTGACTAAGATACTTCCCAAGTTCTGTACATATAATACATTGAACTATAAAATGTACCTTAGGATTAAATTAATTACCCTCCTTCAAGCTAATCATTTTTTCCTCGACAATTACATATGAAATTCCCTTTGTTACCACACAGAAAACATCTTATCTTTCCTTTAATACATTTACTTGATTGTTTTTACCACATTATTGACATGAAAAAACTAGATCTTATTCCCTCTACAGTATCCATTAACTAAACTCACATGAAAGACCATTTTTCTCTTATTAGGAGTGTTTATATAATTATATTTCTTATTTTGAATAATCTCTAGGTTTTATATTCAAGATCCCATTTAAATTAGTTTCTTATAAGGATAATCCTTCTATTTCCCATCACATTTACTATTAACATGATTCCTTCAACTTCTATATATTAACTAAAACTAAAAATAATAGTGTGATAAATAATAATCATAGTGAGAAATCATATAATCATGAAAAATATTTCATAGAAATTCTAAATAGTGAAAAATTAGTTTCACTCTATGACACCAAAGGCTTAACCTAGTTTATTTATAGTCATTATATATTCAAATAATTTATAATTGATCATAAAGAAGATATGTATTATACTAAGCATATACCTTGGGAGTGTCTATAAAGTTTTCTAGTTTTATTCTTACTTGTCATGCAACTAAAATGATCAAGTTAATACCTAATCTTCTCCTATAAGAGTTGTATCCTTTATATGAATATATTCCACAAATGTATCCATTTTCTAGTATCTAGGAAGGGATGTATTTCATAGGACAAAAATTCTCATTTATTAATAATATATTAGGGTGTTCTTTTATACTTAGGCTTATTCTAGGGGTTCTCAATAAAATTTTCTAATCCAAATATCTAAATATTACAAAAACCTATTCTGATACAAAAAATAAGCACCCAAGAAAAACATACATTGTCATTAAATATTTTAGATTAATATTTAATACATAACAATATTATGCACACCAGAACCGTACAGACATAATGTATTTGGAAACTTGGATACATAAACCATTGGTATATAAAAGATATATATATCATCTCCCACCAGTTCTTCACAACTAGAACCATTATTAGAAATATTAAACTTAAAAAAATTCCTAATATATTGGAGAAAAGGAGAAATAATAAAGGGTGATCTTAGATGATTAACAAAGGTAAATATTGGAGATATCAATCATATGATAGAAAAATATCATAAGGGTATGATAACATAATAATGTGCATGTTCTCAATGTAAAATATTCATTCCAATAAAATATTAAATCATAAAATTTACAATCATATCATTCCCAAAAGCATGATTAATAAGTATGTTAAAGTGTTATTCATTATTCAACACCCATAACATAGAAATGTTGAATCATAAGTATAAGAAATAATAATCTTGTGAACATAGCTAATTTTAATCATGTCCACATATAATCTTTTGAGAATATCTGGAAGTAATCATACTCACAAATCAAAATTTGAAAAATGATATTTGAAATCATATAAACACATAATCATGTGATCATAGATCAAAGTAATCATAATGATGTACTAAAATGTGAATAAATCTAGTCACAATAATTTCCTCAAATAATATTGTGAGAATTGCTAGAATCAATCATACTCATACTTAAATAAATGAAAAAATCTATTTAAAATCATGTCCAAGATTATCCTAATCATCACATGAGATGTCAATATCACATTAACCAATGAATTTGAGGTCTATAATAGAACAAATTTTTATATAATCATATTCCATTCATATATATTCCATTAAGTCATAAAAAAATTTATGATTTCATCACAATTTAAACCATGGAATAGAAAAAATGTTTCCTGAATATTTAATTATCATAATCAATAAACATAAAATGAAAGAGTAAATATGGTATCATTATATATTGTCCCTAGTGAAGCATAAGTAACATCAAAGGATGTTTCCATAGATGGAAATATCTTCAAAATATCACTGATTCTTTTAGGAAAATACATATTTAATTTTTAAATCACATTATTAAAATGTAAAAATGAAAAAAATATTTTTTAAAAAATTATATTCTAAAATAACCATAGAAAATTTTAAAGAAGACTCAAATAATTGAGTGATCATGATGGAGATAGTTTATGTTCATGTCAAAATCATTTAAAAAAATTATTCTTTCCACACCTTGGGTATAACATACCTTGTTCAAAAGATGACTAAATTATTATTTTTAATTCTTTTTATAGAAAATAAATTATGGGTAAAAATGAATTTAAAAAATCATTATGTCGTGGAAATAAAATTCTTTGGGCTCCTCATTTAAATATCTTCTTAAGGACATTAGGGATCATATTATTAATAATAAAAGAACATATAGAACTTGTATAAAGAATTTGGTAAGATAATTTTATGGGTTATTGTTGTGATAAGTGGCTTAATAATGTGTGCAGAAGAGAGGATACAAGGATATCTATTATTGGTGAGTGGTCACTCTTTTAATTTTTTCAAAAAAATAAAATAGTATAAATCATCATCTATAAAAAAATTGGCTCCAAATTGGATTAATTTATAATTAAAGATGATATAGTGTTGAAATAGGCGAATTAAATAGGATTTATATAAGTTTTTTGGTTATTTTAACTCTTATATATTTAGTTTAACACCCCATCAACCCTTTTTATCCTTAACCATGGTAACACATGTTTCAATCATTAAGGGTTAAAAATATACCAATAAGGTAAAATTTTGTTCATAAATTATCAGTGGATAAAATTTTCAACCATTTCTAATTACAATTTCCCTATTTTGGAATTTTAGGATTTTTAAATCATTTAATAAAATATTTTATAACATATAATATCATTAATGTTATTTTGGGGACTATTAATTTAATTTGGATTTAATGTTAGTAAGACAAAAAAATTATTTCTAAAATATACCCCTTCACCATAAATTATTCATTATAATACCCATAAAATTATTATAACTCTACAATATTTTTTAGAACATATTTATTTTGGTTTTTTAAATTATTTTGTCAATTTTTCTTTAGTTTGCACAAGAAATGTATCGGTGTTTCATAAGAATTTATGGTAATTATACCATTACTAAAAATTATAAATAAATATATATTATAAAAATAATTTATTAATATTAAAAATAATTATTTATAACTAATCATATCCTCTTTTTATCCACATGAAAAATATTATAGTTTTGAAAATAAAAAAGGGTGACATTTTGTATATATCTTTACTTAAAATAATACAGAATTCATTATTAAAGAAATATGGAACAAAATTTACATATCATTAAATATTAGAAACTTATGGTCAATAAACAATCATAAAATTGATTATATTAATGTTTTAGTGTTATTTTAAAGTCTTTCACATATTTTCAACCTTGTTTGACATGTTTTACCCTTATTGAGACAACAAATATTTTCCATGGTTATTATTCATAAAAACCCAATATAAAAGGGGACTATTTGTCAAATTTTAGCCTAATGATTTAAATATTGAATCATTTTTTTGGAATAAATTTATAGAAGTGGAACAAATCAATTTTAATACAAATTTATAAAACACAATGATTTTTTTTTATAAAATTGAATTTTTAAACATAAAAATTAACTAATACTAAAATAAAATAAAATGTTAATTTATATGAAATTATTTATATTTTGTTCAATAAAATAGACCATATGTTACTTTATAACCAATTATAAAACATAATGGGAATTTTAAATTAGTTTATTTAATAAAAATAAATTATAGTTATATAAAAATAAGTATTTTTAACTATTCACAAACAAATAAATATTTTTAGAAAAATCAAAAAATCACACTAAGATAATATAGGCATGGTGATTTAAAAGGTGATATTAATTTCCCCTAATAAAATTTATAATTCTATATAAATTAATTATAATTTTTACACACAATATAAAATAAAAACTTTTTCTCTAGAAAACATATTTTTAAAGAATCAAATGAATTTACTGAATGTTTTGTACTTAATTATTATAAGTTGATAAATATATTATACAAATCTTATTTATATGTTTTTCATATATGCTTATTATTATCCATACCTCCAATTTAATGACTAGGTTAAACTTATCACATTAAATATTCATATTTTTATAGTATATCGTAGTTCACTTAAAGTTCATTATTGGGTTACAAGAAACCTATTAAGCATAGTGTTATTTTAAAATAAATTTTAGGGTGTTAAAATTAGGGTTGTGTTATATACCTTTCCAATAATGTTTTTCTTCTTATTTATTATTCATATATATTCCTTCTGTGTAATATTTTGGACATTAAAATGATGGTGGTTGGCTTTAGTATTTATTTAAATAAGGATTATCCAATATATAGAGGTTTAGTGTAGGATGATCACAATTAAAATAGGAGGGAGTTGAGTGAGAGGGTTGATCTCTACATTGAATGGGATAATGAGATTGTACTTTAAATAAACAATGATATCATCATTGTTAACTCATAAGTGGAGAAATATTCTTACTTATTAACCACTTTTTTTCTTCTTTTTCATTTTTCATTATTTTAGTTTATATATATATATCATAGGAATTTTAAATACTCTATTATGTTAGTTATAATTTGTATTATATTTTAGTTGTAAATAGTGGTAATAAGAATTTAGTGTCGTGTGAGAGGCCTCCTTAAGAGAACGACCCCGAGTGTGATCTATATTGCATGATTAATTAATAAATATTTATTAGCTGGGAATTCATGAAAAAATACCTCTTACCACCAATTAAATAAATCGTGTCACAAAATTTTTACAAAATTAGTAAACATCTATTATTGTTTTCACTAATTATCATGAACCAAATTACCAAATTATAATGATTTCTCAAACATTTTCTATATTTAGGTTATAATATGGCTCTATATAAATTCATTAGAATTGTTAACAAGGTTTTATTACACCAGTCATACTTATAATACTAAAACTTTTCTATGTGGATATAGTCTTATATACATAGTCAAATGATTCGTGTTTATAGGGAAACTTATTACCATAGTCCTTATTAGATCTTGGTAGCCTAACATCCCACATAAAACTATTGAAACAATATATTTAAACTCTGAAAAGAGGACAAAATACAACCATGGTAAAGTGGGTCTGTGGTGGTAGCCAGAAATAGGAAACCTAGATTCACTAGAAGTGTGTAGGAAAATCACATGAATGGGGAACGACCACAGAAAATGTGGACTGTGCTCATAGGCCCCTCTAACAGAAATATTTTCTCTTTTTAAAATAGTTATACCTATAAAAATTTATTCACAGACACATAATTAATTGAATTTTAGGGGTAAAAACCAATAGAAATTTATAGAAGTTTATGGGATCAAACATCCACAGTTATGTTTTTTCATAAAAAATGGTAATTAAATTATTTTGAAACCATTTCCATAGTCCATTCCCTATAACAATGGTAATAAGACTCATGATCTATATGGGCTATGGCCATAGGATATGATCATGATCACCTTACCTATTTCCATGCTTTTGGACCATGGAAATGGAACCATTTTCTATTTGTGTGAACCAAGTACTCAAGGGTTAAGGCTCTATTTCTAGATTTCATTAAAATAAAATTCCACAAAATAAGTAAATGATTCTCCAATACCAATAAAAGAACCCCAAAATCCATAATTTAGGATCTATTTCTAATCATTAATATTTTACTTATAACATGATTAAAAATAACTTCATGAATCCAAAGTTCAATTTTTTTGTGAATTAAATACATATTACATCATTAAATTATAAAATTTAATCAAATCATTCATCATATACGCCTTATAAGTTGATCAAAATTACTTTATAACTCATGATAAAATAATAAAATAGGGAAAAAATAAAGGATTGAGCTGAAATACTCATTAAGGGGTAAAGAATTATTAATAAGACATAAAAGTGTAACAGTGGATCATAAAACATTGTGATACATGATATTAGGAGAAATAGAATGATTAATGAAATAGAACCATGATATCATAAGAAGTGACCATTAGTGAAAATATTATAATATTGAAACATTCCAAAAAATCTATACCAAATAAGGCATGGAATACACCATATCATACAGATGGAAGAAATAAGATAATAGTCATGATCCTTGGTGACATAATCCAGAATGTGTTTTGACATAGGAATATTGTAAACACATAAGCATTGGATATCATAATAATATTTAAATATTATCCACCAATACATTTATATCATAATAGATGAGTCTAACCACATATGTTCTATAACATAATAGGTACAGATAACCACTAATTTACCATAACCCAATGTACTAGGCTAATCACTCATATCCACTAACATGGTAGACTTAGAGAACCTCTATTGTCCTATAATAAAATGGACTAGAAAAACTACAAAGTCCCATATTAAATCATATCATCAGAGATAAGATTTTCTTAATTAATTAGTGGGATATATAATTCAAGTACCAATCATTTCATAATGATATATGCATACATTTTTGTAAAACCCCATGCATGGAAAAATTATGAATCTCACTAGAAATTTTCATTTTTTATTTTTTCTGGATGGTTTTTTTGAGAACCAAGATTAAAAGTGAGGTTTTTATGGTTAAAAATCCCAAGAATGTGTTGTCAAATGGGGTTCATGTTTAGGTTGATAACCATGGTTTTGAGATGATATTGGGGGAGTGGAAAAGGGGATAAGGTTATTGAAAAGTGTAACAACATTATATTCACATATTTAATAGGGTATGAATGATTCGAATAGGATTTATAGGGTGTACCATGCTAAATTTAGTGTGTAAAAAGTGTACCAGGATCTAGGACTAAAAATTAATAGTGTGACCCTTATGGTAACATCAGGAAGATTTCCAATATTATTTTTTATCTAAAATGGGTGTCGATACCCCTTTCTTTATTATGAGGAAATAGAGCCTGGGGAGGGCTCGACTAAATATCCCCCTCCCATATTTACCCTTATTATTTAGTGGTTTTGGGTGCAATTTGATGAATCCATACGTAATATTATTCCTCCTCCTTCCGTTCCCTTTTTTTCCCTTCATCATTTTGATTTTTAGAATTTCCATTTTAAATTTGTGCATCGATTCCACCAGATTATGGTATAATAGATAATTTATGATGGATTTTCCCTCATTATATCTAGAGTAGAACCTAAACACCACCACATGTCATTTTGATGGAGGTATTTTAAGATACTTTAAGATGTTTTTAAATAATGTTATTTATTTTTTTTTCAATTTAATTTTTATATTTATGTTTTTATCAAATAGAGAGATGAAATATTGTGAATAATGTTTAGTGAGAAATTATTTTTATAAATATTTTGGTTGAAGTAAGGAAGTTATGAAGTTAAGTTAATTTCTTATGAAACTTTTCTTAAAAATTTATATGGTTTTTTGATGTTCATTTAATGTTTTTAGTATCATTAGTAAGCCATGATATAATTTGATGTTTGTATAATGGATGAGAACAACATTTGAATTATAGATAAAATTTATTAGATGTAATAAATATAGGTTACTAGAAAAATATTTCTTAATAAGAAATAGAAGGTACAATTTACTAATGTTTTTAAAATGGAAATTTAGTGAAATAATTAATTAGAAAAAAATGTAGAAAATTATATAGCGGATGTTTTGGAAAAACATTTTGTACGAAGGTTCAAACAGAGTTCACTGGAAAAAAATTATAGAAAAATATTGTCTCTGAGTTTATAAAAGAGATGTTTTATACAAATTCATCATATGTACTAAATATAGATCATTAGAAAAACCTGATAAAACAATGAATTTAAAGTAGATTTTATTATTGAGTTTGTGTCATATCATCTATATAGTGCAATAGAAGGATAAAGTTCGATGTGATTGAAATTTTTTAATGTTTAAAAAATGTAAGAAACCATTTTTAATGGGTTTAGAATATTATAAAAATGTATATTTGTTTTCCAGATATCTACTATGTATAATTTTTCTATTCATAAAGAGTTTTATTAATAATGTTGTTTGATATTTTAAGTTTTAAAGTTATGTAATGAGATATCAAAGGAAGGGAATAATATAAAAATCAATAGGATGAACATCTAATGAATGCACATGCCTTAAATGGAAAATTTCTATGTTATTAGATGGATTTTTTTATATAAGTCCATCATATAAATTTTCATAAATATTTCCATGAAATTATTTTTTTTGATAAACTAATTTATAAAGTCTATGTTGAGGGAAAATTATTTTTAAAGAGAAAATTCCAATCTATAAGATGAAATTTTCTTATTAAGAAAATCTATTAATGTAAAATAAATGAAGAGTGAACAAATAAACCAAGCTAGGAAAATAATTTATCATTGGAATGACATTTTACCTAAAATAATTTTATTGACAAAATTTTCATATCTTTATGAATTCAAAAATCTAATGATGTGAAATGTTTTAATTCATTTATTTTCTGATTTCAATTGGTTTTGTAGATTTTATTAAAGGCTGATAAAGTTTTTAACTATAGGATAATTCATGAAGGTTCGTGAATTTTCTTGAAGAGTTTAAAACAATCCAACTATTTTTAGTCACTAGGAGAGTGAAAAAGTATTACCACATTTTCAATGTCAGGAAGAAATAATAAATAGTGAATTAAAGGTACAATATAATTGACACTATACATATAAAAAATACAAAAAACTATATAATTTTTTATAGTATGAGTTTCCAATTGAGGTTTACTTTTGAGTAGAAGAGAAGTGCATGATAGAGTTTTGAATCAGAGCATTAGACAAATGTTTTCAATTCAGAGACTTGAAAAAGATAAATAAAGAAAAGTTTCTATAAAAGTTTTTATATAAAAAACAACAGACTCACAAATAGTGGGGAAAATTATTATTTTTAATAATTAATAAAAAAATAATTGAAAGATGTTTACTTTTAGTGAGGTACATAAGATGAGAATATAAACATACAGGGGAAAAGAACACCTCATAGACATTCATTGAGTGGATAAAGGACACACCAGACATAAATCTACTTGGCCTAAGAAATCAGATGGACTTTTGTGATAAATTTTTTTGGAATATTTTTTACAAATTTATATATTTTTTTGGCTCAATTTTGTATGTAAAACTATATAAGATGGTAGGATTCAGAATAATCATACATATTGGGATAGGTAATGAGTCTAATGGGAGTTTTCTCAAATTTGTATTCACATATTACTAATAGTGAATTTTCATGAACCCATTGGAGTGACCATGGAGAGGATATATTTTATCACGTTTATGTAAAACATAATAAATATTTCATTCCTTATTTACCTTTTTATCATTTCATGCTTTTGATTTTATTAATAATCGATAAGAAAATAAATATAACAAGTTGTAGGGGTTAAGTTTCACAATGTTTGAAATATTTAAAAGTTCACCATAGATTAAAATCCCATTATTAGTGGTTCATATATCCTTAGGAACATCAATTGGTATAAAAGGTAAGGTTCCCTTGTTAAATCCATATCGTGGAAAACCTCAATTATGTAAAAAAACATAGTTATTCATACCTTTGATGAAAAAAATCATTGCTAGAAAAAAATAATTATATCCTATATTCTATCACTTATCCTAGAGGTTATTGATATAAAAAATAGGGTTACCACCCATTTATAAAATTCTCCTTTTATTTTTTATAAGAAAATAAATATTGATGTCAATGGGAAGGATACATATTTTATTTTTGTGACATGGTAAAAAAAATATTTTTACTAAGGTGATGAGTCTCCAAATACCTAAGGAAAAATAGGACAATATCAAAAGTATAATCAAGATAAATATGGAAGCAAAGGAAGAAAATTTACAAATATAGTGAAGTAATTTTGAATATATCATAAAGAAAGATGAATAAACTATTGATGAATACTTCATTATAGTTAATGAAGTTTTTTTGGAACATTATAGGATTTAGTGATATTTTAGAAGATTCTAAAATTTTTAAGAAACTCATGAGAAACTTCCCTGATTGTTTTCACTCTAAAAATTATTCCTTAGAAGATAAATATGATTTATCTCTTAATGAATTATATAAATTTATTATGTTTTATAAAATAAATAAAATCCAACATCTAAAAAGAAGATTAAGAACTAAATGGATTTTGAAGTAATGAGAATGTTTAAAATTCAAGATACTGAAGTTGTTAACCATAGTGATATGAAAGATAAAGAATACAATTAAATGAATAAAAAATTATGTATTTTACCTCTAAAAACTATTGAAGAGGTTGAGAAAAGTAGGGAGGAAAACTCCCACTTAGCTTTTTTATACTTGAGGAATTAAGTATTTTACTTTGAATTTCCCCAATAAGAATATTAGAGAACAATAATATCCTTTTTATGAAAAAACATGGAGTAATAAGTTTAAAAATTTTTTAAGTGAGATAAGAAATATATCAGCGGTATGAAAAATTTCACTAGAAATATAAAAAATATATTGAGTAAGATAGCTGAGAATAAATCAACTAATAATACTTCATTATAAAATGAAGCATCAAAAAATTTTAAAAATTTATTTTATAATGTTTAGAATAATGAATATTTCTTAAATACTCAAGAATAAGTTGTGTAATGATACAAAGAATATCAAATAAGATCCATACTAGGGAATTTTCTTGATAAAAACAAAAAATGAAGAAATATATCAGAATCATGAAGAAGTAAAGCAGATATAATAATTAGGGCAATAAATATTTCATTAAAAAGGAATATGAGAACATCCAGGAGCCCATAAAACTCAAACTATAAGATAGTAAATAGGGAATGATGGTGGAAGATCTTTGTAATAAACATATTGATAAATAAGATAATTTTTGAAAACTAAATATAAACTTCTTGAAGCTGGTATTACCTTAATAAAGGTGAATGGGAGTTTCCATAAAGCTTTAGAGGTAAAATCTGAAACATCTCAAGCTATTGATAAAGCTCATTCCAAGAATTAGGTGAAATATTCACACTCTATATGTAAATGTTCATTTTATTTTACTAACCATGAAGGTTTTAATAAAAATGTTTGGAATTTTTAGGTTGACAAAGTATATGAGAAATCTAACACATTAATAAAAGTTAAAAATAATTCCCATAAGACTATTTCCCCACACCAATAGAAATAAAAGGAGAAATATATTACGAACCATGAAAAACTATATACAAGGAAAGATCCAACTTTATTACGAAACTGAGATTCTATGTTTTTTGTTGGGTATGTGGAATTTGTTGAAAAAAATATTATAACTATTATCCTAATATGTCACTTATTGAAAATATTCATAAACAAGGTTGGAGTAGTTATGGAATAAAATTGAGTAACATTTCTAATATAATATCTTGAGACTTAGGAAGGAAATACTATGTTCGATAGTATACAAGATACACAACACTAAGGTTAATAAAACAAAAAAATTATTATTGTCACCATTATAACATAGTAGATAAATTGGTGGGAATGAATAGTTTTAATGGATTTATGTAATATATAGTGTTTATACTCATTGATAATGTATAAAATAAATCTTTGTAAATAAGTACTATATTTTTAGTAAAGTCGTTTTATTCTTCAAAAATATATTTTATTACTTTATATCAATAAAAAAAACTAATTAATTTATGGATATTTTTGAAATTTTATTTTTTAATATAAAATCCATTTTTTAAATTAGTATAATTTTTTTTTCCTATGGTGAAGTTTTGATAATTCTTTTCAAAGTTTAATTTTTCAACGAATAGTGAAAAATGAATATTTTTATTATACTTTTCAAGAATGGACAAGTTAAAATTATATTTATATTTAGTTTTAAATTTTCATGAGTTCAAATTTATTTAAAATATTTCAATTATGGTTTTTGAAATGGATATTATAATGGAATTTATTAGAAAAATATTTTAAATTTAGAAATTTTATTTTTACAAAAAACTATTTTTTGTTGTGTTTTTCCGATTCAATTTTAAATTAAATGATGATAATTTTGTGTTTTGAAATATTAAAAATAGATTAAAAATTTTTAATTAGGAGGTCCAAATTAAGAAAATAGGTTCGTTTTTTTTTTCAAAATGAATCGTTACCTTGGTGTATTTTGGTACAATGATTATGGATAAATTAGGTAATTAAAGGGTAAAAATAATATGAAAAGAACTATAAAATTACCCTAACCCTTGAAAAAATATTATTGGATTAATTATATTCATTACTTAACACTTAAGGTTCTAAATTTAATCATTTAATTAACACTTTTCCATGAAAATGACTTATATATTATTTAAATCAAATATAGTTACAAAATATGACTCTCATTATATTTAATAAATTTTATCTCTCCGTAGAATTGAAAAATGAAGATATAAATGAAAAAATAGATATATTTATATTAATATAATTATTTTCCTTAAATAAATTTATTTATATTTTTCATAAATTATATAATTTCCATAAATAATTTCAAAATTCTATTATAATATTTATTTAATTATGTGAAAAATAAAATAAATTAGTTGGAAAATAATGATTTTGGTATAATTTAAATTATTTAATGTCTAAAATGAATTTTCCAGATATATATGACATATTATAGTGTTTTAAAAGCATTATATTCTAATTTCCACTTTTTTAGATGTATTTTTAGTCAATGTAAAAAAATAGTATCAAAATTGACATTAATGATAATTTATTGAAATAATATTTTATTAAAATATTTTAAAATCAATTATATATTTAAAAAATAAAAATTGATAATGATAATTCCTAAAATTTATTGAATTTCCCATTTATCAAAAATTGACACCATTTTAAGTAAAAAATGAACCTCTTTTATTATTAAAAATTTGTTATCATAGTTAAAATTAAAATGGGTTAACTTAGGGATAATCAAAATGATATGGTTTAAAATAATACCAAAACTTGTATAAGATATATTATTTATTGATTTTAAAAAAATATATCACTTTATATTTATATTTATGTAATGTTTTTCATATTTGGATTGATATTGGATTTATTATAAATTAATATTTTTTAAAATCCCAAATGTGCCTCTCACATCAATTATAAAAGGAAACCTCATCCCTCACTTTATTAGATCTCATGAAGCCTTATTTATCAACCATACCCTACCAAGTTATATTATAAACTTTCCTATCCAAATTCTATATGTTCTGTTACTCTTAAAAGATCAACCCTAGACCCCTTTAGAAGAAATCCAAAGGAGACGTTTCAAAGAAGAGGTAATTGCTAAAACCGATCACTTTCTTTTTCAACTCTTACTTATATTTTTTAAATATGTTATGTTTATCATAAAAATATATATTTATTAACCCAAAAATTATTAAATGTTATTATGGTTATGAAAATACCATTATTCACCATCTATAAAATAAAAAAAAGTGAAAGTATCGCTCATGCGTACGTATGACTTACCATCTCTACTGAGCTATACAATTCATTTTTCATAACCATATTTTATGGATGAATATTATGATGGGTTTAATGAATTTATATGATATATATTATATGATAAAAATTATTCAAATATATATTATTATTTACCTTTCTTTCATTCCATCAATCAAAAAATGGAAACAATGTTAATGTTTACATACGACCTACTGTCTCCATAAATAGCGTAATTCATTTTTCTATTTCTAATTTATATGAATGAATATAAACATGAATATAATTATTATATATTATGTTTATAAAATTATTTAAAATTTGGAAATGATGATGCCAAGATCAAATTATAAGGACCCAGACTGCCGAATCATTCTAAACATGGAAAACAAAGCAGTTATCACCCAAAATAGTGATTTTAATAAAACAATATTAATAAAATGTTTATTGCATGTTATAAATAAATAATACATGGTATTAAAAATATATTGTTATAAGATAAATGTATAATAAATGCATGTTATAAATAAATAATACATGGTATTAAAAATATATTTGTTCACATTGAATCATATTGTATTTATTATACAATATGATTCAATGTGAACAAATAAAGTCAAGACTTGAGGTAATGGGATTTATAGTTTCAATTTTTTTACGAGACTTATGACATATTCACTAGTATTTTATTTAGTGTGGTTTATATACCTCCAAGGATCTTAATTTATGATAATATTCCTTATATATATGGGTATTTACATATCCATTTTATGATATCACTTTCATGGGGTTTACGTTTCAAAAGTTACAAAATAAATAGTGGAATATTGTCTCAATTTTCCTTATTTGAGTCACATATTATGAACCTAAATTATTTTATGATGTGTGTATAAAACCATTTGAAATGTTTTATATTTAATCTCTTTATTTTCATGATATAATAATTTTTATATAATTTTTTTCTATATTGTTTTTAAATATTTGTTCCTTTAAAATAATATTTTCTAAAAACATTTTAAAAGTGTTATAAACGATATTTTAATCATTTTCAAGGAAAATTATTTTAAATATATTTAAAATGGGGGTTTAAAGATTAATTTTTCTTACTTAAAGGTTATTTTAAATGAAAAAGTTTTTCTAAATATTATAAAAAGTGTATTTTAAAACAAAAAAGATATTTTCCTCAAGAATGATTTTATCTGATCACTCAAACTTATTTTCCATCTAAGATAATGCTATCTATTTTTACTTTTGTTTTAATAGGGATATGATTCAGTGAGACCATTCTTGTTATTTATCTAAATGGTTAATTTTTTTATGTATTGATCCTTATGATTTTTCTTTTTCTTTTCTATGAGTTATGTTATGATGAAATGTTTTTGATATCAATTTTTATGGGTTTTGATTTGAATATAGAATAATTTTCTTATAGAACACATATGTATAGTTTTAATTATGTGAAGGGTGTTACCTATATCTCCCTCCAATGTATTGGGTAAATATTTATATCTCATGAGATACGTAGTAATGGAATGTAGAGTGAACCCTATTCAGTATTAATGGGGAGGAAGGAAGAGTGAACTCAGTTCAGCAATGGATTTGTCCTCTATAATGTCCTTGGAAGTGATCCTTGACTAATAAAGAAAATGATTTTATATGTTTTTGTGTTTTAAAAAGTTATATGTCTTATTCCAATTTTATTGCCTTAGGAATCATGTTCTTTTGTTATGTTTTGACTCATGTCTTAAGAAGTGTTAATATTTATTCCATGAATCATGATTGTGGTATTTTCTTTGAAGGGTATGGTTTTTAATTGTTATGATTATGTTCTTAAACCCCAATGTTCATGTTATTATTATGTTTCTCTTATTTTTAAGCTTACTGAGTGTATGATACCACCCTTTTACTATGTTTCTTTTTCCCATGTTATGGGGAAAGATGTTAAATTATTTTATTTTTCTACAAGGATTTTACATGGTTGATGTTGATGGCCTATTAAGAAATAAGAAAATTTGGTTATAGAGAGAGATTATGTTGATCTTTATGAACCAGTTGTTTATGAACCCATGTTTTTCATAGTTTTTCCTAATTATGAAAAACTCTAAAACTAGATGGTCCTTGGTTATGAAAGTTATCCAATATTTTATTTTGACATTGTATATTTTATATGGTAAAACAATTGGGTAGAATGTGTAAAGTCTATATATTTAGAAGTGTATTTATAAGGGATTATTATAGGCTATTACAATTGTTATAATAGAAGTTTTAGATAAGTTTAGAGATTATGATTTTTGAAATATAATTTATCTTAATAGTTTTACACATCATCATCAGTATTGAAGAATACATGTTCAGAGTCTTAGAAACCCATTTTTATCATTTAGGATATGAAATTTTAAAGTGACTATTGATATTATTGGGGACATTTATTATTGATGTAATTAATGGTTATTTTTTTTGGGATGCAAAATGGAAGGTATGATATAACCTTTTATGTTAAAAAATTTCTTTAATGTGGAATATAGGAACCTTATTTTTTACATGTTTCTCACATTTCTGGAATTTTATAAGGAAAGTATTTTAAAAAGGATAACCTCCAAGATTGGTGATAAACTCTCACGTATGGTGAGGATATGTGGATTGAACTCACAACCAAAGTGTGATAGGGGATCATCTCCTACCACTAACCAATTTGAAATCTTGGTTAGTATTTAATTTCCATTTTAGTTAATTGTTTTCAGATAAATGTTATGTTTATATTGGAAACAGAATTTTGATTATATAGATAACCATGGGATTCAAAAAAAAATTGGTGTTAATTGTTTAATGTTATTTCTGAATAATTTATCTATTTTGGGACCCCTATATGATTATGGTAAATTAAAAACTATGGGGTTTTATTTTAGGAATAAAGGTTGAATTATATTTTGGAAGAATATGTGATTTTTTTGTGGATTTATGGTGATTTAGTGTTAGGACCAATAGGGGCCTGTATACCCTGAGAGGGGGGGTGAATCAGGGTATGGATATTCTTTTTCAAAGTTCTTCCTACCCCACTAGATCCTGACCTCTTTATTACAAGGGTCACTTCGTTTGTTATTGTGTGTAAACAATGATCACTTCTTAACTTCAATATCTAATGATGATGCTTTGAATGCAATGCAGGTAAACAAACAGGCAGACACAAATATTTTTTACTTGGTTCACCCTCACTGGGCTACGTCCAAGGAGCATATGCCGACAAGTTGCCGGTCGTACCAATTCCACTAAACTTCACTAGCTGTGGATACAATGTTCGGGCTAGATCACTTCTATACCCAGGCTCACTAACTTTACAAAGTTTAGGGTCATCTCACTACTTTCCCAAGGGTCACTCCCTGTTTCTCTCTCTCTGGATCACTGCCGGTGGAGAGGATCACCTTTTTCCTCTTCCTAAGCTCACTGCTCTGTAAAGGGATTCACTCACAGTTTATAGACCTGTAGGTCTCTTCATTTTCATGAAACAATGCATCTTCAACTGTTGATAGATACTCTGTTGAAGTCCAACTTTCATCCACTGATGAATACTTATTTGCCTCTGACCACTGGGCAACTACCTTTGGAAAGTACCTTCACAAAGCACCCTACTTCGCGAATCTCCCAATTTCGCGAAGCTCAAACAAGCCTTCGCGAAGCTCTTGCCTTTTCGAAAAGCTCTCTCATGAAGCACCCTCGCGAAGCACTCTCGTGATGATCAAGACGTCGCAAAGCAACGACCCTCGCGAAGTTTATTAATCCAACGCGGAGCTCGCAGGTTTCGCGGAGCTACAATAGCCGCCGCGAAGCACCTCTTTCGCGAAGCACACTGGCTACGCGAACCACCTTCGCAAAACAAGACCAAATGATCTTCTCTGAAAAATATCTCTGCTTTGCTCGAAGGGGTCGGCCTCTATTTATAGGCGATTCCACCGACCCTAGTCCCTTCTATGCGAAGTCAACGCCACGTCATCTCAAATCGCGAAGCTCCAAAGATTCCGCTAGAATTCTGTCCAAATCGCGAAGCACCACGACACTTTGCCGTTTGCAAAGCTTGACGTAGTCGCAAAGAATCACCTTCAAAATACCTTCACATCTTCGCCGCGAAGCTCCCTCGCAAAGCCCAACAATCCTCCGCGCCTTCTCTGTGAAGCTCCCTCGCAAAGCCCTTCACCGCCGTGATGCGCTTCAGCCTCTGCTGTTCGCGAAGCTTGATGTAATCGCGAAGCATCACCGCCTCCATTCTTTTGGTCTTCGCGATTTCCAAACCATGCATCCTATCTTTGCGAAATTCATGCCTTTTCCATATGAAATTATCCTCTTCATGGAAATCCACTTTTCACGATGCTCACAAAACTCCAAATTTTGGACCCCAAAAATTTGGCAAACACTGGGAAACAGCGCCACCTTGTACTGCTCTTTTTGTACCGCCTCCAGATCGTCCTTTCCTTTGTCATAGTTCTTTGTCAACATGGAATGTCAACAACTTCTCGGGAACTCGACAATTATCCATGGAAACCTGTTTTGTCAACAAACACAATCAACCCAAAAATACTGCAATGTTACCTTGAGGGATTTTTTCCCAACAATCTCCCCCTTTGGGTTTGTTGACAACTCTTCACAACTCTGCTCAGAATGATTTTCTGCAGTTTGATACCTCACTGAGTCTTCTTCCAGCCACTACCACCATTCACCTCTTGCGATTATGATAACGTTCAAGGAATTACTTAACACGTACTCTAAGCCCACATGAGAAATGCTCGGTGTGAGAAAAAAGAGTAGTATGAAAAGTTCATCAATGAATCACTTCAAGTCAAACACCAATTGTCGATTCCAACATGATACCAATTCTTAAATTGATACCAATTGTTGAACCACACTGTTCCCAATTGATGATAGCTGGAAACCTTTGCACACCATTCCAACACCACTGTTCTGCTTTTATCACGATCCTCAGCTGTCGTGATATTTATGCATTGATCGATCACTTCTAGCATCGTCAGATTTAATACTCTCCCCCTTTCTCATTGCTCCCCCTTTCTGGCTGCTCCACCTGTCAGATTCTCCCCGTATCAATTATGATTTATCAAATCTCCACACTGTCTCCCCCTTTAACAATCACTATTTTTCCCCCTTTTTCAACGAACCCAAAGGTCACTCCTTTGTAGTCTGTAACATAGTAGAGAACACATATCAGCACATTAGGGAAAAACACATCATACATCGGAGAAAGGGGGAGGTGGTCCCACATCCACACTAGTTCAAGTGCGGGGAATAGACTGAACTCCCAGAGCCAGTCCATGCCTTTCAAATGCTTCCTTGGGTAAGGTCTTTGTCAGAATGTCTGCAACCTGTAGCTCTGTAGGCACATACTCCAACTTCACGATCCTCAGTTCAACTTGCTCCTTTCTAAAATGATATGCGATCTCAATGTGCTTTGTCCTTGAGTGATGGACGAGATTTTTTTCTATGATTTATAGCACTTGAGTTGTCGCACTGGATTCCGATCGGAGACTTCACGTCAACTCCCTTATCTTCAATCTGCTGCTTCATCCATAAAAATTGTGTGCATGCTTGAGTGGCCGCAATATACTCAGCTTCCTCAGTGCTCAATGAAATGCAATCTTGGTTCTTGATTAGCCATGAAATACACAATCCACCAAGATAGAAAGCACTACCTGACGTTGATTTCAAATCATCCGCTGAACCGGCCCAGTCTGCATCAGTATGTCCCAATAACTCTGTCTGAGATTTATCAGTATATGTCCAGACTAAATCCATTGTGCCCTGTATATGCCGAAGTATTCTTTTTACTAGGAGCACGTGGATTTCCTTGGGATATTAATGGCCTTTCCATCCTCATCTTCTGACAATTTAATCCGGGTAGCTGCCGGAGTCTTCATCTGCTTTGACTTTTCCATTCAAAATATTTCCAAAACCTCCTTGACATAATCAGATTGAGAAATGAATGTTCCATTCCTTCTTTGTGTCACCTTCTTCAAATACTGATGTAGCCTTTAGTACCATGCTCTTGGTGCTTGTTTCAGCCCATATAACGCCTTCTTCAGCCTGAAAACTTTGTTCTCATCCTCATGAATGAGAAAACCATCTGGCTGCTCAATGTACACCTCTTCTTCCAAAAACCCATTTAGAAATGCAGTCTTTACATCCATCTGGAACTCTTTGAACTTTCTTTGAACTACAATGGCTAGGAATAATCTGAGTGTCTCCAGCCTTGAAACCGGTGCAAATGTCTCATCAATATCTAAACCCTCAATCTAGGAGTATCCCTTGCACACTAGTCATGCTTTGTTCCGAATCACTGTGCCATCTTCATTCATCTTGTTTTGATAGACCCATTTAGTCCCGATGACATTCTTTTCTGATGGCCTCGAAACAATCTCCCATGTCTGGTTCTTCTCAATCTGATCAAGCTCTTCATTCATAGCCTGAACCCAGTTTTCATCTTCAAATGCATCAGCAACGCATTTCGGCTCATCCTGTGATAGTAATGATGTCTGCTGCAACGATTTCATTCTTCTTTTCTGAACTGGAGCTCATTGATCACTAATGATATTCTATCTATCAGTTTCAGCTCAACTCTTTGGCTTCCTTTTAGACACATACTTGACACTTTCTTGTTCATCATTAGTGTCTTCTTCTAAATCAACATCATCCACTTCTTCTCCATGTGTTGCTTTCTTCCTCAACACTTTCATCAGGAAGTTGTTCACTGACTCATTTTTCAGTGGCTTCATTTATTTCAGCTACTTTTCTCAAATTTTTGTTGAGACGCCTTTGATTTTCTCTTGCAGCTTCTTGGTATCCTGAAAACAGTCAGATGATACCATATTGTTAGAGCAAATAGATAAGAATGAAATGCATTGTTATTGCTGATTCTACGTGTGTTTCTTTATTCCATTAATAGGAAACACCTGAGCCGAGTCATCCAATTATTGCATTGATGGCTCTTGAATCTGATTTGGATATAGAATGCTCCCCCTGTGATACACAACACTTCTATCTGTTAGGCCCAACAGTAGAGACCCATAACCATTCTTCTCCACATGCACCATTTAAACTAATCCGGCACTCAGCATCGATCCATTAACCAAATCTCTATGCCTACTGAGTTGTAACTCGGTGTAGGAAACAAGAGATAAAGATAATAACACAATCACTTCTAATTGTGCTCAGTTTCTCCCTTGCATTTTCAATTCTGCTACCTGATTTGAATCAATTAAAACTGTAGAGCATATCACATTGACATGTCGCATCCTTAGATGCCACTTCCCCTTGGATCGTATCTCCCTAGAACCTGAAACACATGAATCATCAGTTAATAGAATTTATATAAATAGGGATAGGGGTGTTTCTAGAATCCTCAAAATGAGGATAGTGGTTGATCCCGACGGGTCAACCCTTTGATTTTTTCTTGGAGGGCATCACACTCCTTTCTTACTTCCTCCAGCTTCCTAGCCAACTTCAACTGTTCTGGAAATATGACTAGGCATTCATTGCCTACATTTTGAGCCTTTTTCTGATATGTAGATTTGGTAGGCTCGGCCTTTCTCACCGCTTGGGGTATAAACCCGCTAGTACACATTTCCTTCTTTGAGGTTCTACCAAAAATCCATTTTCCTTGATTATTTCTCTGAGTAGGAACCTCTTTGTTTGGCATCTTCCCTTTCTTCTTATCCCATCTTAGGGGTCTTCCTCTTTCCTGCACTTCTCACTGAGAAACACGACATGTGGATTTTTCGATGCATTCTTTGCTCATCTTTCTTTTATCAGATGTATGAGTCACCACACACTTTTTCGCTGGTGGTGAGTCCTCCATTGAACATTCATTCTTCTTTATCACAGCTGGAGTAGATCTCCCCTTAATCTTCCAGGTTTGTTCACATTCTCTCCTTGAGAGCGGTTGTGAGTACGACATAGGAGGTGATTGATACACCTTTCGTTCACCTCCACGTGATTCCCCTGAGGCTCTAAGCATATTTTTCACCTTACCACTTTGTATCCGAGTGTATAATTTATCATTATGTACCACTGGAGTTGGTAATCTCTTTCTCGGGTCTTTTTCCTTCCCAGCTTTCTTCTTGCTGCACTGTCTGGCCAAATGCCCATGATCAGAACATATGAAACATTTTCTATTAAAGTCATACCTCATTTCATCACTTCTCTACTGAGATGTTGATGCAACTTGTTTTCTTCTTCTGGCATCGATCTCCTGAGCTTCCTGAAACATACGCATGGTGTGTCCCATCCTTCCATAGTAATAGCATCTGATGAATGTTATCCTCTGAGAAACTCTTCTCTCTGATTTATCATGATGCTTCTTCTTATTCTCAGATTTAGTAATGTCTCTGTTTTCACAGCCTGAAATGTATTCCAAAGCCTCTGAACAGAAGCTTGATGTGTGGCCATGAATCCCACAGAAATAGAACATGTCATCACTACTTTTTGTAACTATCCTTTTAGGCCTATCTCCAGCACCTATAGGATTTCTTTCACATCTGGAAGTGTTTACAACTCTCTTTATATCTTTCAAGGGAGGGGATTCATCAAATCCGATACCAGATTTTCCGAAACTTTCTAGTCTTTGAGCTGAGAAAATATTCTGTTTTTTCTCTTCAGAAATAGCATATCTGTTCTTCATTTTATCATCACTTGTCGAGGGATGATCAAATAGAAAGTGTAAGGCATCCTTCATTTTTGGAACTCCTTTAGCATTGGATTTCTCCACTTCTTTCTTTACTGATTCTAGCTCCTCTTCCAACTTTTGAATCTTTGTCTCCCTTGATTCAAGTTGGTCATCAAGTTCTCTCTTGAGAAGCTTCCCTCTACTCATCTCATCTTCCAATTCACGTGTCATCTTTTCCACCATGTCACTTTTCTCTTTCACTTTCAATTTTTCTTCTTCAATAGAATCAGAGAAACATGCATTCTCTTATTGTAGTATTTGATTCTTATGAACTTCTTCAGACAACTGTGTTGCTAGATCACTATTTCTAGATTTCAGATTCCGAACATCATCTGAATTTTGATTCTCTTCAAAATCACCAGCATTCTTTTTTCCTTTCACTTTAGCCATCTTTTGTAGTTCTTTGGCATGAGAATCATTCTTCTCTGTTAGGTCAGTAACTATGTCAATAAGCCATTGATTTAAGCCTCTTAGCTTGTTGAACTCAATATCCAATACTTTGATCCGGATATCTTTAGATTTTACTTCTTCAGTGTTTCCAGCATCACTTGGAATATCAGTTTCTTCGATGCACTTGACTTGATCTTTCACTTTTCTATTCAAGCCATCGATCTCCCTTTTCTGTTCTTCAATCTGAAGCTTATACTCACCAACTGTTTCTGAGTTCTCTGGTGCTGATAACTTGAGTTCCTCAATTTTATCCATCAACTCAAAATTCTCTTCTTCCTGCTACTGCATATAAAGTTTGGCATCACGAAAAACTTTGTTATCTTTCATGGTTTTGGCTCTCCAAACATCTATCTCTTCTAGAGCAGCCTCTAACTCATCTCGCATATCTATTCTTCCTTAAATTTCTTCTTCTGTTTCAATATCACTCATATGCTCATGTACTCCACTCATTCCAACATCATGATTGAGTGAATCAATATTTTCCCTATCAGATTCATCCAGACCTTCCTTCAGTAAGCTGTTTGATTCTTTTAGTTGAATCAAACTTTTTCCAAAAACACTTCCACACTGAGGGAATTTACCTGACTTCTGATTCTTCTTTGATGCTTTTCCTTTTCCCATGGCAGATTGAGAGATAATAGAAAAATGTATCTTCAACCACACAGATCGACTACACCAAGTCGAAGCAAACAAATCTGATAAAAGAAACCTATTCCTTTGATACCAATTGTTAGGACCAATAGGGTCCTGTATACCCTGAGAGGGGGGTGAATCAGGGTATGGATATTCTTTTTCAAAGTTCTTCCTACCCCACTGGATCTTGACCTCTTTATTACAAGGGTCACTTCGTTTTCTCTTGTGTGTAAACAATGATCACTTCTTTACTTCAATATCTAATGATGATGCTTTGAATGCAATGCAGGGAAACAAATAGGCAGACACATAGATTTTTTACTTGGTTCACCCTCACTGGGCTACGTCCAAGGAGCATACGCCGACAAGTTTCCGGTCGTACCAATTCCACTAAACTTCACTAGCTGTGGATACAATGTTCGGGCTAGATCACTTCTATGCCCAGGCTCACTGCCTTTATAAAGTTTAGGGGCAGCTCACTGCTTTCCCAAGGGTCACTCCCTGTTTTTCTCTCTCTGGCTCACTACCGGTGGAGAGGATCACCTTTTTCCTCTTCCTAAGCTCACTGCTCTGTGAAGGGATTCCATCATAGTTTATAGACCTGTAGGTCTCTTCATTTGCATGAAACAATGCATCTTCAACTATTGATAGATGCTCTTTTGAAGTCCAACTTTCATCCACTAATGAATACCTCTTTGCCTCTGACCACTGGGCAACTACCTTTGGAAAGTACCTTCGCAAAGCACCCTACTTCGCGAAGCTCCCAATTTCGCGAAGCTCAAACAAGCCTTCGAGAAGCTCTTGCCTTTTCGCAAAGCTCTCTCATGAAGCACCCTTGCGAAGCACTCTCGTGATGATCAAGACGTCGCAAAGCAACGACCCTCGCGAAGTTTATTAAGCCAACGCGGAGCTCGCAGGTTTCGCGAAGCTACAATAGCCGCCGCGAAGCACCTCTTTCGCGAAGCACACTGGCTACGCGAACCACCTTTGCAAAACGAGACCAAATGATCTTCTCTGAAAAATATCTCTGCTTTTCTCGAAGGGGTCGCCCTCTATTTATAGGCGATTCCACCGACCCTCGTCCCTTCCACGCGAAGTCAACGCCACGTCATCTCAAATCGCGAAGCTCCAAAGATTCCGCTGGAATTCTGTCCAAATCGCGAAGCACCACGACACTTTGCCGTTTGCAAAGCTTGACGTAGTCGAAAAGAATCACCTTCAACATACCTTCACAACTTCACCGCGAAGCTCCCTCGCGAAGCCCAACAATCCTCCGCGCCTTCTCCGCGAAGCTCCCTCGCAAAGCCCTTCACCGCCGTGATGCGCTTCAGCCTCTGCTGTTCGCGAAGCTTGATGTAATCGCGAAGCATCACCGCCTCCATTCTTTTGGTCTTCGCGATTTCCAAACCATGCATCCTATCTTTGCGAAATTCATGCCTTTGCCATATGAAATTATCCTCTTCATGGAAATCCACTTTTCACAATGCTCACCAAACTCCAAATTTTGGACCCCAAAAATTTGGCAAACACTGGGAAACGGCGCCACCTTGTACTGCTCTTTTTGTACCGCCTCCAGATCGTCCTTTCCTTTATCATAGTTCTTTGTCAACATGGAATGTCAACAACTTCTCGGGAACTCGACAATTCTCCATGGAAACCTGCTTTGTCAACAAACACAATCAACCCAAAAATACTGCAATGTTACCTTGAGGGATTTTTTCCCAACATTTAGGTTATTTATGAAAATGGTTAGCATATCTTTAGGATTTTGAGGGAAATTATGTTTCAGTATGAGACATTATGTGTGAATGTTTTTATTTTGAAATAAATTTTAAAATTTATCATGGAATAATATGTGATAAAATCCTCTTTATTTTGGGTTTCAATAATATTTTATAATAATTTTGGAGGAACTATAAGGTTATAATGGTCTAAGTTGATATTTTGGAATTACTAATAAATTTTGGAGATTAAACTAGTTTTTCATCATTTAAAGGATTATTATTTTTCGATAATTATTTTATCTTGTACTAAACATTTTTTTTGTTAAATTTTCAATACATGAGAAATAGATAGTTAATACTTGTGTATTATTTGATTCATTATGAGTTAATTTATGTTTTTAATGTGTGAAAAATTAATATTTAATACTCTCCATTTGGAGATAAATATTCTTTTATAGTAGAAATTAATTAAAGTATGAAAATATAATTTTCAAGTAAGTATGTTTCCTTATATTTATAGTATACATGGTAATGTAATTCCTTAAATCTAGGAAAAGAATATTTAAATAAAAAACATTAAATAAAATCCCTAATCATTTAATTTTCTTATCAAGAAGTAAATGGATTTAAACCTATCACATATTTACAGTTTTTTGATGGTTAACTTCATAATTATTATGTTATCTAATACTGTTCATCAGAACTTGATAGTTAGTTTTCTATTCAATTTTTATTTTTTCATACATGGAATCCTAGAATGTTTAATCTCAGGTGACCATCATACTTTCCTTTCTCTCTTTTTTAAATGGATGTTTTATTAACCCATTTTATGATTTGAGATTTCAAAAAATGTGTTTTGATAATTTATAACCTTGTTTTCCTATAAAAAGATAAAATTGAGAGGGAGAAATAATTTAAGTGGGGGCATGTAATATCTTGATATTTAAGAAGGAAAGACTATGTTCCATAGTATACACGATACACAACATCGATATTAAACAAACAACAAAATATTATTATGTGACAATTTTAAACTAGCCACTAAATTGGAGGGAATATTAGTATTAATGGATTTATGAAATATATAATGGAAATAATAATTTATAATTTATTAATTAATTCTATTTAAATAGGTACTATTTTTTAGTAAAGTCACTTTATTCATCAAAAACACCTTTTTTTTCATATATGACTTTTATTTTTTTTATGACAAATATAATTAATTTATAGTGATTTTAGATAATGTATTTTATAAATTGATTTTTGTTTAAATCATCATATCATAATTTTTTATGGTGCAATTTTGATAATTTTATGAAAAGTTTCTTTTTTCAATGAATAGTGAAAATATAGTTTTTTATTATAATTTTAAACTATGTACCAGTTCAAATCAGGATTATAATAAGTTTTAAATTTTAGTTATTTAAAATTGGTTTATAATATTACAATAATGGTTTTATTAATTGTATTTTATATTTTCATTTAGTATAAAAACATTTCGAATTTAAAATCTTCATTTTTTGAAAAAATTATTTTTCCTTTAGTTTTTTCTATTTATTTGAAATTAAATATTGAAACTTTTGTATTTTGAAATTTTAAAAATGAATACCATATTTTGAATAAGGATATCAAAATTATTTAAATTGGTTCCTTTTATTTTTGGACAGTATAATTTGTAACCTTGTAAATTTTGTAACCACGAATAAGGGTATATTAGTTAATTAAGGGTAAAAATAATATGACATAGACTATAAAATTACCCTATTTTTTCTAAATATTCATTGATGAATTAAATTAGGACCTTAAAATTTATGGTTAAAATTTTAATCATTTAATTAATTCTTTTATGGAAGTATACTTATATATTATTTAAATCAAAGATAGTTACCAAATGTCACTCTCTTTGTATTTAATATCTTTTTTATGTCCAAATAGAAAAACATTGAAGATATAAATGAACCAAAATTTATATATTTATTTTAATATAATTATTTTAATAATATAAATTTATTTATAATTTTTAAAAATTATATAATTAGCATAAATTCTTGTGAAATAATAATACATTATTTATTTAATTAACAAAAAATTAAATAAATTATATTAAAAATTATTATTTTGGTATAATATGAAAGACTTAATGTGTGAAATTAATTTCTTAGATCTATATAAAATAGTATGCAGTTTTATAAGAGTTATATTCTAATTTCCCATTTTGAGATACATTTGTGTTGAAAGTAAATGGAATGTATCAAAATTGTCATTAATGATAATTTATCCAAATAATATTTTATTAAATTATTTAAAAATAATAAAAATATTTAAAAAATATAATGTGATTAGGATAAGGTCTAAAATTTCATTAAATCACTATTTATAGGAAAATGAAACAATTATATGTAAACAATTATAATTATTAATACTAATACTCTATTAGTGTAGTTAAAATTAAAACAGGTTAACTAATGGTTAATCAAAAAGAAATGGTTTAAAATAATATAAAAAAAGTCTCAAATCTATTGGATGATTATATTAAATCTTTATATCATATTGTCTACTAATTCATGACCTTTTTGAGTTATTTATATTAATAATGAATTTATTATAAATTAATATTTTTAGAAAATCCAAAAGTGTCCCTAAACTCAATTATAAATGGGCACCTCATCCCACACTTATTTAGATCATAATGAGCCTTCTATATCGACCATATCCTACCAATTTCAATTATAAAATTTCTTATACACATTATATAGTTTTTTTCTTTTATAAAACCATTATTTGATCCCTTTAGGATAAATTCAAAGGAGACATCTCAATGAAGAGGTCATCGCTTTAACCGATCACTTTATTTTTCTACTATCCCCTACTTCCTATAAATATATGATTTTTATCATAAAATAATATATTAAGTATCATAAATATACTTAAATGTTATTATTATTATTATTATTATTATTAAAACACCATTATAAACCCAATTTAACATAAAATAAAAGTGAAAGTATTCCTCGTGCATACCTACGACTTACCATCTTCACATAGAGATAAATTCATTTTTCATCACCATATTTCATAGATGGGTATTATGATGGGTTTAATGAATTTATATTATATATATTATATAATAATAATTCTATAAATATTAATTATTAATTACTTTTCTTTCATTCTGTCAATGAAAAAATGAAAACAACGTTCATGCATATGTAAGACCTACTATGTCCATGAATGATGTAATTCATTTATCGTTTTCTAATTAGTATGAATGAATATAAATATGAATATGATTATTATATAATATATTTATACCCTTATTAACAATATTTAAATGATTATTCCTTGATCAATGTTTAAGGGGAAAAAATGCTAAACCAAAATTAGCTTGGAGAACAAAGCAGTTATCACATAAAAAAGTGATTTTAATAAAAAAAATATTAAAAAATGGTTGATAAAATGTTATAAATAAATAAAAAATGGTATTGTCACGACCCGTCCTCGGGGCCCGTGCCCTGACTACCCCAAGCCCGCCTTCCATAGGCCAGGGGCTGATGACTAGCACCAAAGGCGTAAATCCCGATAACTGGGAAGGCATTGCCTTTAAAAAAAGAAAACAAGCACCACAGAGTAAGCAAGCGGAAAAAAAAGTAAACACTAAGTACAAGAGAAGTGCTGAAAAGTAAATGGGCCAGAATACAAACCTAAAAGAATGTACAACTACAACTGAATGAAAGTACAACAGAAAAAGGCAACAGTTGGAAGAAGGGAGCAGCTCCTGGGTCGTCCTCCTCAGATCCTACCTGAAGGGTAGGTACAGATAGCGTAGCTCCTGGATCGTCCGCCACGGATCCTACCTGAAGGGTAGGTACAGATAGCCTCCTCAACGCTCTCGCCCGTCAACCACCTCCATGTGTCATCTCGCCGTGAAATCCTCCTCCAGATACTGACTCGTCGTGTGGTCCACCTCCGGGTACCATCCAGTCCTCGAAAACTCGGCCTCTGTCAGCACTTCCTGTCGTCTGCAACCAACACAACAAGGTGCAGGCATAGCCCGTACAGAGGTGAGTATAATGATACTCAGTAGGGAACCCAAGACCCTCAAGGTCTCTCTAAAACCAACAAGGATAACCACAAAGTAGATCTCAATAGATAACCTCTACTTAGGTATATGCCCATACATATACCTAAGTTATCAAGTAACCCATCTCAACCATGAGGAAACACAAGGATCATGAAATCAACGGATAACCACTACCCAGGTATATGCCCATACACATACCTAAGTTATCAAGTGACCCATCTCAACCATGAGGAAACACAAGGATCATGAAATCAATGGATAACCACTACCAAGGTATATGCCCATACATATACCTAAGTTATCAAGTGACCCATCTCAATCATGAGGTATACACAAAGGTCAAAAGTCTCAGCTCAAACCAGGATTTTCATTATCGAAACCGTAACTGCTGAAGAGATCTATCTCTGGAGTGTACAGTGGTCCTGTCACAACTCCGAGGTACTGCTCACTAACCTAAGACTGCTGAGGTACTCCTCCTGTCGAGTACCGCGGGTCAGCCACCCAAACACAGTAGTGCTTCCTGCCGAGATATGTCACCCAAACACAGTAGTGCACACCCCCTAGTAGCCTGCTGAGGTACTCTCCGGACGAGTACCGCAGGTCTGCACTGTCACACAGGTAGTGCTCCGTCGTCCATGGGTCTGCACCTCACAAAGTAGTGCTCCGTCCACTGGGCTAGTCGACTCACTCCAAGTCGAGTCGGTCAAGCAGTCTTCAGGTCTCAGCCAGCTACACGGTCTCCGTACTCCGTACGCTCGTCTCTAGAAGGGTCTTCTCCACGACCTGCTGGTCGATACTCCAAGTATCTCAAAGTCCCACGAAGAAGTATCTCAAGGACTGCCTCGTCATAGGGGTCTCAACGCAACATATGGCGCGTCAATCGGACGCCCGGTCTGTGAGTTTCTAGCCTTTTCATCCCAGGGGCCAAGTTGGTTTCGTGAGAGAACCAATCCCGACCATATCTCAACTGTACCCCGAACTCTCATAGGGTATACTCATTGGGACCGTTTCTCAACGTGATCAACAACGCCCCTGACGGTTCATCAAACGGACGTCCTGTCTGAAAGATATCAGCTTTTCCGTTCCAGGGGCCCGGTTGGATTTCGGGTGCGATCCAACCCGGCCACTATCCAACTGTATCCAAATCTTGGGCGAAGTATTCCAAAAGTTCCGTCTCATCAAGAGGAAAACAACGAGATATACGGTACGTCAATCGGACGCCCGGTCTATGAGTTGTTGGCTTTTTCGTTCTAGGGGCCCGGTTGGTTTCGTGAGCGAACCAACCCGACCGCACTCCAATGGCATCCAAACCTCAAACGGAGTAAGAAAAAAGATCCGTCTCACTTAGAGGAATCCATCAAAGTCGACGGCACGCCAATCGGACGTCCGGAACTCAAGTTACGAGCATTTCCGCTCCGAGGGCCCGGTTGGTTTCACGTACGAAACAACCCTGCCGAACCCAAAGTTCTCATAAAACTTGAGTGTAATATACTGAAACGACCGTATCGATCCAAGGATCGCGTTTCCGCTGACGGCACGTCAATCGGAGGTCTACAGCTCAAGATATGGTCATTTGACCAAAAGTGGTCCGAAAACGGGGGTCTAGGCCCGGGTTGATCCGGCCCGATCCCACCTGGGTCGGCCGAACCGGGTCGACTCGACCCAGGTCCGACCCGGCTGGGCCCGGCTCGGTCCGGCTCGGTCCGGCCCAACCGACCGGCCGCGGCTCGGCCAGCGTGGCCGAGCCGATTCGCGGAGCGGGGTGCGCGACTCCCCCGCCCGCCGCTAATTGAGGCCAGCGGCGGATCCGCCGGCCGCCAAACCTCCGGCGGCGCGCCGCCGCTGCCTTCCGCGGACCACCGGACGTGCTCCGGTGGTCCGTTCCTCCTGCCATCTTCGCCTATGGTCCCCCTGGGACCCCACCTTCACTGCGAAGGGATTCAAACACCCAAACGGCCTGCTTCATCATCGCCCGTCAATCCGCATGTCAAAACGAAAAAACGTCGTCTTTGTAGTTTTCCAGCGCAACCCGATGGCACCACGCCCCTTCGCCGTGACCTGACTCAGACCGTGGTTCTTTGGTTTTCTTCGACGCGGTGCTACGACGTCACTTTCTTAATCTTCCTTCCTCGACGCGGCGCGACGGCGTCGCGTAATACTTGCCGTGTGATTCCCGCGTGGTGCGACGGCACCTCGCCATTCCGTTCCATCCACAAAGAATCAAACATGAACATAGGAGGGGGGTTCGGCCGTGTTTGTGCGGTCCGGACCCCCTCTCGTTAAACGATATCATCTAGTCGAAAATCCATGATAATTGATAAACTAGATTCATGAACGGAAAATAATTAAATAAAATAATCCCCTACCTCGGTTCAGGAATGGTGTTCGTCAACGAGTTGCGGAAGACGAGCGTCCCGGAGGTCGGGAGTTGCAGGAAAAGAACGTCGACGTCGCGAAGCGAGGATTCGAAGTCGTTGACGGCGATTTTGTCGCGGAAAACCGCCACGGAAGAGACGACGAGGAAGAAGAACGTCACGTCGTGGATACGGCGTCGCGGAAGAACCGTGTTCTTCGGTGGAGAAGTTCTTCGTTGAAGAACGGTGTTCTTCGCGTTCTTCATCGAGGTTGAAGAAGAAGAAGACCGCTCCCCCAATCCTCTCAAGGTTGCAAAACTCTAACAAAAATAAAATAAGACCAAATCTTATTTTATTAACACAACCTAACCATTTGAATTTCAAGAGTTTGAAAATTCAAAACCCACATTTAAATCACTTAAGTTATTAACATAAGATGTTATAAAATTAATGAGGTGATAAGTTAACAAAACTTTAATGGGGGGTTTAGAGGGGTTAGGAAAGTGAGGGGTTAAGATGGGTTAGGGAGTTTAAGGAATTTTAAAAGGTGGGGGGTTCGTGTGGGCCCTACCCCTTTCAAATATCCACACATGGGAAGTTGGGTGGATGTGGGCCCACCACCAACTTCCCATGGGAGAAGTTAACCACATGACATGAAATAAAATTGATTCAACAATTTTATTTACTTTTTTAATTAAACCCCAAAAAATTAACTTCTTCACCCGCACAAACGCAACTACGGTAAAGGTTCCCTTAAGTGATTACCGGCGTTGCGAGTTCATCGGTGCCATCGGATTTCAATTCCGAGCACCAGTTCAAAAGATAGGAAAACCCGCTTGTTTGTTCACTGAACGTACCCGATCCAAACTTTGGAAATTGATTCTGGGCACTCCGAACCTCAGAATCAAGTGCCGTCAGAAACTGCGTTCTTGTAAAATTCCAAAGAAAATTAAGAAAAAATTTTCCTTGAAATTTTCGGGTCTTTACATTACTCCCACCTCAGGGATTTACGTCCCCGTAAAGCTTCAACACAAACTAGGGTCACAAAAGCGGTACAGAGCACGCATCTAAGCCTTCCGCTCCCATGTGCTTACCTGGAGGTTCTGTACTACCAAAGAAAGATCTCCCGAGGAATCGATCATCCTCGTAGGATCCACTCCTGTCGATCCTCGATCCCCACTAGAACCTCCATGGAAAACACCTCATCACCATCGTCCAGCTCCTCATGGTCGATGATATGCGAAGGGTCGAGCACGTATCTCTTCAGTTGGGATACATGGAAGTCGTCGTGCACCTGGTGCAACTGAGGTGGATGGGTCAAGCGGTAAACCACCTCGCCTACCCAGCTTTGGACCTAGAAAGGTCCGTTGAACCTCAGAGTTTACTTGCCGCCTTGGCCACAACTCCGTAAACTTCATCGAGGTGAGACCCGTATAAGGACGTGATCGTCATCCTCGAACTCTAGAGGTCTCCAATTCCTGTTAGAACTGGAACTCGAAATGACCGTCTCCAAGAGGGTAAGGTTGGCCGACTCAAGAGTGATCGGTCGCACCCTCCCATGCATGAGTTAAACTTGTGCTGCCCAGGTTTTCCTTTTCTCCGACCAAGGAAAACCCATCCCGACGTTTGCCTAAAACCGTCAATTTGAGTATGAACAGTTATTGCCCATTCCATACTCAAACTAACGTCGTAAGGCCTCGACGTTGCCACCAAGAGATTTCCAACCGGAACTCTCGCCTCGAGGGTCTAACCACACCGTCGGCGTAAGTGTGATTATCGAGTCTCCTCCCAAGATATCTCCAGACGTGAGGGTCAAGTCCACGGCTTACCGAAAACTCTAGGTCTGGAACAAGATTTGTGAAAGCAAGGAATGATTCATATCGACGTCTGTTACTACAATAGCTAGTAGTGGACATAGACTGTCCCTTGAATCATTTCTAGAGCCATTGGGTCACACTCCTTGACCGCATGCAGCCGCACTCTTCCTCTGCCCTCCAGCTCCCTGAGCCTGGCGGGAATAACTAAGACGGGTGGTTGTACCATGCTAAGATGTATACTACCTCATGCTGCTCTCCTAGCTCTGCCTCCACGTCTGCTGCTTCGTAGACTCATCTCTCCTTTAAGCTTCCTCTTCTTTAACATTTAACACGCTCGAGTCTCTAAGACTGGAGTCAGTTTCCTATTTCTTACTGCACTGTGCAGTCTTCATCCACTCCTGGATGATCTGCACCTGCTTTGCCTATGATCTGAAAGAGCTGTTAAAATTTCTCTTTTTCCGAAAAGAGAAACTCGGTCTCATCCCCTGGATGAACCACGCCCATTGCCTAATATAGTAAATCCTGACATGAATGACGCATTCATGTCATGGATGACGTCGTAAGGCCTCAACGTAACTACTAAGAGATCCAACTGTCACTCTCGCCTCCAAGGGTCAAGTTACACTGTCGGCATCAGTGTGAGGTCACTGGGTCTCCTCCAGTAGAAATATTGAAAGTGAGGGTCAAGTCAACAGTTTTAACCGGGACCACTTAGTATCAACCAAAAAAAAGGATAGGAAAGCAAACAAAGATAAGTGTCTTTTTAATATTGAAGCTCATAGTACAAAGACACGAATACAACCGAAACATGGAACTAGAAGTACAAGGGACGTATCCACTAGTTCCGCTCCTTTACACCTACTCCCAGAGCTCTACTTTCTTGTCCACTGCTCGGCTGTTGCTCAAGCATTCATCGCTGCTTCTGGCTCGGTGGCTCCTCCAACGCCTGTGGATCAACTGTACGAGGAGTTGGACAGTCACGTGCCAGGTGACCCTTCCCGCCGCATGAGTAACACTGTTTGTTTCTAGAACGCCTGGCTCTGACCCCACCCCGGGTGCCCTGCACCACCGGTCCTAAAACCCGAGATCGTCCAACTACTGGTCTGGTCCTCCTGGACCTCTGCATCATTTGTCTACTGCCCACAGATGACTTGGCTACTGATCGAAAAACACGCGGCAAAGGTAGAAGCTCTTGTACACACTCGGGGTGTAGAGATACTAGCACAAACTCCACCCTGAAGAAGGTCTTTAAGTCTTCCCATGAGAAGTTCATCCCGTCGCAAAACTGAAACAAGTGGCTCCACCACCTGCCTGCTGCTGCCTGAAGGAGGCTGGCAGCAAAGATCACCATGAAGTCTGCCGGCGTCCCCACTAGCCTGAAGACTCTCACCACAACCTCCAGCCAATCCTCAGCCGCTTGAGGGTCCGTCTCTCCCCGTAACCTGGGTGGCCTCTGGCGCTGGAACTCGTGCAGTGCGCTCAAGAGACGTGCACCCTCTGCTGCTGGGGCTAGTGGCATTGGTGGCCCAACTGGTAGTAGTACCGCTGGTGCCTCAACTGGAAAAGGGCCCTGTACTGAGGCCACGTCGCTCGGCGGGATGTCAGTACGAACCACTCTCAGGGCTCTAGCTGGTCGTCCGAGAAAAGGCATCCTGAAAAAAACAACGTAACACGGTCAAACGATTATACTTGGCGAGCTGATGTGGTTTGAGCTGTTTTAAGGGAAAACCTTTGAAAACACACACGCAATCAGTGTTTTCGTGCACAAAGTCGGAAATCAGTTGTCATGGTCCTAGTGTATGGATACGTCGGCCGCCCGCACCAACACTGGGCTCCCTTAACTGAAGACCACACTCAGTACCCTTAACACCATTGCTTCATAGAAAGAAAAATATCAGAGTTATAAGTTCTGCAGTAGAACCGACTCCTCTGATACCAATTTGTCACGACCCGTCCTCGGGGCCCGTGCTGTGACTACCCCAAGCCCGCCTTCCATAGGCCAGGGGCTGGCGACTAGCACCAAAGGCGTAAATCCCGATAACTGGGAAGGCATTGCCTTTAAAAAAAGAAAACAAGCACCACAGAGTAAGCAAGCAGAAAAAAAAGTAAACACTAAGTACAAGAGAAGTGCTGAAAAGTAAATGGTCCAGAATACAAACCCAAAAGAAAGTACAACTACAACTGAATGAAAGTACAACGGAAAAAGGAAAAAGTTGGAAGAAGGAAGAAGCTCCTAGGTCGTCCTCCTCGGATCCTACCTGAAGGGTAGGTACAGATAGCGCAACTCCTGGATCGTCCGCCATAGATCCTACCTGAAGGGTAGGTACAGATATCCTCCTCAATGCTCTCGCCCGTCAACCACCTCCGTGTGTCGTCTCGCCGTGAAATCCTCCTCCAGATACTGACTCGTCATGTGGTCCACCTCCGGGTACCATCCAGTCCTCGAACACTCGGCCTCTGTCAGCACTACCCGTCGTCTGCAACCAACACAACAAGGTGCGGGCATAGCCCGTGCAGGGGTGAGTATAACGATACTCAGTAGGGACCCCGAGACCCTCAAGGTCTCTCTAAAACCAACAAGGATAACCACAAAGTAGATCTCAATAGATAAACTCTACTTATGTATATGCCCATACATATACCTAAGTTATCAAGTAACCCATCTCAACCATGAGGAAACACAAGGATCATGAAATCAACGGATAACCACTACCCAGGTATATGCCCATACATATAACTAAGTTATCAAGTGACCCATCTCAACCATGAGGAAACACAAGGATCATGAAATCAACGGATAACCACTACCCAGGTATATGCCCATACATATACCTAAGTTATCAAGTGACCCATCTCAATCATGAGGTATACACAAAGGTCAAAAGTCTCAGCTCAAACCAGGATTTTCATTATCGAAACCGTAACTACTGAAGAGATCCGTCTCTGGAGTGTACAGTGGTCCTGTCACGACTCCGAGGTACTGCTCACTAACCTCAGACTGCTGAGGTACTCCTCCTGTCGAGTACCGCGGGTCAGCCACCCAAACACAATAGTGCTTCCCGCCGAGGTATGTCACCCAAACACAGTAGTGCACAACCCCTAGTAGCCTGCTGAGGTACTCTCCGGATGAGTACCACGGGTCTGCACTGTCACACAGGTAGTGCTCCATCCGCCATGGGTCTGCACCTCACAAAGTAGTGCTCCGTCCACTGGGCTAGTCGACTCACTTCAAGTCGAGTCGGTCAAGCAGTCGTCAGGTCTCAGCCGGCTACACGGTCTCCGTACTCCGTACGCTCATCTCTGGGAGGGTCCGATCCATGAGCTACTGGTCGATACTCCAACTATCTCAAAGTCCCACGAAGAAGTATCTCAAGGACTGCCTCGTCATAGGGATCTCAACGCAACAGATGGCGCGTCAATCTGACGCCCGGTCTGTGAGTTTCTAGCCCTTTCATCCCAGGGGCCTAGTTGGATTCGTGAGCGAACCAATCCCGACCGTATCTCAACTATACCCCAAACTCTCATAGGGTATACTCATTGGGACCATTTCTCAACGTGATCAACAACGCCACTGACGGTTCATCAAACGGACGTCCTGTCTGAAAGATATCAGCTTTTCCGTTCCAGGGGCCCGGTTGGATTTCGGGTGCGATCCAACCCGGCCACTATCCAACTGTATCCAAATCTCGGGCGAAGTATTCCAAAAGTTCCGTCTCATCAAGAGGAAAACAACGAGACAGACGGTGCGTCAATCGGACGCCCGGTCTATGAGTTGTTGGCTTTTTCGTTCCAGGGGCCCGGTTGGTTTCGTGAGCAAACCAACCCGGCCGCACTACAACGACATCCAAACCTCGAGCGGAGTAAGCCAAAAGATCCGTATCACTTAGAGGAATCCATCAAAGTCGACGTCACGTCAATCAGACGTCCGGAACTCAAGTTACAAGCGTTTCCGCTCCGAGGGCCCGGTTGGTTTCACGTACGAACCAACCCGGCCGAACCCAAAGTTCTCCTAAACCTTGAGTGTAATATACTTAAACGACCGTCTTGATCCAAGGATCGCGTTGCCGCTGAAGGCATATCAATCGGAGGTCTACAGCTCAAGATATGGGCATTTGACCAAAAGTGGTCTGAAAACGGGGGTCTGGGCCCGGGCCGACCCGGCCCGACCCCCCCTGGGTCAGCCGAACCGGGTCGACTCGACCCGAGTCCGACCCGGCTGGGCCCGGCTCGGTCCGGCTCGGTCCGGCCTGACCGGACGGCTGCTGCTCGGCCAGCGTGGCTGAGCCGATACGCGGAGCGGGGTGCACGACTCCCCCGCCCGCCGCTAATTGAGGCCAGCGGCGGATCTGCCGGTCGCCAACCCTCCGGCGGCGCGCCGCCGCCGCCTTCTGCGGACCACCGGACGTGCTCCGGTGGTCCGTTCCTCCTACCGTCTTCGCCTATGGTCCCCTCGGGACCCCACCTTCACTGCGAAGGGATTCAAACGCCCAAACGGCCTGCTTCATCGTCGCCCGTCAATCCGCATGTCAAAACGAAAAAACCTCGTCTTTGTAGTTTTCCAGCGCGACCCGATGGCGCCACACCCCTTCGCCGCGGCCTGACTCCGACCGTGGTTCTTTTGTTTTCTTCGACGCGATGCTACGACGTCGCGTTATTAATCTTCCTTCCTTGATGCGGCGCGACAGCGTCGCGTAATACTTGCCGTGTGATTCCCGTGTGGTGCGACAACACCTCGCCATTCCGTTCCATCCACAAAGAATCAAACATGAACATAGGAGGGTGGTTCGGCCGTGTTTGTGCGGTCTGGCCCCCCTCTCTTTAAACGATATCATCTAGTCGAAAATCCACGATAATCGATAAACTAGATTCATGAACGGAAAATAATTAAATAAAATAATCCCCTACCTCGGTTCAGGAACGGTGTTCATCAACGAGCTGCAGAAGACGAGCGTCGCGGAGGTCGGGCGTCGCGGGAAAAGAACGTCGACATCGCGAAGCGAGGATTTGAAGTCGTTGACAGCGATTTTGTCGCGGAAAACCACCATGGAAGAGACGACGCGGAAGAAGAACGTCGCGTCGCGGATACGGCGTCGCGGAATAACCGTGTTCTTCGGCGGAGAAGTTCTTCGTTGAAGAACGGTGTTCTTCACGTTCTTCATCGAGGTTGAAGAAGAAGAAGACCTCTTCTCCAATCCTCTCAAGGTTTCAAAACTCTAACAAAAATAAAATAAGACCAAGTCTTATTTTATTAACACAACCTAACCATTTGAATTTCAAGAGTTTGAAAATTCAAAACCCACATTTAACTCACTTAAGTTATTAACATAAGATGTTATAAAATTAATGAGGTGATAAGTTAACAAAACTTAAATGGGGGTTTTAGAGGGGTTAGGAAAGTGAGGGGTTAAGAGGGGTTAGGGAGTTTAAGGAATTTGAAAAGGTGGGGGGTTCGTGTGGGCCCCACCCCTTTCAAATATCCACACATGGGAAGTTGGGTGGATGTGGGCCCACCACCAACTTCCCATGGGCGAAGTTAACCACATGAGATGAAATAAAATTGATTCAACAATTTTATTTACTTTTTTAATTAAACCCCAAAAAATTAACTTCTTCACCCTCACAAACGCAACTACGGTAAAGGTTCCCTTAAGCGATTACCGGCATTGCGAGTTCATCGGTGCCATAAGATTTCAATTCCGAGAACCGGTTCAAAAGATAGGAAAACCCGCTCGTTTGTTCACTGAACGTACCCGAGCCAAACTTTGGAAATTGATTCCGGGCACTCTGGTCCTCAGAATCAAGTGTCGTCAGAAACTGCGTTCTTGTAAAATTCCAAAGAAAATTAAGAAAAAAATTTCCTTGAAATTTTCAGGTCTTTATAGGTATGATAAATAAATGGTTATGGATTAAATGTATAGTAAATTAATATTTATTATACATGATGTTTCAATGTGAACAAATAAATTTGTGACATGAGGTAAGAGGATTTATACTCTCACTTATTTCTATGAGACTTATGTCATATTCACCAGTAGTTACTTTTTTTTTCTATATATACTTCCCATGAATATAATATAAAATAATATTTTGTGTATTTATGGGTATTTACATATCTATTTAATAATATCACCTTCATAGGGTTTATAGTTCAAAAGTTACCAAACCTACAGTTGAATTTTATCTCAATTTGTCTTCTTTGAGACACATATTATGCACATAATTTAGTTTATAAGGTTTTCATACTAACCTTTTACATATTTTATCGTGAATATAATTCATTTAATTATATATTATGTTTATTTTAATTTTATTCTCTCTTCGGTTGGAAATAAGTGTTCCTTCAATTTATTTTTCTAAAAATGATTTAAAATTATTTAAATTAATATATTAAGAATTTTCATGGAAAATGATTTTTAAGATGTTTAAAATGGGTTTTTAAAGATTCCTTCATATGTTTTCATGGAAATTTTAATTGAAAAAGTTTTTCTAAATGTTTTAAAAACTGTATTTCAAAATATAATGGATATTTTCATCAATAATGATCTCAAGTGATCTCACATAATTATTTTCCATGTAAGATAATGTTGTTTTATTTACTTATATATTACATGAGATATGATTAAATGAAACCATTATTATTATTTCTTTAATTTTTTTTGTATTTATCCTTATTAACTTTGTTTATTTATCTTGAGTTATGTTATGATGAAATGTTTACAAAACCCATTTTTTTATGGGTTATGCTATGAAGAATAATTTATGTTCTTATAGAACACATAAGAATGGTTTTCATTATGTGATGTGTGGGAGCTATATATCCTTCTAATTTATTGGGTAAATATTTATATCTCACGAGATAAACTAAAATTGAATGGGGAGTTAACCTAATTAAGTAATACAAGGTAAGAAAAAAGAGTGAACTTAATTCAGTAATGTACTTTCTGCACTATGATGTTATTTGAATTTAGCCTTGACTAATAAGGAAATGATATTGCGTTCTTATATTTTTTCCAAAATTCTATATCTTATTACAATGTTATACCTTTATGGATCCTGTTTTTTTATTATATTATGACTCATGTCTTATAAACTACCAATGATTATTCCCACAATAATAATTATGGTCTTTGCTATGAAGGGAATGGTTTTCAAATGTTATTCTCATGTTTTGATACCCCACTGTTCATGCTATGATTATGTATCTCTTATGTTTTCCCTTACTGATAATATTATATCATCCTTTTCCTATGTTTCTTTTTCCCAGGTTGTGAGGAAAGATGTTAAAAAAATTAATCTAGAAGGATTTCACATGGATGATGTTGATGACCTATTATGTAATAATAAAATATTGGTATAGAGGGAGATAATGTTGATATTTATGAACCCTTTGTTTATAAACTCAATTTGTTCACTATTTTTCATAATTAATTAAAAATATAATCCTAAAATGAATTTGGGTATGTAATTAATCCAATATTTTCTTTTGATGATGGAGATTTTTTATGGAAAAAATTAGGTCACATTTTTTAAGTTTATGTCCTTATTAGTAGATCAGGATGTGTGGATTATAGGTTGTTACACCTCATCTATAGGAATTTGGAAATGAAAAATCTCAAGATGTTAAGAAAGATACAATGATTTTTTTGATTTTATAGAGTAATTATATTGAATATGTGACCAATGAGGAAACTATTTTGGAGGATGATACGAAACTCTTCTAGTTTATGTTTTTATGTGAGGAGAGAAAATGAAACTAAAAGGAGAAAATAAAAAAAAACCATTTTTTAAAAAAAATACTAATGTAAGAAAAATGGTAAAACCATGGATTCATGATAATGGTTATTCCTCACAATTAATATGTGATATAAAAATCTTGAATGATAGTTAAAATTGTGATGGAGGACTAGTTAAATTTGGATGTGATAGTCCCTTAGAAATTAGTGGAATAGGTACAATAGAGATTGATTTTGAGAAACTGAAACATAAGGAAGTTTTATATATTGATGGTCTCAATAAAAATCTACTGAGTGTTAATGAAAATTGGGATGATAGAAAAATGTTATATTTTAGAATTATTCATATATCATTAGATGTGTGGATGATAGAAAAATTGTGACTAAGGGAGAATGAACCAGCATAATTTTTTTTGGATTATATAACTTGGTACAAAATACTACAAGAGTGATGAATATTAATACATGTTATGGAATCTAAGACATAGAAATATAGTATAGAAAAGCATAAGTAAATTTTCTAAATTTGACATTTTAAGAAACTTAACAACATTGATCAGGAAAGATGGTGTAGTCTGTATAACATGTCAAAATTTAAAAATGATTGGTAAAAGCCACAAGAAATTTGATATTCAATAATCAATACCTCTTATTTGTATTTACCTAGATCTTTAATGGAAAATGAGACATTAATCAATGAATGTGGTTTTTATTTTATCACTTTTATTGATTATTTCACTCATAAGACCAATACTATGTTTATGAAGCATAAATTAATAGATTCAGAAATGTTTAGATTTTTCAGAAGTGAAGTTAAAAGAGAAATGAGTGTTCATATATTCAATTTTAGAACTAAAAATAGAACGAATAACACCTGATTTTTTTTGAATCAAATCTAGATAAAAATAAAATAAAAAATCATTATAGTGCCCCATACACTCATTAATAAGATAGAGTGGAGGAAAGAAAAAATAGAAGTTTCGTGGAAATGGGAAAAATCATGTTGAATCAGGATAAATTTTACATTTTTTTATTATTGAATCCATTAGTACTTCTATACATGTATAAAATATATGTTTATTAAGTCCGAAATCTAACATGAATTCCCAGCAAATTTATAATAATAAATATACTTTAGTAAAATATTTCATGTTTTTTGGAAGAACCTTCTTACTAAAGATAAAAAAACCAGATGTTGGAAAATTTGATGAAAGAGATGAGGATGAAATTTTCATTGGATATTTATCCAATATAATAATTTAAAAATGATAGAATAAATGTTTACAAAATTTAGTGTATTTATTTTATATGAATGTTATTTAAAATTGAACATTTTTTACAACGATTTTCAGAAATTATTTGGATGATAAATTGAATACTACACATGATAATAAAAAATTGAAGATAAAATTGATCCAAAATATGCGACTAAAGATTCATAAGGATCATGCAGAGGAAAGTTATATGGGGAGAAAAAATATGGAATTTTATACTCTATAGAAATAGGTTGAATCTGAGAACACTATTGGAAATCATTAATATCCAACTCAAACCTAAATAAAGTTGATATAATGAAATAGAATCACTTATATCATAGGGTGAACTAGAATTAATTTCATAGGCAGTTGAACATAAATAATGGGTAGATTTATGAATGAAGAGTTAGATCTAATTTATAAAAATGACACATTGTAACATATTCCATATCCAGTAGGAAATAATATTATTGGGAAAAAGTGTGTTTATAAATACTAGCTTAATGAACATAGAGAAGTATCAAGAAATAAAGAATTCCTTTTATTAAAAGGTCATTCACAGGTGGAAGGTGTGTATTTTGAAGAAAATATTTCCCCTATTGTGAGATTGGAAACTATCAGAATGTTCTTGGCAGTGTCTATACATAATAGTTACAAGGATTATAAGATGAATGTAAAGTCAACATTCATAAATATTGAAATTAAAGAAAATGTTTACTATGATAACCCTTGTGGATTTATACTTGATAAATATGAAACCAAGGTATGTAAGTCAAAAAAAATTATTGTACGGTTTGCAACAAGCTCCATGAGCCTAGTACTCTAAACTTGATAGTTGATGGATAAAGTTGATCCTTTCTGAAGGGAAATTTGACAATAACTTATATGTGAAAGATATTTGACGAGATACACATATTTTTATTGGTTAAATTTATGAAATAGTTTTTAAAATGTATAAATAAAAATATTTTAAATATTTTGTAGAGGAAATGAAAATTATTTTACAACTGTCAATGCACATTAAATTAACATTATTTTTTAGTTTACAAGTGGAATAGAAGGAGAGAAACATTTTACTATCTCAAAGAAAGTATGACAGGGAGTTTTTATAAAAAAAATTCTTTTATGATTCCAAAGAAGTTTCTTCTCTTATTTTTGAGGGAATAAAAATGAGTAAAGATAAAGCCAAGAAATTTTTAATAAGAAAGAATAATAAATGTTTATAGAAAGTTGGATTTACCTTACAATTTAAATACTATAAAATTTTTATTCTATCACATTGTTTGAAATATATTAGAGTTATAAAAAAGAATCAAATATTTTGGTGGGAAAAATAATTATGAGATATGTTAAAGGAACATATTTTCATGGGCTATTGTATTTAAGAATTTTTGATATAAAATTTCTTGTATATAATAATATTGATTAGGTTAGACATTTAAAAAACATGAAATCAAATTCCAATAGAAATTTTTCTTGGGAGACTGTAGTGTGAGATATCATATTAAGAAACAATGTTCTTTTACTTTGAGAGTAATTCAAGAAGAACATGTTTTCACCACCCATACATATACAAAAATTATTTGGATGAAATTATAAATAGAAGATTTTAATGTTATTTTTATACACCATTATAGATTATTTTTGATAATCAGAGTGTTGTTTATCTTTCTAATAATCATATCCAACATTAAAGATCATGGAACATTGATATTAATTATCATTTCAAAAGGGAAAAAATTACTGATAGAGTTGTTATGCTGGAATATATCTCAATAATGTATCAACATGATGATGTTTTCACTAAATTTATTCTAAAATAGTGATTTGTGGAATTTGGGTTGCAACTTCATATTCATCCTACACAAAATACTTCCAAAAGTTTTAAAGGAAGTCCCACACCATACATTGGATTATGTTGAAAAATGGGTAAAATATGTACAACTTTTTACTCCAAAAAGGTAGGGAAAAAATTATCTTGAAAATGGGAGAGTAAGTATAATTATTTAAAAATGAATATGATGTTTTGGTTATCATAAAACGGGGGAAGTAAAAAGGTGAGAGAAAAATAGAAAAGATAAAAACTGATGGGGAGAGTATCTTAAAATACCCAACATTTCATTTCCACTGATAGATGAAATTAATTCAAAAAAATTACTTTATGTAGTAGTGTGGTGTAAATACCTTCTATATGACAAATGATATGATTTAATAATAGTTAAACAATTTGAATGATTTTAAAAATTTATGTGTGAAGAAGGTTGAGTGTTGAAATAATGATTTGAAAAAAAATGTTAATAAATGTTATTAACAAATACCAAGGGGGAGATTGATGATCCTTTGTGATATTTTTATAAAAGGGTTTATATTTATAGTCAACATACTTTTTTTATGAATGTTTTTATAAAATAAATGGAAGAATGTTTTTTAATAAACCTTGTTAAGAAATTATGTTAAGAACTTTTTGGTAGAATGTATTTTTACTATGATTTTTGTGTAATTAATTTAAGAAGTTTCCTTAACATTTTTATGAATGTTTCATTAAAATATTAAATGATTCTATGTTGATCATTAAAAGGTTCCAACACCATTAATAATTCCTAAAACTGGATGAATTTTGTATAAGGGATGAAAAGAATATCTAAATTAAAGAAGGACTTTACTAGAAGTAAAAAAATGAAGTTTACCGAAAAAATACTATGTAAGCAGAATATATAAGTACATTTTTATTAATTTTTTATAAGATGAAAGTAGTGACATTATTATTAAGATAAAAAATACTAATTTTTAGAAGTTTTTTTTTCGAAGAATCTTTTGTAGGAAAATTTTCACAAATTTCACCAAAAAAAATCCATAAAAAATATTTTAAGTTTTTAAAATAGATTTATTTACAAAATGTCACTAGAAGTGCATAATAAAAATCATCATACAAACCATATATATAAATAATTGAATGAATTTTTTTTACTGATTTATACAGTTTATTTGAGTAGTGAACTATATGTATGAAGTTTCATGTTAATGAAGTCTTTATAAGTTGAAAAAATGTAGTCAACCATATTTAGTGGTTCAAGAGAAACAGATAGAGGTTGATGTGTTTTTTATAGCCAGTATGTATGAAGTTTCCATTCCCAAAGTGTTTTATTGAAAAATATGTTTAATATTTAAAGTTTTATTGTTATGAAATGAGCTTCTGATTGGAGGGAATTATATGAACATTAATAAAAAGAACATCCATCAAACATATGAGTGTCATAAAAACATTTTCCATATTATCATAGGATGATTTGTGAAAAAATTATATTAGATGAACTTTTATGAGGATTTCCATCATATTAAGATTTCTGAGAAACTAATTTAAATTGTCTGAGATGAGAAAAATTTGATCTTTTAGAGAAAATACCGACCCATATAAAAAAATTTCATATGAAGGGAATTGGTTGATGTAATTATGAGGAATAACAAACAGACAAAAAAATATAGAAGGATTATTTATCACTAAGAAAACATTTTACCAGATAGAGTTTTACTGAGTAACTTTTCATAACATTGTAAAGTCCTAAACTTGATGATTCTGAAAGTGTTAATTCAATTATTTTGTTATTTCAAATAGTTTTATATTTAGGCATGTTTAAAAACTTTTGAGAAATGCTATAAATTTATAAGAATTCATGAATCATCACGAATATTCTTGAAGAGTTGAGAATCATCCAACTATTTCTAGTGAACAATAATGTGAAATAGGTTTCCTACCTATTCCACTTTAGGAATAAACTATAAATTGGGGATGGAAAGTGCACTATACCTGAAAATGTTCATACATATAAAAAACCTAGAAAAATATAAAATTTGGTTCATTTTGAGGTTCCAAATGAATTATTTTTTTGGGATGGATAGAATTTATAGATATATATTTTGATCAGAGCATCAGAAAATGTTTTTAAGTTTAGATAAGTCAGAAAGAAAAATCAGATAGAAATTTCAAGAAGTTTTTTTGAATCAGAAACACTAGATGTAACAATAGGAAGAAACATCAATTTTTTTAATCATAAAGAATTCATGATTTGATACATGTAGTATTAGAGAGGCTCACCAGAATAACTATAATATAATAGAGGAAAAGTGCCCCGAATGGAAATTCACTAGATAGGGGAAGGGAATAATGGATAGAAATATTTTGAATAGAGAAAATTATATGTAATTTCTAGAAAACATTTTATAGAGTAGTTTTTAAAAATATATTTTTTGGATCAGTTTTTAAGAAAAATTCATTAATTTATGGGAGTTATTATAATCATACATATCAAGAGATATAAGGAGTATAATTAGTGCCAGTTTAAATTTATATTCATTTATTTTTAATAATTAATATTTATGGACCCATTAAATTTTACATGGCCATGAAGTCAGTTCTCACACTGAGGCCAGGCCTTATAAATATTGTGTTCCTTTTTTATTTTCTTATCATTCAAGTTTGTGAGTTTTTTAGTAATTATTAATGAAATAAATCTTATAATTTATAGTGGTTGAGTTCTATAATGTTTTAATTTTGTTAAATCTATATACTAATTCAACCCAACATTCTCGATGGTTCCATGATCCTTATAAAATTCAATACATAATTGTTTAGATTTATTAAGGGTGTTTTCCCTTAATTAAATTATTGGACTATTGAATTGGAATTTTTAATTGGGTATTTTTCATGTCTTAGGTTTGGGTGTGAGTCCGGAGTGGACCATACCTTGTTTCTAGTAGTTTTCGTGTGATGAGATGACCTAATGACAATTTAGGGATTTTCCCAATTAAGTTAAATATTGAATTTATCTACAAATTTTTTAAGTAATTAGAAATTGATTATAATTAATTAATTGTGATTTATTGGTATGATATAGGTCCCCTAGTGGTTCTATGGTGGTCAGGTTTAATTGGATGAGATAAGGTAAGAGTTTTCGTGTTTCACTTAAAAATGGGAAACAACTTTCTTGACGTATGTTGTCCTGTATACTAGCTTTAAGACTTGTGTTTCTTTATTTGTGTTTCATGCCGGTTCCCCTGAATGTCAGTAATGGTGATTACATTGGTTAATTTAACTAAATGTGATGTTTTAATAAATTGAAAATGTATAACTAAAGTGAATGGATGACAGAGGTCACAAAAAACCAGTGTATTCTCTCATTTCCAGAAATCTACAGATGGATAAGGATTGGATAATTAAGATAATGGAATCCCACCATACTTCTAGAGAGGTGAGGCTAAACCAAAACATAATAATTATCCTATGCTCAGGGGACTGGGACACCTCAAATATGGGTGTGAGTGTGGGATTAGGAGACCATGACTGAGTAAGTATTTATATTCCCTTATAGAATTTGAGATATTCATGATTTTCAATATGACGATGATATGAAAAATCATCTTCTATTTGATGTGACTAGGCCTAGGTGGATATACTATAGGTTTTCCCAGATTGAGATAAATGAGTGGACTAACCTAGAGTTACTTTGGGGACTGAGATAGGCCATGGGCTATCTCTTGTCTGTTGCCTATGTGGCAAGTTATCGTATAGTTAGTGATGTTGTGATACCTAGTTGATGATGTCTTAGGATGTGATGTCATTAATCGAATCTAGTCACTATATAAACCAGAAAAAACATGGCCCATGATAATTCTCGAAGGGCGGTCCCTATCCCAATGGGCTGGCACAAGTGCCCGATATCATAAACTGAAAATTGGGAATGATTTACCCGAGTTTATAAACATGAAACAGAAAATGAATCCAATAAAATGAATCTGGATTTTTTTTAAAAACATCTTTAATAAAATTTCATAATTTAATTACACAACATAAAAAAATGCTCAAAGGTTATTAAAAAGGTAAAAAACCAAAAATGATAGCCCAGAAACATCCACATGGAAAGAGGCACCGCCCTCAATCCATCTCCACAACACCGCATCACGTTGAACCGCTAAAACCCAAACCATAGGCACAAAAATTGTACACAAAACCTTAGAAAACAAAATCAGAAAGTCTAATACACCCAAAGGTGTAAGTAGGGTGTTAGAAAAATCCTAGTTGGATATCACCATTAATATATTCCATGTGATAAAAATTCATTTAAGAAAAGCATGAAAGTTTTCAGAAACATGAAATGCTAGTTACAATTTCTAAAAGATAAAACTTTAAAAATTAAAATAGTTTTAAGTGGGATGTTTTAAAGAATCAATACATTTAAATAAAGCGCCAGAGATACTGAAATTTCCAGTCAAACATACCGTATGCCGATGGTAAGAGTAAATCATTTAATGAGTACAAGCAATAGGAAATAACCCTAGGCACTTTCTCAATGTGGGTCCTAGGTACCTCGTATCTCTGTGAGAGTAACCATCACAATATTTGTTCTCATATAAGATCCACTAGTAAGGAACATACCCATAACCTAGTGGTCCCCAATAATAATCATCATCAAAGTTTAGTTAGTGTTGTAAGCGTCAATCTTACTATGTGAAACTAAGGCCAAACCACATAGGATCACTAGCATACTAGTTCACTTCCACCCACCTAGATACCCGAGTTTACCTCTTATGCTCAAAAAAGTTCAACAGGCCATGAAATATAATTTTAACATGTAGATACCGCTTCCACATCACACATCAACAAAACACCCCACATGTACATCACATAAGAGCATCATCCCCCTTTTCATTCAAATTGATTTTGAAATCCAACTCACACTAAAATATCCAACAACACATTTTGCATATCTTTCACAATTAAACACATCATTTAACAATTTTATAAAATCTTTCACAAGATATAAAACATCACATAAAATCCCACTCACATGTTTCATAATACCCTTTTGATAAACAAAATCCATTTTTCACGTCACACTCATGAAAAATAGACCACATAACATTCACATCACTTTCACATTACAGTAATTCCATTAATAATTTTTATAAAAAATTTATAAGAGGATAAACATCACATGATAGCCCCTTTCACATTTAAAATTGAAAATTTCAAAATATAAACAATCCAAAACATTTTTCCAATATGGTTTCACCTCTTACATAAATCATTAAACCATTCAAATCTTACATAAAATAATTTTAAGGAGTATACCCAAACTTTGTACATAAAACCCATTTCAAAACCAAATTTCAAGGAAACAATCCAACCAATACCAATAAAAAAATGGAATCCCTAGAAAGATTTAATAAACCACTCTCAAGTATTATAAAATAACCTCGAATAATATCACAAAAGATTGACATGAAAACACACACATTTTCATAAAACACTTTCAAGAGGCATAATATGGTTTTACACAAAAAACCCATTAAAAACCCTATTTGAAACCCAATGGATCCCCAAGACCCTAAAAAAGCATAATTTTCAGCCCAAAGAGTTTTATTAAATCAATTTCATATGTTATAAAATACACCCAAATAATTCCCCAAGAGTTACACATGAAAAACACCCAATTTCAAGGTAAAATGAAACTATAAAATTAAACACATAACCAAATCAATCATAAATTGTTTTCACACCACAAAATTCATATGAGGAATATGAAAAATTAGAAAATACCGCTATCTAACTCATCATGAAATGTTTACATAGGGAGTCACTTTCCTTTTTGTGTCAAAACCCTCAAAACATGGTGTGAAACATCAACCGCACCACTGATGCACCACAATAGGGTTAAAACCTACCCTAAATCACAAGATTTGACTAAAAAGACAACAAATAAAACCCTAGGTTTGAACCCTAACTTTTTCAAATTTTATAACTTCATGATAGAGGGAGGAAACCCTATGGAAAATGCAAGAAACCAAGAAGGAATCACTTACCTTGAACAATCTTGAAGAAATCACCCCAAATCCACCAAGGATGAATCTCCAGGAAACAAAAAAATAATAGGTAGGCTTGAATGAGGATTAGTAGGTTAATTGAGGACTAAAATGGGGATAAAGAGTGAAAATTTAACGGTTTATAAATGAATCAATCTACCTTTTCAAATCTGGAGGATTTGAGAAACCCTAAGACTTTTCTCCCTAATCTGCAATCCTAATGAGCTCCAAAGTGGCGAAATAGATAATGAAAGTGAGCCTCAGGTTTTTGACTTTGGGTGGGAGTTGTAATCACTAAAAAATATTAAAACGTGAATGAGATATTGAAAAATTTAAAAAATAATTTAAAGAAGGAAATGAGCTTACGGGTTGGCCCAAAACCTTAATAAAAAAACCAAAATCCATCATTATTATGAATTCCTATGGGATAAAAATTGATATTATGGTTTTAATACACCAGAGGATAAAAATTGGGTAGTGGAATGGGTGTAAAATTTTGAAAAATAACAGAGTTATAAAAGAAACGAAATTCATTTTTTAATATGAAAATGGGCTCACAGTTTGGCCCAAATTTTGAAAACCCATCATTTCCATCAAAATGATTGGGAAACCTTCTAAAAAAAGAAATAATAGAAATTAAATGAAAAATAAATTTAAAATATTTCATGGGTGTGACAATTCTATCCACCATAAAACTTTATGCCCTTAGAAATTCACAACAAGGCCAAAGGAAAAAATCAAAAACCAACTGAAAGTCCAAATTGGAATCCTTTGCCAAGTTTCACCCGCCCCCAAAAGGCTAAAACACATCTAATTTATCAATCAAGGAAGGAATACTCTCACCAACCAAAACATAAACTACTTCCTAAAAATGATCAAGTATATTCATATTTTAACCCAAAAGAAAACTCCTCAAACACTATCCAAATAAGATTCCAGCAATTTACCCAAATGAACAACAACAATGATCAAGGTTACAGTTACCTTGCTTTATCCAACCCATTGGGAATTCTCCACTCGCAATGTTTACCCACAGAAGATGTAGGTAGTTAGATAGCTCCAAACAAGACTACCTATCACCAATAAAAGACCAAGGATCAATTTGAATTACTAGTATGGGGAGACATAAATGGTCCCCCCACCATATGAGACAACTCAAATTTTCCTGAGACAGGATCAGGACACTTACAGGGGGATGCTCGAACGGACTCCCCGGTACAAGGGGTACACCTACATTAGAAATTTAAAAAGGAACATACATAAGAATCGTAGTGGGTATCCACACCATAATAACCAACCATCTTAACCGACCAACATGGGAAGACACAGGAAGAACCAAAATTTAAAGAGTTGGGACGACCACACGGTTAATTCGCACAGTTTTAGAAACTGTGCGCTAACCATGTGGATCCTTCTACTTGCAAGGTATTCTAGGGCATGGTTACTAATAACCATGTGAAAACCTTGAACTCAACCTATCTATCCAAATTCCCAACCATACTGCAAAAAATTAATAGAAACCAAAGGGGAAAAGAATGACATTGGGTGATAACATAGACATTAGGTCCTCCCACCCCTTTCCATTGAATGAGAATAACAAAATCAAGAAAGAAACATCAAAATTTTAAACTATTACCTATATTTCATACTGATTATTGGACTCTGTACAAGGTTTTAAACAACATCGGTATTTCCCCTGACTACGCGCCAGTTTCTGTCCGGGACCTATGGATGAAGCTCAAATGATTGAAGCATCTTTGGCCTCGTAGTTAGGCATTGGAAACCCCTAAACTAAACTTTTCTTTTTAGTTCCATGAAAACTATACCCTAATACCATATGGGTTCAACAAGACATAACACATTTCAAAACTCACTTTACCTTAACCTTCCATTTCAATAAAACAAGGTCTTATAAGATGCACACACACATCACACCTTGTTTCTTCGGGTGAGAAACAACAGAAGGAAATGACACAAATAATCAACTTCCTCTAAAATGAAGGATTTTTAATTTTACCCTGAGAGACATACTCCCAACATGTTAGAGACTCTTAGAGGATTGCATGACCTTCACCTTTACAGTCAACGAGAACACGACATCACAAGGCGTCACCGAACATGACCATTATGATTGATAGAAACAATACATGGAAGGGGACCTTATGTCAAGTCCCCAAACAACCCACAATTCTAGAAAGTGTCCATAATAGCCTATAATGACTATATTTCCCACACTGGTGGTTTAACATAAACCCCAGCTTTGAAGAGACTACGAAGGACCCATAGACCTTCTTAGACACCATCTAGATACTCATCCACACTAACAACCCCAGACCACTTTCACCTTCAATAATTCAAGTAACTTAAGAAACTATTGTATCTTTCAACCTTCCATGATAACTCTCTCGCTACAAGAGGTTACATAAAATAAAGAATGGAAATGGTGTAAACCCAATCTCCCAAGCTCGAGAAAAGGATTCCTTATATTGATCAACTAGAGGATTTTCCATTGGAAAAACAATTCAGGTTGCACTTTAATCATGCACTAACCCTTAATGGGGTAATACCTTAACCAATGAAAGAACCCAAGGACCCAACCATGCTAGTAAATTGGTCTAATTGTGCCACAAACCAGAACCAAACATGTTAGGGGAACCACCATAAATGATTCCTGAACTTTTCTCAAAAGAGGCCACTAACTAGCCCTTCAACCCAGCTTACCGACCAAACACAAACCCAAAACATGGTTCCAACATGAGGGGTTATTGGACTAAAAAAATACCACAATTTTTTTAAAGAAATACATAATACACACCATCCTAAACTAGTCAGAAAGACATCAATTTTCCTTTAAAAGCATTTCTTTGAAAACAAACGGTTCAACAGTTAGCGTATCCATCAATGGTACCCATGGGCCTCACACATGTATGTTTATGTGACACACTAGGAACCCTCTTCATATCCATCTTATAACTCATCTAGTTATTACATTAACCATCCATCATACCATATAACCCCATGCATGTTGTCTCTCATGTAAATACCAAAGGTTAAAACAAAAATTCTTTCCACTCTTCAAAACTAAAATAATCGACCAATACTTCCTTTTTCTCAAGACCACTATCCACGAAATGAAAATCCCAATAATTAAAATTAATACACACTTTCAAGTCATATAAATCAATTTAAAAACATCTCATCCTATTAAAACACCTTTAAATAGTTTAGAAAACTCTATTGGGAATGCTTTTTCAAAACCAACTTTAACATAATTTTCTGCTTTCAAAAGAGGTTTATACACACAATTTTTTATTTCAAAACAATTCTAAAAATTCAGTTCCACCATTTAAAAAATTAAACCATCACTTAATTATTAGAAAATAATTTCATTGAAACTTTATTCTTCTAAAAAATCTATTTTTTCTTTAAAACCAATCTTTCAAGATTTCAAAACTAAATAACACAATACAATGCGAGAGGAAACTAGTTTTTGTGGGTGACTTAGACATATGGTTGGCAGCAATATTACAATCACTTAACCATCATAGAGAGTGATCTAAGTCAATATCCCCATCTCCACATGGATTTACAAGACCTGTGAGTTCACTAAGACCATTAACCCAACTCTCTTTTCATTTCTCCTAATCATCATCAAAATAAGAAAATGAAGGGAATCAAACAAATCCCAACTTCCCCTAGAGAATCGAATCCTGTCATGGGGTGTGCTGGCCAGACACACTACCCATAACTAGAATGTCATGTCCCAATAGTCCTAACTCCAAACTATCTTTACTGGTCCCCATATAACATGACCCAAAAGGGAGAACCTCCTTTGATACCATTTTGTCACGAACCAAGTCTGGTCACCATCTAAACCATCACCAAACCTAGCCCGTGGCAAGGACCGAAGGGCGTTCCCAATCCCCACAGGCTTTCACAAGTGCCTAGGTTTCATAAAATAACAATTGGGAATGATTTACCTGAGTTTATAAACTTAAAACATGAAACAAATATAATAAAACAAATCTAGATTAAAAAAAAAACCATCTTTTATAAAATTTCAGAATTTAATTACACAACTTAAAAAAATTCTCAAAGACCATTACAAAGGTAAAAAACCATAAATTACAGCCCAAGAAACTCCACATGGAATGATAAACCTCGCTCAATCCATCTCCACAACACCACATCTCATTGGACCACTAGAACCCGAACCATATGCACAAAAGTTGTACACAAACCAGCGGCAACATAATCAGAAAGTTTACTTACACCCAAAGGTGTAAGTAGGGTGTGAGAAAAATCCCAATATGATTCCACCACTAATAGATTCCATGTGATAATCATTCAATGATGAAAATCATTTAAGTTTTCAAAAACAGGAAATGCTAGTTACAATTTCTAAAAGATGAAACTTTAAAAGTTAATACAGTTTTCAAGTGGGTTATTTTAAAGAATCAACACTTTTAAATAAAACTCCAAAGATACTGAAATTTCCATCCAATCATATTTTATTCCAATGGTAAGATTAAATAATCTAAGAGCATAAGAAATAGGAAATAACCCCTAGGAACTAGCTCGTTGTGGGTCCCAGGTACCTTGTATCTTTGTGAGAGTAACCATCACAATATATGTTCTTTTGCACAAGACACTAGTAGGGAACATACCCATAACCTCGTGGTCCCCAATAATTATCATCATCATAGATTACTTAGTGTTGTAAGCATTAATCATTCTATGTGAAGCAGAGGCCAAACCCCACGGGATCACTAGCATACTTGTACACATCCACCCACCTAGATACCCGGGGTTCCCTCTTGTGCTAAAAAAAGTTCAAAAAGCCATGAAATATAATTTGCGCATGAAAATATCACTTCCACATCAAACATCAACCAAACATCTCACATTTACATCACACAAGCACATCATCCACCTTTTCATTCAAATTGATTTTGAAATCCAACTCACACCAAAATAGCCCACAACACATTTTTTATATCTTTCACAATTCAAAACATCCTTTAAAAATTTTATAAAATATTTACCAAGATGATAAAAATCACATAAAATCCCACTAACATGTTACATAATACCGTTTTAACAAACAAAATCCATTTTTCACATCACACTCATGCAAAACAGCACACATCACGTTCACATCACTTTCACATTTCATAATTCCGTTAAAATTTTTTATAAAACATTTCCAAAAGGATACATATCTCATGAAAACCCATTTAAAATTTAAAATGGATCATTTTAAAATATAACCAATCAAAAATATTATTTTAATATTGTTTCACCTCTTACATAAATCATTAACCCATTCAAATCTTTTATAAAACAATTCTAAGGAGTATAACCAAGATTTGCACATAAAACCCATTTCAAAATCATATTTCAAGGAAAACATCACACCAATAAGAATACAAATCAGAATTTTCATCCCTAGAAATATTTAATAAAAAAATCTCAAGTATTATAAAATCACCTCAAATAATACCACAAAATATGCACATGAAAACACACACATTTTCATAAAACACTTTCAAGAGGCATAACATGGTTTTACACATAAAACCAATTCGAAAACCCTATTTAAAACACTATAGAACACCAATAACCTACCAAAGAATAATTTTCAGTGAAAAATATATTTAGTAATCTAATTTAAAATGTTATAAAATACACCAAAATAATACTAAAAAAGTTACACCTAAAACCCCCCCAATTTCAAGCTAAAATGAAACTATAAAATTAAACACTTAACCAAATAAATCATAATCTTTTTTAAACCACAAACAACATACAAGGAATATGAAAAATAAGTATATACTGCAATCTAACTCATCATAAAATGGTTACACATGGAATCACCTACCTTTTTGTGTTGAAACCCTCAAAACATGGTGCAAAACACCAACCACACCACCGTCGCACCACAAAGAGGTGAAAAACAACCCTAAATCACAATCTTTGACAAAAAAGACAACAAATCAAACCTTATGTTCTAAGCCTAACTGTTGGACATTTTACAACTTCATGAAAGAGGGAGGAAACCCTAAGGAAAATGAAAGAAACAAAGAAGGAATCACTTACCTTGAACAATCTTGAAGAAATCACCCAAAATCCACAAAAGGTTGGATATCCAAGCAACCAAAACTTATAGGTAGGACTTAATGAGATTTTTAAGTTAATTGGGGTATGGAATGGGGGATAAAGTGTTAAAATTGAATGGTTTATAAAAGAATCAAATTACCTTCTCAAATCGGGACGATTTGAGAAACCCTGAGAATTTTCTCCCTAATCGACGATCCAAATGAGATACAAATAGGCTAAATAGATATTGAGAGTGATACTTGGGTTTTTTTATTTTGGTGGGAGGTTTAATCACCGAATAAAAGTACAAAATTAATGTGATATTGGAAAATTAAATGAATAATTTAAAGTAGGAAATGGGCTTATGGGCTGGCCCAAAACCTTAATAAAAAAACAAAATCCATCATTATTATGAATTTATATGGGGTCAAAATTGATATGGTAGTTTTAATATACTAGGGGATTCCAATTGAGAAGTGTAATGGGTGTAAAATGTTGAAAAATGAAGGAGTTATAAAAGAAAAAATATTTATTTTTAAATCTGAAAATGGGCTCCTAGTTTGGCACAAATTTTAAAAACCCACCATTTCCACCAAAATGAATGGGAAACCTCCAAAACAAAGAAAGAATGGAAATTAAATTAAAAATACATTTAAAATATGTCATGGGTATGAAATGTGATTTCCTTATAGAATTAGGAGTTGACCCAATACCGTGTTGATACTGAGTAATCCAACTGGAGTGACTCTATTTGGATTGATTGTGGGTACCCTATTGGATGACCAACCATACCGGGTGTGTATGACTATTAGTAGCGATGATTGTGGGGTTCACCTTATAAAAGCAATCACATTATGAAACAAAAAGGCCATTTTCGATGAGGAAGTTATGTTATACAACTTAACCCATTATTTTAATGAATTTCCTATCATGTTTTTTAATCTATAGGGTTGATTATGATTTTTTGGTTTTGGTACATGATCAGAGAGTGGTATTCTTTATAGCACTAAAAGATGAAGGTTTTTTTATTTTTTATATAGATGTGAATATTACCCCTATTTGGTTGATATCAAGTTTCAAGGGGGTGGGTATATTTCTCTCATTAGGTTTTATACTCAGGATGTCCTAGTGATGGGTATATTATCCTCAATGCCTGAATTTCCCGCAAGGATAAGTATATTACCCATAGTTAGAAGAGACTGTGTGTCTGGGATATGGGTATATTTTCCCCATTGTCAGGTGATGTTGGAGTGGTCCAAGGACTTGTTAATTTACCCCACATGTACACTCATCTAGAATATCACTTAGACTCTCTAAGGGATTGTACAAAGGACCTAGTTGATGAGAACTGTCATCGCAATGTGCTCATAGAGACCCCAATAGTATATGAAGAAGGTATGGTCAATCAGGGTACTGAAACTGAGGATAAGCACTGATTAATAATGGTGTGGTCACCATGATGTGCTCATAGACACTCCAACATTGAGCCAAATATGGTAGATTTTATTTAAGATTCAATATTTAATTTATTTATTTCAGATTAGCATGTCACATGAACATTTCATAATATTTATTATCAGTACAGAACTAAATTGGTTATTCCCAACTCAGTTATGTAATCATACCATGACCGTGCTTCCATTATACTTAGGTACTAGAGAAACTGTTCATTTGGTTGAAGGAATAGGTTGGGCTGAGGCCTAGGATTCATCGATTAGGACAACTCTGGCATGTACATGAAGATTGGGATGAGGTGAGGCTCAATGATTTCATAAATCATTTATTTATTTATTTTATTATTGTTTGTATATGGGTGGCCTAATGGGTGTCCACTATTGTAATAATGACATTTCTATTTAGGAATTTAATTCATTTCATTTTTATTCTCAGTCTCATTTATATTTATTTATTACCCTTTTAGTTATTTATGTTGTATGGTCACTTTTTATTTAATCTATTAATATGAATTCTGATACAAGGGGTATATTCTCCCCACAATACCATCTTAGAACCCCACTAATAGTTGGAAGCTTCTAGCACATGGGAAGGCACACCTGATGTCCTTTAGTGGTTACAATTTATTGAACAAGACAGGATAGGGTGTTACAATTTTGTATCAAAGAATAATTTTATTTTTGTTTTAGTATTATTGGATTTAGTAGATAAAAGACATATGAATGCGTTAAATATAGTGATAAAATCTAGAATAGTGCACCAAAGAAAAAGTTTTTTGTTGAAGTTTAGGTTACTATGGGCATGAGATTAATATTTTTTAGTTTTTTATTATATTTATTATCATTTACCCCAATCATGACACATATTATGTATGATATTTATGATTAATGAGTTATATTTTTTATTATTGGCCCGTTAATAAGAGGAAAATTATTGGATTTTTACTCTTTGTCTCTAGAGGCATTGAGCGTCACATGCATCATTATCAACCATATAGGATTCAGATGATATAAATCTAATAATGTTACTTCTTCTAATGATGACTAAGGATCAATTGTTTAATGTTTCAGTTAATTATCATATGAATTTTTTCCTATATAAGTACTTAGTCGAATTCTAATCAAGTGGATGGTCATGTATATGAATTTCCTTCCTGTGGGAGGTGATGTGGATCTATAGAGATATTCTTTATAATGATCATGATGGTACAAAACTATATGAATATGAGGTTCAATAACCCTAGTTGGATAATGAAGGTATTTTATTCATTCATCTTAAACCCCTTGTTGGTTTTTTATATAGAGTTTTGGTTATTTTATGTTCATGAAACAACATATATGATGTTTTACTATATAGTAAGGAGAGATATTCTACTTACCCAAACTGTGTGGCTGTGAATGATTGGGTACAGATCATCTAGGATGATGCTATTGACTAATATGGGGATGAATGATGAGTTGTGATTGTCTATGGGTAGTCCCATGTGTATATTGTAACGTAATCAACTAGGGATCCACTAAATTGGTTCCTTGATCTAGGTAGTTACATGAACTAAATCATGCATCTCCGTACACCAGAGGTTTCTGAATTGTAGCAAGGGTCCAATAGGTCATATGGGGAGACTATACCATTAATACCAGAGTAATCCACAATATATAGTAATTGAAATAGCGGAAACATAAGAGAAAAATCCATAATAAGAATAATAGAAAAATCCCAAAACTATGTACAATCATAAAAAAAATAAATATTCCATGTCATGATAAAGTGTAAAGTGAAAAAAACCCAAAATAAATAAAATGGTAGAATCTCCAAAATAGTATGGACTCCAAGTTTGGAACCTCTCCCAAACATTTCCTAGGTCCAACTCATCTCCCAAGCATAGGGACCTTACCCTTGTCCTAACATGCAAGAATGAAGTCTGCTCAGGTACCCAATGGCAGCCCGAGAAGGGTGTGATTATAACTCAGTAGGTCACCACCAATGGTGTTTAAAAAATATCTAGTAAAGGAATATAGTGCATGCAAGTGATACTTAATGACAAGTAAATATAAAAAGTTCCAAACACATCTTTATTTAGGCTCCCTTATGTTAAACCACCAAATACCCCTAGTTTATTCCCAATACATATCATTTATCATTTCACCCATTTATCAAGTGTTCAATGGATTAGAAATGGTTAACATTCTCAACATGTGGAAATTTAAATATGTCTTATCTCACTAGGCACCATATCACAATAATTCCCAATATCCTCACCTCGAAGCCATAGTCTAGGTGGAATACATCCATTAGGGGAATAGAACTTCGTACCCTTACCAAACCCATGAATTTAGGGTAGGATCTAGAACCTTGTTCCAACTCAACCCATCTACATAGAACCTCAAGTCAATACCCCACTCTACCAATCCATGTGAACATGCTTATTTATCATTCACCACAAAACACCATAACAGAACAACATATCCAGCATCATTTACAACATCACAATAATATCAATAAATGGGAAATTACATTTTTACTCAATCCATTTACATGTTCATTATTCATGTTACTTAACCCTTTATCCTCATTTTTCATTTCGCATGCCTATCTCACTAAGAATATTCAAGTGATAAGATAATCTCCTAGAATTTTTTCAATTAATCAATTTAACCCTTTTTCATGCCAACCAAACAACCTCTTAGTTAGTTACCCAACCTAAGTGTTTTACTAAATACTGATTACACCTCCTTAAATAATATTTACATATTCATCATGAGCTCTATATTATCACAGAGTGACTTACCCTTACTTATCTAACTCTTGGTTCAGTATATATCGGCACACCCCTCGAGTGGCCCTAATTTGGTCGATTCATCCTCCTTGCATCCCATGGGGATCAAGAGGGGTGAAATTAACCATTTAGACACCAATACATCACATCATGTTAAAGGAAACAATAACTCTTCAAAAGTGGGCAAGAATAAAAACCTTATATGCACTAATCTACACAAAACCTAAGGTATATAAATTGTAAACCACCTACCCTGAATCCATTGGAAAAAACACTCCCAATCATATCCTTAGATCTCGATTCGACCAACCATTGATACTTTACCCTAAAAATAATAGAAAAAGTAGAGTTTGAGAGCTTTAGATGGAGAGGGGAAAGAAATTGAAACCCTAAACCAAAAAGAAAAGAAAGAAGGATATTAGCCTTACTCAGATCTTTAAGCCGTAACTAATGGTGCTCCAAATGGCTTAGAATCGAAGGATATTTATACATGGGATAACTTGGTCCTTTTGGTTCATTCATAGTGTTTTAAGGGAGGAGGAGGAAAATACCGAGTGGGATATAAAATCTGAGAGTTTATTTTTTTTAAATTTTTAATAGTTTTTGGGCCACACAGTTTACCCACAAAGTTTGCCAAACCGTGCATAAATCGTGCAGATTCTTCTGTCCAAAGGAGACCCCTTGAATGGTTTACCCATAGAGTTTTCCAAACTATGTGAAAACCATACAGAGGCAACTTTCTGAAAATCATCCCCTTGCACGGTTTACCTGAGATTCTTGCATGGTTAGCACTAACCATGTGCAAATCGTGAGAGTATCCTAGAAAACTAATTTCCCCCCTTTTCATGTCTGGAACCCTAAGAACAACCTTGAGACTCCTCAAGGAATTTTTAAAGAACTTAACTTACTCAAATAAAGGTCCTAAAATAAAAAGAAACTAAAAGATACCATATGGAGAAAACTAGGATCTTACATATATGCTATTGAAAATTAGCACCCTTTTTATAAGATGGTTTTGGGACATGAGTTTCCTAAATATTTTTAAAATAAGAACCATGTGATTTTTCCAATTATTTGGGACTTTCATGGGACCATGTTTGTAGTTATAGGTTAGAGGACCTAGAGACCATGTTATATGAATCATTTATTAATGAGCTAGTGAATTGACTGACCGAAGGTGACCTTACAGTGGGGTTAGTCTGGATTTTCATTTTTATTAGGATTAAAAGAAATTTTATCTGATTTTTTGATACTAATTCATATGAGGTGCTAAAGAATTATAGAATAGGCATGATGATTCCTTGTGTTATTTAGGAATCACATTGGGTGATAATTTTCTAAAATATGAGGCATTGAGAGTGTCGTGGTGTTGAGGTTATACATTGAGGGAAGTAATGTTCAGGTTCTTGAAACTAAGGATTTAGATACATTTTAGTACATGGTGGGAGAATTTTTGGATGCTTATAATATAAAATGGAACCAGATAGAGTCTAATTGAATGAATGTAAATGACATGGATAAGATATTGGGCCTTTGGAGTATATAATATGGGATTATCTTGGCATGATGATTTGACTGGTTTTGAATAATGTTAAACCATGTTTGATGATTCAAAACACAAGGAAACATGATTAAAGTGATATATCAGGTAGTAAATGATGGTACAACCCTAACATAGGATGAGATGGTAATGGTACACACCATTTTTCATGGTACCTATATAAATTAGAAATCGGTGAATGACCATATGCGAGATGATGTCTGAGGAGTTTGAGGTGATGTTTATGGGAATGATGGAATGAGGATCAGAGGAGAAAATTGGAAATGTCCCTTTGGGGTAGATGAGATATCAAATGGGGATTGGGTGGAGAGGCATGGCATACCTGAGTTGATCCTTGACAAGAGTTTCCTAGGTTGTGGTGAGAGTGACTACGGAGCGTCATGTGCGCAATAATAGAACATGTTGAGGTATTGTTCGAAGACTGGTATAAGGAAATATTTATAGTCAAGAAGCCATTATAGGCTATTTTAGGATGGACCTCATATAGAAAGAATCATTAGATTTATAGGACCAATAGTTGGATGGTCGTAGTGGCTCCTAGGCACTGGTGAGCAGTTAACACTATATTTTAGTTTAATATGTAGTTTTAGATCATATTTGGGGCATTGGACTTAGTATTGGTATGTTTCCAATGTGATCAAAAGTTTTTTCCTGAGGTGAACCCCAATTTAGTGACATAATTCTAGGGGTGAACAAATTTCATTTATTATTTTAAGGGAAAACCATTGTTTTTTCACATGGTTCAAGGGGTGAATCATGTAATGAAATGTATTAAATGTGTACTTTTAGGAAAAAATACTTGGAAAATATGGTGAAAATGATACCTTGTTTTGGGAGAATAATATTTTTCATCACATGAGTTTTTTAGGTTTTTAGAACCTTTTAAGGATAGGTCAACACATGAAGGCCCCAAGTAAGGGTGGCCAATACTCATTTGATTTGGTATAGAATGAGATACGTGAGTTAGTACCATATTTTGGAGTTTTTTATGTGTTTTGGGTTTAGTGAGATTAGAACCACATAGATTAAGTAATTACAAGAATAGGAAAATGTTTTTATAGGAGATTTTGATTATGGGGGAATACCATGGTTCAGAATGAGGTATTATGAGATAATCTATATAGCGGAGGGAAATGTAAACTTGATGATAACTTTGATAACACAATGGTTTAATAGGGTGGATGGATTCCATGGAGCACTGTCTTGATGTTCCAATGGTGTTTAAAAGTAGTGTCTTGTGTTTTGATTAATGATGTGAATTGTGTTTGTAGTTTCACAATGGATTCTCATTCGGTGATATAATGTAGAGAAAAGTGAACTGAATCTAGATCGGTGACCCGAGTAGGATAATTGTATTGTTTTAATGGGAGATTACACTTTTTGAGGATGTAAAGTGCTATGGTGCGTATATTATAAAACCAATTGTCTAGATGAGTTATAAATCTCAACAGGAGTTTATTTTTATTTTTTTAGATGGTTTTTGGAAAAATGAAAACAATAATGATGTTATGAGGGTCATAACTACACAAGAGTGTATTTTTTTGATGAATTTTAAGGATTGGGTGATGACTTGGGGGTTTTGGAGGCTTCCAATGGAGTTTTTGGGTGGGTGGGGGGGGGGGTACTGAAAAGTAAGATAGTAGCCCATTAACATTGTAAATTGTGTATTTAATATATGAATATGATTTTTGGGTGATTTTGAAAAAAATTTAAGGTGTGAAAATTCTTCTTAAAGTCTGTCCTGGAAATTCAGGGTGTGACACATATGATCACTCCATGAATGTTTGAATAAGAACTTTTCCTTATTTCAAAATGGGACTTGTACCCCCTGTTCTTTATTAAATGGAAATAGTGGATGTGGGGGGATGGGGGGCTTGAATAGAACTCTCCTCCATCATTTATCCTATATTTTTAATAGTTCTAAGTGTGATTTTATTCCCTCAATTGTAATATTACTCTACTTCCTTCCATTCCCATGGTTTTCCATTTTTTATTTTGATTTTTGGGTGTTTTTATCTTAGGTATTTGCATCAATTTATCTATATTATAGTGTAATATACTATTTATTATGGAGGGTTTACTCATCCTAGATAGAGGAGAAGTCGTGAAAAGATCCACATACCATTATGAAATGTTTTTATGAAGTTACATTACCCTTTATATTTTTCAAGGATTTTTAACGTAAATTAAATTTTCAGACTATTGAATCAAAATTATTAATTGGGTATTTTTCATGGAATCTATTTGGGTGTGTTTTCAGAGTATATTTCACTCTATTAATGGTGTATTATATATAATAATATTACTTGATGATAATTTACACCTTATTCCCAATTAATTTAAATTTGGAAATTTATTTTGAATTTTTAATTAATTATAAATTTAATATAATTAATTAATTATGACATAATTGTATGCGATAAAATCTTGGATGGTTGGATGGTGTCCAATTTTACCTATATGAGCTAAGTGAGATATTTTGGTCTACTCTTCAAAATGGAAAACAACTTTCTTTATGTATTTTGTCTCACGAAATAGTCGTGCAACTTTTCTTTCATTGTTTGTTCAGTATGTAGATGCTTGGGCTTAACATTGAGGTATATTCCACTTTTAATTTAATTAAATACAAAGTTTTAATTAAATTATAATGTTTATTTGAAATTAATGAATTCCATGGGTCATGAACACCCCTAGTGTGAGATCTTATTTCCTTAACTGGTAATGGTTGAGACTGGGATTTTTAAGTCTTCAGTTGGCCTCCAGACCTCCTTAGATGTGAAGATGGACCTGATGAGACTCATTATATCATTTTCATAGGTTGTAGAGAACTCCAAGTTGGGGTTGAGTTCATGCATATGATTACTTGATTGAGTAAGTATTAAGAAGACTTTATGGACTTCGAGCTATTTAGGCTCATTGAGATAAGGGTCATAAGAACAATCCTCTCCCATTCTATGTGATTAGGCCTAGGTTAAAAAACCCTATATAGAATAGGATGAGGTTTCACGAGCAGACCGAACTGGAGTTACATTGGGGAATTCCATGGTCTGTGGTACATCACTTGAATATTTCTTCTATAGTGAGTTCTAGTGTATCCAAAAAGACCATGCACCCTATTTGATGATTCTATGTGACTTGATTAACCTAGAGAATTGGGTGTTGACATAAGACCTCATTAACACTAAGGAATACAAGTGGTGTTTCACCTTTGGGATTGTAAAAAAGGGACCCATGTAGGTATCTCATTTACTGAACAAACTTGTGCAGGTGTATATGATTATGGGCAGGGATGTATGTTGGTTTCACTTTAGAACTCCAATGACATTGTGAACTGGAAAGGCTATGGTGGTGTCAGCATGTGACTGACCCCTTTTTTATCAATATTTATATGCACTTTGGATTGTTCCCTAGGGGTGGTTTAAACATTGTGTTTTTGTTATATGCTCTTGGAGAGGTATTCCTTCCATAAATGGATGATGAATGTTTTTTTGATCTGTTCCACATGTATAAGTATATTACCCCTTGTTGGGTGAGCCCATGTGTCATTGGGATGGGTATATTACACACATTTTCATGTGTTTTCTAGATGCCTCGTGGATGGGTATATTACACTCAGTGATTGACCATGCTGTATAGATTAGTATATTACCCCAAATTCACTAAATGTACATTTCATGGGGATTTGTATATTACCCCCATTGTCGTGTGCTCTTTGGATGTCCTAGGGATGGCTATATTACACTCAGTGTACTACTTTTCCATGTGGGTGGGTATATTACAACCTACTGTATGATCCTATGTGTCATGGTGAAGGTTATATTACACCCATTGTAATATTATCTTAGAGTGTTCTAGGAATGGGTATGTTTCACTCAGATGCACATGACTATACAAGTTCTCTAATACAAACCTGGGAATCAGATAGAGGGACTAGTTCATTGGCATGATCATCACGATGTTATCAATGATACACTGGAATTTTCTAAAGTAGGTATGGTCAATCAAGGTATTAGACAAAAGAATAATCATTGGTTACTATGTTGGTGTGATCATTGTAAAATACTGATAGACACTATGACATCATGCCAAATTTAGTATCTTTTATTTACATTTTTATAGTTGATATATTTATATTAGTTGAGAATATCACATTAATATATCAAAATATCACAAGGGGTAGTATTGGACAACATTGGTGTTTCCCTACTGAGTTATATACTCACACCCTACTTAGGTCACCATTTTACATGGGTGCATGAGCATACATTAAGTTGGTTGCATTCACAGGCTGGGTTGAGGCCCTAGGTTGATCAAGCGGGATGGATCAGGAATGAACAAGTATCTTAGGATGATTTGAGGCTAAATGATTCCATGGATCCCTTAGTATTATATCCTTTTATTTTGGTCTATATATGGTCAGCCCAGTGGATTCCCACTTTATTATATATGATATGGGTATTCGATTCTTTATTGTATTTCATTTTTATTACCAGTCTCATTTATATTTATTCATTACACTTTTTGATATTTATGATGTATGATATCTGGTTATTTATTTCATTACAACACACTTACAAAAAGTTGAAATAGCCTCCCTATAATACCATATTATAAATCCTCTACATATTGGGAACCTTTTCCATATGGGGAGGTGTTCCTAAGGCCACATGTTGAACTGGTATGGTTATTTTTCATTCAGTGACCTAGGATAGGTTATTACAATATCCATTCCTTATGAGTATTAAAAAAATTATAAATATATCAAAATAATATCTTGAATAATCCATAAATACAAAACATACATACAAAAATATAATATAGATATCCATGTAATTTCCCTTCTTTCAAGAAAAATAACTATAGGTTATTGACACCATATAGAATAGGGGATATAATATCAAGTCAATAATTAAACTAATCAATTTAATGATAAGTCTTTCTAGGAGAACACGCTTCAAGAAAAGAAATGTAATATAGATTATTCAATAAGTAATGGAATTAAATGAAATTTTATATTCACGAATAATTGATGATAATCCATGATAATGGAAATGATGGATAATTTATTTCATAGATATATTTTTTATACCACACAAAAAATTCAACGGTACTTGGATAATATATCAAAGGTTTTTTTAAAAAAAAAACACCCATTTATATAAAATATAATATTTAATTAAGTAAAATATAAGAAATGTTCAAATGGTAAAATATTAATTAGTATAGACATTGTTGAAAATAATTTAGGGGAAGAAAAGAAATTAAATAATTTTTAAGAAACAATTAGTTTTTGCACAACATTGAATTATGTAAGGAGAAATTTAATTTTTAAGGAAAGATATATATGTAATATTTTTTTCTAAAAATGACATTTAAAAATAGAATAATTAATAAAATATATAATATAAATAATTCATTTTAAATTTAATATTTATAAGAATATATGGGAAAATTTATAATAAATCTTGAAAATAGTTTTCAAAATATTTGTTGACATTTTTGAAAGAACTTATAAAATAGTCACATTCAAAAATAATTTTCTAAAGGGGATAAAAAGGATTTTGAAACATTATTTTAATAAACAATTATACCCATAGATTAAAATTTAAAAGTTATATTTTTAAAATATAATAATCTTGTAGAATAAGATAATAAAAATATAAAAATAACATTATAAATATCATTAGTCTTGTCTTGCGAAAAGTAGAGGAAGGGAACCGTAAATATATGCATATCGTTACAAAATGAATGGAAAATGGAGAATAAATAAAATAAATAAATCATATTAGAAATATGAAATGTGTAATATAGATATGGATCGATAATGATATAGAATATAACCCCCAGAAAAAAAAAGAGTAAGAGAAAACCCTTATAAACGACATATTGTTTGGAATTTGAATACAGACAAGAGGGAAGTAGAAAACTAGTACCTAAAAATTCATTATAAAAAAGATTTATAATTTTAATACTATATATTTAATTCATAGTCTATGAGATATATAATATAGAATCTATACATTGAATGGATTAATATTTAGAAGAAGTTATCATGCGTTATTCATTTGTTAGATAAATTTCTCTTACGTCGGTTTTTTAGAGGCTATTCAATTAATAACATAAAAAATTGATTCAGTAAAATGTTAATGATAAATTTTATTCATAAAATGGTTATATAATATACATAAGTTTTAATTTATATTATTTACATCAATATATAAGTAATAGAGTTCAATTGTTTAGAAGATAATTACAATACATTGAATTTTTCTTATAATGTTTTCTTCAAACAATTAAAATGACTATGATAGATTATATTTAATATCATTATTATATTTAAAATTTTTCTTTCTAAAAAATATAAAAAATATATTATTTGATTAATAATTTTATATTCAATGAAGAAATCTATTTTTTTAATACCCTTGTGAAAAATTAAGTAAAAATAAAACATTATCATTCATTTAGATAGTATACAACGACCACTAGTGAATGATGTTTTCAGGAGTGTTTAAAAGAATAAAGGAAATAATAAATATTTATGTTTAATAAAAACATTATTTTATATGCATAATACTATTTTAATGTTGTTTTAATGTTTCTTTTCTGTAATGGAAAAGGTAATGGGATGATTGAAATTAAAAAAAATGTGTTTTGAAATACTTACATAAACAAAATAACGACTTATGAAAATGATTTGAGGAGTGGGAGTGGGTAATATCTCATTGATAAAATATTAAAATGATTATAATAACATCTCCATATTATCATGATAGAAAACAATTGTTATTTTAAAGATGTTTTATGATTGATGAATCTCAAATAGGGAATTAAATAGGGTAATGGGAATCCTTTGAATTTTAAGTTTCCCCATTTCGATTGTGTCTAAAGTTTTAGAAAGATGGTATTTTGGAAATAATTAAGACTTTAGAATGTGGATAATAGAGTTTATCTATGTATTTAAGTGGATTTTTCGAAAAATAATTGTTTTTGATATGAGTACAAATGGTTGGAGGAGAGGTGTTTATATGGGTAGAGGTTTCATTGAATAAAATATCGATCACTTTATTATTTCAATAAAGACTATAAATAATGAAGATTATTATGAATTTAAATATTCTTAAATAAAAAAATATATAAATATTTTAAATTTTACACACCAAAAATATAATTTCACTTAGAAAATACATTATACAGATAAATAAATCAAATATTGTTTTTTATTCAAATTAAATAGAACTTAGGTTTTGAAAATTGATTTATAGGTTTGGTAAATACGTTTATTATTTTAAAATAAAATATTTTTTAATTAGTTTTTTTAATTCATAATTTTTTTATAAATTATTGAATCATTTTTACACCATAACGATGTCATGAAAATTATGGTATACACATAAATTGATTTTTTAACATCCTATAAAGAATCAACTTCTTTAAAATGATAAAAATTAAATATAACATAATTTCAACATGATGATTTAAATAATGATATCCTTTTTACAAAATTAAACTTATAATTAATTAAAATTTAATTTTAAAATAAATGCATATGAAAACAGTTTTGGTGTTATAAACATTTTTCATAATTTCTATAATACAATATTGAAGACCATATAAATTTTCAAACAATTAGTATATCAAAATTTAATAACCATTTTGTTATATATATATATATATACATATGAAAAATTATATTTTAAAACCAAAAAAATATTTATTATATTATTCTAGTAAAAAATAAGATTACAAACATTTTAAAAAGAAATTTTTAGAGAGTCAAAATATAAAAATAATTTCCACATTAAAAAAATTAATACATTGGATTATAAATGTACCATAAACTATTAAATTATAGTGATTGTGTTTTTAACTATTTTTTATAAGACACATGTAGAATTTCATAATACATTATTATATTAATTTCAATTGATATATGTTACTATTGATTAATTATAAAAACATGCACAATGCTTTATATTATACCAATTATTTTATTATTAAAATGAAAATATAAATACGAAATTATATATAATAATAACTTCATTATCATAAACAATATGGGTAATCTAATCATGAATTTATTAAAAGTTATTTTATAAAATCTTGTTGATAAATAATTATTATTCATAAAATTCCATTGTGATACATGAATAATGAATAGTTATTATTACATATTCAATATAATATTAGTATTGTAAATATGTGAATACAATATTAAATTCATGAAGAAATTTCATAAATATGATAAATAAATTCAATAATATAATTTTTTAGGATTTTATATAAATAAATATTAACTATTTCTTGAAATATTATTACTACTTCTTGGTTAATAATTATATATATAAATATTCTTTTCATATTATTAAAAACAAAAAATAAATTATTTTAATTTTTTTATATAAATTAAGGAATCTTTTTTAAAAAATATTCATCTAATAGCTTGGATGTAATATTTTACTCCTTAAAGAAATAGTACCCAAAAAAATTATATTCATTGATTATCACTTTTTTTTGTAACCAGAAGGTTGTATGTTGGATTTATTTATAATTATGAATGGTTGTTGAAATAAAATCATTGAATGCTGAATTTTTTGAAAATAAATGAAGGTTTATAAAGGTTTTATATTCAAAAAGTTAAAGAACCATAAGCTAAATAAATATTTTTTTTGAGAAATTGAGTTAATTAGTTTGTAATTTGTTCCAGAATTCATCAGTATATTTGGAAGTTAGGAACCATAACTTAGAAGTTGTAACTTGTTTTAGAAGTAACTAAGTTTCATCTACATTTCAATTTTTTTTCTTAAAGTGGATGTGAAAATCTTGATATAGAATTAAAACCTGAAAAAGTATTTAACCACACCGTATATATGTAAGGGTTATAGAGATGATCCATAACACAAGTAAAAAGTGTGATTTTATGAATAAATATTGTGAAAGGGTATGCATGATGTATAATATTTTCTCAGATATTGAAAATATAACAAAGGATAAAATATTCTCATAGTATATGTAACGTTGTTTTGGTTTTTTAGATTTCTAGATGTTGGAAAAGTGTTTGATATGTAATATTCTTTGGGCTTTCATATATAGGAGTAATTTCTAGGAAAACTTGTATAAAAATGAAAAAGTTCCAAATGGTCTTCTCTGATATACATAAGGTTTTTTTCTTAATTATGATTTTATTCCCTAATATGTAAGGTTTTTTAATTTGATAAAAATCAAATATTATGGATTAGAGATGTAAAATGTGTAAATTATGATACACACCATCAATTATAAAATATTATTGACTATTTGTACATAATGGGAATGATTCTCTTACTGTAAAGGATGTTTAGGATTATCTTATTGGTTCTTCTAATTTGAATATGTCCATGAAATGGGAGTATGTATTTCAAAAAAAGGAATTATTATTGATAATATATATGGAATTTGAACATACCATTGTACAAAGATCATGCCTTGATTTAAGTAAACACGATTTGATGTTTAGACCACGTTGAAACATAATTAGGTTATAGATGTTAAGTTTTAGGATGCTTTGAAACTTTAATCAAGAGTATATCATGAAGATTTATATCACACCATGATGTCACTTATATTTGAATATTACCGGAATAAGTAACTAACTTATCACACCATTATATAATAATTCACGCTGTTATTATGATATACATTATAATTTTTAAAATATTATTGAAAATACATATATCTATAGAATTCAAAAAAGGTTTATTTACCAAATCTTTTAAATAATCAATCTATTATGGAACAAAAATCTGTAACATAAATTAAGTTCAATGGTGACGACTATACTAAATTTGATCTAATATATGATTTTGATGAATTTAATTTATTTAATTTTAAATTTTAAATTAAAATCACATAATTGTACATATAGGGATATTATTAGAATAAAAATTTGATTAGTGTTCTTGGCATGATAGAAGAAAATATATACATATAAATTAGGGATGAAAAAATAGGAAGGTGATTCACAAAATGGGATTCATTGAATATATTATTTAAGAAAACTATTTTATTTATGATTAAAAATATAATAAATATTATATCTTTGGGAAAAACATGAATGAAACAATATTATTGAATTACAGAAGAAAAAATACATTGATGAAAATTCTTATACTAGAATTATTCAATCTAGAGAATATTTTTTCTATTGTGTGAAGTTTGTTTGAAGGTAAAAGATTCAACTCTTCTCACAATTATTTTATTATATCTTGTTGTATAATTAAGATCCCAACATGGAATCCAATGATGAATAACATATAGAATTATGATTTATCTTACTTTAAGTCTATATAATAATCATATAGTGAATTGAAAGTCTATAAACTAGTATCTTCAAGAGTATTTCATAAATGGAGTAACACTTTGGATGTTTTAAGAAATTTTCTAAACCATTATACAATAAGTAATAATTGTTTAAGAGTCACTTCACTAAATTTTTGTAGAAAAAACAATTTATTGTGGATCTTTTCTACACCAACATAACTCTGAGTGTATTCTCCTTGGATGTATCCTAGTGTGAGTGTACAAAGTAAAATCTACGTGTCCCTATATATTTTACTTTATGTATATGTGTAGGATGTTTTATATTGGAGAATTGAATAGAGATATTGAATAGTTTAACTTATAATTAGATAATAATATGCTTTGTATTAGGATAAATTGAAAGATATTAAATATAAAAGCATCCTTATTCATCCCCACACTAAGGGCATCTTCAGTTATAACATGTGGCATCAGAGGAAAATGTTATTTCTCAGTGAATCTACCAGAGTAATTTCTCAACATAAAGAATGATATAAATTTATGTGGAGAACCATTATTTTATAATTAAAGTTATCAGGAATATAATGATATAATTATATCCAATTTATGATCTCTCAAAATTTATTCTTACTGATAAAAAATTCAACGATTGATGTAGATAATAAATTAATTAATAACGATAAAAAGGATCTAGGTTCATTGACTAGAGAGATGAATAATGAGATATATATAAATGTGAAGAGTTTAAAAAAAACCAAAGAAATTTTGTATAACCTTGATAATATTTATTAAGGTGAAAAAAATTAAAACAGGTAAAACTTCAAGATCTTGAAAAGAGAATTGTTGTTTTAAAGATTATTTCAAGTGAAAATTGTGAGTGTTTCTTCATCCATTTTATTAAAGAGGGTGGAGCTATTCATGGAATTGGTCATGAGATAAACTATATTAATATAATGAAGAAGATCATATAGATATTACCAACAATTTAAAATAAAAAAATTATTGGTTCTTCAGTAAGTAAATCTAAGTGAATTATCTCTTGATAATCTACATAGAAAACTAGTCACATATGAGATAGGAATAAACCAGAATGTTTCTTAGAACACCCAATTTTGAATTTTTTGAGAATAAATAATTTTAGAAGAATGATATTAATGAATTTATCAGTGATGATTTTTTATTAGTCAAGATAATTAATTTTAAAATAGGAAAAAGGATATTTGTGGGTAAGAAATAATGGTCACATCAACATTAATTTTTTTTAAAACATGATGGAGGGGATGGATAGTTTTAATTCACAAAATAAACTAATGAATTTCTCCCCTAAATGAACATTTAATTCCATAAATAAAAATGGAAATACATTTTAGAGAAAGGTACTGTTAAGAAAAGAGGAATAATTTTATAAAGAAGATATATTAGAAGTAATTGATATTGATTTTATCTCAAATATAAAAGATACTATGATGGATACAATAGTTAAATATAAATACGATATAGAGGATGATGATAAAATAGAGTTATTTATTAATCTCAATGTGGAATTGGATGTGGATTTTTAGGATATTAAAATATAAATAAATAAGAATAATAAAAATAAAGGATTTATAAAGGAATCCTCAATTAATAAGGATGACCTTGAAGCAAGAGAATATCATCTAGAGAAATTTGTGGAAAAATATGAAAATAAACAATTGAAACTTGAATAGGTAGTGAACTATATGTTAAAAATTAAGAAATGAGCTAAGTTATTTGATGATATTGGTATTTATATAAATGAAAAAGCTAAAGATATATAAATTTATAAAGAGGAAATTATATCATTGAGAAAAATTATTGAGTCTAAAATAAAAATATATAGATCATGGAAGAAGATATATTTTGCATTTTTTTGGAAGAATTATTAAAGGAAAGGAATGAATGAGGCATAAGAAGTTTTATGGAACTCTTGAATGCTCAATGATTCAATTTTATGGGGAAAAGTAAGTTTGGATGACATCAAAACATCGAATGAAAAGAAAAAAAATTTAAAGAGATAATAGAAGCATATGAAAGGATAAAGTTCTCAATCATCAAGAACCAAACCATAAATAAGAAGATATAAAAAAGGGCATAATTTGTAGAGAGATTATGACACAAATATGTTTCCTTTGATGATGTTCCAATTCTATAGATACTTATTTTAACCAATGTATTATTGTGATGTACGTAAAATTTACTTGAAAGAAGAATAAATTTGATGTCAAAAAAATATAATTTAAATGTATTAGTCTTATTGAAATAGAAAATAATTCTTTGGATATTATTTCAATTACTCTAAAATTTGGGAAAAATATGTTTATTATGTGAATATAAGTGTAAGTTTATCATAAAGAATAAATAAAAGAAAGGTTCTAAGTTAATCCAATTTAATACATTGGAGAAAATTATTTTACCCACTATAGTAATAAGAATATAAATTGATTTCTTATACAACAGAAAATGGGAAAAGAATAATATATTTATCAACACATTTTGTATTTTATTGGAATGATAATAAGTGGAAGATAAAAGAGAAATGTATTCTTTTTTAGATATTTTATAAAGCTATGAATAATAGTAATAAGTGGACTCTTTGTAATGACCCAACTATTTAAAGAAAAGTACTTTTTCATTTCTATTAATACTTAGGAATAAGATATTATTTTTAATTTAAAGGGGATGAGTTTTAGGATAGGGTACTTGACACACAACAATGGGTTTCTTTGAAATCTTACGTTGCACACAACACTGAGTTATACCGAAAAATAATACAACAATAATATTATAATTTTAAATAGTAGTTAATGATAAGCTATTGTATTGGCGGGAATGAATAGAACAAACTACAATATTATTTTACATGTAATACTGAATGTTTTTAAATTTATCCAATTAATATTAGTGGCTTAAAATAATAATGAATCATATTTTAAGCATAAAATACTCTAATATTTTTAAAAGGTCATTTTATCAAATTTTGATGGTTAACCCTTTTTAAATCAAGTTTTTGTCAATTTTATATGTTCTATTTGATAAAATAAACTTTCTATTTAGAATCAAAAAATAAAAATTTACTTTTGATGAAATGTTGGTCTTTTTCTAATAATATTCATATTTTTATGAATAGTGAAAAATATTGAATTTTTAATTCAAAAATGATTTTTCATCTAATTTATTTATATATTTATATTATTATTTAAATTTGGTTTTAAATTTTGATTTGATTATATTTTTATCATTTAATCAAAATTTGGCCACTATAAGTTACTTCACATTGTTATTGGACATAAACACATGTCAATCATTTGATAGTTATTACTTCTTAAAACCCCATTTTTTTTTTGATAATGGAAATTAATTTTAAATTAATTACTGAAACTTTTGTGTTTTAAATTTAAAAAAATGGATTCCATATTTATAATCAGGAGGTCCGAATTATGTAAATAGAAATATTTTATTTTTTTATATTATGAATAGTAACTTCAATAATTATTTTATTTAGTGTGGTTAAAGGGTAAATCTGGTAAATAGGGGTCAAAAAATATTATAATAATATTAAACTACCATAACACAAGTAATAATAACATTTTATTAGATATGTCTGACCATGTGCATCCTTGGGTCGATTTCAGGACCCAATGGACCCACTTGGGAGTGATAATGACATTTTATAAGAATTAATTTAAATTAATGAAAAATATAACTTAAACATGTCTCTTTTACTAAAAAAAATTCTACATGGGGTTATCTAAGTGATATGTTCAACTATAAATAGTAATTATAAAGCTAAAAATATTTTCTACATCATGGTATTTAATTTATACTTTTTATAAAGAAAATATAAAAATATATTTATGAAACAATGATGATGTGGTGATTACCTTATTAATGAATGATTTAAATAAATGAGATTATAAATATTAAAATAAATTTATTTTAATACTTTTTATTCCATACATGAATTTTATGTAAGTGTATGAATTTTATTCTTTAAATTGATCAAGTTTTTTCAAAATAATCACATTTTTATGGATTTTTAAAAAGTTATGATATAAATAGTATAAATATTGACATAATTGAGTTTTTAAAACAAACAATATTTTATTAAATGATATAGTGGTCCTAAAAATCTAAGATTCATCCAGATGACTGAAATAATGTTTAAAATGTCATTAATAAACCACTTTAGGTTATATTGGCATTTTAGAGTAATTATGTTAACCATATAGTATGAATATACAAGAAGACATGGTAAGAGTTAAATTAGTTAACTAAGGGTTAAAGATAAAAGACAATGTTAATTTATGACCAAGACTTATCTAAAACCTATTGGTTGAGAGGTATTAGAACCAAAATAAACATATCTTTTAAATAAATTACTTTGGGACCATTTGAAACCTAAAATAATTTTATAATAAAATAATATTTCAATACCTTCTTAAAGTGCCCCTCCTCCCTCTTATAAAAGGACACTGCCTCTACCCATTTAATTATGCCTCTAAAGCCCCTTATCTTATCCAAATTATGCCAAAATAAGCCTAAAATATCCCTAATTTTCTCATATATTTCTTACCTTAGGAATAAGGAAATTCAAGAAAGCCTTTTGGCTCAAATCAAAAGAAGTTACTTGATTTAGAGGTAATATCTTCTCTCAAGCACTTTTCTTTTATTTTCCTTCTCCACTCCCTATTATAATCTTATTATTTTACTACATAAAAACAAAAATATCCTTAATATTAAAAAAATTTGAGAATTATTTTAACTACACTTACACACATCTCCATCTAATGGATACAAGTATACTATTTCTATGTATGGCGAACTACTGCCTCATAAAACAACGATTGTTCAATTTTACCTACCACATCTCATGGTGGCAATTATGATGAAATTTTATTTATATATTAAATATATTATATTTATATTATCTCTATTATTCTGTATTTTTCATTTACATCATACCAATATGCTTTCCATAATGTGTAAATACGATAATTTCATTTGAGGAAGTGTGGACTACCACCCCCTCAAAGTGATATGACTCATTCATTCCATAAAAGGAACGTAAAAATGATGGAGTTAATAAAATTATGTGAAATAAATATTATATTATATTATATTCGAATTATAATATACCTATGTATCATTATTTTTCATTCCTTAAAATAAACAATAAATGAAAGTAGAGTTAATGCGTATGTACGACCTACCATATCCTTAAATGATGCATTTCATTTATTATCTCAAGATTTTTTAAACTATTTTAAATAAATATATACTAGGTATATATGATATTTAAATAATTGATAAGATTCTGGAGATAATGTAATTTTTACCACATGGACAATTTCTTATTATAACAAGTTCATTTTTGACTCAAGTATTTATCATCAATAAAATGACAAATATGAACATGAATAATTATATGATTTCTATATAAAGATAATAAGTGATATGAAAGGAATAATAAACTTGAAAAAGGTTTTGAATAAATTATAAATTAACTTAAGTTTATTATTCAGGAATATAAATAACGAACGAGACAAGTCAAGCTTAATGAAAGGAAACTTCTTAACCCAATTTCTATTCTTTGGGTTAATTTTATATTTCTTGATTATGTCATTCTATGAATATGTGAGAAACGAATTTTTATATCCTATCTTGTATTTATACTGTATTTATGAGTACTTATAGTGAATACACACAATCAATCTATTTTAATTAAAAAATGGTCTTTGTAGGGGACTTCGTCTCAATCTCCTTTCATTGAGAAGTATTTCAGTTTATACAAAACCTTATTTTATATAGTTTATAATTATACCCTTTTTATTTTAATTTTATTCAACAATTTTCAAAAGGAATATTTTGTTTTAGAAAGCATTTTATAAATGAAAAAGGTAATTTTTTATTTTTAACGTATGCGGTGACAATGACCTTTCTGCCACCATGAGAATTATTTGATATTTGGATTCCTTAACAATTCATAATGTTTTTAAAAGGAAAATAAATATCATATAACAATTTAATATTTAAAATGGTTTTTATAATGGATTTATTATTCCAATATTGTGAACTTATTTCTTGTGATTTCAATGTGGAAATTTTATCTTTCCTTTATTCTTGTTCTTGTGTTATGATTATGTTATGGTTCTTGGGAATTGTTTACATATATGGGTGGTTCCATAATAAACAAATAGAGGGTGATATTGAGATATCTCTCCAATGCATTGGGTAATTTGATGGAGGTAAACTTTAACGTTTCTCCTAAGATTTTTTAGGGAATATACTCTGATGGTTATTCTAAACATAACTCCCTATGTAGCTGGGAAAGCTACAATGTAAGTATGCTATCGATTCCACAAGTAACATTTATGATTTATGAATTTTAAGTGTTATTCATAAATATTTTTATTTCATGAGGTAAGTTAAAGAGATTATGTTTTATGATTGAAAAGTATGATTTCTTGATTTTTATGTATTCGTAGACTAATATTTTAGTCCCTTATTTTATATCCATTACTGAGATTTTTATGCACATACCATATTTTTGAAATGTTTTCACAAGGTATAAGGAAGTGTAAGAGAAAAGAATAATTCAAGAATATTCATATAAAGAAAATAATTCTTTTTTTATTTAAGGAGTTTTATTTTTGTGAAAAAGTTTATATATATTATAACTGACTACTTTGTAATATTTGAGATTTAATGTAATAGTTATGGCTTAATTATCTAAAACTCTAAAATTGAAAAGACCCTCAATGTTGGTTCTTGACTTAACTAAATATTATGTAATATTTAAGGATTGTTCTTTATAGTTGGTATCATATTTAGGTTTAGATAACTTTAGAGGTTAGGTTGTTATTTAAGCATAAATGACATAACTATAATAGTTAGAATATTAAAAAGAGTCATAGTTATTTTAGATAAATTGAATGAGTTTAAGATAACATCAATAATTATATCTTATTTTTTATCTTCCTCCTAAGATAGTATATGATTATTTTACTGATATATTCACACTAACACTTTTGGTTTTAGAGTAAATTGTTGGATCTAGAAGGTTCCATAGAAACAATTGATGTAAAGGAAACTATAGTGATTTTTTAAATGAGAAACCAAATGAAATGGGAGCTTCAATGATAAATATTTTGGTTATTTTTAACCAACTATCTAGATTCATGATTGACCACATGATCCTTGGTGATTTTTACAAGGAATCATATATGTGAGAAATGAATCTCTATAGAAGTACAAGTAATAATCATAAAGGTATATTCAAAAACCTATGTGTCATGCATGTGGAAAGAAACACATTGGAAAATGCTTTTAAGGGACAAGAAGATGTTATAGATATGGTAATGAAGGTCATAAACCAATAACCATCCATGGAAAAGGTAAGCATCCAGTTGACACCAGGAAAGGGAAAAAACTTCATTATAGGGGATTAATTTAATGATTTAAATATAGTGTACATGGTCATTATGAAAATATACTTCCTATGAAGAAGTTTTGGGAATGGACTTTGTAGGACCATATAAATTTTTTTTTACCATTACCTAATTCCATTCTAACTGAAGATGAGGAAAAAGAAAATGACTTATGAAATGTATGAATTATTTCTTAGCTCATGTTTTGACATTATTGAAATCTTAGGACACAATTCATGATTTTGTTTATAGGAAATAAGTATAATAGAATAAGATGAGAAAACATGTATAAAATATCATGAATAATGTTTGATGATTAATATTTCTACATTTTAATAATTTAAGACTTATGTTGAATCTGTGGATGATGATATGTTTAAATGTATTACTAACAGGATATAATTTGAAGACTTATAGTATTTGTAACCCTTAAGTTTGTTATATAAAAATTTTATTTGAGGAATAATTATATTTTATTTTGTGGATATTGTTATAAAGAACCATTAGGGTTATATAATACCTAATTTTGAGGTAATTCTGGGTTATTAGTTTTTGGGATGCAAGATGTGAGGTGTGAAATAACCTTTGAGGTTAAACAATTTTATGGATATTTTTAATAATTTTATATCATTTTTTAATGTTATTGAAATTATATGGGTTTTGAAAAGGGACAACATATTGTCTGTGTCACAACCCATTATGTCAGACAAAGCTTTGGGAATTGAACCCACAACCAGAGTGCGACCCAGATTTATCACCTACCATAGGACTACGTGAAGTACCTGGTTAGTATGACTAATTCTTTTTAGTTAAATGATTTTATGGATTAGGAATAATATAATTTTGGAACTTATGTTTTATCAAATATATATCCTTTGTATAGGAAAACAATTTGGTGATTAAGGGACAATATTTTTTGGAAGACACTTTCCCTTTTGGGAACACTATATGCCTAAGGAAAATAGAATACCATGATATTTCATTTGAGGAGTAATGGATGAATTTTATTTTGTAAGAATCTATATTTTTATTGTGGACTTGTAGTGAATTGAGTTATTTAGGGAAATGATTAACCTATCATTGAGAATATGTGATTAGGTTAATTACTTTTTAGTACAAGACTTTAAGAGTAGTCAATGTTATTTGGAGATAAATGTTAAGATATATCGTGGAAGACTATGTGATCAAATAAATCTAAATTTTGGGTTTAAATATTAGTTTGGATTATTTTGAATAATTTTAAGGACAATTATGTATTGAATGGTGTTCTTGAACTTTGGGTATTGTTTGTTTAATTTTATAAATTAAGAGTAATATTTATTTTTACAAAGGATTATCCTTTTTTGGATTGTCTGATCTTGTACTAACCATTTTAGTTTTGGTAAATGTCTAAATATAGGGGAAATATATAGTTCATATTTTTTGGATTATGTGATTCTCTAGAAGTTTATTCCAGCTCTTCAGGTGTGACCAAGTCATCTTGAATACTCATTGTTTGGAGAAAAGATAAGTTTTTGGTTTAAATTTATTAAGAGATGAAACTATACTTGAAAAGTAAGTATACTTCCTTTTGTTCTTAGTAAATAAAAAAAATAAATTCCTCAACTTAATGAAAAGAAACATAAAACAAAAACATTTTACATTTTCTTTTCCTACTAGGGGATCATATAATGTTTATCCCATCACAAGTTTATGCTTTTCTGGTAGTTAAATTTCTCCTGATCGTGTATTCTATCACTTTCCATTAGAACTCGACACTTAGTTTCTCTTCCATATCCATGTTTTTATATATGGAATCCCATTATATGTTATATCAGGTGAGCATTTTAATTCTATTTTTTAAAGTGATAGTTTTATTGAATCTTTTTCCGATGTCAGACTTTAATTAAGTTTCTGAGACCAATTTCAAAACTCCAAGGATGCAATTTCCAAAAGGGGGAAGCATGTAATGACCCATGTATTTAAAAAATATTACTTTTTCATTTATATAAATTTTTATGTATAAGATATTATATTTACTTTAAACGGGATGCTTTTTGGGATAGTGTACTTGACACAGAATAACAGGTTTTACTGAAATCTTACGTTACACACAACAACGAGTTATACTGAAAAATAATACAACAATAATAATAATATTTTAAATGGTAGTTAACGCCTAGACATTATATTGGAGGTAATGAAAAGAACTAACTACAATAAGATTATACATGTTTGACTGAATGTTTTTATATTTATCCAAGGATTATTAGAGGTTTCAAAAAAGAATAAATCTGATTTTAAGCATGAAATACTCTAATATTTTTAAAAGGTCATTTTACCACCTTTTGATGGTGAACCCTTTTTAAATATAGTTTCGATCACTTTTATATGTTCTATTTGAAAAAATAAACTTTTTCTTTATAATATTAGAATAAAAATTTACTTTGGATGTAATTTTGGTATTTTTCTAATAAAATTTATATTTTTATAAATAGTGAAAATACTGTATTTTTAATTCAAAACTACTTTCTCATATAATTTATTTATATAGTTATATTATTATTTTAATTGAATTTAAAGTGTAATTGGATTATATTTTTACCATTTAATCCAATTTTGGTCATTGGATGTAATTTCACATCGAAATTGGACACAAACACATGTCAATCTTTTGATAGTTATTACTACTTAAAACCCTGTTTTTTGGGTTTGACAATAATTAATTTTAAATTAATTACTGCAACTTCTCTTCTTTTAATTTGGAATAATGGATTCCATATTTGAAATCAATAATTCAAAATCTTGTAAATAGGTACCATTTATATTTGGACATTATGAATAATAACTTTAGTAATTATTTTATTTACCATGGTTAAAGGGTTAATACAGTAAATAAGGGTAAAAAAATAATATTATAATAATATTAAACTACCCTAACTCATTTCCTAATCCTATTGGAATAGATATGTCCGACCATGGGAAACCTTGGATCGATTTTGGGGCCTCTTGGATCCACTTGGGAGTGATAATGAAATTTTATAAGAATTAATTTAAATTAAAGAAAAATATAACATAAACATGTATCTTTTACTAATTTTTTTTATATGGGGTAATATAAGAGATCTCTTCAACTATAAATAGTCATTATAAAGATAAAAACACTTCTTACGTCATGGTATTTTATTTATAATTTTTAGAAAGCAGACATATAAATATGTTTATTTCACAATGATGATGTTGTAATTACCTTCTTAATTAATGATTTAAATAAATGAAATTATAAATATTAAAATAAAATTATTTTAAAACTTTTTATTCCATACACTAATTTAATGGATGAGTATGACTTGTTATATTTCAATTAATTATTATTTTTTTAAATAATGAAGTTTTTATGGATTTCTAAAAAAGCAATGATATGAATAGTATAAAAATTGTCACAAATGTGTTTTTAAAACAAATACTATTTTATTAAATGATATAATAGTCCTAAAAATATAAGATTCAGAAAAATGACTTAGATAATGTTTAAAATGTCATTAATGAACCACTTGAGGTTCTATTGGCATTTTATAGTAACTAAATTAACCATATAGTATGAATATAAAAGAAGACATGGTAAGAGTTAAATTAGTTATCTAAGGGTTAAAGATAAAATATAAGGTTAAATTTTTGTCCTATACTTGTCAAAAACCTATTGGATGAGAGGTTTCGACCCAAAAGAATCTTATATTTGAAATAAATTACTTCCTGACCATTTGAAACCGAAAATAATTTTATAATAAAAATAATATTTCAATACCATCCTAAAGTGCCCCTCCCCCTCCTATAAAAGGCCACCACCTCTACCCATTTAATCACACTGTTTAACCCACCACAAGTTTATGGTTTTTTTGTAGTTAAATTTCTCTTGATCATGTTTTCTATCACTCTCCATAAGAACTTTACACTTAGTTTCTCTTCCATATCCATGTTTTCCTATATGGAATCCTGGTATGTGTTATCTCGGGTGACCATTGTACTTCTATTACTTTCTATTAAAATTAGAGTTTTATTGACTCATTTTTCGATGTGGGACTTTAAATTAAGTTTCTGAGCCCAATTTTAAAATTGAGAGGATTAAATTTACAAAAGGGGGGAAGTATGTAATGAACCAAGTATTTAAAGAATAATACTTTTTCATTTCTATTAATATTTACGAATAATATATTAATTTTACTTTAAAGGGGGTGATTTTTCAGATAGTGTAATCAACACACAACAACTGGTTTCCTTGAAATCTGATGTTGCACACAACATTGAGTTATACCTAAAACCAATACAACAATAATATTATTATTTTAAATGGTAGTTAATGCCTAGCCGTTGTATTAGCAGGAATGAATAGAACTAACTAAAATATTATTATACATGTTTAACTGAATTTTTTTATATTTTTCCAATTAATATTAGAGGCTTTAAATAAGAATGAATCTGATTTTAAGCATGAAATACTCTAATATTTTTAAAAGGTTGTTTTACCACCTTTTGATGGTGAAATTTTTTAAATCTAGTTTTTGTCCCTTTTATATGTTCTATTTGACAAAATAAACTTATTATTTATAATCAAAAAATAAAAATTTACTTTGGATGAAATTTTGGTATATTTATGATAAAATTCATATTTTTATGAATTGTGAAAATACTACATTTTTAAATCAAAATTGATTTTTCATAAAATTTATTTATATAGTTAGATTATTCTTTAAAATAGTTTTAAAATTTTAATTGGATTATATTTTTATCATTTAATCCAATTTTTTTCATTGAATTTAACTTTACATTGAAATTGGACATAAACACATGTGAATATTTTGATATTTATTACTTCTTAAAGACGTTTTTTTTGGTTTTGACAATGAGAATTAATTTTAAATTAATTACTGCAACTTATGTGTTTTGAATTTGGAAAAATAGATTCCATATTTGGAATCCAGAGGTCAAAAATTTATAAATAGTTACATTTTATTTTTGGACATTATGAATAATAACTTCAGTAATTATTTTATTTGCTGTGGTTAAAGGGTAAATCCGGTAAATAAGAGTAAAAAAATTATTATAACTATATTAAAATATCCTAACACATGTCCTAATCCTGTTAGATTACATATGTCCAACCATGGGCATCCTTGGGTCTATTTTTTAACCCCATGTATTTACTTGGGAGTGATAATAACATTTTATAAGAATTAATTTAATGTAAAGAAAAATATAACACAAACAAGTATCTTTTAATAAAATATTCTTTATATGGGGTTATATAAACAATATCTTAGACTATAAGTAGCCATTATAATGATAAAATAATTTCCCATATCTGGGTATTTTATTTATAATTTTTATAAAAAAAATATATATATATTTTTAGGACACAATGATGATGTAGTGATTATCTTATTAATGAACGATTTAAATAAATGATATTATAAAAATTAAAATAAATTTATTTTAATAATTTTTATTCCATAAAAAATTTAAGGGATTATTATGACTTTTTATGATTTAATTAATTAAGTTTTTTTTAAATAATAAAGTTGTTATGGTTTTTTAGAAAGTCATGATATGAATAGTATAAAAATTGACGTAAATGAGTTTTTTAAACAAATACTATTTTATTAAATGATATAATAGTCTTAAAAATCTAATATTCTTCCAAATTAATTAGATAATGTTAAAAATGTCATTAATGAATCACTTTAGGTTATATTGGAATTTTATAGTAACTATATTAACCATATAGTATGAATATACAAGAAGACATGGTAAGAGTTAAATTAGTTAACTAAGGGTTAAATCTAAAATATAAGGTTAAATTTGTGGCCTATACATGTATAATACCTATTGGTTAAGTGTTTTTTGACTCAAAAGAAACTAATCTTTGAAATAAATGACTTTTGGACCATTTTATGCTGAAAATCATTTTATAATAAAATAATATTTCAATACCTTCCAAAAGTGCCCATCCTATCTTATAAAAGGTTACCAAAACTACCCACTTAATCACACCTCTCAAGCCCCTTTTCTCATCCAAATTCTACCAAAATAACCTCCCAATATCCCTCATTTCCTCCTATAATCCTTACCTTAGGCATAAGTAAATTCAAAAAATCATTTTGGCTCAAATTAAAAGAAGTTACCCGATTTAGAGTTAACACCTTCTCTCAAGTAATTTTATTTTATTTTACTTCTACACTCTGTATTCTATTATTATTATTTGATTACATAAAAAAAAAAATCCTAAATACACTAGTTTTTTTTATGATAATTATTTGAACTTCACTTACACACACCTCCACCTAATGGATATGAACATATTGTTTCTGTGTACAATGAACTACTGCCTCACAAAACGATTATTGTTCAATTTTCCCCTACCACCTCTCATGGTGTCCATTATGATGGAAATGTTTTTATATATTATATATATTATATTCATATTGTCTCTATACTTCTTTTTTTTTTTCATTTACCGCATACCATTATGTTTTCCATATTGTGTAAATATGATAATTTCATTTGAGGAAGTGTGGACTACCGCCCCTCAATGTGATATGAATCATTCATACCCTTCATGGAATTTATAATGGATGGAGTTAATTAAATTATGTAACATAAATAAAATATTATATTATACTATAATTATAATATACCTATGTATCATTATTCTTTTATTCTTTTAATATGACAAATAAATGAAAGTAGCGTTCATGCGTACGTACGACCTACCGTCTCCATGAACCATGCATTTTATCTCCTATCTCCAAATGTTATGGAATATTATGAATACCTATATACTGAATATATATTATATTTAAATCATTAATAAGATTATGGAGATAATTTACTTTTGAGCCCATTGATAATTTTTAATTATAATAAGTTCATTTTTGAATCAAGTACTAAGCATCAAAAAAACAATAGATTTGAAATTGAATAATTATATAATTGTTATTGAAAAGTAATAAGTGATATAAAAGGAATATAAAATTGAAAATGGTTCTGAATATATTATAAATTAACTTAAATTTATTATTCAATAATATAAAGAATGAATGAGACAAGTCAGACTCAGGGTATGGGAACTTCTTAACCAAATTTCCCTTCTTTGGGTTAATTTTCTACTTTTGGATTATATTGTAATACGGCTATGTGAGAAATTAATTTTGATATAATATCTTGTATTTATACTTTTTTTATGTGTAATTATAGTGAATATACATAAATAATCAATTTTAATCAAAAAATGGTCTTTGTAAGGGACTTCGTCTCGATCTTCTTTCATTGAGGAATATTTGGGTTTATACCCAAACTTATTTTATAAAATTTATAATTATACCCTTTTTATTTTAATTTCATTCAAATATTTTTAAAAGGAATATTGTTTTATAAATCATTTTACTAAAAGAAAAAGGGAATGTTTATTTTTAACGTATGCGGTGACAACAACATTTTCGCCGCCACGAGCATTATTTGATATTTGAATTTCTTAACAAGCCGTAATGTTTTTAAAAGAAAAATAAATACCATATACCCTTTTTATATTTAAAATGGTTTTGATAATGGAATTACTATTTCAATATCTTGAACTGATATATTATTATTGCAATGTGGAAATGTTATATTTCCTTTATGCTTGTTCATGTGTTATGATTATGTTATTGTACTTGGGCATCGTCTACGTATACGGGTGGTTCCATGATAAACCAAGGTTAGGTGAGCTCGAGATAGATCTCCAATGAATTGGGTAATGTGAAGAAGGTAAACATTAAAAATTTTCTTAAGAGATTTAGGGAATATTCTGTGATGGTTATTCCAAACGTAACCCCCTATGTAGTTGTGAAAGCTATAATGTAATTATGTTTTTTATAAAAAAAGTTACCTTTATGATTTTTGATTTATATGTGTTATTTATAAATCTTTTGATTTTGTGATGTATGTTAAAGATCTTATGTTTTATGATTGAAAAGTATGATTTCTTTATTTTTATGTATTCATAGACTAAGGTTTTATTCCCTTATTTATATCCATTACTGAGATTTTAATGCTCATACAAAGTTTCATAAATGTTTTTGTAGGGTATAAGGAAGGGTAAGAGAAAGGAAGAATTCAAGAATATTTATATCAAGAAAATAATTATTATTTTATTTATGGAGTTTTATTGTTGTGAAAAAATTGGATAGATTATAAGTGTCTACTTTGTAATATGTGAGATGTAATGTAATAGTTATTTCATAATTCTCTAAAACTATAAAACTGAAAAGATACTCAATGTGAATTATTGAATTAACTCAAAATTAGGTTATGATTAAAGCAAGAGCCTTACAGTTAGTATCATAGGTTGGTTTAGATAACTTTAGAGTCCAGAGTGTTAGTTAATCATAAGTGATGTAACCAAAATGGTTAGCATATTTGAAAGAGTCATATTTATTTTAGATAAATTGAAAGAGTTTGCGATAACATGAATAAGTATATCATAGTGTTTACCATAATCCTAAGATAGTATATGATGATTTTAATGATATATTCACACTAAAATTTTTGGTTTTAGTGTAAATGGTTGGATCTAACAGGCACTAATGTAACAACGGATGTGAAGGAAATTGTGATAGTTTTCTGAATGAGAAACCAAATGAAATGGGAGATGTAATGAGAACACTTGTGGTTATTCTTAACCAACTATATAGAGTCATTATTGACCACTTAAACCTTAGTGATTTTTCCAAGGCATCATATATTATAGGAACAAATCCCTATGGATGTTCAAGTACTAATCATAAATGTAAGTATATTAAAAACCTATGGGTCAAGGATGTGGAAAGAAACACCTAGAAAAATGCTTCAAAGGGATGGGAAGATGTTATAGATGTGGTAATGAAAGTCATAATGCAATAAACTTCCATTGAAAAAGGAAGTGTCTGGTTGACTCTTGGAAAGGGAAAAAAGCTCTTTCAGAGGGATTAATTGAATGTTTTAAATGTGGTGTGCATGGTCATTTCGCAAATATATTTCCTATGAAGAGGGTTTGGGAATGGGATCAGTAGGAACATACAAATATATGTTTACCAAAACCAAATTCCATTCCACTTGAATATGAGGAAACTGAAAATCACCTATTAAAGTTATGGATGATTTCTTTGCTCATGTTTTGACATTATTGAAATCGTAGGACATAATGAATGATTTTTTTGTATGAAATATATATAATATAATAAGATGGAAAAATATTGATAAATGATCATGAATAATATTTTATGATTAATATTTCTGAATTTTAGGAATTGAAGAGTTATGCTGGTTCTATGGATGATGATATGTTTAAATGTATTATTGATGAGATTACATTAGAAGACTTCTAGTTTTGGTAACCCTTAAGTTTGTTATATAAAAATGTTAATTGAGGAAAAATTATCTTTTATTTTTTGGATATAGTTATAAAGAACCCTTAGGGTTTATATAATCCCTAAATTTGAGGAAATTATGGGTTATTAGTTTTTGGGATGCAAAATGTGAGGTTTGAAATAGCCTTTGAGGTTAAAAATGTTATGGATATTTTTAAGGATTTTATCACATTATGTTAGTGTTATTAAAATTATACAATTTTTAAAAAATAAAAGACACAGACCATGTGACAACCTGTCATGTTAGACAAAGATGTGGGAATCGAACCTACAACCAAAGTGCGACAAGGGTTTATCATCTCCCATCGGACTACGTGAAGTCCCCGGTTATTATGAATAATTATTTTTAGTTAAATTATTTTATGGATCAAGAATAATTTGATTTTAGATATTATGTTTTATCAAATGGATATCCTTAGTATAGGAAAATGATTTTTTGATTAAGTGATAAATGTAATTTTGGGAGACATTTTTTCTTTTAGGAACACTATATGCCTAAGGAAAATAGAATACTATAAGATTTCATTTGAGGAGTAATGGTTGAATTTTATTTTACATGAATATATATTTTTATTATGGACTTGTAGTGAATTGGGTTATTTATGGAAATGATTAACCTATCATAGCGAATATGTGATCAGGTCAATTACTTTTCAGTACAAAACTTTAAGAGTAGTCGATGTTATTTGGAGATAAATGTTAATATATATCATGGAAGACTATGTGATCAAATCCATTTGAATTTTGAGTTTCAATATTAGTTTGGATTATTTTGAAGAATTTTAAGGAAAATTGTGTATTGAATGGTCTGGTTGAACTTTGGGTATTGTTTGTTTAATTTTAGAGATTAAGAGTAGTATTTAGTTTTATAAATGATTATCCTTTTGGTATAGTCTGATCTTGTACTAACCATTTCATTTTTGGTTAATTTCTAAAGATAGGGAAAATATATAGTTTATATTTTTTAGATTATGTGATTCCCTAGAGGTTGATTCTATCTCTTTAGGCATGACCAAGTCATCTTGAATACTCATCGTTTAGGGAAAAGATGAGTTTGTGGTAGAAATTTATTAAAGGATGAAACTCTACTTTAAAAGTAAGTATATTTCCTTATGTTCTTAGTCAATCAAATAAATAAATTCATCACATTTATGAAAAGAAACTTAAAAAAAAAACATTTTTCGTTTAATTTTCTTACTAGGGGATCAAAGACAATTTAACCCATCACAAGTTTATGGTTTTCTGGTAGTTAACTTTCTTCTGATCATGTTTTTTATCACTCTTCATCAGAACTTGACACTTAGTTTCTATTCTATATCTATTTTTTCCTACATGGATTCCTACTATGTGTTATATAGGGTGACCATTTTACTTATATTCCACCCTTTTAAAGTGATGGTTTTATTAAATTTTTTTTGATGTGGGATTTTCAATGAAGATTCTGAGCCTAATTTTAAGATTGCGAGGATGCAATTTCCAAAATAGGGGAAGGATGTATTGACACAAGTATTTAAAGAATAATAATTTTTTCATTTATATTAATATTTATGTATAAGATATTATTTTTAATTTAAAGGGGATGTTTTTCCAGATAGCGTACTTGACACACAACAATTGGTTATTCTGAAATCTTATGTTGCACAAAACATGGGGTTATAAAGAAAAATAATACAACAATAATATTATTATTTTAGATGCTAGTCAACGCCAAGATGTTGTATTGGAGGGAATTAATAGAACTAACTATAGTATGATTATACATGTTTACTAATTTTTTTACATTTTTCAATGAATATTAGAGTCTTCAAATAATAATGAATCCAATTTTAAGCATAAAATATTATAATATTTTTAAAAGGTTGTTTTTTCGCCTTTTGACGAAGAACCCTTTTAAATCAAGTTTTTGGAAATTTTATATATTCTATTTTAAAGAATAAACTTCTTATTTATAATAGGAACATAAAAATTTAATTTGGATGAAATTTTCGTATTTTTCTGATAAAATTCATATTTTTTATGAATAGTTAAAAATATAGCATTTTTAATTAAAAACTGATTTTTCGTCTAATTTATTTATATAGTTATATTATTATTTTAATTTGTTCTAAAGTATAATTGGATTATATTTTTATCATTTAATCCAATTTTGGCCATTGGAAGTAATTTCACATTAAAATTGGACATAAAGACATGTCAATCTTTTGATAGTTATTACTTTCTAAAAACCTATTTTTTGGTTTTGACAACAGGAATTAATTTTAAATTAATTACTGAAAATTATGTGTTTTGAATTTGGAAAAATGGATTCCATATTTGAAATCATGAGATCCAATTTTTTTATATTGTTACCTTTTATTTTTAGGCATTATGAATAGTAACTTCAGTAATTATTTTATTTACCACGGTTAAAGGGTAAATCTGGTAAATAAGGGTAAAAACATAATATTATAATAATATTTATCTACCCTAACACATATACTAATTCTATTTTATTAGATATTTCCAAACATGGGCATCCTTGGGTCAATTTTGCGACCCCATGGATCCACTTGGAAGTGATAATGGCATTTTATAAGAATTGATTTAAAGTAAAGAAATATATAACACAAACATGTATCTTTTTCTAAAACAATTTTTATATGGGGTTATATAAGTGATGTCTTAGACTTTAAATAGTCATTATAAATATAAAAAAATTTCTGACATCATGGTATTTTATTTATAATTTTTAGAAATCAAATATATAACTATATTTATGACACAATGATGATGTAGTGATTACCTTATTAATGAATTATTTAAATAAATGATATTTTAAATATTACAATATATCTATTTTAAAAAATTTTATTCCCTAAAAAAATTTATGGATGATTATGACTTGTTATAATTGAATTAAAGAAGTTTTTTCTAAATAATAAAGTGGTTATGGATTTTTCAAAAGTCATTGTATGAATAGTATAAAAATTGAAATAAATGAGGTTTTAAAACAAATAATATTTTATTAAATTATATAATAGTACTAAAAATATAATATTTGGCCTAATGAATTATATAATGTTGATTTTTTTAATTAACCACTTTAGTTTCTATTGGCATTTTATATTAATAATATTAAACATATAGTTTGAATATAAAAGAAGACATGGTAAGAATTAAATTAATTAACTAGGGGTTAAAGCTAAAAGATAAGGTTACATTTATGACCTAGAGTTGTCTAAAACCTATTGGTTGAGTGTTTTTAGACCTAAAAAACTTATATTTAAAATAAATTACTTTTGGACCATTTGAAATTGAAAATAATTTTATAATAAAGTAATATTTCAATACCTTCCTAAAGTTCCCCTCTTCCCTCTTATAAAAGGCCATCGCCTCTACCCATTTAATTACACCTCACAAGCCCCTTGTATAGTCCAAATTATGACCAAATGAGCTCAAAATATCCCTAATTCTCTCCTATTATCCTTACATTAGTAATAGGGAAATTCAAGAAAGCCTTTTGGCTCAAATCAAAAGAAGTTACCCGATTTAGAGGTAACGTCTTCTCTCAATAACTTTTGTATTATTTTCCTTATCCACAAAATATTATATTCTTATTATTTTATTAAATAAAATATGTATCCTAAATATACTATTATGTTTTTATGAGATGTATTTTAACTACACTTACACACACCTCCATCTAATGGATACAAACATATTATTTTTGTGTACGACGAACTACTGCCTCACAAAACAATGATTGTTCAATTTTACCATATCAACTCTCATGGTGGCCATTATGATGGAAATATATTTATATATGATATATATTATATTTATATTTTCTCTATTCTTCTGTATTTTTCATTTAAAACATACCGTTATTATTTCTATAATGTGTAAATACGATAATTTCATTTGAGGAAGTGTGGATTACCGCCCCCTCAAAGTGATATGACTCATTCATGTCATACATGGAACATATAAAGGATAGAGTTAATGAATTTTTTTAACATAAATAAAATATGATATTATACTTTAATTATAATACACCTAGGTATCATTAAGTTTGTATTTTTTTAATATGACAAAGAAATTAAAGTAGCGTGCATACGTACGTACGACCTACCGTATCCATGAATGATGCATTTCATTTCTTATCTCCAAATGTTATGGAATCTTATAAATACATATATACATGATATATATGATATATAAATCATGAATACAATTTTGGAGATAATGGACTTTTTACCACATGGACAATTTGTAATTATAACAAGGTCATTTTTGACTCAAGTACCGAACATCGAGAAAACGACTGATATGAACTTGAATAATTATATGATTGTTATATCAAGGTAATAAGTGATATAAAAGGAATAATAAACTTGAAAACATTTCTGAATCAATTCTAAATTAACTATGTTTATTATTCAGGAATATAAAGAACGAACGAGACAATTCAGACTCAAGGTAACAGAACTTCTTAACCTAATTTCTATTCTTTGGATTAATTTTCTAATTCTTGATTATGTCATTCTATGATTGTGTGAGAAATAAATTTTGACATTTTATCTTGTATTTATAATTTATTTATGTTTAATTATAGTGATCACACATAATCAATACATTTTAATTAGAAAATGGTCTTTTTAAGGGACTTTATCTCAATCTCCTTTCATTGAGGCATATTTTGGTTTATACACAACCTTCTTTTATACAGTGTATAATTATATCATTTTTCCTTTAATTTTATAAAACTATTTTCAAAAGGAATATTTTTTTATGAAGTGTTCTACTAAATAAAATAGGGAATGTTTATTTTAATGTACGTGGTGACAACAACCTTTCTGCCACTACGAGCATTATTTGATATTTGGCTTCCTTAACAATCTATAATTTTTTTTAAAAATAAAATAAATAACATATACTCTTTTTATATTTAAAATTATTTTGATAATGGATTGATTATGTTAATATCTTGAACTAATATCTTGTGATTGAAATGTGTAAATGTTATCTTTCATTTATGCTTGTTCATTTGTTATTATTATGTTATGGTTCTTGGGAATTATTTTCGTATAAAGGTAATTCAGTGATAAACCAAGAGTAGGTGATCCCAAGATAGCTCTACAATGTATTGGGTAATGTGATGAAGATAAATTTTAAGGTTTCTCCTAAGAGATTTATGGAATATACTATGATGGTTATTCCAAATGGAAATCCCTATGTATCTGTGAAAGCTAAAAAGTAAGTATATTATTAATGCCACAAGTTACCTATATTATTTATGATTTCTATGTTTTATACATAAATATTTTTATTTCATGAGGTATGTAAAAGAAATTATGTTTTATGATTGAAACGTATGATTTCTTTATTTGTATGTATTCAAAGAATAATGTTTTCTTCCCACATTTTATATCCCTTACTAAGATTTTTATGCTCATACCAAGTTATAGAAATGTATTCAAAGGGTATAAGGAAGGGTAAGAGAAAGGAATAATTAAATAATATTTCTATTAAGAAAATAATTCTTATTTTATTTAAAGAGTTTTATTGTTGTGATAAAATTTGGATATAGTAGAAGTGTGTACATTATTATATTTTAGATGTAATGTAATAGTCGTCATCTAATTTTCTAAAACTCTAATCCTGAAAAGATCCTCAATGTGAATTCTTGACTTATCTCAAGATTTTGTAATGCTTAAGGTTGGGGCCTTACATTCTTGATATTTTGTGATCATCCCATATGACATGAATCACAATTATTCTCAAAAACATGAAATTAAAAGTGTATGGAATGATTTGGTTTAAAAACGATGTTTCTCAAAAAAATTAAGGAATTGCTAAAATAAACTTATACATAAATTATTTAAAAAATAATGATGTTTTATATGGTGATGGTCTCTAATATATTTTTTGATAGCGATTCAGTTATGAGACTTTGGATTGGAATTCACTTTCAATTGAAGAGGCTCCATATCAAGTGGATTACTATAAAATCACTTATACAAGGATAAAAAAATAATGGGAACTTATTTTTGGTGTAAAGAAGTAAGGATAGCTTTCTTCTTACTTTAAGATATAATATGGGACCACCAACTTCTACTGTGCCCTAGAACATTCAAGTAGTGTCAGAGAAGTCACATAATAATTTATAATTATATATTTTATATTAATTTATATATATTTTTTATTAGTAAATAATTTATATTAATTCAATATTTTAATCCAAAAGTCAATATTACACATTTCTCACCATCATATGATATATAACACATTGAGAACTGGTGAAGAATGACTAGAGGTTCCATTATGAGTCATTGAGATTTCAATAAAGATGACATAGTTATATTTCATGTAACATAAAAGTATACACTATGTTACAAGGTTCATCACATATAGATGAGTTGTGGGTTACAAAAATCACAAAATATAAATTGACACATAGAGTAATAAATACACCGTGTGTTGACTAGCCAGACTAGTACATGGATTTAGGGACTACATGTCGTGTAACTCGCTTATGTGGAGTGTGTTCCTAAATGGTTTTCCCAATTATTTTGATGGAAACAATGTGGTCAACATATCTATCATATGACAGGTAAATACTTAAGCTGGTCAATTGAAAATTAAGGATATTACATACTATATATCCCATGTACACACATTATAAATCATTAATGTTTGCAATGTGTATACACCTAGTTCCTTTAGTGTGTGATGTTGATAAATGTAATGTTATATACATGGAATGTGGCTTACTAGAACACATTGTGTTATCCCCAAGTAATCAATTAAATTAAAATTTCCAATGAATTAATTATGTATAGCATTAAAACAAAATTCCATAGCTAGTATCTATTATGCTATTATGCAGTAGGGTTTTTAAGAGTATATAAATGATTAGTTAATTTCACATAATTAATTCATAATAATTTTCAATACATTTACTACATGTACTTAAATTGGTACACTTCATGTGTGTTAACACATGTCCAATTAACATTAATTACACATTTATTATTCAACATTAAGATATATATAAAATTTCACACTATTTTAGCACATGAAATTCCATGTATGATAATCGATCGTGTGATAATTTAATACATGAAAAAATATAGTGAAGTTTCTAACATTCTATTTTCCCCCAAGTACACAATGTGTAATTATGTATTTTTAATTAAAATATACTAATTTAGGTTTTTTAAGTTAAAATGATCGAATTTCGAGGATTCTCATACAAGATAAAAGGAATGATTGAATTAATTAAAATTATAATTAATTAAATTAATTCCAAGTGATCTTATATTAATAAAATAGAAAATTAAAGTGAATTAAATCTTGTGTACAAATATATATATGTTATCCCATAATGATAATGGGATAATGGTCAAGAGGGGGTGAATTAACATTTTAAAATATTTTTTAGCACTTAAAAAAGTTAAATAAATAAATTGAAAAAATAAGAGAAATGAATGTAATGATTTTTATAGTAGTTTAGATAAAAATGATATGAATCTATTATTTAACAATCCCATGAATTGAGAGATATGGAACCCACTATAATGTAATCATGGACTTCTGAAGGGATATCAAAATCAATTTTCAATTTCCTTTTTTACCCACAGTGCCACAACCCACATCAAAAACATTTTTTACACTTAGCGGTGTAACATCTCATAATTTTTGTGTAATTTTTTTTAATTATATGGAATTATTACCAGATCGTGAAATTCTATGGCACATGATTTCGAGGCTCGAAGATCCCAAAAAGGAATTTTAAACTTTTTAAGGTATGTTATTAAGTGTGCGAGCATGATTTTCTATCTTTTGAATCGGTTCTTGAATTAAAAATATGAGGGCATCGTTGAATTCAGAATGCATGGATTCTACTAGAAATGACTTAACTTCAGTTGGAAAGGGCCGAGTAGAAAATTTATTTTTTCAGACATTAAAAAAATTATAAAATAATTTATAAGATTTATTTTCTTTTCTTTTTCACAGTTGAGTGGCATACGGTGACGCTGCAGGGTAGCGATGAGGTGGCGACGATGCGAATTAATGACACTCATTAATAGATCATTAACTTATCACATAACGACACTTTAATGACACGTAATAGTGACATTTTTTATTAAATAAAATAGGGTAACGACATGACGTCACATCATAATGGAAAAGCTACGAAGTGCTCCTATTTATAGTTTTACGCGCTGGGGAAATAAGGATTAAAAATTTGTATAATTCTCCAGCAAACCTCTGATGTAATTCCACCCCAACGAAGAATAAAGAGAACCAGTGTAACTTCATCATCTTCGAAGCCTTTCGAAGATCGGAGCTGGGAAGCGACGTCGATGTCTTAATTCCTCGAGGATGAACACCACGACATCGAACATCATAAGAGTTAGGGGTGTTTTATTTGATTTTATTCCCTATCCTTTTCTAAAAAAAATAACATGGATCAACCCACGAACATGTTGATATGAGATTCATTCATTATGCGGGATAATGATTTATTCTTTGAATTATTTTATTCAGCATCTAAATCTTGGTATGGAATGATTGAACATAAACTCCCTGAACCTCCCCCCATCTTTAAAACTCTAATGCAGAGGCTGCATGATGACACGAATAGGGCCTGATCACCTCCTCAGGTGTGTTCTTGGTGGTTGTACCCTCGAAATGACTACAAGGCAGGTTTGGGATCCTCATGGTGAAGAGGGTGCTCCCCGAAGGGCACAAACGTAGACGAATCCTATAACGGACCACTGAAGCACATCCAATGGTCTGCTAAAATCCCTTCAACCATGACAGAGTCTGGACTCACTAGACATAGGGACATGGCAGGCCACATCGGTGAGCCTGTTTGACCAGGAGGCCATGGCTCATCAGCCGCGACGACGCGCTGGAGGACGTGGCACTAGGTGAGGCGCCGTGTGGAGGGATGACCTGCGTCTGAGCCATCTGGATGGTTGGTGAAGCCATGGTCCATTGACCATGGATGGTGGAAGGGCCCCATTCCTTTAAGACTAGGTGGGAGCCTAATGTGGAATCCAAGCTGCATCCCGACTGGTCGGCACCACTGGCCGCACCGCACGATCACTCCTTAGCTGGGGGATCAAGCCCCCATCGGGCCGGACCGGGCCCATCAGATCGGAAAACGTTGGTAGTAAAAACCTACGAAGGTGGGTTATACCTACACCCAATGGTATGAACTCGCACCAGTAGGACAGACACGCGCCCCTTTCAGGTCGGGCTGGACTAGAAAGGGTCATTCGGTGACTCGGCAGGCTGGACCCTCGACCAACCAGGCCGGGTCCAGCGAATCCAATTGGGCCTGGCCAACTGGCGAGGCCAGACCAGACCAAACTAGAACCACACCAGGTCACATCATGTCCATCTTAAGGAACCAGGGTATGTGGGGTCCTTGGGTTGGGTTGGTCGGGTCGGTCTGACAGGGTTGGACCGGGCCCCGTCACAACACCCCCCTTGGTTACTAAAACACACGTATCTTGCAAATCATGCATCCGATTGATGAGAATTTTGTAGTGTTGGGACCCTCTTGACAAGGAAGATCTTTTAGAATGATATATGGAAAATCTTGTAGAATTTGATATGCGACTAATGTCTTGAGGTGCGGTCCTCCCAAGCATGCTATGTACAGAACCCTATGACTGGATGAGACCTGAATACTGCTGACTTTTGACTCAGTGGGAAGCAATTATCTATAAATTTGTAGGTCCATGGTGGGAATCACTTCTCTGTGACTTTGCAGGACCATGGTACTCAACATGGAGGAGTACCTCAATAGGCCATGACTAGTGGGAATCACCTCTCTGTGACTTTGCAGGCCCACAGTATGCAATGGGGAGGTGTACCTAAGTTATCCAAGGTTAGTGGAAAAAACTTTTTCATTACTTGGCAGGCCCACTTTACACTCTAAATGAGTTCTCCAGTAGCCTAGATGTTATATTATGTGACTAATGATTCAATTGTTACTACGTAGAATATACCTAGTGTGAGTTGTCTTGTGTTTTGTGCTTTAAATTGAGGAATTGTTGTGTGGTGTTTCCATTTTGTTTTGGGGTCCTTACTGAGTACTGTGTTAATCAATCCTGCATGAGCTTCTCCCACACATGTTGTGTATGGTGCAGATGACTGATATTTTGACAGAGGTTCTTAGAGAGATGGGACTGACGAATGCTATGATGACAGTCTTGGTGGCCTAAGACCAGGCAGAGCCTAGTAGGACCAGGCAGAAAGGAGACACTACTATAGTTCTAGTAGCTTCAATACTCTCATGATTAGGTGGGGTTTTTTGCAGATAGTCATCAGAGTTTCTTTTTTGTACTTCTTGTTTTTAGTTCTTTGTTGGGTTTGTATTCTATCCCACTTACTTTCGATTTTACTCTCACTAAGCCTTTTTTAGTGGTACTTGTTTCCCCCTTTCAGTGTGTTGGGATGTGGTTGGGTTTGTGTGTGTGTACAAGTACTCAAGAAAATTCCTCCCACTTGCAGGTTGATGCCTTCAGCACTAGTCATCATCACCTGGCCTTCAGGAGGTGGTATTGGGGTAGTCAAGATACACGACCTGGGGGGAAGGTAATGGAAAAGTGGTATCAAAGGGCTATTGGTTCCCCTTTAAAGACCAAGAGTCTGTTGTTTTGTTTTGGGGAAATGGGGTTAAGTTTTGTGAGTTCCATTTTTAGATTCTGGGAGTCCAGTGTTAGTGCGGCATCCGACATATCCATACACCAAGACCTTGAATTCTATTTTTATCTCAATACATGAAAACATTGGTTGCATAAGTGTATCCTTATGTTCTTTTGAATATAAGTTATCTCACCAGGTATAAAAATCTAATTGTGGTACATCTTGACCTATCTCTCGATGCCTCCACGTGAACCAGCATGTCGGATCCTGATATGAGGTCGTGAGGACAACCCACCTAGCGACGAGGTGTCTGTTTAGGGACCAGTTCAAGAGATGGTCCCACCGGGTGGTGCACCAGTGCTACCACCACCCGATGGTCAAAATATTCTGCTAACGGTTACGACAGAGTATTTTTGTAGTCACAGTTCCCTAAATGAGTTTCAGAGACAAATACCCCCTAGGTTCAGGGGAGAGATGGATACTCAGATAGCTGAGGACTAGCTGGAGGCTATGACGCGGGTCTTCCGCTAAGTGAGGACACCGCCTAACCAGATGAAGATCTTGGTAGTGAGTCTTCTGTAGGGATCAGTAGGAATATGGTAGAGTTTTATCATCCAGAATCACATTGAGGTGACCCTCTCTTGGGTTGAATTTGAGAGGATTTTCTGAGAGGAGTTTTTTCCCATGACCTTGTGCTATGTGCTCATCTAGGAGTTACTTCACCTACAGTATGGCAACATGACGGTGGATGAGTACTCAACAAGGTTCACATAGATTTCCCTCTACTCCGCAAATATGGTATGAGACCCTTTCATCAAGGATCGAGCCTTTGAGAAGGTATCAAGTGGGATATCAGGGCTTGGGTGGTGTCTCTCTTCATCCCTACCCAGGCTGGGGTGCTAAAGCAAGCCCTATTGATGGAGAGATTTTTCCCTGCATCTAGAGCTACCAAAAAACCCCATACGGAAGAGTCTTTGGAAGGAATCAGGTAGCAGATGCGAGGTCCCAAGTGGGCAAGGTCTTTCAGAGGATGACCCCATGACTCAAGGTCAGCAATGAGTGGCTCCCAGGAAAAAGTGTATCGGTTTGGGGGGCATGGATTTCTATACATACGGTGGGTAGGGACACATGGAATGTAACTACTTGAGCCACTATAAAGATGACTAGTAGACGGTCGAGGGGTCGCCGAGGCAGCAGAAGCAGTTCAAGTGGGGAGGTCTGTAGGGTAGCATACATGGTAGGAGAGCTAGCAGAGCGGCCGGCAGTGGGAAGTGGTTCGAGTTGTTACCACCACCACCCTCAGGTGTTCCACCCCAACCTCAGGGAGAAGGTGGATTGGGGAGATCTCAGCTTCAGGTAGCACAGGCTTATGACCATGTCACTCCAGAGATGATCTGAGGTATGATTTGTGTCTTCTCCACCTTAAATACATTACTTATCGACACAAGTTCTAGTCACTCCTTCCTTTACACGACTCTTTTTTGGGGCTTAGAGATCCTGGTGGAGCCATTGGCTCAATCCATACATCTAGAGACTCCAACGAGAGAGGATTCAATGATTACACACAGGTGCCGACAGTGCCAGCTTACTCTAGGAGGTGAGATCTTCAGCTGGGATCTCTTAGTAGAAGCATCAAGGCCTTACAACGTCTTCTTGGGTATGGACTGGTTATCAACAGTCCATGCTCAGATCGACTATTTTAGGCATATAGTCCAGTGTGTCCATGGATATGGGACCATTTTTTCCTTCACCGGAGAAAAGGAAACCCTTTTAGGGCAGGGAAGAATCTCTCGGAAGAGGGTGCAGCCGATCACTCAGCAGTTGACTAGCCTCACCCTTAGTGTAGTATAGGAGAGGTGTCCAAGCTTCCCTATGGTGGTGGATGAGTGCAAGGATGTTTTTCCTAATAAGGTTCCCGGGCTACATCCTCGTAGAGAGATAGAATTCTTTATCAACATATACCCTAGGACGACATCAATATCCACACCGGTATATTGAATATCTCCCACAGAGCTTCACGAGATGAGGGTATAGTTGGAGGAATTGTAGGATAAGGGGTTCGTAAGGACCAAAATTTCACCATGGGCATCCCCATTGCATTTTTCCTTGAATGTAGAAGTGAGTTTCAGGTTGTGTGCAGACTTCCAACACCTAAACTGGGTAACCATGAAGAACAAGTACCCACTACCTAAAATTGATGACATCTTCTACTAGTTTAAGGGAGTGAAGTGATTATGAAAGATAGACCTCATATCAAGCTATCACTAGCTTCGGGTACGAGATGAGGATGTACCAAAGACAACCTTTAGGTTCCGGTATGGCCACTATGAGTTCCTGGTGATTCCTTTCATCATGAAAAATTACCCAGCTGTGTTCATGGGCCTTATGAACAAGATCTTCCAGCCCTACCTCGACTAGTTCATCGTTGTCTTCATCTATGACATCTTAGTGTACTCAGCGTCGGAGGAGGAGCTCACTGTGCACCTGCGAATAGTACTGGATACACTCTGAGAGCACCAACTTTATAGAAATCTCTTGAAGTTCTAGTTTTGGATTCAATAGGTACATTTCCTAAAAAATGCCATCTCAAAGGATGGAGTTATAGTATATTCAATGAAGATAGATGAAATTATTTATTGGGATCTACCCAAGAGCGTCACTATGGTGCCAAGCTTCTTGGGGTTGCCTAGTTACTATCGAAGGTTCTTTCCCGACATTTCTAGGGTAGTAGCACCTTTATCAGCATTATCATGGAAGGGGAATCCCTTCATGTGGATGGAGAAATTCTAGGAGAGTTTTATGAGCTTAGGCGGAGACTGGATAGTGCCCCCATCTTGAGACTAACAGATGTGGGCATTGGGTATTTAGTTTACTATGACTCATAATCAACCGGACTCAGTTGTTTACTAATGGAGGAGAGAAAAGTGATCACCTATGGTTCATGTAAGTTGAGGTATCATGATAATAACTATGAGTCCCATGACCTAGTGTTAGAAAAAGTGTTCTTTTCCTTGAATATGTGGCTGCACTACTTGATGGGTGAGCGGTTCACCGTTTACTCCGACCAGAAGAGTCTCAGGCATATCTTCTTCTAGAAGAACTTGAACCTGAGATAGTGGATATGGATAGAGTTCCTCCAAGACTATGATTTTGAGATATTGTATACTCTTGGAAAGGGGAACTTGGTGGCAGACGCGCTCAGCAGGAGGACCTAGTTGCAGCTGCTGAGTGAGGCGGCAGAGCAGTTTGTTGTGATGTGGATATCCTTCGTGGATGAGGGTGAAGCTGCATACCCCAAGTCTATGATTGTTACTCCCCCACTCTTACAAAAAGTTAGAGAGACATAGCTTGGAGATGTTGGCTAGGAGGCTCAGCATGCTTAGATATCCTCAAGATGGGTTTCTAATGGATTTTCTATAGGTGGGGAGCACGTCATCCTTTGAAGAGGGTGCACCATAGTTCCAGTGACGTTATGAGAGGAGGTGTTGAGGGGGTTCCATACATACTATATGGTGGTACATCCTTGTGTGGAGAATATGTACGAGGACATACAATGTCAATACTGGTGGTCAGGAGTGAAGAATGCAGTGGTTGAGTTCGTTTCATGATGCCTCACTTGTCAGCAAGTGAAGGCCGAGTACCAGGATTCAGTAGGCTTGACTCGGCCACTTGAGGTACTAAAGTAGAAATGGGATGGTATCTCGATGGACTTTGTGACATTGTTACCACATACATCTAGAGGTCACGAATCTAACTGAGTGATCATTGGCTGACTCACAAAGTCATGTCACTTACTACCCATCCAGGAGCAAGGATCGGTAGAGGGATTGGGATGCCTCTACGTCCAGGAGATAGTGCGACTCCATAGGGTTCCTTCAACGATCATCTCAGATCATGAAGATCACTTTACAATCCAAGTTGTAGAAGGGATTGCATGAGTTTTTCGGGATGAAGCTACACCTGAGAACAACTTTTCATCCCCAAATGGATGGTCAGACAGAGTGGACCATATAGACCTTAGAGGACATGCTCTATACTTGTGTCCTTGAATTTGGTCATAGTTGGGAGGACCACCGGCCACTGGTGGAGTTTTCATACAATAATAGATATCACTCCACCATTGGCATGGCACCGTTTGAGGCCTTGTACGGGTGGCGTTGCAGATCATCCAAATGCTTGAGAGACCAAGGGGAGTCAGCAATCCTAGGTCCTGAGTTTGTACGGGCTACCACCGAGATGGTGCAGATCATCTAGGAGTGGATGGGGACTGCATAGAGCAGAAATAATTCTTAGGACAACCAGAGACAGAGACCCTTGGAGTTCAAGGAGGATAATAATGTGTTTGTTTGGGACTCACCCTGATGAGGATTGGATATATTTGGTTGGGTAGGCAAGCTATCTCAGAGGTTCATCAAACATTTTTTAGATCATTATAAGAGTTGGAAAGGTGTCATACCACCAAGATCTTCCCACATAGATGCACCAGGCACATGATCTTTTCCTTGTGTCGCAGCTGAGGTAGTATATGCATGATTCATCGAACATCATCAATAGATTCGAGCTAGACATTGATGATGAGTCGATGATTGCAAAGTTCCTAGTAGTGATAGAGGATCGTCAAGATTGAGTCCTACATGGGTGGTCGATTCCTCTAGTGTGCATCTGATGGAAGCATGAGAATATCCAAGAGAGCACATGGGAGTGGGAGGCTCATATTCGTGCTCAATACCCCCATATTTTTTCTTAGTTGTTGTTTTGGATTTCACATACATAAGTTCCTAAGGTAGGGATATTGTAACATCTCATAATTTATGTGTGATATTTTTTTAATTATATGGAATTGTTTCGAGACTTTGAAATTCGACGACATGTGATTCTAAGGCCCAGAGAGGCCGAAATTTTTTTTTGAACTATTTTTAAGGTACATTCAATAAATGTGTGAGCATGATATACTATTGATTTAATCGGTGCTTGGGTTAAAAATATGAGGGCACCTTTGAATTCAGAACGCCGAGATTTCCTAGAAATGACCTAACTTCGGCCAGTAAGGTCTGACTGAAAAGTTATTTTTCATACATTTTGAGTAAAATAATAAAATAATTTAAAAGAATTATTTTATTTGTCCCAGTTGAGTGGAAGATGGAGACACTACAGGGAAATGAAGAGGCGATGATGATATACATTATTGTGTCTCATTAAGGGCTCATTAAATCATAGTGTAATAATTCTTTAATGATGCCTAATAGTGATGATGTTTCTTAAATAAAAGAATGTAACGACGCCACATCGAATCATAATGGAAATGATGTGTTGTTCTACTATTTATTATTTGATGCACTGGGGAAATAAGGATAAATTTTTTTAGGATTATCTAGCGAACCTCTGACGGAATTCCACCTGAGCGAAGAATGAAGAATGCCGGTAGAACTTTATCATCTTTGATGCCTTTCAATGATCGGAGTCGGGAAGCGACATCGACATCTTAATCCATTGAGGATGAACATTGCGGTATCAGACATCATAAGAGGTATGGTATTTTGATTTTATGTTCTTCCACATTCTTTTCTAAAAATGAAAAACACAGATCAACCCACAAAAAGGTTGATATGCAATTCGTGTACTATATGGGAGGGAGATTTATTTTTTGGGGTTATTTTATTCGGGGTCAAAATCTTGGCATGGAATGATTGAAAGGAAACTCCCCAAACCTCCCCCGTCTTTAAACCTCTAACACAAAGGCCCTGAACCGACACAAACAAGGCCTGATCACCTCCTCATGTGAGTTATTGGTGGTTGTGCCCTCAAAATGACGATTAGGCGGGTTTGGGATCTTTTCAGTGAAGAGGGCTCTCCCAGAAGGCCATAGGTGCAGATAACTCGTAGAATGGACCACTAAAGTGCATCCTATGGTTGGTTAATCTCCCTTCTGCTGCGCCGGTAACAGTAGTGGAAGTGGCCGTCCTTACTGGACATGTGAAGGAGGCATCCCGCATTAGCGGACCGTATCAACTAGAAAGTTGCAGCTCGTCAACAGCGGTGGCGTGCTGGAGGACGCGGCGCTAGGCGAGGCGCCATATGGAAGGACGACTTGAAACATTGTGGTCTTTCAACCATAGATGGTGGAAGGTAACCACGCTTGTAGGTCCATAGGGAGATGGAGGTGGAATCTATGCCACGTCCCAGACGTTCGACACCACCAATCGCACTGCGCGACCGGTCCCCAGCTGGCTCATCGAGCACCCAGTGGGCTGGACCCCCGTCGGCGGGTCGGAACCGCACCCAGCTGGCCGGTACTGCACCAGATGGCCGGACTTGCACCCCCTTCGAGCTGGGCCATACTATACCGGGTTACTGAGTGACTCGGTAGGTTGGACCCTCAGCCAATTGGGCCAGGTCCAACAATGCCTATTGGGCCTAGCCCACTGGCCAGGTCAGACAAGACCGACCTCGACCCGCACCAGGTTGGGTCGAGTCCGTCTTAATAAACCAGGGTATGGGGGACCCTAGGGATGTTTTGGTTGGGTTAGACTAACTAGGTCGGATAGGGCCCCATTGAAACCGTTCCTCTGGTTACTAAAATGATCATATCTTGGAAACTGTGCGTCCAATTGACGAGTTGTTTGTGGCATTGGGACCCTCTCTACGAGATAGATATTTTGGCATTATCTATAGAGACTCTCGTGGAGGTTAATATGTGACAAAGTTCTTGAGGAGCGGTCCACCCAAGCGCACTACGTACAGAACCCTACGACTGGCTTAGACCTGAAGACTGCTAACTTTTGTCCTAGTGGGAATCACTTTTCTGTGACTTTGCATGCCCATGGTACGTGATGAGGAGGAAAACCTCAATAGGCCATGAGACGTTGGAAGCACCTCTCTGTGAATTTTATGGCCCACGGTAAGCGATGGGAAGGTGTACCTAAGCATTCAAAGGTTAGTGGGAAGCACTTCTATGTGACTTGACAGGCCAACTGTACTCACTAAAGGAGTTCTACAGCAGCTGGGGTGTTTGACGATGTGACTGATGATGCTTTTGTTACTACCATAGAATATACCTCATGTGAGCTATCTTGTGTGTCATGCTCTACTTTGAGGAATTACTGTGTGGTGTTTTATTTTTTTGGGGGTCTATACTGAGTACTGTGTTACTCACCCCTACACGGGCTTCGCCCGCACATGTTGTGTCTGGAGCAAATGACTGACATTTCAACAGGGGTGCTCATAGAGATGGGACTAACAGACGATTCAACTGTGGTCTTGGTATCCTAGGACCAGGTGGGCCCCAGTAAGACTGGGTAAAAAAAGCATAATACTTCGATTTCTAGTAGATTCACTACACTCACGATCAGGTGGGGTTTTCTATGGACAGCCATCGGGGTTTCCTTTTTGTTCTTACAGTTTTGAGTTCTTTGTTGGGTATGTATTCTGGCCCACTTACATTCAGTTTTACTTTCACTCATCCTTGTTTTAGTGGTACTTTTTCCCCCTTCCAGTGTGTTGGAATGTGGTTGGGTGTGTGTGCAGTTAGAGGTACTCAGGAAAAGTGCCTCCCACTTGTAGGTTGACACCGTCAGTGCGAGTCGCCAGTCCCTGGACTTTGGGTGGCGGGCTTGGGGTAGTCACGACACGAGCCCTAGGGGATAGGTGGTGATAGTTTCATTAACCCAATCACCCATCCTTTTACATAATTGGATAAAAAACCCAGAAGCAAACTTTTTAGTGGTGGTAGAAACCAAATGTGCCTTATAACTGGTCCAAGGAATAACCAAATTCCTAGTTTTTTTGTGATTATGGAAGAACCTGATTCCTGATTTTTTTAGGAGTAACAAACCACTATTCTACCTTTTAACTGATTGTATAGATAGATAAATCTATACAAATATAAAATACTAGAGAGAATTATAATCATTGAACTAGAATTTTGTTTATGATTTTAGTGATGAGGGAATAAATTTCTCTCCAGTAACAAAGGATAAAATGGTTGTTCTTTATTTCAGAGAAGTATTTGATCACCAATGTAAATAACATATATATATAGTTTCATAATATTATCAAATTTTAGTAACATAACCTATATTTTTTTGAAACTCTTATATAGAGTCCTTATTTTCAAAGAATATTCAAAGCACAAAGCCTATTGAAATTCATCATTCTCAAAGAAATAAATTATTTAATCATTTTACATTCTTGGAAAACATTCTCATGTGGGACAATTAAATAATATGTAATGTTAATTTATTTTTTTATAGTGATAAATACTTATAATAATTAATATAGAACCTAATAATAATAATAATACATTTTAAAGTATGTTGGAAAGCTCCCATAATGTATATGAGATAAACTATTAAAATTATGACCACACTAAATTTGAAAATAATGATTTCAAAAGAAACCAGTATGAGACTTCAACCACATGATGATCATGTAGTCCCAAACAAAATTCCTTGAAATAAAATTCCTTTTTATTGAAATTATTATTTAGTATTTAAGGTATAATTTAATTAAGATAAACATGTGAAACAAACATGCTGCAATTTGAAATATAGATGTATAAATAAAACAAAGCACGTTTTGAACTAAAATATGACCAAGTAATGAAGTTACCATTGGGAATATGGTAGGTTAATCACATTTAAAAATTTGATCTTGCAGCTAGTTTAAATATCTAGAATTTTAAAAATGATATTTATTTCCTAAGAAAATGTGTGTTATTTTATCCACAACAAAACTATATCTCTTTATTAATGAAGTGAGTATAATTTGAAATGATACCATTAGGTTTGGACCATTATATGACCACTGTTAAATTATTAACATTATCAAATATAAATATTTTTCAATATGATCATTAGAAAATATACACTTAATAATAATTTTAACATTATAATTAGTGTTATTAAGTAGAAATGAAAAAGGATAATTAGTATATACTGAAGAAATGATGACCTCAACCAGTAGATTCAATCCATATGAATCCAATTTTTCATAGAATATGAGGGAGGTATCATATATGGGATTCCATCTTGACCATGCCCAAGATGAGATTCAATGAGTGAATCTTGAATGAATTCTCCTTTGGGATAAGTTCCGTTTAGTGGGAATTTCCACACAGGCAATGTTAGCTGAGTCGCCCTAGGAATCTATCACCACCGCTCACCTTACCCTTAGGTCATATGTGGGGTGTAATAAGGGGTTATGTGTTGAATATCTACTTACTTAATGTGAAATTACATTGTATAAATAAAACTTATTATTCCATCAATTCCATTATATGAAGACTTTTTTGTAATAAAATATATGATGAATTTTATAAATTGACTTTTAAAACCCAAATTGTACTTTTTATAAAAGATATAAATCATTAAAATAAACTATGGTATTATGATTAATACTTATTTTAATGAAATTGTATGATAAAAACTCTTATTTAAATATTAATTATAATTTTTTTTTCAAGTGTCATAAATGTTACTAAGCCTTTTGAATATGCAATTATTTTTAATAAAAAATTAATTTATATTAAAATTCATTATTAAATTTTTTTATAATTATTATGATAATATAAATATTATTATTGAAATAATAACATCAAAATTAGGTAACGGTGAATTTATTAATATTTTCAAAAATACTTTATTTTTTTGTGGAATAAGAAAAATAAACTTTGAGTTTTTTGGTATGTTTAATGATTTTATAATTCTTTCATAATACTTTAAAAACTAAAAAACCAAAATCATAATCCAAAAAAAATTTATTTTATTAATATAATGTATTTTAATATATTTTAATAAATTTACCAAACCTATAATATACTTTCCAAATTCTAAAATGGAAACTTTTACATGAAAAACATTATTTTATAGAAACTTTACTTTCCCATGATAAAAGAAGTAACATAAAATGACTATAAAATCTTGTGTATTAAAATAGTATAAAAAATTACTTATGTTTCTAATACCATCGGAAATCCCATGGTTTTTAATTTTCCATAACTTATGTTTCTAAGGTCTATACATGGAACTTAATAAACAAATTCTCTAGTTTAGCTATAAATATCCACCCATTTTTTCATTTCCATTCACTCATAATCCAACCTCCATAAATATATATTATTTCTACCTCCCAATTAGTCCCCCAAGGTTTCCTCAATCCCCCAAGGTATCATCTCTCATGTTGTAAGAGTAACTCTTCAAGGAAAGAGAAACATCCTTATTTTCTCTTCATTTCAAGAACCAAATTTGGTATATGTATTCTGAATGTTATGTTCACTCCCTCTAATTTTCTATTTATTAATTCCATTACTTTAAAATTATTTTTTTTCAATTTAATTCCCATATTCCCTCTATTTTTACCCTTTTATAAAACCACTTTTTATACCCTTTACACTATCGAATTTACTTCTCTATATCTATCCCTTCACCTCATGAAATTATCTTTTATTTTCTTTTTGTGAATACCCAAAAAAAATTCATGGGTATTCACCAATATGTAAAAATGATATATTTTAACATGGTATTGACATACATAAAAGACTCATTCTATTTTCGTTGGTTAAAAATGACATAATGATAATGATCATTAAGAATGTTTTTTAAATACCCTGATTTTGATATGAAATCCATTTCTTTTATTATCCATGAGTTATTTATGAAATTTTTGATTATGATCTATATAGATCACACTAATTGAAAAATATTAAGGCCATTCCCTGACATAAATCTAATGCATTGGGTGAATAATTTAATTTCCAGATATGAAATGTTTTACGATACCTTGGTGAACAACCTTAGTAATTTTTATGACACCTGGATGAAAAAAGTTGGGGATATAATTATGAATGTATCATTTAAATTTTCTATCCATATTTCCATGTTTTGATCCATTTTATTCTTATTATGATATTTACCTTTTTCTTTCATGCCTTTATTCCTAAATTTCTTATTGATACTTCTCATGGTCATATATAAATAGTTTCTCTTCATTTACCTTACTGGCATTATGCTCATACATTCTTTTTATGTATGTATATAGGTTATGAGATGCAATAAATTTACCTAAGATAAACCTATGAGGAAGTATTTTAAGTGGATTAAAATAATTTTATAAGTTTTCTTGTATTATGTATCATATTTATAGGCAAATAATCTTTAAATAATTATATTTTTGATCAATGTAATGAAAATTTATGTAATAAAAGGAATGATTCTATAGTTGTTATAAGAGGATGGAATAGTTATTTATAAAAAATAGGGTTTTAAAACTTTAGGAATAAACCTAGATAAAATTTTAATTATAGGAAAACATCCTGGTATTTTGGTGAAGTATTAATTATGTTTTTTTGAATTAAAGAAATTCATGTCTGGATATGAACAGAAGGATGTGTATATGATACAAATTTATCAAGGGGTAACACACAAAAACATGGCTTTGATACAGAATCAAATGTGAATTGGTGAACGAAAATAAGACTTGAAGCACACCTTGTCCAACACTATCGGGGGACATGTTTGGTTAATCCAAATTATTTAATAAACCATTATGAAGGATTTATAGAAAATATAATTATTTCTAATGATCAACATAATTATTCTTTATGTTTTAAGAAATTAAATTCTTTTATAATTATAATATTAAAAAAAAAGTTATTACTAAAGTTTTATTATTTTTGAAAATTTTGGGAAATAGGAGGAATCACATAAATCGTGAGTGAAATTGACCATGCACTGATGACCGTATGATGAAAACCATAATGTAAAACTTCACAATAATTGTAACACCCCAAGCTTCTACGGAACGCTTCTCTTTGATTAATGCAATAGTGTGTGTTGTACGCAACATCGAGTTCTAACACACCACAACCAATCAAACTAGCCGTTATGAATAGTAATTCCTACTTTTTTAAATTTTTTAAATTTTATTTTTCAAAATGGACTTCATTTTTTGATTCAGAATATCGAAATTAGCCTAGGGTGAATTTTTGGTATTTTTCTGAAAAACTTCATTTTTTGATGAATAGTGAAACCACTAAGTGGTAGTTAAAAAAACTGAATTTTTCATAAAACTTAATTTTACCACTTTTGTGAGTGGAATTTCAAAAATCCTAGAGACACGGTTAATATCAAGGAGTAAAATGTGGTTCAATGAGATAAAAATAATTTTTGGTGAATAGTAACTTTTTACTTTTATTTACAAGGGTTAAAAGTAAATAAGATAATTAAGGGTAAAAATGATATTAATATTACCCTAACACATGTCCTAATTCTATTGGACAAGTGTATCTCGACCAAAAACAACCTTAGGAACAAAATATTATCATTTCGGTCCACTTGGATTAGATTAGGACACTTATTATTATTTAATTCAAAGAAGAGTTAAAAGAGTTAAAATAAAAGTTTATTTACTAAAGCATTTTTAATATAGGGTTACACATAATACAAATTCGATTATAAATATTCATTATAAATATAAAAATATTTCCTACATAATTATATTTTATTTATAATTTTTATACATTAAATAATTTAATTTATTTATGACACAATGATGATGCAGTAATTACCATAATAGTGAAAAATTGAAATAATTGATATTATAAATACCTAAATAAATATAATTTGAGACTTTTTATGAATTAAATTAATTTTTTAGGTTAATATGACATGTTAGGATTGAATTAATTAACATTTTTAGAATTAATCACTCGGTTATGATTTTTACAAAAATCAATTATTGAATAGTGTCAAAATTGACATAAAAAAGTTTTTAAAACAAATATTATATTATTAATTGATATTAAATTCATAAAAATATAAGGTTAGTCCAAGAGACTTATATCATGATATGTGTATCATTAATTGACCACTTGGGGGTCGCTTGGAGGTATATAGTAAGTTTATTAACCATATAATATAAAAATACAAAGAGACATTGTAAAAGTGAAACTAATTAACTAAGAGTTTAAACTAAACGATAAGGTTAATATAATGACCCAAACCTATATAAATTATATTTTTTGAGTTTTTTTAGACCCATACCCACCTTAAACTTTAAATAATACACTTTTGTGCCATTAGAAACAAAATATGAATTTATTATAAAATAATATTTCTACCTTTTTCAAAGGTGCCCCTCACCCCTCTTATAAAAGGGCACTCCCCCTTCTCACTAATTCACACATTCAAATCCTTTTGGTTCGAACACACCCTGACCAAATACTCTCTAAAATTCCCTCACTACAACCTAGAGGCCTTATTTTGATCATAAAGCCAAAATAAGGAGCCCTTTTGATCAAATCAAAAAGAAGAACCCGAAGAATAGGTAATGTTTTCACCACCCCTTTTCAAATTCATTTCTTCCTCAACTTATTATTTCATTGTTATTCCCATTCTAAAATAATTAATCCAGTATCTCCTATATACTGTAATATTATTATAAATATGGTACAATGATATTCATTATTATATCCGTCATTTGAATGGAATGTCACCATACGTGTGTACGTACGGCTTACCGTCTCCACGTCGTGGTGTAATTGTTATTAAATATATTATTATTTGGATGGGTATAATAATGATGTGTAATTCATGTAAATAATAAATATAACATGATAATGATTCTATATATAAGATATACCATCAAATTAAATATTATTTTAATATCAAAAGAATGATATTGTCGCGCGTGCGTACGTACGGACTACCGTCTCCACGAACGCGATGAGATTCATTCTCTATCATATACATTAAAGTATAATTATCATTTTACGATTTAAAAATAATGTTTAAGGACTTAATATCATTATTGATATGAATAAGATACAACCTATCCATGAAAATCATGGCTTACGTAACAAAACATATAAAAGAAAATGAGTAAGTTAACACCCGAAACGACGGTAATACTAAGATATTATAACAAAGTAATGTTAAAAGGTGATATATGATAACAAAATAATGTATATGATTCTTGTATAATTTAATAACAATTATTTCACCATTATACAGGAGTTTAACCTACCCCCAACCAAGGAAAGGTACACGGTAAGGGTTTATTTCACAATCTCTTCATTATCCGAGGTTGTTTATACGTAATAATCTACTAGGACTTCTTTATCATCCACATCCATGTTTCTTAAAAATGTATTTCAATTTTTTTACTATTTACTAGAATATGGGTTAATTCATTCATACCCTTGTTGACTTCTATAAGTGGTTTATAAAGGAATCTTTCCGTTATTTTCCAAACAAGGTTTTTTAAACTTTTCGACAGAATTAAGGTAAGAATGTTTTTTTAACTTATTCGGCGTGTGCGGCTATTTTCTGCCGTTAAAAAATCATCGAAGCTTCCCTTAAAATCTTATGAGAATATTTTAAAAGAAAATGTTTTGTTTTATAGATATATGACTCTTAAATTATTTCAAAATAGAAACATATATTTCTCTAAAAAGAGTTTGGATTTCATCTATGTCAACATCCTTTGATGGATTTTAAGCTTATTTGGAGTTGATTTATTATCATACAAAACTTCTATATTGTATTGAAGGTTTTGTGATATGTTTGACTTTTGATGTGTTATTTTTATACCATTATTGATTTATGGATGAAGTATTTACATTTCATATGATAGTTTTAATACGAATGTTTATGTTATGTTTAAACCTTTTCATATTGGAATGCATTGGACTTAATATGTGACGGGTGGAGCCCGCTATAGCTCCTCGATGCATCGGTAGGTCTCACGAGAAAAACTAGTGTCTTGGCACAAGGCATTGAAAAATCTTATTTGTAGTCTTGGCACGAGGCCTTGACTATGTGGTTATGATAGTCCGACATTATGCATTCCATCATTATAAAAGTGGTTATTGATATTTCATGTGATTATTCGATTAGTTGAATATCCATGTGAATAAGTAAATGGAATTATTTAATTTTTTTCCATACTATGTTGATGTTCAAGTTTAAAAGGGTTTTGTTTTAGTTATACATTTCCTTAAATGTTTATTCTTATTTATGAAAGTTTTTGCTATATTGTTATCCTTACTGGGCATTTGAGCTCACCCATTTTCTATGTTTTATTTTTTCCCAGGATGTGAAGAAGTAAATTATGAATGACCCGCATGGATAGTATAAGGGGATAAGAGTGTTGAATATGGAGACTATGTTGTTGTAGTTTTTATTTTTATGATTTAATGTAAAACCTTATGAATATATCTAGTGTTTCCAAGGCTACTAAACTAGTCGGTCTTTCGAGACTTGATCTTCCTTGTGATCATGCCAATGTTATGTAATAATGCACCGACTCAGTGTAACTGGGTTAGGGGCATCACAGTTGGTATCATAGTAAGTTTAGTACAAACCTTGGAAGTTAGATTTAGATAAACTCTGATTAGAGCACATAGATTTAAGATGAGCCTTGAGTATTAGTATAGAAGAACTTCCTAGAATTTTGATATTGTAGAGATTTTGTGAGTTTTACGAGAAATACATCCCTGTCTGGATATGAGCTGGTAGAGGCGGCTCTGGCATAGATGTACATAGGGGTAAAACCTGAAAACACCGCTTTGATTTAGACTCGAATGGGAACTGGTGAACGATAATGGGCCTTGCTGCACTCTTGGTCACGACACTCCCGGGGGATATTCTTAGGATAACTCTCATTTTCTTTACAAATCATTATGAAGGGTTTATGAGTATATAATTCTAAAAGAAAACATTTTTTTCGATTATGGATTATATCCATAAATAGTTCAATTTATGTTAAGTGTTTTATATGTATGGAATTATGTATTTTTATTCATAAACTGACCTAGTTTATTCCATTGTTTAGAAATGGAGCCTAGTGGAAGAAATAGAAACTGTATCAATGCACGCACTCCATGTAGGGATTACCCTCCTGCTCAAGATAATTATAGTGGAGCTGGTGATGCAACTGGTGCCGATCAGCTAATCACCATACTGGGACAACTCACTCAGGTTATGAATAATAACCTTACCCGTATGGAGCACCCTGATCCGCAACATGGAGGATAAATGTTTGATCGATTCATGAGGCAACAACCACCAACATTCAATGGGATTAAAAATCCCTTAGTAGCTGAGTAATGGATAAATTCCCTAGAGAAAATATTTCAGGCTTTGGGGAGTAGTGAAAGGGAAAAAGTTATCATGGAAGTTTACTTCCTCACTAGAGATGCTGATAAATGGTGGTCATTGATTCAAAACATGAAGGAAGATGATGAAGTATCAAATATGGAATGGAGGGAGTTCAAAGATCTGTTTTTAGAAAAATACTTTCCTCGTGACCATCGAGCAGATATGGAAAGACACTTTCTGAGTCTGAGACAAAAGGAGGATGAGAATGTCACAAAGTATGAGGCTAACTTTACAAGGTTAGCAAGGTATGTTGGAGATTGTATACGTAACCCGAGAAGTAAGATTGATTATTTATTTGATGGGTTAAAACCATTTCTCCGTCTAGAATTAGTCTCACAATCCTTCTCGTCGTACGAAGACATTGTCTCATGTTCTATCAAGACAGAAAAGGAATTCTCTAAGTCTTATGACTTTAAATCAAACCAAGAGAAGAAGAGATCTGCTGATCAATCTAGGAATGGAAATAAGGGGAAGAAGGGAAAGGTTGAATATCTATCCTGTGGTAAATATAGGAAGAAACACCCCAGTACTTTCTTGAAGGGAATGGGTGTCTATTAAAAGTGTGGTGAAAAAGGCCACCAAGCTCGTGATTGCAAAGGTAAGAAGGAAGCTACCAATGTTTAGTGCTACAATTGTAGGGAGATGGGACATTATTCAAATGAATGTCCTAAGAGTCATGGGAACTTACCTTAGAAAAGGCCAAGGGATCAAGGACAAGCTTTTTCTATCACTACTGCTGAGGTAGAAGCTCCAAAAGACACGATGGAAGGTAATTTAATGGTTTCCTCAAGTTTAGAAAATGCATTATTTGATTCTGGATCATCGAATTGTTTCATATCTTCCCAGTTTGCTAAGAAAATTAGATATTTCCAATTTGATTTAACAAGGGAGTTGTCAGTTAAAACTCATAAGGGAAGTATCATTGCAACAAATTTTTGTGAATCAGTCCCCATTAGAGAACATAAATGTTCTTTATCCACTGATCTCATCGTCATACCTATGATTGAGTTTGATATAATCCTCGGTATGGATTGGCTTTCAGACCATGATGCGAAGATTTATTGTAAGAAGAAGGAGGTTACAATTTTTTATGATGATGATAAAGAACACCTTATCTTTAGAGCATAATCGTCACCACCTAATTCTTATCTAGATACACCCCAATAGTTTAACTAAATTCAATTATTGGGATGGAAGAGAATGAAATGACTGTGGGTGAGGAAAGGAATATTCAAATAGAGGATGTACCTATTGTGAAAGAATATGTAGATGTGTTTCCGGAAGATTTACCTGGACATCCTCTAGAACGAGAAGTTGAGTTTTCCATTGATTTAATTCCTGGATCAAGGCCTATATCAAAGACCCCTTATAAAATGGCCATTGTAGAATTAGTTTAACTAAAGAAACAACTAGAGTAATTGAGTAATATGGGATTTATTCGCCCTAGTGTTTCTCCATGGGGAGCCCCTATTCTTTTTGTTAAAATGAAAGATGGATCTATGAGGTTATGTATCGACTACAGGGAGATCAATGCTATAACAATAAAGAACAAGTATCCCCTACCTCACATTGATGATTTATTTGACCAACTTCATGGAGCTCAATAATTTTCAAATATTGACCTTCGATCTGGATACCATCAGTTGTGTGTGAAGAAGGAAGACATTCCGAAGACAACATTTCGAACCAGGTATGGGCATTACGAGTTTACAGTAATGCCTTTTGGATTGACTAATGCACCCTCTATATTCATGGATCTGATGAATAGAGTTTTTAAGGAATATCTCAATGAATTTGTGGTGGTATTTATTGATGATATCTTGGTATACTCCAAAAGCTACAAAGATCATGAAAATCACTTGCGCATTATCCTGAAGACTCTAAGAAGACATGAATTATATGGGAAGTTTAGCAAGTGTGAATTCTAGCTTCAGGAGATTTTTTTCTTGACTATATTGCCTCTAAAGATGGAATCTCTATTGATCCTTCTAAGACCAAGGCAATCCAATAATGGCCTACACCGACAAGTATAACTGAGGTGCATAGTTTTATTGGTTTAGTAAGCTATTATCGATGTTTCGTCCAAAATTTTTCCCAGTTGGCTAGCCCATTAACAAAGATCACATGTAAAGGGGTTAATTTTTTTTGGACAAAAGAGTGTGAAGAATTTCCCGAAGAACTGAAGAGAAGATTAGTCAATGCTCCTATATTGACTCTACCATCGGGAATGATGGGTTTGTTATTTATAGTGATGCATCAAAGAAAGGACTTGGTTGTGTCCTTATGCAGAATGATAGGGTTATTGCTTATGCATCACGATAGTTGAAAATTCGTGAACAAAACTATCCTACTCATGATCTCGAGTTAGAAGCTGTGATCTTTGCTTTGAAGATATGGAGGCACTACCTCTATAGTGAAAAATGTGAGATTTATACTGATCACAAGAGTTTGAAGTATATTTTCTCACAAAAAGAACTCAACATGAGGCAAAATAGATGGCTTGAATTACTCAAGGATTATGATTCTACAATACACTACCACCCGGGGAAAGCAAACAAGGTGGAATATGATTTGAGTAGAAAAGATCATGGAGTTTTGAACAATATGAGAATTAAAAGGGATCCAATTTTCATGGATCTAGTGAAGATGTACATGGGAATAACCATGGAAGGTGAAACATCAATTCTTTTTCAAATGGTTGCCAAACCTGATTTACTAGAAAGGATTAAGAGTTCTCAGACCGATGATGAATAATTTCAAAAGAAGATTAAAGCTATGAATGATGGGATATTGAGATACTTTGTGTATGAAGATGGAATTTCGAAATTTGGGAAGAGACTTTGTGTTACCGATATACCTGATCTAAAAAGGGAATTACTGGATGATGCTCATAGTTCCAATTTCTCTATACACCATGGGAGCACCAAAATGTATAGAGATTTGAAGGAACATTTTTGGTGGGACAACATGAAGAGGGAGATTGCCGATTTTGTGTCAAGATGTATGGTTTGTCAACAAGTGAAAGCTGGAAGGCAACAGCCTGGTGGAGTATTGAAACCTCTTCCCATACCTGAGTGGAAATGGGATAATATCACGATGGACTTTGTAATGGGAGTACCAAAGACTCCTAGAAGGAACGATGCAATATGGGTTATTATTGATCGTCTTACCAAGTCAACACATTTTCTTGCTATATGAGAAGATCTACCACTGGAACATCTAGCAAGACTATATATTGATGAAGTTGTGAGACTTCATGGAGTACCCCTATCGATTGTTTCTGATCGTGATCCCCGTTTTACTTCAAGATTATGGAAAAGTCTTCAGAAAGCCTTGGATACTAAACTTCATTTAAGCACTTCCTACCACCCTCAAATAGATGGACAATCAGAATGAACTATTCAAACCTTAGAAGACATGTTGAGATCCTGCTCACTTGACTTTCAGGGTATGTGGGATCAATATTTACCCCTGGTAGAATTTTCCTATAACAATAGCTTCCATTCGAGTATTCAGATGGCACCATATGAAGCGTTATATGGAAAGAGATGTCGAACACCAACCTGTTGGGATGACGTTGGTGAAAGAAAACTTGTAGGTCCAGAACTGGTGGAGGAAACGATGGAAAAGGTGAAGGTAATCCAAAATCACATCAAAGAAGCTCAAAGTAGGTAGAAGAGATATGCCGATAATCGAAGGAAGGATTTGGAATTTGAAGTTAGTGATCATGTTTTATTGAAGGTATCTCCATGGAAGGGAGTCATACATTTTGGTAAGAAAGGTAAATTGAGTCCCAGGTACATCGGACCTTTTGAAATTCTAGAACGAATTGGGGCTGTAGCTTACCGATTGGCAATAATGCCAAGTCTCTCCAAAGTTCACAATGTGTTCCACGTATCTCTGTTGAGGAAAATACATGCCTGACCCAATGCATGTACTCACCTATGAGAAATTAGAACTGGAACCTGATCTGTCTTATTGCGAAGAGCCTGTCAAGATTCTTGATACAAGAGAACAAGTACTGAGAAACCGGACGACTCGTCTGGTAAAAGTCTTGTGGAGAAATCATAAGATGGAAGAGGCAACGTGGGAACCCGAGGAACTTATGATGAAGAACCACCCGAGTCTTTTCATGCGGTAGTATTCTAGAAATTTCGAGGACGAAATTATTTGAAGGAGGGGAGAATGTAACACCCCAAGCTTCTACGATACGCTTCTCTTTGATTAATGCAATAGCGTGTGTTGTACGCAACATCGAGTTCTAACACACCACAACCAATCAAACCAGCCATTATGAATATTAATACCTAATTTTTGAAATTTTATAAATTTTATTTTTCAAAATGGACTTCATTTTTGGATTCAAAATATCAAAATTAGCATAGGTTAAATTTTTTGTATTTTTCTGAAAAACATCATTTTTTGATGAATAGTGAAACCACTAAGTGGTAGTTAAAAAAACCAATTTTTTCATAAAACTTAATTTTAATGCTTCTGTGAGTGGAATTTCAAAAACATGAGACACACGGTTAATATCAAGGAGTAAAATGTGGTTCAATGAGATGAAAATAATTTTTTGTGAATAGTAACTTTTTACTTTTATTTTCCATGGTCAAAAGTAAATAGGGTAATTAAGGGTAAAATGATATTAATATTACCCTAACACATGTCCTAATTCTATTGGACAAGTTTATCTCGACCAAAAACAACCTTAGGAATAAAATATTATCATTTAGGTCCACTTGGATTAGATTACGACATTTATTATTATTTAATTCAAAGAAGAGTTAAAAGAGTTAAAATTAAAGTTTATTTACTAAACCATTTTTAATATAGAGTTACACATAAGATAAATTCGATTATAAATATTAATTATAAAGATAAAAATATTTCCTACATAATGATATTTTATTTATAATTTTTATACATTAAATAATTTAATTTATTTATGACACAATGATGATGCAGTAATTAACATAATAGTGAAAAATTAAAATAATTGATATTATAAATACCCAAATAAATATAATTTGTGACTTTTTATGAATTAAAATAATATTCTATATTAATATGACATGTTATGATTGACTTAATTAACATTTTTCTAAGTAATCATTCTGTTATGATTTTCACAAAAATCAATTATTGAATAGTGTCGACATTGACAAAAAAGAGTTTTTAAAACAAATATTATATTATTAATTGATATTAAATTCATAAAAATCTAAGGTTCGGCCAAGAGACTTATATCATGATATGTGTATCATTAATTGACCACTCGGGGGGTCTCTTGGAGGTATATAGTAAGTTTATTAACCATATAATATAAAAATATAAAGAGACATTGTAAAAGTGAAACTAATTAACTGAGAGTTTAAACTAAAAGATAAGGTTAATATAATAACCCAAACCTGTCTAAATTCTATTGGTTGAGTGTTTTTCAAACCATATCCACCTTAAACTTTAAATAATCCACTTTTTACCCATTAAAAACTGAATATGAATTTATTATAAAATAATATTTCTAGCTTTTCCAAAGGTGCCCCTCACCCCTCTTATAAAAGGAAACTCCCCCTTATCACTAATTCACACGTTCAAATCCTTTTGGTTCAAGAAACCCCTTCCAAAATACTCTTTAAAATTCCCTCACTACAACCTAGAGGCCTTATTTTGATCATAAAGCCAACCTAAGGAGCCCTTTTGATCAAATCAAAAGGAAGAACCTGAAGAAGAGGTAATGTTTTCACCACCCTTTTTCAAATTCATTTCTTCTTCAACTTCTTCTTTCTTTGTTATTCCCATTCTAAAATAATTAATCTAGTATCTACTATACACTTTAATATTATTATAAATATTGTACAACCATATTAAGTATTCTATCCATCCTTTTAATGACATGTCACCATACGTGCGTACGTACGACTTACCGTCTCCACGTCGTGGTGTAATTGTTATTCAATATATTATTATTTGTATGGGTATAATAATGATGTGTAATTCATGTAAATAATAAATATAACATGATAATGATTCTGTATATAAGATATAACATCCAATTAAATATTATTTTAATATCAAAATAATTATATTATCGCTCGTGCGTACGTACGGACTACCGTCTCCACAAACATGATGAGATTCATTCTCCATCATATACATTCCAGTATAATTATCATTTTATGATTTAAAAATAATGTTTAAAGACTTAATATCATTATGGATATGAATAAGATACAACCTATCCATGAAAAACATGGCTTATGTAACAAAACATATAAAAGAAAACGAGTAAGTTAACACCCGAAATGACGATAATACTAAGATATTATAATAGAGCAATGTTAAAAGATTATATATGATAACATAATAATGTTTATGATTATTTTATAATTTAATAAAAATTATTTCACCATTATACACAAGGTTAACCTACCCCGAACCAAGGAAAGGTACAAGGTAAGGGTTTATTTTGCAATCTCTTCATTATCCGAAGTTGTTTATACGTAATAATCTACTGGGACTTCTTTATCATCCACATCCATGTTTCTTAAAAATGTATTTCAAAACATTTTTTTACTATTTACTAGAATATGGGTTAAGTCATTCATACCCTTGTTTAATTTTATAAGTGGTTTATAAAATAATCTTTCCGTCATTTTCCAAACAAGGTCTTTTTTAACCTTTTCGACAGAATTAAGGTAAGAATGTTTTTTTAACTTATACGGCGGGTGCGACTATTTTCCGCCGTTATAAAATCGTCAAAGCTTCCCTTACAAGATTATGAGAATATTTTCAAAGAAAATGTTTTATTTTATAGATATATTACTCTTAAATGATTTCAAAATAGAAAGATATATTTCTCTAAAAAGAGTTTTTATTTCATCTATGTCAACATCCTTTGATGGATTTTAAGCTTATTTGGAGTTGATTTATTATGATACAAAACTTCTATGTTGTATTGAAGGTTTTTTGATATTTTTGACTGTGGATGTGTTATTTTTATACCATTCGTGGTTTATGGATGAAGTATTTACATTTCGTATGCTAGTTTTAATACGAATGTTTATGTTATGTTTAAACCTTTTCATATGGGAATGCATTGGACATAATATGTGACTGGGGTAACCCGCTATAGCTCCTCGATGCATCGGTAGGTCTCATGAGACCAACTAGTGTCCTGGAAGAAGGCCTTGGAAAAATCTTATTTGTAGTCTTGGCACAATTCCTTGACTATGTGGTTATGATAGTCTGATATTATGCATTCCATCATTATAAAAGTGGTTATTGATATTGCATGTTATTATTCGATTAGTATAATATCTATGTGAATAAGTAAATGGCATTATTTAATTTTTTTTGCCATACTATGTTGATGTTCAAGTTTAAAAGGCTTTTGTTTTAGTTATACATTTCCTTAAACGTTTATTCTTATTTATGAAAGTTTCCTCTATATTTTTATCCTTACTGGGCATTTGATCTCACCCCTTTTCTATGTTTTATTTTTTCCCAGGATGTGAAGAAGTAAATTATGAATGACCTGCAGGGATAGTATGAGGGGATAAGGGTGTGGAATATTGAGATTATGTTGTTGTAGTTTTCATTTTTATGATGTAATGTAAAACATTATGAATATATCTATTGTTTCCAAGGATACTAAACTAATCAGTCTTTCAAGACTTGATATTTCTTGTGATCATGCCAATGTTATGTAATAATGCACCGACTCTGGGTAACTGGGGTCGGGGCGTCACAAGAATGATGAATCAACTAACTCGATTTATGAGAAATAACATGAATCAATATGAGAAATGGATTCACATAGAAGAAAAAAAATTCCATTGATTCCTTTGTGCATCAATGAACACCTTATTTCAGTGGATCTACACACCCAATGGTTACTAAAAATGGATAATCTCTATAGAAATTATCTTTTTTGTTCTATGTTGTTCGTAATAAGAGAAATTCACCCAGTTTGTGTACCACTTAGAGGGAGATGTTGAACAATGATGGACACTGATTGAAAACATGAATATAAGAAGTGAGATTGATGCTATGGAGTGGGTAGAATTCCGGGGAAACTTTCTCATAAAATATTTTACCCATTTGATGTAAATGAAAATAGAGAAGAAATTACTAGAGAAAAAGTAGATGGAATACCAATATTTGGGAAGCTGTGAGATGAACTATACAATACTTTCTTGTTAAAACTATAGATTTTTCATGGATTCTCATCGAAAGTTTGATAGATTATTAGTGGAATAAGACCACATCTACAAAATAATCTATCCAATTAAGATTATGAAAACTGTGAGGATATAGTGCATAGTGGTATGAAGTTTGAACTATAGTTCAGAGAAATGTAGTGGTCCCATAGATCGAATGAAAAGAATATATCAATAAAGCTAATATTATGGAAGAAATTTGATCATGAAGGAGGAGTAAAGAAAGTTAAACTTCCCACATTCAACACATTTGAAAAGAAATGTTTAGAGAAAAAATATATCGGGAGAGGTAAATATTACAAGTGTGAAAGATATGGCTATATTTCTCATAAATGTCATAGTGAGGTGAAGCCTAAACTTCTTAACACAAATTTAAATGGGAAGATGGTGTGGGCCTGACCTGAAGTCCAATTCTATAAGTGTAGACATATTGGGAACATTCCCATCCATTTTCCAAATCTAAATATAATGGAGGGTAATCACCATCAAACTCATCATAGTCTAAAAAATAAAGGTCTTGAATTTATTATCACGATGGCTAGTGTAGATGCTATAAATGATGTGGTAACATGTACTCTCATTGTTCTATCAAATATGAAATGTACTTTGTTTTATTCTGGTTCTACTCATTCCATTATTTCCTTAAAGTTTGCAAAGAACATAGAATCAATCCGTGAACTGCTATATGTAGAGTAATTAGTCAAGAAATTGGGAGTGATTATCCAAGAATCAATAATGCATATAAACTCTATTATTAAATTTGGAAAGAAAAATCTTATCAAAAATCCAGTAGACATTACCATGATGGAATTCTATATTATTCTATGGATGGACTAGCTTTAAATGAATGATAGAAAGATAAACTCTTGATGAAATGAAATCTTTGTAGTCTTTAATAGAAAACCTATGATTATTTTCAAAATATATATTTCACTAAATGATATTTTTCAAGAAGCACACCTCTTAGCCTTCTTTGTGGATATGATCGATGAAGAAAAAGAAGTAAATGAAAGTATAAGAATAGAAAATTTTCCCATTATTCAAGAATATTTTGACATATTTTCTAATTAGTTACCTAGACCACCCCTGGAAAGAGAGGTAGAGTTTTCCATTGAACTGATACTTGGATCTAAGCTGATATCAAATACCCCATACAAAATGGAAAATGTGGATATTGAGGAATTAAATAAACAACTAAAATATATTTTAGAGAAGGGGGTTTTGTAAATAAGTGTGTCTCCTTGGGGAGAAACTATTCTCTTTATGAACAATGTGGTTATGAATTTATTATAGAGAGTTTAATGGAATCATAATGAAAAATAAGTACACTCCTCCACATATTGATGATTTATTTGAAATACTTTTCTTGGATCAATTCTTCTCCAAGATTGAAATTTAATCTGATTATCATAAATTGGGGGTGATGAATGAAGATATTCCAATGAAAACCTTCTGATCAAGTTATCTGTATTATATGTGTGTTGTTTTTCCCTTCGTCTTGAATAATTCTCTTATATTTATTGATATTATGAATAGAGTATTTAAGGACAACCTTGATAAATTTTTGGTAGTTTTTGTTGATGATATTATGATATATTCTAAAATTCACGAGGAGTATGAGGATTATATAATGTTTATATTGAAAAATCTATGGAAGGAGAGGCAATATGGATAGTTTACCAAATGTGAATTTTGGATACCAAAATTTTCTTTCTTGGGGAACATTATAACCAATAAAGGATTCATAGTTGACTTGATGATCAAAAAGGATTTTGTGGAGTGTCCTAATCATAAAAATGCAACTTAAATTCATAGTTTCCATGGTTTAGAATAATATTATAGGAGGTTTTTGAAAAAAAAATTCATTGCTTTCTTATTCTCTAACCATGTTAAAATGAAAAGGGGATAATTTTATCTAGACAAAGGTCTGTGAAAAATGTTTCCAAGAGATGAATAAGAGATTGGTTATTACCACTGTGTTAACTCTACCCTCTATTAGATAAGGATTAATTATTTTAGTGATGAATCTCTAAAAGTTATTGGGATAATCCTCCTAAAAAATGACAAGGTTATTGATTAATAAGCTTGATAGTTGAAGCCTCACAAGTATAATAATCTTACACATGACCTGGATCTAGTTGTGATTATTTTTTATCTGAAGGTATGGAGGAACTATCTTAATATGGTTAAATGAGATATATACACAGACCACTAAATTTTAATGTATATTTTCTCATAATATAATTAAAAAGAGAGAAAATTAATGTTTTTATCTTTTTAAATACTATGAATATTCAATATATTATCACCCTATAAAAGAAAACAAAATTAATTAGTCATTAAGTAGGAAAGAAACTGTTATGCTAGAAGTAATAAGGATTTAAGGAGATATTCTGATCAAAGGATTAGTAAAATTAGACTTGGGAATCTTAAGGTAACGGACGTTAAAAAACCTATCCAAAATTATTTATCAACCATCATTACTAGAGATGATCTCGAAATCTCAATGAGAAGATCCTTTGTTATAGACAAAGACAAAGGCTGTGAAGAATGGGAAGATTCTTGAGTTCAATATTGATTAATAGGTTCTACTAAAATTTTTACAAGGCTACATGTTCCATATATTCCATAAATAAAGAAAAAGTTGATGGATGAATCTCATAGCTCTATATTCTATATACATTCTAGAAGCACTAAATTGTATGGGGATGTTTTTTCTCATTATTGGTGGTTTAACCTGAAAAGGAATATTTTCGACTACACTTTATGGTTCTTGCTGTGTCAACAAGTGAAGGTAGAGTGATAAATTTCTAAAGGGGCACTAAAACCACAACCTTTACCAACATGGAAGCAGAAAAATATCACAATTGAATTTATCACTAGTCTCCTAATAACATCCAAATAAAATAATGTGATATGGGTTATAGTAGAGTATCTCACCAAGAATTACCATTTAATCTCCCTTCCAGCAGATTCTCTATTGACCAACATTCCATGATATAAATGGTGGAAGTTGTAACCCAGAATGTGGAACTACTCTCTATCTTGTATGATCATGATCCAAGGTTCAAATAAAAATTATAGATAATTCTTCAACATTATTTGAGTACTAAATTGAATTTCAGTATGACCTATCACCCCACAAACTGATGGCCAATATGATAGGATTATTTTGATACTCGATAACATGGAGAGAACATACTCTATGTAATCTCTATGTGGATGAGATCAACACCTCCCATTAGTTTAGTTCTCATACAACAATAACTTAAATTGAGTATTAAAATCACAAACTATGAAGCTATATATGAGAAGTGATGTAGATTACCTACATGTTAATATGAAGTTAGTTAGATAAATTTTCTTGGGACTAATATAGTGAAAGAGATGATGGAAAAGGATCACTCCATAAAACAAAAAATATAGGTTTCTCAAAGCCGGTAGAAGAGATATGATGACAAATATTGAAGAGACATAGAGTTTGATGTTGGACAAAAAGTCTTCCTTCAAATTTCACTATATAATAGAGTCATGTGTCTTGTTAAGAAATGGAATCTTATCCCCATGTACATCGACCCCCGTGAAATCCTTGATCGCATAGGATCAGTGGCCTATCGACTAGAACTTCCACCAAATCAAGCTGAAGTTCATGATTTATTCCACATATCTTTCTTGAATAAGTACACACATGACCCTTCACTTGTAATAAATTAAGAGGTGGTAAAATTGGAACATGGCCTCTATTATGAGTAACATATGGTGGAGATATTAGACCATAAGGATAAGGTTCTATGAAACAAGACTACCCACATTTTCAATGTTTAGTCAAGGATCTATAAATATGAAGAAGATGTGTGGGAACTCAAGGAAACAATGAGGAAAAAGTACCCACATCTATTCTCAACTGAGAGAATGAGTTGAAATTTTAGGGATGACATTTTTTAATGGCGAAAAAATGTAATGACGTAGACTTTTTAAGTGATATTTGTTTCTTAATAAAATTTATGTTATTTTATACTAAAAAAACTATATATCTTTATTAATCAAGTGAGAATAATTTGAAACGTGACCATCGAGTTTTGACCATTATATGACCATTGGTCAATTTTGAAGATTATTAAATCTGATCATTGGTGAATATGACCTTTTTATAACATAAAATTAATAATAATTTTAACATTATAATTAGTTTTAATAAGTAAAAATGATAAAGGAAAATTAATTCGAAAGGAAGAAATGATGGCCTCAACCAGTTGAGTCATTCCATATGAATCCAATTTATCAGATCTTGGGAGAGAAGTACAATATTTGGAGATCACTGTTGACCAAGACCAATATGAGCTTAAAAAAGTGAATCTTTAATGAAATATCCTTCATGAAAAGTTCAAATTAGTTGAAATTGCCACTCAGATGATGCCTGTCGAGCAACCCCATGAATCTATTACAATCTCACACCTTACCCTTAGATTGTATGAAGGTGTTATAAGGGGTTATATGTCAAGGACCTAGTTACATAATGTGTAATTCCATTATATAAATAAAATTTTTAATTACAGAAATTCCATATTATGAATCGTTTTTTCTTAATTAATTATATGAAGAATTTGATAAATTGACTTTTCTGACCCAAAAATTACTTTACAAAAAAGATATAAATCTATACAATAAGATAATGTTTTATTATTTATTCCAAATTAAATCCATTAATTCCTTAATTCATAAGCTTTTATACATGTAATTTATTAATTATAATTTTATTAAGTTCATTTATAGACTTATTGATGAGTTATAATATACAATTTTATAGTTAGAGAGCATTCATTTCTTTCATTTTCATGATCAGTTTACTTGCTTACATGTATGAAAAATCATGAAAAATGAGAATAGTTGTTAAGAATTGAAATTATATGTTATTAATGGAAAATCTTACTAATAAATGTTTATATAATTTATCTTTTTGTTCTTGTGGAGGATGAATCATTAGATAAGGCGTTATTGATAATCTTTTAGATTATTTGGGTTATTTTTCGATCATCACAATCTAGTTTCGATTAATTATTTATTATTATGTATAAATGTTAGTTTTAGAACATAAAAAGGGTTATAAAATAAATTTTACAATATTTAACAGTAATTATAATGGTTTTATTTATATCCTTTAAGGTTTTAAAGTAAAATTAAAACTTTTTATCCTCAATGGAGATAAATCAACACCTCGCTGATGATATTTTCATTTTTAGAATAAAATAAAGAGGAGAAGAGACATGATGGTTTATTTTACCATAAAATAAAATAAAATACCAGAATATATAAGATACAAGAGTTATCATACATGTTTGATTGGAGGGGTTGAGAAGGGTATAAGAAAATAAAATAATGTGAAAAGAAAATAAAGAAAGAGAAAACAAATTTCACCTCTTGAATTATTCTCCTTGAGAACCTCCTTTGGGAAATTAGTTTTGGTATTTTTTTGAAAATAGAACCTTAGTAACGTGGGGGAAAGGATTTGGTAAAGTATGGGGTAGAAACTTGAAAATATTTAATTATTAAGAGTTGTTAGGATAAGAGGTGGTGAGTGGTGGTATTTATATTGTGGGAAAGGATTGTTTTTTTAATTTATTCATTTGATTAATATTTTGGATTAAGACTATGATGAGTGTGGATTATTATGAATAAGTATAGTAAAGAGTGATTGTGAGTTCTAAAAAAAGTTGATTACACCGTCCATAGAACTCCCATGACTCAATAATTCATGTATTTAGCTTATACTGAAAATTACCGTATTTCATATTTCACCAAAAATTCAACTTTTTTATAAAAATCCCAAAAATTTAACCATACCATTTTTTGATGTGTAGAACTCAAAAATAGACTAAATGTGTTGAAAATAATTTTATAAATATGATAAATTTAATTTTTTAATAAAATAAGAATTTATTTGAAAAATACCAATTTTAATATTATAAATGATTTCATACCACATTCAAAAATTAATTAATTTCTCAAAAAATTATATTATATAAATAAGATAACAAAATATAAATTTATGAATAAATTTTTTAATAAAAAATTCCTTGAAATCATTATATTAAATAAATATATATTAAATAAACATTTATGTTACAAAAATATCAATACATAATTTTTCATTATTGAAACTTTTATTTAATTATTCCGGGATATAATTATATAATATTTTCATTTATAAGATGTCTAAATTTTATTTATACTTTCATTGGTCAGGTGACTATTCCTATGGTAGGATTATTATTCCTAATGGTCATATTATTATTCCAAATTTTATGTTATTATTTCATTGGTATAGGTTCTTTAGTTTCTGTAAATACCCCTTAATTTATTGGTTATTAATTTTCAAAGTTTTTATTGTTTTATATATTATTTTATATAATTTATAAAATATTCATATGAAGGGACATTTTCATTGATAGAATTATAGGTTATTACGTTATTCCACCTTATGAAATTTTACCCTCAAAATTTCATTTTACAAACTAATGGTAAAATAGGTGAGGTTTCTTATCCATAATTTCTTCTTTATATTCCCATGATTTCTCTCCATACTTATGGTTCGACTACAGTATATTGACCAAGTGGGTAGTCCTATAGCTAATAATTTTATCTCTACAATACAGGATTTTCACCAGTTATTCCTTGCAAGAGAGAACATCTTCTAACTATACCACCAATGAATTTAGTACATGTGAGGGATCCAATAATTTCTTCCTCAATAAGGACATGTGGAATACATCATGTACTTGAGACATGGTCGGTGGATGTTTTAGTCCATAAGACACAACTCTAACATGATCAATAATCTCAGTGGGGACGATATACCTAAGAATTTACTTTTTTTTATTCCCAAATATCATGACCCTCTTCCATGGAAATATGTAAGGGAATACCATGTATCAAACCATAAACCTCAAGTCTTGTTGATGATTTTTCTACATAGAACATCTATCAATGTTGGGCTACCTGGATTTTCTATTGAATGGATTCCCCCTTACCATTTCCTCGAGCATTTCCGGTCCTAGAATCTTAGGATCAATAAATTCAACCCAACATACTATTTTTCTACATCTTTTCCTATAAAAGGATTTATATTGAGGCATTTGGATGGCTTAGTGGAAATTTTTGTCAGAGAATTCATCCAAACAAAGATATTGGTCCCATCCTCCTTTTAAGTATATAGAAAATTCTATCAACATGTCTTCTAGTGTCTGAATAGTTTGTTATGTTTGGACATCACATTGAGGATGATAAGATGTAATGAAGTTCATATCAGTGTTTAGATCATATTAGAGTATTTTTGATAACTTTAAGGTGAATCTTAGATCTCTATTGGATATAATTGATACTGTTACTCTATGCAGCCTTACCAATTCTCGAATGTATATCCATGCAATTTGATCTAGTGATAAGTCATATCGTATTGAAATAAAGTGAGTTGTCTTTGTAAGGTGATCTAAAAAAACCCATATAGCATTATTTCCTATATATGACTTTTAATGTCCCATTAAAGTGTCGATGCTTATGTTTTCCCATTTCCATGTTGGTACCGGTAATGGTTGCATCATCTATAAAGAATGCTTCTTTTATGAATTCACTTCATGACATACAAAGAACTTTTATGTATATTTAGTGATATCCTTATTTATATTGTACCAATAATCATGGTATCAGAGACCTTGATATGTCTTTGTGATCCCTGGGTGAATAGAAAATCTTGAGTTATGTGTATCATTCAGAATCCCATTCTTTATATTTTGATTGGATGGTACACATAGTCATGACCCAAATCTCATGATTCCTTACTCATCTATTTTTAACTATGAGGGTTTCCCATTAATGATATATTACATATTTTTCTTAATTTACACATCATTTCTTTAAAAATACATTATTTTCTCCATCAGATATGGTTAAAAAATCATTTGAGAAAGGATTGATGATGTTCTTCTCTTTATGATTCCCAAGTCCATTCATTACAAATATAATAAGATTTGATCATTTTAAATTATCAATATTGAAACAGATGTGGGATAATTTATATATAGAGAACCGGTTTCATTATTTTATTCACCATGATGATAGTGGATTAAGTAGTCATAATATTTTATGAGATCCAACCATATTCATTGGTTAATATTGATCCCATTCTGTGTGAATATAAATTTTTACGATATTATTATCGATATCTATCTCACACTTCACCCATAGATATAATACCACAAACATTTCAATGAAATTATCACAACCACCAACTACATATAATGCTTGGGATAGTTCTTGTCATGAGTTTTCAAATTCCTTTAGCAATCAGAAATCACTTTATCATTTTTCAATAGTAAACAGCTTAAACCCTTTTTGGAAGAATAAATGTACATCATAAAGAGTTACCCACATTTAGGAAGTGTGAGTATTAGTGCAATGATAATTTTATTTTAAAATTCATTAATGTATTCTTCAAATTCACTTGTCTAAAAAAACATTACTACCTTCCAGGTTATCTTGGTTAGTGGGATCGAAAAGCATGAGAAGTTCCTCACAAATCATTAGTAGTACCCAGCTAGAACAAGGAAACAATGGATATCTTTTACATATGTTTTCTTGGGCCACTCCTAAATTTAAATTATATTGGAAGGGTCCAAAAATTTTCCTTTTTTGGTGATATCAATACCTATGAAGATGCTTCCTCCATCCAGAAATAAAATTTTCTATAGTTTTGATAATATTTCCCCCGTCACAAAGTCTTCAACACAATATTCAAATGATACTTATTTTCAACCTTTCTATTGGAGTATATCAGAGTATCATCAATATAAACACCTAAATATTTGTTGAGGTAATCTATGATAACTATATTCATTAAATCCAATAAAATTTCATGAGAATTAGAGAGTATAAAGTACATAACTATGAACTCATAACATCCATACCCCATTAAAAATGTAGTGTTGGGAATGTATTCCTTCATCACCTTTAACTGGTGATATACCGACTGAAGGTCCACATTAGGGAAATAATTGTACCCACATAGTTGATCAAAAAATCCATCTATCCATGTAAGGGGAAACATGTTCTTTTTCATGATTTTTATGAAATCATGATAATCATTGACAAGGTGCATTGATCCATCCTTATTTTTGAGGAAGTAGAATAATGCACCCCATGGTGAATCACACCAATATATAAAAACCTTTTCCATATTATCCTATAACTACTTATTCAGTTCTTCTAACTCAATGATATCCATTCTATAAGGAATATTTTATATTTCTAAAGATTCAAGAATATGTTCAATTGGGAAATCAACTTCTCAGTTAGGATGAATACTAGAAAACTCTTTGGGGGAGCACATTAGTGTAGTCCAAAAAAAATGTACATGTCTTAAAGCATGATCGTCTAATTTTTCTCAATAATTTGATCTAGATATTCTTGATAATAAGGAAATAATATCCATAATTGAGAAAATTATTCAAATATAGATTCAATATCCTCCATACAATTATAAAAAATTGGAGGATACCTTAGGATGTGAAGAGTAATATCCATTTTATGATAGTCATTTCTAGATTTATATAAAGATATCAAATCTTTGCTCATATAGAATCAAAATCCACCAAAAGAAGTAAGAGAAGATTTTATTGGTTCTTAAGTATACAAACACTAACTGAGGAGGTGTTATATACTTTTTATTCAATATTTTTTACATTTTTTATTCTTATTGATAACTCAACCTCCATATTTTGAGGTGGTGTTTTTAATAGATCTGCTAATATTTCAAGATATGAAATAATGCATAGAATAAGAATAAAATAGTATATTTTCTATTATTGAATGAATAAACTTTGTACATATCACCACATCATTTATGGGTTCCACATCATATATAGTTATATCATATTCCCTTCCTTGTTTCCTCGGAGGTTTTTATTGTCAATTGCCTCAAAAAACCCTTGTCTTAAAGAAATTTCAGGCATATTTCCCTTGTTCGTTGTAGTTAAAACACTAATCTATAGGCTGAGTGTTGATATGATCCTTCATTTCTTATACCACATTAGTGGTATTCTTCATATCCTTTTGGTATTTATTATCCATATGACCCTCTCTTACATATTTGAAGCATCTCTTCATTCCATTTATGTAGTTTCCAGGATTCTTATTCCCACAGTTTTGACATGTGGGATGTTGGGTCTTCATTTCATCCTATTATTTATATGTTAATCCACTCATATTAAACTCCATTTTTCTCTTTTTTCAGGGGGCCCACAAGAACACTAACAATCTCTGATCTCCATTTCATCCTTAAGGTCATAATGAACAATATCCTCATAGATATCAAAGTATTGAATTCCCAATGATTTTCATAGACACAACTTCATTAATCTAAATAAGTGATTCACCTTGATTTCGATGTTCATGAAAAAGCCATAGGTATATCCTAAAATACTTGTGATTTTTTCTTCATAAAACCTAATATACTTGTCTTCCTTCTTCTATAGTCCGGGGAACTCTATTTCTATCTTGAGATAGTGGGTTTGATGAAAAAATTATTGAAAGATATTTTCATGAAATCTTCCTACCCTACTCAATAAATTTCATCCTTGGAATTTGTTTTCATTGTTAGTGACCACCACTAATCTACTTCCCCATCAAAATGATATACCACCAACAAAACTATCTCTTTATCTGAGTAGTGGATGATATAAAACATATTATCAATGGAGCTAATACATTTCTCTATGATGTGGGGATGAGGAGATACACTAAATATATGAGGCCTTCAATGTAATAATGATTCAATTGAAACATGATCTCTATTAGGAGAAGGAGGGGTTTCCACACGATTCTTGTATTTATTCCTAACTTGAGTCCATTGAGAAAGTACCCTCATGATGTTTTTATCACCCATTCCCCTAATATTTTGTATATCATTAGGGAAATTGTCACATTTAATATAACATTGACTATTATCTTGGGTTCTCTTATTTATATCCATTAACTAAGAGAATACATTAAAATTAAGGGTGGTTGAATAATTAGTTAATAATCATATAAAATAGAAAAAATTGATCATAGAATGTTAAACTGGTATATGAAAAGTATATCATAACATGAAATACCCTATGATTCAATCTAGGTTTTTCATGGTGATATAATTATCCATAGGGTTATTACTAAAGTTATATAGTACTAATATCCATAAATAACTAAACTATGATCTGATACCAATTATAGACACCCTAACCTTTTACAAATATTATTGAATGATTTTAAGCATAATTAACCATCAAATAATAAGCCATGAATCATAAATTATAGTGTATTTGGACGATGAGGATCATAAACTAGAAAAAATGGATATAGAATAAAACATAATTATTTTAATCATCCTTAAAGAGATCCTAACTTAAATTTAACTCTTACATGTGAATAGGATGCCCTAGGGAATACATAAACAAAATGGGTGATCTAAAAAACCTAATAAGTGTATAAGCATTGGAATAATGAAACACACTTGGGTTATAATGCCTTACATGATGAGATAAAAAGGTATAGAACTGGAATAAACACAAGGAAACATAAAATCTATACTATGGGGATATTTAATCATGGAATCATAAGGATGTGGAATCAACACACAACATGACATAAGCATGAGTCAAGGCTAACTTCTATGACCGTTGTACATGGATGATAAAGTTCCTTAAAAGAATAAGGTTCACTACTTATCCCAACATAATGTCTCATGAGAAAAAACATTAACTATTTCATTAGAGCTCTACCTAGGTACACCCATAATAATATGTTCATTAATATGTGTGGCACATTAATAATCAATCATAAGGGTTAACCATGGATAGAATTGGGTATCATAATCCTGTCATAAGGCATAATAAAAAAGAATATCATAATGGTGTCTATGAAAGATTGATTTTAAATCATACATTAACATTCATAGGGTAAAATATGAATAGATCATGATAAGTTACGTCAAACTTAAGTGAAAACATGTAAAAAAAGTGTTTAATAGAAATTAGAAATAAAACATTTTATTGCGGTTTAAGGAAAATATTAAAGAGTGTTTAAAGTGGAAAAAGAATATTTCTTTTCATAAAACCTGAAATGAAAAAATATAGTTTTTATGATGAAATTATTTATTTTATAAAAATAATTTTGGATTAAAATAGATTATGGAGTTCACTTAGAAATGGGTAATAAATCAGAAAGTTCCCTTTAATTGGGCTTTCTTACTAGGAATTTTTAAGAAGGGAACCATTTTGAAAAACATATTTCGCTATCAAATAAAGAATAATTGGGATAGAAAAATATTTTTGGACATATATATAGAAAATAGGAATATTTCATAGGAATAATTAATAATTAAATTTGGGTATAGAGAGAGTAAGCCTAACATGAGGTAATAAATATACGTTTGAAAAGAATCCCTTACCATAATTCTGAAAGTGTTTTGGACTTGATCATAATATCCTCTATAATAAAATTAAATACATTATTAATTAATTCAGAACCTCTTATATATGTATTTTATTAATTATTATTTTATTAATTTCATTTATGGCCCTTGAGGAGTTATAGATACAATATCATTTTGGAGTGTTTATTACCATGGTTTTAATGATCAGTTTACTTTTCTGCATGTATGTAAAATAATGTATAATGAGAATAGTTGTCCCAAATTGTATTATATGTCTTTAAGTGAAAAAAATAATCTAAAATTTTTATAGAAGTCATTATGTTATTTGGGGTTAGGTTGAATCATTAGATAAAACGTTAGTATTAATTGTTTTGGTTATTTTGGAGGTTTACGATCATCACATACTAGTTTGTTTCATCACTTATTATTGTGTATAAAATTTAGTCTCATAAAAAAAATGAGGGATGTAAAATAAATTTTAAAATATGTACCAATCATTATAATGGTTTTATGTTCATCCTTTAAGTATTTAAAGTAAAATGAAAACATGGAATCCTGAAAGGTGATAAATCAACACCTGATAGACTTTATACTCATTTTTTGAATAAAAGAAAGATTATAAGAGACATGATGCTGTATTTTTTCATTAACATAATAAAATTATAGAATATATAATATAAAAGAGTTATCATGAATGTTTTAATATAGGAGGTGAGGAAATTATAAGAAAATAAAATAGAGTGTAAATAAAATAAACAAAGCGGAAGAGGATTTTACATCTTGAATTCTTCTCATTGAGAACATCCTTGGAGAAATTGGTTTTTCAATTTTATTGAAAACATAGTATCTTATACATGGGGAAGATGATTGGAAGGGTAATATACTTAAATTTTGTATTATTCAAGGATTAAGAGGAGTGAGGAGAAGTGATTGTGAGGCGTTATGTTTATAGTGCAGGAGATTGGTGTTTTATTTATTATTTTATTCATTTGTTTATTATTTTACCACAAGAATATGAATAGTGTGGATTCATGTGATTGATCATAGTATATAGTTTATTTTAGTTTGAAACAAATAATATTATACCATCCATACATCATCCATGAGTCAAAAATTCATATATTCATCTTATACCATAAATTACTGTATTTCACTATTCACAAAATTTTAATTTTTTAGATGAATCCAAAAAATACACCCCTAAAATTTTTATAAATTTATAATTAAAAAATGAACTCAATTTAATGAAAATATATTTCCAAATATGAAAAATTTAATTTTTAAATAAAATCATTATTTATTTGTTAAAAAACAATTTAAAATTATAACAGATTTTATATCACTCTGAAAAAATAATTATAGTATCATAAAATTATCTTATAATCATAAGATAAAAAATAATAATTTATGAATATATTTTCTGAAAATAAAGTTTCATTTAAGAAAATTTATTAATTATAAAATTGAAAATATACATTTATGCTACAAAATATCAAAAAATAATTTATTATTTTTTAAATTATTTTTTAAATTATTTTTTACTTATTCCATGATATAAATATATCACAATTTCATTTATAATATGCCTAAAATGTATTTATACATTCATAGGTGAGGTTACTATTTGATTGGATGAATTACAGTTCCTAAGGGTAATATTACCATTCTAAAGTTCATGTAGTTCAATCAGTATAGGTTCCTTAACTTATATAATACCTCTTATTTTTTCCATTATTAATTTATATAGTTTTTATTGTGTTCCCTATGTGATTTTATTTTATTTATGAGATAATTATGATAATGGAAATTCTCAACGATATAATTTTCAGTCATTATAGGAAGATATAGGTGGGTATTCTTAATTTATTATTTTTCTGATGACTTAAGTAGATATTGATATGTCTACTTAATGACTTATAAGTCTCAGTCCTTTGATAAATTCAATTATTTCAAGGGTTAATTATAGATTCAATTTTTAAGAAGATAAATAATCTATTATGTGCTTGAGGTGTTGAGTGTCTTAACACAAAGTTTATTAAATTTTTATGTGAGTTTTATTTTCTATCCCAACTCACTCCTCTTTATAAACCATAGGGGAATTGTGTTGGTGAAAGTACGAATCATAAATTAATTAACATGGAATATTCAATGATGATTCAAGAAGATCTTACATTATCCTTTTTTGGATATTCATTATATACTACAATATACACTCTAAACTAGGTACTTATTAAGGTAATAAATGATATACCATATAGGTTACTATTTGAAAAAAATATAGATTTCCTAACTTTTTTATATGGGTATTCAAGGAATTTATTAAGGCCCCTATATATAACAAAATAGAACCTTTGTGGATGATTTGTATATTTATACGTTACCCTTTTAAAATTAAAGGATATTATTCCTATATTCGTTTAGATAAAGGAATTATGGTCGATCAATATCCTACCTTTATAGAGAGAGAGAATTCTGAGATTGGATAGTGGGGGAAATATTGACTTAGATAAAGTTGACTCTTAAGATACACAAGATTTGCTAAAGGAAAATATTACACACATCCCCATGGAAGGGGTTATTCTTGATACATAAGTACTAACTAGGAGAACTAGGGAGGTTAGTGAACCAGAAAGATATGGTTTTTAGTCACCGAGTATTGTGACAAATTATTAATTTAAAATAATGATCATATTTCTTAGAAAGTGGTATTAGGGAGATAAAAATTTGTATGACATAGAGAACCAGTAAATTTTGAGATGGATTTTATGTATTAAAACAATATTTGGGTTCTGATCAATCCTCTAGTTAATATTAATACCATTGGGTAAAAATGAATATTCAAGTAAAAAATAGATATTGAAAGGATAAGTGAACACCTATAAAAAAATATTGGCTAAAGGATTTAAAAAAATCATGGAATAGAATATGTTGACAACTTTTATCTAGTTTCGATGTTTAAATCCATCAAAATTATTCTTACAATAACAACTGTACATGATTATGATGTTTGTCCAATGAATGTCAAAAACAACTTTCTTTTATGGGAACATTTAGGAATATGACTGTATGATACAACTATAATGATTTGTGATTCTAATTTTTTATAACAATTTATGAAATTTATAGAGGTATATTTATGGATTACCAAAAGAATCTATGTTATTGAACATTTTCTTTGATGAATCCATAAGGGAATTTGATTTTTTAATGAATGAATGTGATCCATGCATCTATAATATATTTAGTAGGTGTGTGTTCATTTTCTTAGTAACATATGTTGATAAAATAATACTAATTGGAAATGACACACTAGTATTAAAATCAGTTAAGTAACAATTGAAATAGTATTTCTATATGAAAAATTAGGTGAAGCATCTTATTTTTTTGGAATCAATATCTTTCATCATATATAAAATTGGATTCTTTGACTAAGTGAAGGTAAATATTTTAACCAGATACTAAAGTGATTATTTATGAAAAAATATAAAATAAGATTAGTTATAATTTCACCTGGTATAAATATTTCCAAGAAAATGTTTCCTCATACACAACTAGAAAGAAATATATTGACCAGTATCCCATAAAAATCAATGATATGATCAGTCATATATGTCATATTATATACTGAGACTGACGTTGTTTGTGCACTAAGCATTATAGGTATATACAAATATGATCTAGGTGAACAACATTATAATTCTATAAGTGTTATTAATAAGTTTTTTATGTGAATTTAGAATATATTTTTGGTATATACTAGAGAAAGTGAACCATTCATAAGGGGATACAAAGATGTTAGTTTCCCCATAGACCAACATGATCTAATGTTGTAATCACATTTCGTATTCAGTCCCGATGAAGTATAAATGAGATGTAAAGTTCAAAGAAGCAATTTTTAATTGATTCTAAAATATAATGTAAGAATATTGTGGCTTTTATGTTGTTAAGGACTCAATTTGAGTACAAAACATCACCCTAGAGCTTGACATGATGTCTAATAGTAATAAACCTATCACATTTTATTATGATAATACTATTATAGTGGATCTCCTAAAGGATCCAATATCTCATAAACAGAAGAAGCAAATACATTAGTAATATCACCTATTAAGTGATTTTCTCAAAGAGATGAGGTTATGGTGAGCATATTTTTCATAAAGGAGAACAAATAAGACTGCTTTAATAAAGATATATCTTAGTAAAAGCATGAATTTCACTTGATAGATAGCTGAAAAAAATTTGTTTGTAGTTGAATCTATTGTAAGTGGGGGTTTATTAAGGTTATTTTCCTATAGAAAACTTCAATATACTTTAAGATTACATATATTCGTGGGTTTTTAATATTTATAATTTTCATGTCACAAAATGATTGTTCTTATATGTGACATTGTATATCATAATTCAATAAGGGAACCCATCACACTAAATGTCCATAACAATTCCCCGTAATGATGAGAACCTAGATATGATATGATAATATCATTAAATTTATATTCTATGATTGGATGATATTATTTGACAAGAAACAAATGATATAGACTATTGAGGGTGAGGTCTCATAATACATTGACATTTCCTCTCATGAAGTTCATTATTGGAAATATCAATGATAAATATGTTTTGATAACCTGAACCACCAGTATAAGATCATCATTTAATGTTGTATTTTAATGTTACTATATGAAACATGTGTAATTGTCCTTAATCATTAACATTATTATTAATTCATATCAAGATCCACATAGTTTTTTTATTTCCATAAACCATGAAAAAATATGTTCATAGAGAATCTGCATATGTTGGGTGCATCATAGCTGATATTACATTAATGAATAATGAAATAATGGATTTATCACTTCTAATTACTAATAAAAGTTAATATCTCAATCAATTTAATTGGAATGTAACTTCCTCACCAATACCATATTCATGTAATTGTTTCATGAAGTTAAATTCCATAATTTTGAAGAAAACTACATCAAGCACATAGGTTGATGTCACCCATATGGAACATGCCAGATTAGAGATTTTAGGATAAAGGGATTATATTACATGTTATTAATTCTTAAAATGATTCTTTTCACTACAGTAATAACTCTCTTCTACATTGGTTACTTGGTATGTTTCTACACATTAACCTTTGAATTTAGGTAGTTTTTTCTAATTTCATTGAGAAAGGGGACAAAAGGGTTATACACTAAGTGTATTATGAAACAAAGTTAAATTGTATATTAATTTAACATGTTGAATAAATATTATTTCTATACATATATTTATAATATTTCATGTTTTATTGATTTCAAATAATCTTTATCTAGTTATTATAGAGAATATATTAGAGTTGAATATTTAATAAATATTTATTCTCTATGTTAGAGAATATAATATTTATCTATTTATTTTCAAACAATGAAGTTATAATTATTTAATTAAATATATAAATATTATTAGATGTTTGATTAATACCGAGGGAGAATAAAAGGCTGAGTTTGATGGCCTTGTGAGAAATGAAATATTTAATATTATATTAGTAAATATTAATTAATTTCTTCATTACAGAATATTTAATTATCCAAAAAAATTAAATGTTATGTAAATAATAATAAAATTATTATTATTATTTGTATAAGGTTTTTGTTTGTGAATAAGAGAATAATAAGGGCCCATGTGAAATTATTTTCCCTCTAGCCCTTGGTCTATAAATACTTGGTTATGTCATACTATCACCCATGATAATTCCTATCCATTATAATTAATGCACATAGTGAAGTTTAGAGATAATCCTTTCAATACCAAAAGATAACTTATTAGAGAATGATCTTGAGAATGGATTGAAATAATATTCATCCATCGTATCATGTCTATAGGGAAAAATAATCCTTTTTTCTTAAATATATTCTTTTGGTACACAATAATGAATAAAATAAGTGTTATAGTCTTCCATACTAACACCTAGTTATTTCTATGATGACATTTGGAGATTCATGAAGCATGTGTGGATCACCTCTAGAGGGAATCTACCATTTATTTCTCTATTGAAATGATCTCACATAATGTTTTGTTAACTGAATCATAATAAAATAAAATAATTATAAAAATAGTTAATTCATATGATATGCTCGAATAAATTATAAATTATATGTGAGGATCTTGTCTCATGGATTATATGGTTTCTACATCAGCTATTTATAAGGAAATATTTCATGGAGTTAATTTAAAAACCTTATTGGGAATAGTCCTAACTACTTTCACCACATATTGATCAATTATCATCCACTAGGAACCTTTAGCATCCATATTTTTAGATTGTTTAGTGGAAATTTTAACTAAATTTTTCTTAAAATAATACCCTAAGGTGAAATCTTCACCAATAAAATGAAAATTTACAAATATACTCTTCTAATATAATCTCCAACCACAAAAATATTATTTTGAGTAACTCTTAAGAGTAAAATAGAACTTGTAAGATAAAAATGTACTAGGATTTGATCTCATTTTAAGAGAGAAAGATCTATTTGACTTCCTTATTATGAGACTCTTTTGGATTGTCTTGGAATCTTTCACAAAAGCACACATAGTACATAATATCTGATCAAATAGAAGTCATGTAAAGAAGAATTATAATCATCAATATAAAAATTTTAAATCATATTTTTCCATAGATTAATCAAGATCAAGTTTACATGAGGTACCTATCAGAGTAATAATACTCAAAGAAACATTAAAATAAAAGTGCTTAATTAATTCTCTAAAATAAATATTTTGAGTTAATATTGTTCCTTTTTTATTCTAAGTAATTTGTGATCCAAGTAATTAATTAAGTTCACCCATCATAGTCAACTCAAATTCACATTGTATAAGTTATAAAAAACTATCCCCTAGTTTGTTCTTATTTAATTGAAAATAATATATTTATAATAAAGGTTTTATTAAAAAAAATAATGAAAAGAGTGGGATAATACATTCCTTTTAAAAGATTATTTTTATGTAAAAATCCATAAAATATATGATACCATGATCTCCGAGATCGTTTAATCCCATAATGTTCCTTAGTGTATTTAATAAGATGTTTCTCAGAATTTATATCTTCAAATTTATGATTTTATTAAACATAAAATTGTATTAAACATAACTGTTAAGGAAGGTACTCTTTATATTCATTTCAAATAGAGTGATGTTTAGATAATCCGTAAAGGATAATATAATTCATATTAATTTAGTTATTGAAAATAGTGTAAAAATATCTCCATAGTTCATGCCCCCTTATAGATTATAACCCTCAACAACTAGTTTATCCCTATTATAGATTTTTCCATTTTTCATCTCACTTATTTTGGATAATACATTTTAATCCTAAACTATAAGTCCAATTGATTGTTCCACTAATGTCCAAACCTTTTTGTGTTTGAATTAATTAAGACTATATTTTATAGAGTTATCTAAATTACTTCATCCAGGGCATAATCTCTGACTTAAGGTTCAAATTTAGGCAAGAAAGAAAGATTCCAAAATTTATTTTCTAAATAACTTGTGGTACTAACTGGTTGATTTACATATCTAATGATATTATTCATGCTATGATTGCATACGATTATATTGTATGTAGGTAAAAATGAAGGTTTTTCCACATCTATTTAAGGATTAACATCTATTATAAAATCTTAAAGTAATATAATTTTTTTGTATGTGTTTCAGCAACTAAAATTAAAAGATAAGGGGTTTTAAAGTCACAATGCTTATTACTTTCATAATATAGATTCTCTAAATTCAAACAAGGATTTTGTAACTCCCCCATTTTGAGTTATGATCTCTATTTCAATGGGGTTTTGAGATATTTTTTTATTGGTCTTAGCATCAAGATATTTGTAGGAGGGTTTAGATGTTATGTTGATGAATTTAAGAAGAAACATAATTTTTGAATGGGTATGATAAACCCTTTTAATTCCTTAGGTAACCTTGCAGTAGGATGAGGGAGGCCAAGAAGAGGTTCATAATTGGAAATTGACTAGGGTAAACCATTTAATTTTACTTGGTGACTGTTTAACATGGGGAAAATGTGTTTTACATTATTGGAACATGGTTTTCTAAACCATACAGTAGAACCATGAGAGTTGAGATTTTTGAGACAATGGATCCTTTATGGTTATGGAATAGTTTAGTAAATTATATGAACAAAAAATGTTAAACATTTAAATAAATATGAATATTAATTTTTATTACTTAAATACTCCCCTAAACCCATATTATTTCTTCATTGTTCTAGGATCTCAAACTAAAGGATTCCACTAAGAGTTTTTGGTGATTCTATTTGATCTGGAGTTGATTTCAATGGAAGTTTTTTTTAAATCTAGATAATCATGGTATGTTGTCTATTTTTCCTTCTATTTCTAGATATATTCATTTCCAGTTGAAAAGAAACATATTTTTGAATTTTTATCAAATATGCTTTTTAGGAAATGTTTTTATGTGTTTTTTGGGATTTGATAAATTAAAGAGAAAGATTATATCTACATTGTCTGTTATGTTTACTTTGGTGACAATTTTTATTTGTGGTAGGTAAAATCTCAACATCTTTTATTTTTCTAGAATTGGAATAATTTGATTTATAAAATGTTTTTTGTGTTATTTTCACTAGAAAATATTGTTAAATTATTATTAAATATATCCCTTTTGACTGAATAATTTTAAATAATGGTTTTTATTTATTTTTACTATGTGCTTAATAAAATTTGTAAAAGGATAATGGTTTTCTAAAGGAATTTATAAAATAGATCATGGAATATATGGGTTTGAATAGGTTTATTATTGAATTATGAGGTTCCTTTTTAGATTTTGACTTTTCTACCTATTACATTTTGGGAAAAAAACGTGTGTGTCCATGTGATGACTTGGTATGGTATATGAGTTACTTCTCATACGTATTGGGACTGCCATCTTAGATGGATGCATGTCAGTGTGAGTATTTGGAATGGGTATTCCAAGAGGAAATAACTTATATGCTATGTATAAAAAATTATTATTTTATGAATCTGTTAGATAATAAAAATATTGATAAGTATTTATTTTGATATAATCAGTTTTTACATGACTTTTTTTTTAATTTTATATGAAGCATGCTTGATTAGTATTTTAATACTCCTGGTTTTTTATGAATTGTACTAATTTGTTTTGGGTCTTTTTGGTGTGTGTGGGAAGATTTTGGTAGATTTCCCACTAAGTTGATATAATCACCCCTTACATATAAAAATTGGTGATTGTGGTGACACTATTTTCCATGACATAGGTAAGGGGAGATTTCATATTTTTTACCAAAGCATAGTAATGTTTCAGTCATGGATGATGGGAGAGAGATATTGGGAGTTTGTAATGTTTTGGTGTTTAGGTTGGTTTCACCTTGGATAACATTATATTTCATGTATTTTGATTTTTGGTTTTTTTATTTTGTTTTATTTTCACTGATACTGTGATATTTTTTATTTATTTTGGATATTGAGTCATTTTGGTTTACTTTCATTAATCATTTAGTATAATTATATTAATTTTTTTGTCTTCTAATGGTTATGTATGTTTAAGGGAAAATCATCCCGAAATGATCTTGTAAGCCCTTGTAATTTACATATATACTTTGGTGTATGGGGGATGTAACCTAAATTCAATAACAAAAATTCCACCTCCGAACCCAATGTGATAGGGGAATAATGTTACAAATTTTATTAGAGGAGGCACGAGGATGGTTCATGGTTTGGGTAAACTATATTGTTTTCCCAAGTAATCGTGTGATATGGGATGTAGGTGTTTCACAGGGTCAGTGTTCGGTTAGAAATAATATCCCTGATAGGATTTTAATTATAGTGAATACCATATATTTGGAACACGGTTTAATATTCTTTATGACCTAACCATGTGAAAAATTTAATTAGATTCAAAATTTGGATTTTTAAAATGAGAAATTCCCTTAAAAACTCATTTTAGGTCATGTTTTATGTATTATTTGGGATTTTTGGATGGAATTAATGTGAGATATTAGATATACCTTTTTGTTTAATTCCAGTATGTAACAATTGGTCTATACTGACAGTACATACACCCCGTCTTAGCATTGTCATCAGGTCCTGGCCTAATAGGTTCCATCAGTTTCCTTCTAGGCATGTGGTCCCCTATGTAGGCCCCACCCACATTCATGAACATTTCCTTTGACTAATTACAATCCCCACAAGCCAAATAAAGTTCTTTATAGTGTTATTTTTCCTCAACCGCATGTAACCTTATAAACATCTTATAAGGCCACCTATCCTAATTAGTAATCCATACTAATCATGAAAAATTATATAGTTCTAATTAGGTAGTCTATCGATAAGAAATCCACACCCGGTTCACATGAGTAATATGATTTAGTCATTTAAACATTTATCATTTTAGGGTTTCACATTTATCCCCCTCTAGAGTACTACCTACTCATTACGGACCCCATATCACAACCAAGGAAGTGACACAACACATAAGGATGGGTTCATGATTTGATACCAATGTAATACCTAGGCCTTACAGATAGTAGAGTTTCACCTTGGATTGGTCGTCAGGTCCTCTCATTCTAGGTATCCCCATTTCCCTATAGACATGTGGTCCCATACCCAAGGCACACCCATGTGCATGAATATATCATCTTACTAATGATTATTCCCACCATCCAATACATGTTCTTTCCACTTTTATTTTCCCCTATAACACACACCCTAATAAACTAACATGATGTTCACCCATATTGATCACTACTGCATCCTAATAAAAATTAATTGTGGAGTTTTAATAAAGTAGGATCCTAAAAAGAAAGGTGCAACTTTTTAACAAGAGTAATATCATTTAGTCATTTAACCCTTTATCATTTTGGTGTGACACCCCATTGGTGAAAGTTTATTTTATAGGTAGGCAGCTTATCACACTCTCTTATTATTCAAAAACAATTATTCTTGGATTTTTAAAATGTTTTTTTGTGATTTTCAATGTAAAATATAGTAAAATTATTGTTGAAGAAACAAGTTTATTTTTATGGATTTTAAATAATGGTATTTATTAATGATCACTATATTTTTGAGAGAAATTTAAAAGAACAATGGGTTTCTAAAAGAATATATAAAATAGACCCTTTAATACATGAGTTGGCATGGGCTCATGATTTCATTATGAGAGGAATTTTTGGATTTAAACTTGTCTTCCTATTACATTTGAGCGAAGTGGGTTGATGACCTAGTGATGACTTGGTACGGAAGGTGAGTTACCACTCATGATTATTATGACTATCATCATAGATGTGTGGATATATGAGTGAGTTTGTGGAACTTATATGTTAATAGAAAATAACATTTACACTATATATATAAAAAACTATAATTTTATGATTTCTTTATAATAGGAATATTGATATGTTTTTATTTTTATATAAACTACATTCATATGACTCTTTTTTAATTTTATTTCAAACACTCTTGATAACTATTTCACACTCCATCTTATTTTATATAAATTTCACTAAATTTTTTCTATCTTAGTAACATGTGTGGAAATATTATAGAATATTTCCTAATGATTTGATATACTCACAACTAACATATTCACTTTGGTGTATATGTAGACACAATTTTTCATGATATACATAAGGGTTAGATTTCATATTTCTTTAGCAGAGAATAATGATGCTTCAATCATGGATAATGGGAGATGTATATTGGGAGTTGGTCAAGTCCTGGTGACTGGAGTGGTACTACATTGGTTCTCAACATCTTACATGTCTTTGGATTAGTGGTTTTTTTGTTTTGATTATATTTCTACTCTTATATTGTTAAGTTGTTTTGGATATTTATTTTTTGGTTTAGAATCATTCATTATTTAGTATAATGGTATTATTTATTATTTTTTTCCCTTATTGGCTGTGTATGTTTAAGGTAAAATCATACCCCAATGAACTCGTAAGACATTAGAAACTATTTCCAACCTTTAGTGCTTGGGGGATGTCAAATAAGGGTAGAATTACTTTTGTATATTCCTAAGCTAATTTTTAGGGTCTGAATGTTACAGATCAACATTATATAACTAACAAATATTGCTTCTTCCATGGAATGTTTCCATCATTTAAAAACAGAATAAGCATTACTTATAGTGGAGTAACTAAGAAAATAACCTTACCAAATTTCAAATCACAATTATGTAAGTAATCCATAGTATTATAAATGAACACATTACATTTGAAAACTATTATTGAATAATGTTTTGGATTCCTTCTATTTTATAATTCATAAAGTGTTTTAAATAAAAGAGGGTGATGTTAAACTCAATTTATTCTATAATAAGTAGTATTATATAAATTATGAAAAAAAATAATAATAATAGAAATTTAATATTCACACAAAAAATTACAAGAGATTTATAAAATAATCACATTACTCATTTTAACATCACCATTATACTATGGATCTTTTGGTTCTATGAAGTAAGGTGAAGTAAATTTTCACTACATAAAGTTTCAAATGTGTAATTTTTAAAAAATCTACCATGATCAATTTTGGTAGTCATATAATATAATATTTTAATACTTTGAACAAAAAAAACTTTTAATAAATGATAGTTATTCTAATTTAAGGTTAATATAATTTAATCAGGTAAAAATGGTGTAATCATTAGTTAAAATGAACACATAGTGTTTTTTTCATAATCTTAGTTTGTGTAGGTCCAAAATGCACATTTTTACTAATTGCAAAACTCAGGATATTGATTCATCACTAGTAGGTCAACATATTTATTTATGTTTCTAACCATATAGGTAAGGCTAATAGACTTGGGTAGAATTGAAAATAAGTTCCATAAGTTTATTTTATAGTATTTTACTAGATATTTTTTCTATGATATGAACATTCATGGTTTTTAAAAACCTTATCCAAAGCCTTAATTTATTCCCAACAACAAAGAGAAAAGGTATGTACTAGAAAGAAAGGTCTTTTAGGTCTATAATGTAGACATTATCATACCCATCAGTTGAAAAATTGTGAACTACTAATAATATTATGATGAAACATTTTTCATTTACAAATTCTATAGATAAATCTTCATCATGTTATAAAATTATTATGATAATGTTATTATTAAGTCCAAAAATAATGTAAATTTTAAATTAATGTCATATTGAGAAAAAAGAATACTCAAATAAAAATAATTTAACTTTCTGCATTCTCTTTAAGACTAACACGTCTACCCTTCATTATTATAAGTTGCATAATTTGGACTTATTTTCTATCTTGTTCCAAGAACAACAATTTTACACATACCATGTATTCTATGTTAATAATTTGTTTCTGTTGAGAAAATAAAAACTAAAATTTTGGTACCCAAACACTGCAAAAATAATGATTTTTTATTTTGGGTTATTTGTGATGGATTACTATAATAAATGTTTAATTTTGATGAGTGTCTGTCACAAAAAAATTGTTATAGAAAATCACACCACAATTTCTATTATTTATTATGGACCGTTACAATTCACCCTCAAAGTAATAATTTTAGTAATAGATTCCAAATTATATAAAAAATAGTGTCCAAAAAATAATATTTATAGGGGAAATTATAATTTCATCACAAAAAATTATTTTTAAATTTATTTAATTCCAAAATAAATAAATAGATATAAAATAAAATAAAATATTCATATAAAAAATAATAGTATGTAAAATTTATGTTATATTAATTTTTTAATTTTTTAGAATTAAAATTCTAATAAATTTAAAATACAACAAAAATAATAATAACTAAATACAAAATATTAATAACATGTCATAAAAATATAATTAGTAACCCCTCAATAAAATATAATTAAAAAATTAGTATTGAAAACTAATAAATATTAAAAAAATAAATTAAAAAATATAGTTATTTGAGAGTGTTATGGATCGAGGATAGGAGAGATGAAATGGTGGTGGGTAATGTATTTAATGTTTACATTATTATGATTTAATTTTTTCAATGAATTATTCTATTGAAAAATTATATCATTTAAACTATTTATGGTGGATATTTATGATGAAATAGATATTTTATAATGAGTATTTGTGGTAGAATAAAAATCTTTTAATAAAAATTTATAACATAAATTATTTTTAAACTAATTTGAAAATTATTTGTGATGTATAGAGTCTTTTTAAGAAACCATTTCCACCCATTTATTATGTACTCTCTATTCTATTTTAAATAACCTTTGTAAAAGGATTATTTTTTATGTAATACCTAGTCCTTCCTAAATAACCCTTTTATGGTAATGTTATTTATGATACTATCTTTGTTTTGATTCAATGAAGTCTTTATGACAAGGTTATTTGTGATGGAATACACAACATGTCTCATATAACCTAAGAAGGAAATTATTTTTCATGAAATAATGGTCATTCCTTAAAAAATAACCTTATTTAATATTTTTATGATGTAATCACCATTCCGACAAAAATAATCCTTTCCCACTAAGGTTATTTTCAAATAACTCACCATTATGTTGTAAATAAAATCATCTAGAAATTATTATATATGATAATATTAAGAGTCCATCATAAATAATCTTAGCATAAAATGATAATTTGTTAAATATTAGATATTTTATCACAAAAAAGTGTTATTCCTACCATAATGTGTATATTTCCACTTGAAATATTAAAGATATATTTATTTTCCATCACAAATTTTTATTTATAAAATTATTATTCCTTGTTGAATAATAATCCAATCCCAAAAAACCTTTCCAAATAACTATTTGGGATACACTATGAGTCTAATTAAATTCTATCAAAAAAGGATGAATTTTTTATTGTAAATCCTTCTTCATTCCATGAATGTTAGAAAAAAAAACATTTGATACTCACATATATCTAACTCCATGATGTGAAATAGATGAAATCTATTTAGAAATATAATCATTATAAGTTTTGAATTATTAAATCTTATACAAGGATTTTTTTCACTAATTTTTTCCTCCATAAATATAAATACATAAATGCGGACATTTCAAACTGAAATAGACAAACTATAAATGTGACTTTATATAAGTAAAACCAATTCCAAAATTTGTTTTACAAGGTTTCAACCAAATAAATATCTTATCAATGTTCTATCTATTATAATTAAAATTAAAAACTATCCTTTAAATGATTTCAAAATCATATTTTCGTTTAAAAAATATTATTGGATCATATAAAGTTTAAACATAAATAAATTTATAATTTAACATGAAGATAAGTTTAGAAATTCTATCATTAGACTTAGCCAGTACATCTTTAAATGAATCATAATATTTAATTAATTTTTTTATTTTTATTTTTTAATAAAGTCACAAATATAGACATATATTTAAATAATGGGATGTCATCCTCATAAACCAAAGAAAATAAAAGTTAGGTTCTAAATGAAAATTTATAAGGGTTTTAGGAGCAACCTTTTTCATGAAAAAGATTTCATTCCATGGATCCATACCATAAAATCTTGTAATTTTCTAGATGTCATCATTATCTTTCAAATTACTACTATCAGAAGTGAAATTGGCTTTAGTAGAACTCCGAGAGTCTATATCCTCAAATACCTTATTCCATTTCCTTTAATAAGTTATTATATAATATCTACCCTTTTTCAATTTCAAGAAATCTGATCAGATGGGACTAATCCAATCACACCTTATCCATTATTTTATTTATTATTAAATATATTTATTGATTATTGATATTTTCATTGAGTTTTGGACAAAATTCCCTTTATTTGACTTCTTTTTTAATTTTTATTAAAGTGAACAATGTTAATATAAACAGTTCAATAGTCATGTATATAATTTTTTTTTTGTTTTTAGAGGCATTTGAAACGGTTTTCATATAGTTTCCAAATAGTGGAGATAACTATGAATAGTTCTCATGTCGATATAGTGAGTCTCAATGGTTGTCACATGATTCTAAAACTATTGTAGCCAAAACATACAATATATACATGTCATTAAAAAAGAGACATTATCCTTCTACCCCTATTTTGTATTTACATTAAATCACACACCTACCCTATCACTCGACTATCATAACCCAACAGGCTCCCCCCTTAGTTACCTCTTCCTCTCATAATGATTTTTGGACTATATTTATGTTTTATAGTAGATTTATTATAGAAATAATTTTTAATCCTTCTCCTCTCTTGATTTCTTCATATTTTCTATTTTTTCTCAAATGAGGCCTAGAGGAACCATGGTTCCTTATAGTTTCAAATTTTAATGGGGGGGGTTAATTTTAGTTTTTATACTACTTTTATTTTCATATTTAGGATTCACTGAGGCATATTAGCTATTCGGTTTGTGAAAATAACCTATTTATAATAGGTTTTATCCATCACATAGTTCTTTAAATTGTTAAAATATGATTTATTTTATTTTAAATCAATGCTTTAGATTCCTAATAGAAGTATTATATGTGTGTATAAATATTTCAAAAATAAAATCCAAGTTTCCCTCAATTCCCATTGAAGGTGAAGGATCTTTATCTAAAAGCATTTATCTTAAATTATTTGGTTAGTCGCCACACATACTAACTGTTTGAAGTAATTCCTAAATGGATTTAATTTTGGTAATTCTAAATTATAAATCATGCTTTAGTTTTTAAATTTTTTTTCAAAGGGAAATTGTTAATCCTCTGTGTGTGCTTATATTTTAAAGGATGGGTGTTGATTTTTTTTTCAATATTGAGTTTTTGTAAGGGTAATGTGTTTAGTTTCCAACTAGTTTATTTAAAATATGGACTTATCAAATGTTATTAGAAGGCTATATTGGAACTTTTCAAAATGTTTATAAATATTTTATTTGAATCATGTCCCTTGGGTTATTTTTGGATACTGAAGTTGAAGTTGTTATATGATGTTTCCCAGAAGATAGAATTGACACATTGATTAATGTTATTGATAGGAAAGAAGGCATTGTTTATGTTAAAGGTGTTTTGAGGTGAGGGTAATCTTATTTTTTTATTTATTTAATTATATTATTGTGTAATAATTACTGTTATCTCTCAATTTTTATATTGTGGTAAACCATGTGTAGTTAGGTGGGAAACCATGGCACATATACTACACTAGTTTAGTATTATTCTCTAAAAAATGGCCCTAATATAAAATATGTTTTTGTTATGGGACTATGTCCCTTGGTTGGGAAAAATAGGGAAATATAGACTATTATGATAGATTGTTTCACATCTAAACCCAATCACTTATCATATTAGTAGAATAAATGTTTCTAGGTTTTTCATCCGAGCACCTAGGTTCTAATGATTATTGTGAATTTTTTATTGTTTTATAGTGTGTGTTTTATTTTATTTTTATTTTCCATTTTAAATCATTATTTTCCTTCCAAGTGGTTGTTTAAATAAAAGATTCATAGGAATAGGCAACATTTTTATGTGACTATTTCCATTTTAATAAATAGAGTGGATTTTTTATTAAATGTACTATATGTGTTATTTGGTGTCCTTTATGATCCACTAAAAAAACTTTTAATATTTATTCTAAACTAGCATGAAAAACTTTATCCTTTTTAAATATTTTTAAAAAATTCTGGGTTCTATTGGAATACTTGTTGGGCATGTTTACACTCATTCTTGAATATTTTAGGCTTAAGAGGACCTATTGGATGTAGTAGATGTTCTCAGTTATTCATTTTGGTTGTTGGGGGAAGCAAGTGGAATTGTCTCACTTTTTCACTATGATGGGTAATAGTGGTTTGTGTTTATTCTTTTTTGGGTATTATTGATGCATCAACCACATGAAACACCTTTATCAACTTTGTTTTATATTATATTTTTATGATGTGGGTCCTATTTATTATATTATTTTAATGATGATTTTTTTTAATCTTCATGGGTTACATTTTGTTACACTATTATTTTGTATTTTTTTATCTTCTATACATGATCACTAATATAAATAATGATCAAATAAATCTTATAAGAAGATAATATATATTTTTTAAATTTTATCTAGTGAAATTTATGCCTCTAATGTTCAACTATTTCCTTGGCACTAACTTCCAGATCAAGGATATTTGTAATATGCCTTAGGTGTCTAATAGGCCGGCTAAGGTTCCCTGTTCATGGGTGGACCAAAGTTTCTTCCTGAAAAATTGGTATTATAGAATAGGTTCTACATACACCTATATAATAAAAGTATTTAGGTTAGGTAGGAGATTTTATCTTTAGAACTAAATGCATATGTGAGAAGAAGTGTCTGATCAACACTTTTCTTATTGAGATCTTAAGTTTACAAGGATGTTTAGGATGAATAAATCATAAATTTGAGCTTATTCCTTGGATATTTATGATATTTAATGAGGAAATTGATCATAAATTTAAACTCTCACCCAAAATAACTATATTATAAAGATATTAGGATAAAATAACCTTAGGTGATATCCCTCAGACACTAAAGTCTTGAAAAAAATTCTTGGTATTACTAAATTTTTGGGGAGATAATTTACCTTTTAAACATTAAAATACTATAATGTATATAATAAAAACAACCAACACAATATTATATGATGTATGAAACATGAATAATAAAACAAATATCCAATAAATAAATAGCATTATAGTATAGAAAACTGGAAAATAAACCCAACCAAAAACTAAAAGACATCCCGACACAACAATAGTGATATGGAGTCGCTTTATCTGATCCACATGAACATTTTCAAGATACAAACACTATCCTAAGAATATATAATCATTGTTTTTCAATATATATATAAGATAATTTTCCTTTACCAATATTAGGATAAACATCATCTACATACTAACTAAGGAGTACAAATATGGGGTGAGTATAATACCTCGAAGGAAATCCCCAATAGAGTTCCCCACTAATTCCACTAGGATAAGAATTAGTTTTATCATAGTTAAAAATATCAATAATAAACATGAGAGGAAATAAAAATAATTTTACTAATTAATTCAATTAAAATTATGTAGAAGAAATAATTTATTTTCTTATTGAAATTGGAATAACCAATATACATTCTCACATATGTAAACAAATATTAATCCCATAACCATCACAATATTTATGAGTGGAACCCCTACCATCCACCAAGCCATCCATTGGTTATAATACTCCATGTAAATCATGTAGAACCTAGTACCATGTATGAATCAACAGGTCCCCATCAAATGAAAATAAACACACACCATTCCAAATATTCAAATTTCTCATTACTATAATCCATTTTTATGTCAAATAGTTATTTTTGTCATTTTATCAATCAAATTACATTATTTAATCCAAGTCATACAAACAAAACATTGAATCTAAATGGTTTTTACCAATAACAATTAAAAATGCAATGCTCCTATAATCATAAAACAAAAAGGCTTTTATAATATAAAATCAAAATGGGGTTTCCTTGAAAATAAAAAAACATTTATAAATATAATTATTTATGTTATCAAATTAGGGGAGCGAAATAGAGATTCCACCTACATCACAATGAATATTATTCAACATAATGAATTATGTCACGATATATCCCACCAAGACTCCCATTAAAATTCCATTAATAAATCAATTTTTTCCCAAAAAATGACTAATTCAATAGGTTTGGGAAAATCACCCTCGGTCTAAGGTTTTTTTCAATGGAAAGAATATAAAATCTATAAAATAAATAAGAAAGAGGTTATGATGAGGATCGTAACATCAATATATTAAATCCAATGCACTTTGATATATTGAAATTAGACCCATAGTGAAGAGAGTCTCTAAAATCACCTAATATAAAGATGGGAATTTAACTCCTATTCCATGAAATAAATAATGAGATTTTTAGGGGAGTATGCTGGTAAAAAATATAATTTTTGGATTTAAATTATTACATCACATGTTTAAGCTCTACAGATTACCAAGTGGTGTGAAAAACATGTGATCACCTATGTCTCAAAAATCCCAGGTCACATGGTTTTTCTACATGGTTTGAAAAATCATGAACCAGCCATATGAAATTACCACATCCCATATCATATATTTGACAAGAAAATAATCAACTTTGACCCTAATAATGCACCAATAATGTGCCTTTTCATGTACTATATCAAGATTTCACATAATTAACTAATCATTCCATAAGGTTTCCCTTTATAATGTGTCAACTTTGAAGCACTCAAATACATATAAAAACTCACCAAAACTCCCAAAAATATCATTTTACTAAGAACAATCAAGCCAAAGATAAAAAATAGTCAATAAATTGTCATTTACCTTAAACCGAGGATGCTGCATTCTCCCCACTATTTGGTTTTACATCATTATAAATATTGGTATTTGTTGGGGTATTAAAATAATTCTATACATTTATCCAACATCATATTATCATTTTCACATTTCTCCTACTAATGTTCACCATGTGTTCATATTATAAAAAACCATAGAATACGGTTTCCATGAAAGATATTTTTTTTTATTTTTTTCAAGATATAAATCGGTGCACGAAAAAATGTAGAATTTGGTTTAAGACTAAAATGATCACATTGAATCACATGGGTAAGATCAAGATGGTATTTCCTTAGTTAATATTACATAATAAACCAAGCTAAACTTGGTTGTGAATAAAACTGATATGCAACATCATAGATTATTTCAAGTATCTCGAAAGGTCTAATATAATGAGGAGAATAATTTTCTTATATACCCAATTTATTAATCCCCAAACATTAATATACTTTCAAGAATACATGAACTCTCGCTATAAATGATAATGGGTTATAAATATGATCTTCATAATACTTATTAATCAATTGGGTCACAACTCTCCATTTCTTAATGATCTGAATCTTCTCACTCATTTCATGAACATTTATAGGAATAATAAGTGATGTTTAGAAAAAATAGATATATAAATATATTAATATACAATACCTTAAAAATAACCACTTATTTCATTCATTAATAAATGTGGTTATAAAAAACTATACTAAGGGAAAATAGTCCTCCTATGGTCCACCAATTTCTATAACATAAGATCCAAGCACATATTACAGTATCTAAAACATTATTTTTGAATTTATATCCATTTTATGATGGTAAAATATGCCCATGGACTAATTGGTACCCAAATAATTTTCAAGAGATCAAAAAATATAATAGAAAAATCTAGGATCTTGGTCGGAGATGATTGAAATTGGTAATCCATAAAATTTTAGAACTTCGTAAATGTATATCCTTTTTATGTTTTCAACAATATTGGACTCAAGGATTGAAATTAAGTTGGATTAATTTGTGTTTTTTCCACAATCACCCAATTTTACTAATTCTTATCAATAGTTCTTGGTAATATTGTGACAATGTCCATAATGATCTATTCAAATTTTCATATGGATATAAGTAAATGTTTCAATATAACATCTGGTCATTAATGCTCAGCCTTGACCTGTTAACAAGTGAGGTATTTAATAACATAATAATTTTACACCATACTATAAAAAAATTGGTCCCTAGTGTATCCTATATATTTTTTATTCCTAGGTGAATCAACCACATAGAATAGAGATAAGAAAAATAATCTATCCTTTGGAAGATCATATAACAAATATCAAATCTTAAAAATGAAAGATTGAATTAACATATTTTATCCATAATTTTATTGAATAAACACCATTGAGTTTTAACACAATGGTAAGTAAATTAGGATAAAATATTTGAGAATCATTATCTTGACCAACCAAATAAAGAATAAGTGTCCTAAAAAATACTGTGACTTAATTCTAGTTAGTGTAATCAAAATTCATATCAAAAATCATATTAACTATTTTACACTAATCATGTGATTCAATAGATAGTTGGTTATTCAAATTTTGTATTAAATAATCTTTTATGTAATTTATTTTTCCTATTTTATAAACTAACTAAAAGTAAAAAAATATAGATATTCCATCCATCATCTTGGTCTCAAGATCAAATCCACTTGTGAAATGTTGTGTTTCCATATTTTATAATTTCCGAGCACAATTCACTTCTCACCATAGATATAGTGATTCCATGTTTTCAAATCAAGAACCACCATAAAAAATTCCAAGTCATAGTTTGGAAAATTCTTTTCATGAATTCGTAACTTTCATGATCAATAATATACAACATTATCACCTTTCATAAGAACACTATCAATTCCAAACCCAAACATATCACAATAGACCACGAAACCTTTTAGTAGTTGTGTAAATGTATGAATAGTTGCTAAAGTAATAATTTACATATGATCTAAACAGTATTAATAATAATAATTACTCAAATGGAATTGAGTATTGTTTATAATAATAACTATTATAATATATATGATACATTAGATGTCAAGAATGAAGTGGTTATAGTGTCCTATTAAGCCCTAAAATATATGTATTACAAATATTTTATTCATTGATTTATTAGGGATGAAACAACCATATTTTCAGGTTATACAAATATGAATTTCTTAAAATGATGTTCTCAAGGAAGAAAAATTCTTATATCTAGAAATAAAACTTGGATATTTTGTCATAAAATTTGTGCATTTGAAAGTCTCTTAATACTTTCTATAAATGTTTTTCATGGTCTTTAGGAGTTTATAAATATACTAAAACTCCATCCAAAAATACTACAATGATGGATTATAGGTATATTTGAAATAAAAAATATATTTTTGAAATGAAAACTACTAGTTAATTTGTTAGACCAAAGGGCCTGAATAGATATTCATAATGAGGATTACGATCTTTAATGGTAGTCTTTAGAATATCTTCTCTCTTTACATAGAGTTAGTGATACCCAGATCATAGGAAAATATTAAGGAATCAATGGTCACCTTTTAATTGTCCAAATAGATCATCAATTCATGGAAGATGATATATATTATTTATCTTAACCTGATGCAGTTTACTATTATTAGTACATAGTCACATATAACTATCATTCTTCTTTACAAAGAGAACCAAATTATCCCAATGAGTTATACTTGGTTTTATTAAACCTTTACTTTCCAATTCCTCCAACCAGATCTTAATTTTCATAAATGATATTGGTTCTATTCTATATTATGGTAGTAAAATAATATTTTTCCCATGAAGTAAATGGATTAAAAATTCCGCTTCAATTTCATTTGGGAACCCTGATAATTTTGTTTGGAAAAAAACATTAATATTTAATTTTAGGAAAATATGTTATCTCAATTATGTCATTAGTCCTCAAATTCACTACATACAATCGATGATAAATAGATCCAACCATAGGTACTAAGGTTATAATATTCTAGTATTCACATCACTATCTATTTTATAGAGATTTAATATTCCTTTTGAAGATGTAAAATTCATTCAATTCATATAATAATCAAAATGAGCCTTGACAAAAACTGAAAAATCCATTCCTTATACTAAATAAAACATATCCATTTCCATAAAATAAATTTCCCATGCAAATTGGAATCCATTAACTATTATATAATAACATTTACACTGAAATCCTATACACTCTCGTGGCTCAAGAGGTTTTTTGGATACTCTCACATATGGCATCAACTCAATAAGAAACACTGTCTGATTAATGAAATGAGAAAAAATAAAAGATCTAGAGGATTTAATATCAAATATGAATTTCATAATATTTTAGTTAAGAAGAATGATACATAATATAGTTAAATGAAATAATTGATTCACCATGATTATATAATCAACACCATAAAACCTATTTATTATTCCTACATGTTCCTTGATTCCTTGTTGTTGTTGAAATGTATGGATAGTTGGGGTGTTTCTGGAATCAGCCTAGCTCACTTAGTTATAAGGATGAGAATAATTTAATGTGATCTCATAGTCATTGTATATGGTTTCTGAGACACATGAGATCTATTCCCAACAATTGAATTTGGATCATTATATAATTATCATCAAATATGTCCCATATGATTACAGTTGTGTAAATATTTTGATGGTACCATACAATCTCACTTCTTTTTCTATAAAAAACTACATTATAAATATAAAGGATTGTTATTTGGGTGTAGAGGAAAAGAAATATATACAGTAGGTTGATTCAATAAAAAATTTCCTCCTTTTATGTAGGAATACCTAATATTCTTGTTTTAGAATTAGAGTTCCTACTGATGATCAAATAAAAGAACTTGATTCATGTTGTAGGATTCCCAAAAAGATCAATTTAAACAACTATTTATCTATTGAACATATCTGTTTGAAATTTGATATAGATAATAAATATCATAGAAAAAGTTGGTCACATTTTATATGTCAATATACACATCATCTGGTAATCATTAACAACCACTTTGGAAGTAAAATGAAATAAGTAAATATATATAGATTCATATTCCATCCTTGATATATTTTCCAGATGAATGATAAATAAGTATTTAATTTTTTCTATCATGAAGGTGTTCAAGAAAAATTACTTGTTGAATAATTATTCAAACCCCTCAAACATAACAATTGTTCAGGCTTACCATTGAATGCTAAACCCCAACATTTTCATGCATGATCATCTAGAATATATGCAGTTAGATTCAACATTAAATTGTAAGGGTTACAAGAAAATCAAAAATAAGGTTCATTATTATCATACCTTCTTTTTTCTTTTTTTGGTTCCTAATCTCCCCAAAATATTAGTGGATTCAATTTATAAAATAACATAGAATGATCCACATGTCCTAGTTCATACTTTTGATTCCCTTTATCAAAAAATTAAAATGATTACATAATTCATTGGAGAAGATGTTTATTCACTTATGGTTTATGTGAAACCTCATTCTCTATGGCCTCTTCTTATAGGTTTCTAGGTCATGTAACTCGTTCCATTTCTTTATCATCAGAACATAGGAATCACTAAATCACCACTTAAATAGTAAAATGAAGTCTTAGCATATTCCAAATCATCAAAATCATGAATAATTGAAACTATTATCCAAGAATAATCAATCATAATATGGGATATCTATTTATTAATTCATTATATGGTACAATAATTTTCTAAACCCATGATGATGAGGTGAAAATACACCTATTTGTGTATATAAGACACATTTTTTATACCTGTAATACCCTGGTAACATGAAATTCCGCATAAATAGGTCATCTACATATTTTTATGCTTTATATTTCATGTTATAACCTGTACTATATCCTTTCTACCTTCCCAAAAGGACAATTCAGGAAAATTTATACCTTTTGTAATATCTTTTACTTAAGCATTGGCATAGAAAGACATGAGGTTCCACTAACCTTAATAGACATCACTCAGACACCAAGGGATATAAATAAATTCATTGGTTTTACTAAATTATTGGTGGATGATTTCACAATTAGACACACACAACCATTCAAGGCAATAATAAAAACCACAAAAAAAAATAATATATGATTTGTGAAATGAAAAAATAATACTTAGAAAACAATAAATAAATACTATCAAATTAGAAACAAAAATATGAACAATAAACCCAACCAAAAACTAAATGATACATAGATATAGTAACACCAATGTGAAATCACTCCAACCACTCTATGTGAACATCTCCAAAATCCAACCATCATCCTAAGAATATAGCATCATGATGTTCCACTAGATAAAAATGCGATGTTTACCTTACCTATATGATGATAAAAATGTATGTATACAAATCTAGGTTTATATGGAAGTGGGGAGTATACAACGGAGTAAGAAATCCACAAGAGGCTTCCCAACTCAAACCACTAGGACAAGAAAAAGTTCGCTCATAATTTAAATTTTAAATTAAACAAATGAGAAGAAATATAAATTATTTTACTGATAAAATTAAATTAAACTTATTTAGCATAAATAATTTATCCATTTATTCTACCTGGCATACCCATTCCATGTTCTCACACACGCACACACACATATATTCCATGATAGTCTCAATACACATGAGTTGTAACTCATCCAACCAACAAGAAATCAACTGATGATAATCCTTTTTGTTCCTTAAGTGAAACCAGATACCAATCCAAAAAAATAAGGCCCCATTAAATTAAAAAATAATACATTCTATTCAATATATTCTATTTTCTAATTCAAAAAATCCATTTTTTAGAAAAATAGTTATTTTAGTCATTTTATAAAACATATTACTTGTGTTAAATCAAGATATAAAATTTAAATCATGAAACCAATGGTATTTTTACAATAACCATAAATAATTCATTTTCTCATAATCATAAAATAATGAAGGCTCTGCAATAATAAATTATAATTAGTTTTACTTGAAATTAATAAGAAACCATTTAGAAATATATGCCTTAATGTTCTAGAACGATTTTAGATAAAGAGGTAACCCAAGCACCTCATGAGATATCTCATTCAACATGATGAATAATGAAAGTATATAGACAATCCAGAATCCCTTTCACATTCATTCAACTTATCCAGAAATAATTTTTTGAGACACGAGTGATACAATATATTTGGGAATATAACCCCCAATATTTGTTTTTTAATAGAAAATGAGTGGATTTTGAAAGGAAAGAGAAATTAGTATAGGAAAATTGTTCTATATTCAATATCATATATCCAATGAAATTGTATCTATTTTAATTTGGATCCAAATGGAATAAAGTTTCCAAAATCAACTAATAGAAATATGATGGATGAGAGTCTTGGAAAAGGAAGAATGATAAAAAATTTTGGGTGAATATTGGGGAAAAAATTTAATTCACATATTTAATTAATGATATCAAATGTTTATTAAACACAATTTACTAAACTTTTCTTCAACAATACATGAACCTATATCTAAAAACCTCAAGGACACATGATTTAGATGCATGATTTGACAAACTATATGCCAAATGTGTAAAACACATCATCACCATATCACATGGTTTATTGGAAAATCAGTATAGTTAACCCTAATTGCACACCAACTATGTTCCTCCTCCTAGAATATCTAAATATTCTTCATAGTTACCTGGGGATTCTTCATGATTTCTGTTATCCTTGTGAAAACTATGAAACATCTCAAACAGATCAAAATCTCACCAAAACTTCCCAAAACCCTCTAGATACTAATGAAAATAAAACCAAATATTAAATATATAAAATAGAGTATAAATTACCTTAAAATTGTGTTGTTACAATTATATACATACATATTTCATCATTTTAGAAAAAAACATAGTATATTACATTATAATTGACAAACTAGACTGTAAACTTTTAGTGTATTTAGAGGGAAGATACATAATAAAATTATAACGGGAAATATCCTCAGAAAACCTCAAAAATTTATTCTAATATATAACCCTTATTATAATATAATTGTTAAAATATTATTTTATAAACTAGGGATAATAAAACATAATGAAGGGTGAAATTAAATGCTCTATAAGGGTAAACATGGGAGACATCAATAAAAAATGATGATTTAGAATAAGATAATAACAATTTAATGGGATATTGATAATAACTTATGAAATTAATAACAAATTAATAATAGATTATAAATATTGAGTCATGTTAGAAAACATTTTCATAAAAAAGGAATTATTTATAAGACTGTGAAAACATAAATAATCAATATTGATCTATAAGTTCATTTAATAAGAATAAGAACATTTAAAAATAATTTTACATAGTCATAAGCATGGAAAATAATTTAATTAGTTTAGGATCACTTCTAAGACCATCATAACATAGTGTACAGAGTTACATATTCAATTTTGATCACACCCTAATACCTTTTAATTCATGATGGCCAAATTCCAATATTAGATTTTGTTCACCCCCCATTACCATGTATATTATCTCATGATATACAAATTTCTATCCAATTCGTTAGAGTGTAATATAATTCTAGGAAACCCATAACTTAATGAAAACCATACATATGAGTTCTCTAAGATCATAAAAAAATTCATCATTTCACTATAACTCAATTATCCAATATAGAAGAAATGAGTTTCATAAAAACATTATTTGAACATAATCATCATAATCCATTAATATAAATAAAGTGTATGTTATTATAAGATCATATAAACACTAAAGAATAATAATCCTAAAATTATTTTGGCATAGATGAGAAATACATTTATAAAAACATTAAAAATATGTGGTGAAAATCCAGATAAAACAACCTTTTCTTTCGATAACTTTTAAAAAATAAAAATTACTACAAAAATGGAATAATATTTCCTTTCCAAAACCTTGTAAAAATATAAATTAATATAAATGATAAAAAAATAACATGATGATGGGGAAATCTATTCATGCATTATATATTTATGAAAACCATTCCTTTCACACTTTTGTAAAAATTCAAAAGTGAGTCGTATGGGAGAATATTCGAAAATTTTCCATTTAATAATTTATAAGTAATGTTAATGTTTGTATAAAATACCATTATAAGAAATTTAAATGTATATAAAAACTACCTTAAATTTTTTTAATAATAAGGATATGTAAGAGAAAGATTCCGGACTAAAAAAGAGAAATAAGTTTGTCTTTTCAGAAAATAATTCTTTCAGTAATTTTGATTACCAAATATGAAAAATGGAAAGAATACATGAAAAACCAAAAATAAATAGATGATAAAAAATAAATGGATTTTAAGATAGATATAGATCATTCAACCTCCCAGATAGAGATTTAACCATGAACATTTCTAATAAAAAATGAGAATGAAACTTAAACCCTTTACATAAGCCCCAAAATTCATCATACATGATCAAACATCATGAATAATAAATTTAAAATTATTATCCATATATGAAAAAACTATTCAAACTTATCTTATTACAAATAATTTTATTATAATATCCAATTATGCATTTATTTTGAATTCTTTATTAAAATCAATATTTTGATGTTAACTACTTTATTTTCCATGCATGTTTTAGTTAGAAAGTTCTAGTTCATGCACATTGGTCACAATTTCATCATATAAAAAGTCAGAATCATGAAATAAATTTCATATCTATTCATTTTATACACTTTTATAAAAACCAATGAAACAAGGTTTTGAAAAATGAATTATATTACTTCGCAGAGGTGGTAGTCTGCATGTATGCATGACTGATGTTTTAATTTTTCAATGGAATAAAATAAATGAAAGAGAATAATAATAATTTACCTTTATATAAATAAATTTATATCATATATATCAAATATATCCATTAAATCCATAAAAAAACTATCCATGTCATGAGGATATGGAAAATAAAATGTATTGCTTCATAGAGATTATAGTATATACATACACATAAGGAAAAATTTCATTTTACATCATATGGAAACAATGTATAAACTGGTTGTTAAATTAACAAAAAAATAGTATAGTAATAAAACTAATTAAATTATATTATTAGGTTATGTAATAATTTTAGAATGCCGAAGAATAATTAAACTTGAAATAGATTAGTAAATATAATTACTAACTTTTGAGTGTCTTCCTTTAACAAACACCTTAAACCAACATAGGATGGAATTTTGGTGGCACCATGACATATATAAAAAGGATAGGTAAGTTTGTATGATATTTTGGTAGGAAATGTCCAAACTAAAGTGGTAAAAGAGTGTGAATAAATGAGAAGAGTAGGTTCACTATTATAAGTGTGGGGAGTGAGACCCTTGTAAATATTCAATGTTTTAAAATAATATAAAGTTATTTTCATGATAAAGTTACACAAAATGGAAAAAATAATTAATATAGGGTAATGAAGTTTCTAAAACCACTAGTCCAATTATTTTTAGATATGTAATAGAGATATTTTATTATTTATCTATTAGTTTAGCGCCCTCTCTCAATAACCTTTTTAACACTGACCATGGTGAATTTTTTTACCACAATAACTTTTCATTATGAATAAAATTTATGTTAACATTATTAAATAATAATTTTTATTATTATTAAAATAATGGAATAATTTTTTCAGTGTAAATTCTATGATGTGGAATTAATGAATTCTAATATCATTACACAAAATGATTAAAACCCACTTTTAGGAAAAATGTATTCTTAAGCATAAAAATGATTTTATTCCCATTAAATTATTATTAAAACCCATTTTATGAATTTTAATTTATTATATTAAATACAAATTTCATTAAAATAATTCATAAATTTTGATAAAATTAATTTATTATCATAAACAATTTCTATAATAAGAAATATTTTATAAAAAATATATATTTTTAACTTCAAATGATTATACATTAATTTATAACCATTATTCAATGAAAAATGATCAATAGTTTTTATACATGTTTAAATAATAATTTTATAGAAGTTGAATACACAAACTTAAATTAATTACCTTTTTAATAAAATATTTAAAAAAAGGTAATCATTGTAAAAAAACATTTCTATTTAAATAAGAATTACTATACTAACATTATTTATTATTTATAAACTATTTCATGAATGTTGTTATTTGATATTATTACTTTTATTTTATAAATTTAATTTAATTATCTGTTATTATATTTTATTTTATATATTTAATAATTACTTAAACACTTATATTCGGTGTTGCATGCATTAAAGATAAAAACGACATCAAATTTATTAAAGTGAAATATATTCTAATGTCTCATAGTCTTACATTATACCCCATTATTAGAGTTTATACCTTGAAATTATATTATTATAATGGAAATATATGATGATACTCCTTCATAATTCCATCCTTGGGTTCGTACACAGATTCTACAAATGTATGATTCCTCTAGAGATCTTTAACAATGTGAGTGGTCTTATTCTATAACATTTTATCTCTAAAATGGATGATTTATAATGGTTATTCCTAATAATAAATCTTATGTTCCAGACATAAAACCTCTGACCTATGTATATGTGAAGGATAAAATATAAAATTATTAAAAAGAGACACATGTTACACATCATGAAATTGGTAGAGGTCCAGTGGAATTTACAAATGATAATATAACATCCTCATACAGTGAACAATCTCATAAGGACTGATATCTTTTTGGATAATATTCCCTTTATTTCAATGATATATATTTAAGAATACATTCTCTCTAATATCAAAATCTAGATCCCATTGATGGTTATAAATTGAACTATTTCTTCAACAAGTTTTCCTAATGATATGCGAAATGGAAATGACATTATTGATAATTTCCTCATTTATCTCAAGTACCAATTGCTTTATTTCTCTAATTTAATCACAATATAATGATGTTTTAAACAAATTTTGATAGAGGTATTCATAAGGAACAATCTAAATTTTCGACCGAGATCTATTTTTTAAAAAAAATCACTAAATAAAACTCTACATCCCAACCTAATTTTCAATACATAGTGTAATATCTCATCATATCTGTTAGGGTATGAGTAGTTCTATCATATTTACCATATATTTAAGGATGAAATGCAGTGGTAATGTTTAACTCTTTGTTTAATTTATGTAGAATATTTATTCTAAAAAACAAGGTAAAACCTAGAATTAGATAATATATGATTAATAGTGGTACTCTTTAAAAACTTACCACCCAATTATTGTATATCCTTGAATGTTTTCAAGAGATAAATATTATTCTATAGTAATGGAATGAACAAAATTTACTAGGTTATTGAGTAAAACCCAAATGGAGTTACGAAATTCAGATGTGTTCGAGAGTCATATGATGAAATATATAGTGATTTTTTCTAATTTATATACACATATGGGCAATGGTTTCATAATCTACTTAAAATTATAATATTAAACCTTAACTTACTATTATACTAGGAATCAAGATACAAACTTTGAAATATCTCTATCTATATTGTCCCACCGCAATGACTCTTTGAAATCAGTATACAAATTTGTATTCTCAGTATGGATACACACTGATGAGTTATGTACATAAAATAAAAACAATTTCTTAAATTATTATACTTATGAGACACTTACTTGGTTCCTAAAATGGATTATTCCATCTTTATCATAGTTGAATTCAGGAACATTCCTTACCTTCATTTCCAACTCCAAATCCTCCTTCTACGCCTTAATAATCTTCATATAAATGGATGTTTGAAAATTTATTTTATAAAGAAAGGATTTATCCCCTTCCATAATGATTTAAAATAAAGTCTTTTATAAATCAATAAATATTGAATCTCATAAAATCCTCATTATTAGCAAGATAGCATAGTCCTTCTGACTTAATGTATCAACCACAATGTTCGCCTTCCTCAAGTGGTTATGTATTGAGTGTCCATAAATATTAAATAAATTATAACCATTTCCTTTGGAACATATTTAACACATTTAACGTGAATATATAATTCAATATTTCATAATATTTTTATATATTAGACCTTCCAACATAAAGATAATTCCTTGATATATTTAAAGAAAAATTTACTCTTACCTGCTCCAAATTCCGATTATTTTAATTTTTCTCATGATCCTTCAATTTTAATGAGGTATAACCTAACACTATGTCATTATACATGAGAATACCGCCCATTAAATTCTTTTATACACTACTATAGATCAAAAAAACTTCTCCAGTATAGGGTACTGTGAGAATAAGTTCACCGACTAGTATTACCTTTAATTCTTGAAATTTATCTTTGCAATCATAGATCCAAATAAACTTGAATCCTTTCCATGTAAACATGTTTAGTGTAATTTAATTCCATGATAAATTTCCCACAATGTTTTAATAGTATATAAGGAATATAATAAAACTATGGATCATAGTCCCAATGGTCATTTTAGTCTAATGTCAAATAAATTATATCTTTAAAGGATCCATTAATATTCTCTACCTTATATTTACGTGGACCAAGAATGATACTTCATATATCCAAAATTAAAACTTTCTAAATTTTGATTAAAAAATATCATTTTTCAAGGTATTAAACAAAATCCTCAAATAATATTCATTAATTTCATTTCTCTTATAATATCTACAAAATATCATTTATAAATACTGCCACAAACTGATCAAGGAAATATCTAAAGACTCTATTTGTTAGATCCATGAAGATAATAGATACATTAGTATGCCTAAATGTACTCACAATAAATTTATAGTTCCCATACCTCATAAATAAGGCTTTATTGAGAATGTTCTATCTTTTTACCCTTAATTGATGATATACAAATCAAATATGAATATGAAAAAGTATTTAACTAATAACAGTAGAATAAAAAAATCTCTAATATGGGGTAGATGATAATTATTATTTATTATGATATTATTAATTTAAAAATAATCTGTATTTATATTTATTCAAACTTAATTCCTTTTGAAAAAGTGAATATGTTCACCCCATGGTGTAACACATTCCCAGATGAATCTATTATTTAGATTATCATAGAATTTATTTTTCATTTACTATAACTCAATAGGGGAAATTCTATAAGGATTATTTGAAATATATATCAATAAAAATAGGTTCAATTAAAAACTCAACATTATGACTCAAGTGAATACTAAGAAAATATGTAAAGAATACATTGGAATATTTCTAAAATATTCTAATATTTATAAACCATTGAAATATTTTCAATGTATAGTTTTTACCCAACCATTTCATATAAATACCCCTCATGAATAAGATGTAAGCTCTATATTATAAATGTTATTTCCTTTGGATGTTCATGTTCATCCTTATGTTGATAAAACATAATAAGTTGACTTTTAATTTGAAATATGTATACTATTACTCAGTATTTGATACGGTCTCTATATTAAGTGATCCAATACACACCCCAAATCCAATGAAATTTATGTAGAGGGAGAATACAATTATTTATAGGAGGCACATTCCCATAAAAATATATAAGAGAGGTTAAATAGATTTGAGATTCTATCATCACATGATTATGATATTTCAATAATAAATTAATATCTAATCATTTATATGATGTTGTGATACTCCTAGAGAATCTTTCAGATATAAAAGAGTGTGTAGTACCTGAATCAAATAATATATTCATTTTTCCAGAGTGGATGATAATTTTAAATTTCACTAATTAATTCTCATTACCCACTTTGATGGTGGTTATCAAATTTGATATACCTTTCCCTCTTGTATTAAGAGTTTTTATAGACCAATTATCATCATTATCCCTTATATTCATGAACCGGTTAACATAATTCTTACACTCTTTATAATTTATGCATTAGAGCGTGGGTTGTGAATTTAGTTTTTGTTTCAATCCATTCATTTCATTGATTGACATTCACATATCCCTATAGCACTAATTTTATTTATTATATTATTTTACAAACATAATACATTTACCATCCCCTTAAGGTAAATTACCCTTCGTTTTTGCCCACTTTTTTTAAATGAAGGAAGATTAATTTTCGTTCCTACAAGAGTTTTATTATTTCAATTTCTCCGAGAAACCATATTTATATTATTGTAACCAAAATTTTGAGGATAATTAGAGTTTACAATCTCAATTTAATCCATGATATCGTATCAAATTATTTCAATATATCCACCATATTAAGTTATGGATAAATCATTTAAAATTATTAGTTTAAGACACTAAATAAATGATTAATATTTCTTTCAGGGTTAATGATAAAACAAGAAACATACCTTACATGTATTTTAAACTATTACTCAAGGTCAATAATGGATTAAACATCATTTTTCTTTAGTTAATGGGATTCACTTTCTATTATTATGTTAATATTTTTGGGAAAGTGCATACTAAAAAATAACCTCTAAAACTCCTCATATTTTATTGAGTCAAATTAATAATTTTTCCTTATATTATTAAGGTCCACCAGTTATTTACTTCACCTTACAAAAGATAAAATACTAAGAATAAATTTTCCTAATCTGATTATGGGATATTTGAAAATATATAATCATTAGTACTAATAAATGTATGTATAATTAGTGGATCAGAGGACCCACTAAATAAATGTGGATGTTTCCACATGAATGACTCCATAATAAATTTATAATTCATTTAATAATTTGAAATCTAAATATTTTTCATATCTTTAGAGACTTTTTTAATTATAAAAAAAATATTTTTCAATCCACCTCCAAGATGTTCAGTGGTTCATGATGAAAATCTATACGTTTACTGCCACATTCATTTTTAACATGATTACTCCTAGTTCCATCCATTTAAAAAAACAAAAAAAATTAATGTAGAATAATGAATCATTAATCATAGTGAGAGATCATATAATCAGGAAATTAATTCTGAATATGTTCTATATTATTGCACCTTCTTATCAAAATATGGTACTTTAGGGTCATAATATATAAATTTTAGTTCATCATAGGAAATATTAATTTATTCAATCAAATTAATTAGAACCTAATATCAAAATATAACTAAAAATTAATGTAATACCAACTTAGGTGATATAAGGATAACATAAATATATATTTCATAATTTTAGATGGAAATAATGTATATTAAAAAATAATAAATAAAACAGAACCATAAAAGTTTAATGTATTTGGGGTTTGGATACATTATCGAGTTATTTAATAAAATAAAATAAAAATATCCCATGAGTCACTTTTCACACTATAACCCTCTTAGACATATACTACTTAAAACCATTATTTTAACCTTGGGAAAAGGAAATAAAAGAAATAGTGAGGTATGATAATTAATAAGGGTAAATATATTTTGAAAAAATCAAGTATAATATCTGAGTATAAGGTAATAATAATTTCATGAGATATTGATTATAACATAAAAAACTTATTCCCAATCATTTATAGATCATACATCATGATTCATTTCATAATCTTTGTCATAAAAAAATTCATGGGTCATAAATGTGAAGAACCATCAATAATGAGTCCTAATATATGAGAAAATATCATAAGCATAAGGACATTTCATAGAAATTGGGGATATAAATATGAATAAAAAATAATTTCATTATTCAAGGATCACTTTCAAGACTATCATAACATAGTTGAAAGATTCCTCCAGTAGAATGTGGTCACTCCCCATTCCGTTATAATTCATGGTGGACAGAGCCCCAAAATGGACTGGGTTCACACCCCATTACCATTCATATTATATCATGATATTTCAATATTTATCCAATTATTTTGAGGGATTTATAATTTTTTCTAAACCGTACCTATTAAATAAAAATAATCCAGAAAGTATGTTAACAAATATGAAAAATAATTTTATAAAACCATTAAAATATGATCTTAAAACCAATAGAAAATAACCCTTTAATTTGGAAACTTTTAAAAAATTAAATTCCAAGAAAAATGGGAATATAATTTTCTTTATAAAACCATGGGAACCTGTACAAGAAATTAAATAATAAATAATGTATATGATAGTGGGAAAACCCATTCATGCAATAAATGTTAAAAAAATGTTTTTTACACTTACATAAAAAAAGTGAGTCGTGCAATTTTTTTAAAATGCTTTACTTTAATATTTTTTTGAATAAAATAATATATTGTATAAAATACCTTAAAGAAACATTTAAATGTATTTGAAAAATTATATAAGTTATTTTTAAGAATAATGATATGATAGTTAAAAGGTTTTAACCAAAATGAGAAATATGGTTTCCAATTATTTAAAATATTATTTCTATATTATTGAGTCACAAAGAGTGAAAAAAATTAAAGAATACTTGAAAATATTATTTATAAATAGTGTATAGAAAAATATACAGTGTTTAAGAGAGTTAGAGCATAAACATAACTCAATCAAGATTTAAACATCAACAATCTTGATAAAAAATGATATCTCAACATAAACCCTTACACCAAGTCCTGAATTGCTTCTTACATACTATAAAAAACTGTATAAAAACTTTATATTTATGATAAATATTTTCTATAAAAATATCTATACTTATAGTATTAGACATAATTTCATGATATTTTCCAATTAAAAATTTATTACAAAATCTTCCTCAAATTCAACATTTCTGTGTTAAGTATTCCATTTTTAAAACATGGGTTTTCTATTCACAAGATTAAACCATGGTAATGGTTTAATTATATATATAATAATAATCATTTCCTAAATATCATATGTATTCATTATATACAGTTTAAAAAAATTTCATGTATGTTGGTGATGAAAAATTAATTACATTACTTTGTGGAGGTGGTAGTTTATATGTACACATAGGTGATGATTTCATTTTTCAATGTATAAAATAAAAGGAATATAAATAATATTATACCTTTATAGAATCATAATTATATCCTAAATATAATATATATTCATTAAATAAATCAACATAACCATCCATGCAAGATGGTTATGAAAAATTAAACGTGCTGCTTCCTGGAGATAGTAATCCATATGTACACTTGAGGAACACTTTCATTTTACATTGGATGTAAATTAGAGAGAAATTATTTCTACCATTAAAATAAAAAAAATTAATTATAGTATGTATAATAATTTAATTATATTAATATTTTTATATAATATTTGGGCGATGTGGAAGAAGAATGAAATTTGAAATCGATCGGTAAAGATAATTACTCATTCTTTGAGTATCTTCCATTGGATTACACCTTAAACATTAATATAAAAGTCTTTTGGTTATAAAATAACCTCTAGAATGAGGTTATGAGTTTTTTATATGGTTTTTGGGTAGGTATATAATTAAATAAATTTCTAAATGTTTGTGAAGAAATGAGAAGAGGATGTTTTTTATAAGCGTGTGGAGTGGAACCCATGCAAATAGTCAATTTTTAAAAATAATATTAGTTTATTTTCATTTAAATGTGCAATAAAATGAATAAAAGTTTGAATATAGTATGATAAATGGTAAAAATAAACTCATACAATTTATTTTAGAAAAGTTTTATAGATTTATGACTCCTTATATTATAGTTTAACCCCCTCGTTAACCCTTTTAACCCTTATTGTAGTGACTAGATTTGTAGTGTGATACTATTCATTATACATAAAAATTATGTAGACCTAGTTAAAAAATATTTTTTATTATAATTAAAAATATGAAATATATTATTCAATATTCAATTCTTAGATACGGAATAAATCAATTCTAATAAAAAGACACAAAACATATAAAAACTATTTTTTTTGAAAAAAATGTAATTTTAGTCACAATTTTTTTTATTCTAATTTCTTTAAAAGTAACAAACATCAGATGAATGAAAATTTATATTTTAGAATATTCATTTAATTAAAATTATTCACAAATAACTATAGATTTTACTTATTATCTTTAAAACATATTATGAATATAAAAAAAATTGTCTAAACATATCTCTTTTTTATCTTCAAATTATTTTATCTTAATTAATAAGAATAAATCAATGGGTGAATGATATATATATATATATATATAATTTTTTCTATATTATTAATATTCAAAGAAAATAAATAAATTATTAAATGAAATATATATTAAAAATAATGTTATTAAATAAAACATTCCCCTTTAGAAAAATATTAGTGGACTAATAGTTCTTATCATTTCTGAAATATTTCATGAATGTTATTAATTGATTTTATTAGATTATTATTTCATTTTATTATATATTAATTTATTTCATTTTATATTTTTAATATGGTATTATTCACTTAATATTGGTGTTGTGTTCATTACAGTATATCAAATAAATCATATTTATTAAGGAGAAATATATTCTAAAATCTTGTGTTGATATTTGTTGAGTAATTTGTTGATTTTTTTTAATTTCTATTAAAAATTTATCTATTTTTTAGAAATTTCTGGTTTTAGGGTGAAATCATGAAGAAATATATTATCACATAGTTACTAGTAATTGTTTGTAAATCCTTGTTCACACTATATAGATATATTTGTATAATTTGAAATAGTGACTCACATAGTGAGTGCCTTGATTTATAGACCATGGGTCTAAATAGTTCATAGTTGTAAGTTTTCTATATTTTTTAAATTTTGACTTTTGAGGGTTGGGGTGTATTTTACTTATGGTTTTTATTTAGACTGAATTGGATATAAATTTTTATTAGAATGTTTATGGGTGTTCTTAAAAAAAATTAAATTTATGAAAATGTAAGAAGTTTTTTTTTAATTTTTTTATATATAAAATGAGATTTGATATCTATAGAAACATTTTATTAATTTTAAATGTTATGAAACTATCATGTGGAGTTGTGTTAAATGTTTTATGAATATTTTTTTGAGGTTTTATTATAAAACCCATTGGGTTTTTGAAAATTTTCTTAACAATAATGATTTCAAAGATCAATTTAAACTATTTTAAAAATTTTAAATGTCTATAGTTATTGTAATGTGATGGCTAAAAAATAATTTATAAGGTTATCAGAGGTATTGTTTAAAAAAAAATTCTTTTTTTTAAAATGACTGCAGATTTGATAGTGGGATTTTAGTTGAATTTTATATGGTAATTTGAATTTTTTGAATGATTTTTTATTTTTATTCTCAAGGTTACAATACCTCTTGAGGGATGGTTGTTCTTTAAAAAATGTAATTTTTTATAAATGTTTTCAAAAATGATAAGTTATATTTTGAGAATACCTCTTAGTTTATTTGTAATTTTTTATTTGAGTGAGGAGTATAGGTTCTATGATACTATATATCATATATTTTTTTTATTTTTTACTCCCAAATAGTTATTAATAAAAAGGGTAAATACCTTCTTTTGAAATGATCCATAGATTGTTCCTTTAATAATATAGGTGTAGTCCCAATTTGGATTAGTGATGGTTATCCTTTTTAAAGACTTGTTATTTTAGGACGTAGAGTAGATAGAGTTTATAAAATAATTATTAACTTGTGTACATCATTGGATATTCCCTTTCTTATTCCTTGTGGATTGTTTTTTTTTTATTTTTTGAAATGTATTTTCCTCAATGTATGGTTGAGAAATTATTGGTTTCATTATAAAATTGGATATATGATAAGGTTATGCATTTTAGAGGTCATACATGGGAATATTTGTGTTTCCATTTGGTAAAATAGGTTGAATTATATGTTTTATTTGATTGGTAAAGTTAGCCATGATATTTTTTCAGGGACTCAGGTTTTTACCTGTAAGACTTTGGAATATTTATTGAAATGTTTTTGAAATGAGAAACTGAGTTAGTGCAGGATTCTAGGGCCTGAATAACCTAAGTGTGGAGATATTAAAAATATTAAATATATTTTATTACATGCATTAAATTTATTTTTAAATGTTTAATTAATCTCAAATTGATTCTTGGAATGGAAATTTGATACCGCTTTTGTGTTTGGAATGTAGAGTTTACCCTTGCCGTGACATAAAATTTGTCAACATTGGTTGATGGATTGATGGGGGTGTCATTGGGGTGTTAAATATAGGTTTATTAATTAATAATAATTAATAAAACCTAACCACTTGTTTATCACACATGACATAAGGGAGAGGAGACCCCTCCCCTCTATGTGTGATGGAAGAAATGAGGTGAAACCAAGGAGAGGAGGTCCCACTGATCTCTAATATTTATAGTGATCAATCCAATATCAAGCGAGGGAAACTCCTAAGAATTATTTGGAACCTAAATCTTTAAAATCTCACCAAGAGGTGGGTGAATTGAGAATTAAGTCCCAATAACCATTTATATGAATTTTGTATGGTTTTAGAGTCCATAGATGACTATAGGAGATCCCCTAGGTATCGATCTGTGGGTTTTTATGGGAACTAAGTTGTTTTAGGTGAGATGAAGGGGATTCCCATTTGGAATTATTATTCAAAAGACAAGTATTATAGGGGGAATACATTGCATATTCTTCCCATTTGACAAATATGAACATTGGAGACTACAAACTGTGTACTAGGGGTACACTCTATATAGTGATATGAGGGCGTGTGGCTAAGGGAGATGGCATGAGATTCCATGTCTATGAACATGACCCAGTGACATTACAAAACTAGAGTTCATTTTCATGGGGTTCCAAACATGGGTATGGGATGAGGACACATCCAAGTGGTTGGATATCCCATACACTCCATTACTGGTATATGTTGTGTAGTGCGACATAACCATCCAATCGCGTATGGGTGAGGACATTCCTAGGAGATCAGATGGGATCGTATTCCATGTGACATGGGGTACACATCATGTATATTTACAATTACATTCCATTTCCTAGGATGGGACATGACTAGGGGCTGATGTGGATAAGAACTCCGTGTACTGTGGGTACACACCATGTAGTACCCTTATATTTATTCCTCATGTATATCCACCTTCAGAACTCATATGGAGGAATGTGTGTAGAATATCCTGAGTAGTTTCCTGCATTGGATGCGATGGTGGACCAGGTTATGGAATGATAAATGTGATGAAAGATGAATTTTTTTATTTCTTATGTTAGAAACTTTTGGACCAGCAATGATAGGGTGAATCCCTTGGTCTATCCTTGGGAGAGTACATTATGGATTTACATACATTGCATAGTATTGTGACACCCTCAAAATTATGATATTTGGAATAGTTGGTTTATCCCTCTCGGAGTATGGGATGTGATCCACTATAATTTTTATTTCTCATGATTGTGTTTTTGGTATCATCGTGATAAACATTACATGGGAGGTGATCCCCAATCTTGAAGGTTAGCCCATTATTGTTTGTGGTAATATAAGATATATGATCCCCTATGTTTCAGGTGATAAAAGTTGTGTTTGTGGTATCATATAGTATAAAATTTCCAAATTAGAATAAAATTTAAATAGGATTAGTGGAATCATCATGATTATGATCCCCAAATTCATGAGATATACCAAATGGGGTATGAGGAATAATCATGACCAAAACTACAAGGGTAAAGATGGCCTCTATGAGCGATATGAATCCAGGGTATCATATTAGTATTGTGGTGTCCCCTAATATTTTTGGGTGTGATCCCCTATCTGGGTGATCCTAGAGTTACCATATTGGGTTTGTGGTTTCCCCCAGTGGTCCTGGGTGTGATTTACCTTTTTAATGAGATAAAGTGTTTGGTGTTAAATATTGGGGTCATGGTCCCCCAAGTTGTTCTCGGAGTAATCCCTGCTATGAGGGAGGAGATATGTTAAGGTTATAGTAGTTTTAGGGACATACCCCATTAGGGATGGGTGAGATACCCTATATGAGTATTGAAATCCATTGGGATCCAATGTGAATTTCTATGGAAGGATCTGAAAATCCTAATCTCTTAGACGTATTCAACTTAAGATGGAGGGGAATGCTATATGTTTAGTAGATTTCAATGGTGTGTATCACTCAGATGAACCACCAAAGATATTAGAGTAGTCCCATATAAAGTTTGGTCTTTCAAATAACTTCCATATGGGATTTTGGGTCCTGTGGAGTGCATAATTTTTGATGAGTATTACCTTTGATCCTCAAGTAGAATCTTATGGATGGCTATGAGTTTGGGACCTCATGATACTTGAAGTTTGAGATGAGTATATATGGGTTAATTTTCTATGATTCCTGGTGGGTTTTTCATGTGTAATGATTGAAACATGATGTGTATATGGGATGACTAGTCTTGTATAGTAGACGAGTGGTTGAGATAAAGTTTCTCCATCATTTGATATCCCTATAGTTGGGTCGAGCGTATAGTTGCCTTTCAATTTCCCACTTTTAATTTTCTATTCTCGGGTTACCTAATATGTATTATTATACTCACCCCTTCATGATATTTTATCACACATGGTGTGCCTTGTGTAGAAAAAGGCATTTTGATGGAGTCTTAGGAGGATCCAGAGTTGGAAGATCTTAGCGGGATAGATAAACCGAAGTGTTTTTCTGTTGTTTCATTTCTCAATGATCCCCTCCTTTAGAGTAGGTTTTACATTTTTTTTTAGTTTTTTTGTGGTCATTTATTCATATCTTTTACACTTTTATGACTTTTTTGTACTATGTTTTTGGGATATAAGTATACATGAATTATTTTTTCAGTTTTTATTATCTACGTACTTTTGCGTAGATATGTATGTTTGTGCATGCGTACAGGTTCCATAGGCTAAGGCATCCCATATGTGTGATTTGGATACTCGATTATAGACACAATCCCCTAGCCTATTAAAATTGGTCTTGTAGGTAGGCATGGCTTAGGAGATGTAGGTTTGGGTCATGATAGAGTGGTATAAGAGTGGGTTCCACATTGGGACTGTGGTGTTGAGGTTGTCTCACTATGAGGTTGCTTTTGAATTTCTGGATAATGTTTTATAGTTTCCTAGGTTTAAATTTTATTTTCTGGGACTATAATTTTGTTTCAAAAGCCATCATATCCATTCACAAAGAATCTAAAAACCTGATTATTAACTCTAATCATTTAGGAATTAGTTTCAGGGAAATATTGGTACATTCATCATATAGGAATGGGTTGTGGGTTTAGTGAAATTGTCGAGTCATCACCCTAGATATAATCAAGGAATTTGGAACTTCTTGATTTTATTTTAGGATAACATTGTGATGACATCAATATAGGGTTCCATAGTTGGATTTTGAGGAAGATCCACCTAATGATGAGGCTTCAGTGTATGAAACTAGTCTTGAGGTAGTACCTTCGAGTGGTCCTCCATTTGAGACACCGCCCATTAAGTAATGGGTTTTTTTAGTAGTTTAGGATGAGGATGTGCCTTTGCTGAGTGTGATACATGTGTTCTATAGGTAGAGTCCTATGAGGTATTAGGGTGAGGCATACCACATGCCTTTTATGACTAGCTTGAGGAAGTCACCCATGTTTTATTCGTTGTGAGGAAACCTCCCGATAACATATTGGTCCCAAAAGAAATTCTTATGCAGGGATTAGTAAGGAAATGGTTGAGTATATTTATTTAGACCTATATAAAAGAGACACTCACTTAGTTATAGTTTGAGTTGCTCTTCATGGAATTGGTTTATCTATCCATGTGGAGATTTATGTGTATGCAAATGTTTATATAGATTTAGTTGGATAACATGATCTAGTAAGAGTACTAAAAAATGTTCAATGACCTATCATAATACTCAATGGATATGGTTTGGGATCTTTTTTAGATTTTAGGCCATTGGGAAAGTATCACACTGGGTGATCAAGGTGTCAGTGATATTTTGTTTTACATTTTCTCCCATGCTAGAGTACTTGAATGGGCCTTAGTATAGAATATCATTCTAGATGAGAAGGATTAAACTATTAGTTCTAATAATATTAGATCTTGGACATCATTGGTTGGTAGCCGACACTAGGATCAAGGATTTGGGAATTAAATATGCTTCATGAGGTGATCTCAATATAGAAGGTCTATGGTTTAGGTCATCTAGGTTAGATTTAATGAAATGAAAGAGATGTGGTGTTTCAATTATAATGGATGGGGGAATATTTCACGATATTTTACATCCTATAGTGAATATAAGAGGGATATGATCAATGGACCAACCTAATAGAGGTATTACCTAGAGCATGGAGATATTCATCAGGGTGAACATGGAGGAGGAGTATGGAAACAATCCATAGGTGGAATATGGGTTGAGATGTTTCCACCACCACCCCCATGTGGTGCACACCAGGCTCAGGAAGCTAGAGGATAGGGGTGAGGAAAACTGATAGCTATAGAGGCTTAAGATCCAGAGGCACTGAATATTATTAAATGTATACTATGTATCCTTACTAATTTTTTATTAGTATAGTTAGAAATTATTGTGTGGTACTATATCATCTTCAAATTATTTTTCAAGGTTTATCCCTAGTGAAATGAAACATCAGTAGGGTTTTATGATGGTGTTGTTTGATAAAGATTTTGAATCATGAGGAAGAGTGATGCTTCCCCCATAAAGACATATTTTTTTGTTTCAATTAAAACTATGTGGGAAATTTAGTGTTTTCTGAAGCGGAAAGTGTCAAGGTGTGGTGGACAAGTTTCTTTGAGTTGTGTGTTTAGGGAGTGGTTGTGTATTATAGTGTCAAAGAAGGCCCTTCCATTACCACTGGATCCATTATTCTGAACCCCTATACTAGAAGCTCCAACATATGGGATTACTCATAACACACTTTTATCGACAATGTGACTTGAAATTGAGAGATTCCCTCACATATAATATTTTCTTAGTGTTATAGTGAGGCCATAATATATTTCCTCAGTGTGGATTAGTATCCTACAATCAATGATCAGATGATTTGCCCCATTCGATATGGAATTGATTTCAGATTGTGGAGTGGTAGGGATATGAGATTCGGTTTCCTTATATAGTGGCACAATTGTAGGTTTCTAGACAGAGGACCTGGTCAGACCCAGTGTTTTCACTTGGGAAGAATGGTCTTATTATTTGGTACCCTCGTCTACTTAGATTAAGAGTTATATGAAATATTATTGAGTTAGGACTAGTTCCATTAATACAAGGGCGGATGAGAACTATTGGGTTTTGTTAGTATTTGTGTCTGGTTAGCAAGGTGGTGTACCGCTAAAACCTATGACCATACATGGACCAAGTGCTTGGTGTTTACCACTTGTCTCAACAGATGATACATGTGAGTTTTTGTTATATTATTTTTACATGGATTGATTTGGATGTTTGGTGTTATTTGGCCTTTTTGGTTCCCCTAAGTTTGTGTTTATTGGCAGATCAAGAACCATTGGTGAGATCACTGGCATGGGAGTCCTAGTGGAGAGCTTAGTTTTCCCTTTTCCTATGATGTTAATTTTTTGGGGATGATACTCCTTAATGGGGTATAGTGTAGTGACTTGGTTTTTTACCTATTATACTTTAACATATTTTTTGAAATATTTCCAAATCTAGGAGATGAGTCAGTATGGGATTAGAGGCTCTAAGAGACCTAGTATGGTGACATTATAAATATTAAATATATTCAGTAACACACACAAATAGTTTATTTGTAAAAATATAATAAATATTGGGAAGAGTCTTAAAATGTAAATATGAGAAAGTTGTTGATTTTAGAAAATGTTTTTTACTATATGGGAGACCTAAAATCTATCAGCATCGAGTGCTTGGTTGATGGTGTGTGGGTGGGGTGTTAAATGGAGACTAACTAATTAGTAAAAAATAATAAATTCTCTTTCCTTTTTACCACATATGGATGAAGTTAGAGGATCACCCCTTTCATGATGGAAGAACCACGGGGAAACCAATGAGTGTTTGTGCTTCCAATCATTTATCTTGACGATGACCACACCATGATCGTGTTACAATGTCTCCTAAGTGTTGTTTTTATTTATAAGAATCGATGTTTCTCTATTAGGTATGATTATTTGAGTGTTATGTACCAATCCCCATTTATATTATTTTTAGGATTTATATCCTTCAGATGATTGAATGATATCCCCTAGGGGTTGATCTCTAGGTTTTGGTGGGAATAAGTGTGTTTTGGGTGGCCCTCCTAGAATTCCCATTCATAATTCTCGATCACATGGTTTTTAGTGTAGGCTAACACACCATGCGTTCTTCCCATTAGGGGATGATGGAATTTGGGGATTATATTCCATTTACTAGGTGGTTACACTATGTAGTGATCCTAGGTCATGTGGTCGAGGGACATGGCCATGGATTCTGTCTCAAGGTACTTGGTTTTATGACATCACATGGATGAAGTACACATGCATGAGGTGATTGACACGGGAATAGGCTAGGGACATTGACATGTGGCTGGATAGCCAATGCATTTAATGTACCGTTTATATACACCATGTAGTGATACATGAACAACTAGTTCTGTATGGAATAAGAAAGGCCCATGTGATCAGATGGGGTCACACCCCATGTGACATGGGGTACATGCCATGTATACTCCAAAATACACACTAGGATCCAAGAGGGGACATGGTCATGATTTGATATGGGTATGAAAATTGTGTATTTTAGTCACAGAATTTGTACTCCACTTGACGATTTATCCCTCACACATCAAAATCTTCAGAACTCGGATGGAGGCCCATGAGTAACCTATCTAAATTAGTTATTTCTGTTTGATGCGATGGTGGACATGTTTTTGTAATAAGAGATGGGACATGATATGACATTGTTAGTTTCTTCTATTAGTGATTGTGGAACTAAAAATGATTGAGTGATACCCTTGGTCTATCCCTATGAGGGTAAAGTGTGGAATTACATCTTTATCCAGTGATTGTGATCCCCCTATCAAAATGATCTCACATAGAGTTAGCGTATCCCTCTGGGAGGCAAGGAAAAGATCATGTATCATTTTTATTTCCCAAGACTGGGTTTGTTTTATCATTATGACCAAAAATACATAGGAGGTGATCTCCTATCATACAGGTTAGCCTAGTAGAGTTTGTGGTATCTTTAGTAATATAATCCCCTACATATTAGGTGGTAAAATTTGGGTCTGTGGGATTATTGGGTATACAATTTCGTACTCAAAATATAGTTTTAGTAGAGTTTGTGGCATCATTGGGAGTACGATCCCCTACATTTTCAATTATACCAGACGGTGTATATAAAATCTTCATAACCAATAATACATTGGATGTGTTCCCATATCTATGAAATATGACCTATAGGGCATAAAATCATGTTTTTGGTGTCCTCCATTAGTCATGGGTGTGATCCCTTATCTGATATATCATAGAGTTACTAGATTTGGTTTGTGTTGTCCCACAACTGTCTTGAGTGTGATCCCCCATCTGATGATATGAGGTGTTTGGTGTTCTAGACTGGGTTCAGGGTGTCCCATTGTGGTTATTGGAGTTATACCTGCTCCGATTGATGATATATTTCCTTATTCAAGTAGGGTTATAGGTGTCCAAAATTAGGGATGGGGGAGATCCCCTATCTTAGTGTTGAGAACCTTAGGGTTCCAGTATGAAATTATTTGGTATGATCCAATGAGCATGATCTCTCGGATGTATGTCGCATGGTATGGAAGGGTCGTTCCATCATTTATGCAGTTTTTTGATGAAGAGTATCCCTTATACATAACATCAGGGGTGGTAAAGTGGTTCTTAATGGTTTTGTATTTCCCAGATGAGTTCTATATGGGATGCTGGGGCTAGTGGAGTGAATTATCCTAGATGAGAGATACCTTTGAGCCTCAAGTAGAATCCTATGGATGGATTTGAGGTTATGACCTAATGAGATGTGGGGTAAGAGAAGATTATTTCTAGATTTATTTTTCAAGAGTACTTAAAGTTTTTTTATTTATCATGATTGACACACCATGTAGAGATGTGCTGAATAGTCATGTATAGCTAAAGAGTGGTTAAGATGAAGTTTCTCTCTCATTTGGTTTCCCTCTGGCAGGGTCAAGAAAATTTTTTCCTTTCAGTTTATCCGCTTTTATTTTATTTTTTTTTCTAGTGGGTATTGTTATATTGACTGCTGCACAATATTTTCCCACACATGTCATGTATTGTGATGACAATTTGACATTCTATAGAGTCCCAGAAGGAACCGAAGTGGGTGAAGGTTAGTGGGCTAGAAAGACTAAGGTTTTTATCTATGATTTCAGTTTACAATGATCTCCTGCTTTTGAGTTGGTTGGATTCTTTTATTGTTTTGGTGGAATTTTATTTTTCCATTTTACGCTTTCAGTAGTTCTATTTTACTATTGTTATGGGATAGATGTATGCTTGTATTACTATTTTAGTTTTTATTATATCTTTATTGTGGTATGGATATGTATGTGGGTGCATACGTATATGTACCACAGGCTAGGGCCTCCAACATGTCTGATATGGATATTTGGGTCTAGACATTATCCAATAGCCTATTAGAGGACGAATTTGGGTATTCGTGGATTGGGATCCACATGGTTGGGTCCTCACACCTATCTTACGAAACCAAGATCCTAAGTTACCTTCTCTCATTACCCAATTCTTGGCCCATGTTGTTCTAATTTTGGAATGTTTTGATTGGGGTGTTTCTAGTAGTGGGTTATCTCCTCCCATAAAACCCTTCTTGATTTTCCTTGTATGAGGTGACATTGGTCCTAAGATCTTGGAGATAATGTATTCTTATAGTGTTTATAGATTTGTTGTTACCTCTTATGAGCCTATTATTTACATATTGGGTTCCATTATTATCTAATTTTCATGGCTCTACTAGTTTTTAATTTTTAGTGGGTGTTTTAGAGAGTTTTTATTTTAGTAGTACCCTAACATGGTGGGGAGAGCACCCTGAGTGAACCATTTTTCAAATTTTGGTCTTCATCTTGACTATGTTTGTGCTTATTCATCTTATGGTTTATAGGGAATATGAGGTTGGGAACCAGTTTTGAAATTCCTCTATAGTCATTACCATCTAAAGGTATAACATTAATGGTTGGTCATGAAAATTCATGGGGTGTTTCCTCAGGCATGGTGATTGAGTATCATTAGTTATTTCCACCTTGAACATTTTTTCGGGGTGTTATTCTATTTTTAGGCCGTGTTGTGTGGAATTATTCTTTCCCTAGTTAGATGCAACCCTTCAAAAAGTTTGGAATTTTTAGATGATCTCATGAAGAGACTTTTATGGTTATTTTTTATGATAGGAACTAGTAATTTGTGGTGTTCCCATTTCTAAATGAATGATAGGATTTATTTTTATTAGAATTTATCCCAATCTTGTCACGACTCGTCCTTGGAGACCGTGTCGTGACAACCCCAAGCCCACCTTCCATAGGCCAGGGGCTGGCGACTAGCACCAAGGCATAAATCCCGGTAAAAAGGGAAGGCATTGCCTTTGTAAAGTAAACAAGCACCACAGAGTAAGCAAGCGGAAAAGTAAACACTAAGTAAAAATAGAGTACAACTGAAAGTGTGGAAAAGTAAATGGGCCAGTATACAAACCCAAACTGAAAGTAAAGTACAACTCGAAAGGGAAAACAACAACTGTAAAGTAAAAGCCGGAACACCAAGCTGTCCACTGGAAATCCCACCTGAAGGGTGGGTACAGATAGCTCCACTGCTCCTCGGGTCCCGTCATCCGCTCCGAGCACGTCCCGCCCAGTGGTCCACCTCCAGGTACCGTCCTGCTTTGCGAGCCTCAACCACAATCAACGCTGTCCGTCATCTGCAACCAACACAACGTAGTGCGGGCATAGCCCGTGCAGGGGTGAGTATAAGCTACTCACTAGGGACCCCGAGACTCCTGAAGGTCTCCCAAAATCCACAAAGGATAAACCACAGAGGATAGATACAATCACGAAGTAACAACCGACACTGCTTAGGTATATGCCCATTCATATACCTAAGTCATCAATTCCAATACGCACCAACCTCCGATCCAAAGTACAACTCAGTCCACACAAGAAAGTATACGTATTCCACACAGGAAAGCAAACGTAATCCACACAGGATAGCACAACACAATCCACACAGGAAAGCAACAGGATTCAGCTAACACAGGTATACTTCTTCGAGGACGATAGAGATGATCACTGATCCATCTAAGTCGTCGGACCCACAAAGGATTGATAGGTACTAACCCCCGCAAAGACCCACACTGGATCAGACCCACACAGGATCTGTAGGCGCTGGTTCACACAGGACCGCTGAGCACTGACCCACACAGGATCGGACCCACACAGGATCGGTAGCACTGATTCACACAGGATCGCTGAGTGCTGTAGTCATCGTCGTCGAATCAACTAAGGATCTATGCACAGTCATCGTCGCAGTCACAGTAGCAGTCGCAGCCAGCTATAGGGTTCCCGCACATAGCAAGCTCGTTCGGGAGGGTCCGCTCCACGAGCCGAGAGGCTGATACATCAACTGTCACATAGTCCAGAGTTGATGTATCCAAAAGTTCTGTATCGTCAACAGGAACTCAACGCAACAGACGGCGCGTCAATCGGACGCTCGGTTTGAGAGTTATTGGCTTTTTCGTACCAGGGGCCCGGTTGGTTTTTAAGGGAAAAACAACCCGAACGTACTCCACCTGCATCAAAACCTCGGGCGGAGTATGCCAAAAGATCCATCTCACTAAGAGGAACTCAACAAAGCCGGCGGCACGTCAATCGGACGTCCGTAGCTCAAGATATGAGCATTTCCGCTCCGAGGGCCCGGTTGGTTTCGTGTACGAACCAACCCGGCCGAACTCAAAGTAATCCGAAACCTTGAGTGCGATATACTGAAACGACCTTCTCGATCCAAGGATCGCATCGCCACTGACGGCGCGTCGTTTGGAGGTCAATAGCCCGAGTTATGGGCATTTGAACCTAACAGTTCGGTATCGGGGGTTTCGGGCCCGGGCCGACCCGGCCCGAGACCCCCCCGGTTGGCCCGAACTGGGTCGACCGGCCCCGGACAGGGTCGACCCGGCCCAGCGTGGCCTGGCCCGGCTCGGCGCGGCCCAGCCCGGCTGGGCTCGGCCCGGCCTGGACGACTGGCCAGGCGCGCCGGTCCGGCTCAAGGCAGCGTGCTGGGCGAGCTGCCAGCTCGGCCTTCGGCCGAGCTGATTGAGAACGGGGGGCGCCTGCCCCCTTTTGTGAAACCGCAGCCCCCCTTATTATGGGGGACGATTTATGCTGGCCGGGGGAATTTAATTCCCCCAGTTTCCTCCTTTCCGGCCGGCCCGACTTGGCCGACCAGCTTCTTCTCAATAGGACCGGCAAAGGCCGGTCATCTTTCGGCTTCCGACACCGGCGGCCCGGCTGGCCGCCGGTCACCAAGCTCCGCCGCGGCCCGGAACTGGCCATGACCCTTGTCGTCCGGCGCGGTGCGACGACACCTCACCCCTCCACCGTAGCCCCGTTCCGGCCGCGGGGCCTTCGACTTCCCTTGACGCGACACGACAGCATCGCGTTCTTGAATCTCTTTCCACGGCGTGGCGCGACGGCGCCGCGCATATGTTCTGCATGAACCGCGTGGTGTGACGGCACCACGCTCCTTCATACCAACCAAAAAGAAAACAATTATGAAATAAGGAGGAGGGTCGGCCGTGTTTGTGCGGTCCAGCCCCCTCGCATTATTCGATAATAAAAAGTCGAAAACCACACAATTCGACATGCCAGAAACAAGAATGGAAATAATTTAAAATACAACCCCTACCTCGGTTTCAAGAGTGGAGCACACCAACAAGATGCAGAAGACAAGCGTCACGGAGGTCGGGCGTCACGGTAATCGAACGTCGATTCCGTTGACGTCAAGGTGCGTCCGAAGAGGTATCGTCGCTGGAGAAGCTTCGTAAGCTGACAAAGAAAGTCCGAGGAGGAAGCGGCGCCTCCTTTCGTTGACACGGGAAGAAGATCTAAAGAAGCTGCGTCGTCGATCTTCGGAAACACACCGGCTACGAAGAAGAGATGCGTCGTTCTTCGTCGGAGCTTAAGTGTTCTTCGTGTTCTTCGTCAATGTTGAAGAAGATGAAGAGAGAGATTCCCAAATCCTCTCAGGATGGCAAAGGATACTAACCAAAATAAAATAACCTTAAGCCTTATTTTATTTACACAACTTCACCTCTTTGAATTCCAAAAGTTTGAAAAACAATAACTCATCTCAATTAAAACTCAAGTTGTCAAAATTAAATTGAGTGGAGTTATTGGGAGTTTAAAGGGGAGTTGAGGAGTTAGGGTTCGTGTGGGCCCCACCACACTTAATCATCTCAAGGGAGGTTAAGTGGATGTGGGTCCCACCTCTAACTCCCTTTGTGAGGATATAACCAACATGGTTTAAAATAAATTGTGTTTCCACAATTTATTTAACTTCATTTAAATTCCCCCAAAACTAACCCTCAAACCGCATAGAAAGCAACCTCGGAAAAGGTCTCCTTAAGCGAATATCGGTGCTGAAAGTTCATCATTGCCCTCAGAATTCGATTCCGGGCACCGGTTCAAAAGTTAGAAATTCCCGATCGTTCGTTCACTGAACGTACCCGAGCCAAACTTCGAAAATTAATTTTGGGCTAACTGAGCCTCGGAATCAGGTGCCGTCAGAAACCACGCTCTTGTAAAATTCTAAAGAAAATTAAGAAAAAATTTCCCTTGAATTTTACGGGTCTTTACATTACTCCCACCTCAGGGATTTACATCCTCGTAAAGATACATCAAAACTAGGGAAACAAATGAGGGTACTGAGCACGCATCTGAGCCTCCCGCTCCCAAGTGCTCTCTTGGAGATTTTCGTGCTGCCATCTGATGCGCACTAGAGGAATTGACCATCCACGTAGGACCCACTCCTGTCGATCCTCGATATCCACCGGGACCTCCGTAAAAGTAACCCCATCGTCAACGTCAAGCTCCCCATGGTCAATGATGTGCGTCGGGTCGTGCACGTATCTCCTCAGCTGAGACACGTGGAAGACGTCGTGCACCCGGTGCAACTGAGGTGGTAGAGCCAGGCGATAAGCCACCTCGCAAATCTTGCTGAGGACTTGGAAGGGTCCGATGAAGCGTGGATATAACTTGCCTCCTCGGCCAAATCACCGTATACCACGTCGAGGTGAGACCCTCAAGAAGACGTGGTCTCCATCCTCGAACTCCAGTGGCCTCTGCCTCCTGTCAGCGTATGACTTCTGCCGGCTCTGAGCTGTCCTCATCCACTCCTGGATGACCTAGACCTTCTCTGTTGTGGCCTGGACCATCTCCGGTCCCACAAGTGCTGACTCCCCAGGGTCTGTCCAGCACAAAAGAGATCTACAAGGTCGGCCGTACAACGCCTCGTACGGTGCCATCCCGATGGTGGAGTGGTAGCTGTTGTTGTACGCAAACTCCACCAAGGGTAGGTGGTCCTCCCAGCTATGACCAAAGTCGAGGACACATGCACGGAGCATGTCCTCGAGAGTCTGAATTGTCCTCTCCGTCTGACCATCCGTCTGAGGGTGAAAGGCGGTGCTCAGACGTAGCTGCGTCCCGAACGCCTCCTACAACCCCTTCCAAAGCCGGGAAGTAAAGTGAGCATCTAGATCAGAGAAAAAAGAAGATGGAACATCGTGAAGCTGTACATTCTTCTGAACGTAGAGATGTCCCAAGCTCTCCACTGAGCCCTGCTCTCTGATGGGTAATAAGTGAGCCGACTTGGTGAGTTGGCCGACAATCACCCAGATAGAGTCGTGACCTCTGGAAGTGCGTGGAAGTCCAGTCACGAAGTCCATAGATATGCCATCCCACTTCCACTCCAGAACCTCCATGGGCTGTACCAAGCCTGCTGGAACCTGGTGCTCAGCCTTCACCTGCTGGCAGGTGAGGCATCGAGAAACGAACTCTGCCACAACCTTCTTCATGCCCGGCCACGAGTGCTATCGTCTGAGGTCCTGATACATCTTCGCCACTCCAGGATGTACCACCAAAGGAGAAGTGTGAAACTCTCTCAACACCTCCTCTCGTAAAGTGTCTGGTACCATAGTACGTCCTCTAAAAAGGATTTCGTGCTCTTCTCCAAAGGAGAAACCATCAGGCGCCTGTCCAGAGGATATTTGTGCACGCCGCGTCTCACAGTCAGCGTCCCCACGCTGTGCCTCTCTGACTCGCTGCAGTAGTGGAGGAGTGACTGTGAGAGACTAAAGGAAGGCTGCTCCATCTCTATCCACGAAGGATATCTGTAAAGAGGATAACTACTCTGTCGCCTCCTTAATTACCTGAATGCCCGTCCTCCTGCTGAGGGCATCGGCTACCACGTTCCCCTTCCCAGGAGTATAGACTATCTAAAAGTCATAGTCCTGGAGGAACTCGAGCCATCGCCGCTGTCTCAGGTTCAGGTCCTTCTGAGAGAAGATGTACCTGAGACTCTGATGGTCAGAAAAGACTGTAAAGCGCTCGCCCATCAGATAGTGTCGCCATGTCTTCAGAGCGAAGACCACTGCTGCTAACTCCAGGTCATGGGTAGCGTAGTTCTGCTCATGCGGCCTCAACTGACGAGATCCATAGGCGATCATTGCTCGCTCCTGCATAAGGACACATCCGAGTCTGGTCCCTGATGCATCGCAGTAGACTACGTACCCTACTCCCTCATCAAGAAACCTCAAGATAGGGGCGCTGGTCAATCTCTGTCTCAGCTCCTGGAAGCTCTGCTAACATCGGTCTGACCACACGAAGGGTTTCCCCTTATTCGTCAAAGCAGAGAGTGGTGCCGCAACTCTAGGGAAGTCTGGCACGAATCTCCGATAGTATCCATCTAGTCCCAAGAAACTCCGAACCTCCGTCACGCTCCTGGGTTTCTCCCAAGCTAACACTGCCTCGATCTTTGTAGGATCCACTACAACTCCCGCCTCAGAGATGACGTGTCCCAAGAAGTGGACCTCACGTATCCAGAACTGGAACTTCGAGAGCTTACCATAAAGGTGGTGCTCTCGGAGTGTGTCTAGTACAACCCGTAAGTGGTAGGCATGCTCCCCCTCAGTCGTCGAGTATATCAAAATGTCGTCGATGAAGACCACGACAAATCTATCGAGGTATGGATGAAAGATCCTATTCATGAGGGCCATGAACACTTCTGGAGCATTGGTTACACCGAAGGGAATAACCAAGAACTCATAGTGGCCATACCGAAATCTGAAGGCCGTCTTCTGCACGTCCCCGTCTCTAACTCTGAGCTGATGATAGCCTGACCTGAGGTCTATCTTCGAGAACCACCGTGCTCCCTTGAGCTGATCAAAGAGGTCATCAATCCTCGGTAGCAGATATTTGTTTATCACTGTCTCCTGGTTCAGGTGACGATAGTCAACACAAAGTCGCAAGCTCCCGTCCACCTTCTTGGCGAACAAAATCGGGGAAGCCCAGGGTGAAACACTGGGTCGGATGAACCCCCTTTCCCTGCAAGTCCTCCAACTATACCCATAGCTCTCGAAGCTCGGCGGCGGCTATCCGATATGCTGGAGTCGATATCGGGGTTGTCCCGGGGTATAGGTCAATATAAAAGTCTACCTCTCTACGAGGAGGTAACCCTGGAACGTCGTCGGGAAAAACGTCCGCAAACTGATCCACCACTGCAGGAAAACCAGGAATCCGCACGTCAACTGCTCCTAGGATGAGGCTAGCCAACTAATGAGTGATGGGCTGTCCTCTCCTCCACGGAAGTCCATCCTATGCTGCAAAGGCTCCCTTCTCGCCAGTGAAGGTGAACCTGCTCCCGTCGGTGCGTACACATCACACCTTGCGCCTAAAACAGTCAATCTGTGCATGGACCGTAGATAACCAATCCATGCCCAAGATGACATCGTATGGCCTCGACGCTGCTAGAAGAAGATCCCAGCCGAAGCTCTCGCCTCCTAGAGTAAGATCACACTGCCGGCACCAGTGCGTAATCGTTGAGTCTTCTCCCGTAGGAGTCTCTAGCCGTAAGGATCGAGCCAACGGCTCTGTCTGAATCTTCGAGCTCCGAACAAGGGAAGTGGCTATGAAAGAGTGACTCGCCTTGTGTCTATAAGAACTGCAGCAAGGGTGGAATAGACACAGATAGTACCTCGAATCATCTCGGGCGCTCCGTGGTCGTAGGCCTCTGCTTCCTGGAGCTATGCCTGTCTTTTCCCGCTAGCTCCCTGTGGTCGGGGTGGACCTCCTGGTGGTGGTGGTGGTAGAGCCTCAAAGCGTCTCCCACAACCTACTGCTCGGCCAGCTCCTCTACCTCGTCCGCGTCCTCCCTACGGACCGCCACGGTCGACCCTATGCCTCTGCCTCGGTGGTCCCTCAACCGTCTGCTGCTCCTCGGCACAGCGGGTCGGGCAATCACGAGCCATGTGGCCCTTACCACCGCACGAGTAGCACTGTCTGCCTCTCGAAAGACTGGCTCCGCGCTGTGTGCCCCGCACTGCTGAGCCAGTGTCCTGATTTCGTCTGCCTGAGGGTCTAGTCTGCCTGGACCCCTGAGTCATCCTTCGACTGCCTGCCGTAGAAGACTCTTCCACGTGCCACCCTGCGGTGGGTCGCGGCGCTGGTGTAGACTCAGCAAGAAATCTCTCTATCAAAAGGGCCCTCTCCAGTACTCCTGTCTGAGTCGGAATGCTGAGGGAGATCAGCGATACCATGATCTCGTGTCTCAAACCCTTCTCAAATGTCCGGGCCTGGAAGAATTGGTCCCGTACCATGTACGTCGAGTAGCACAAGAGATCAGTAAATCTCGCCGAGTACTGAGCGTCCGTCATGCTGCCCTGCCGCAGCTGAAGAAGCTCCTGAATGCGCACCGCACGAAGGGTGGCTGGGAAGAACTCCGAGCAGAAGAGGCTCTCAAAGTCCATCCATAGTAGAGATGCCTCATCGTGCACCTGGAGCATCAAGCTCCACCATCGGCCCGCTTCTGCGAGCAGTAGGCTCGCAGCGAGGATCGCCAGGAGGTCTGCAGGTGTCCTCACTAGCCTAAAACCTCGTACCACTGCCTCCAGCCAGTCCTCTACTGCCTGGGGGTCCGTCTCCCCACGGAACCTAGGTGGTCACTGGCACTGGAACTCGTGCAGAGCTCCAAGGCGATGTGCATCGTCAACGGCTGGTGCTGGAAGTATCGGTGGCTCGGTGGGTAGTGCTACCGCCGGTGCCACTGCTGACAAAGGGCCCTATACCGAGGCCTCGTCGCTCAGTGGGCTGTCGTCACGCTCGACTCTCGGAACCCTAGCTGGCTGCCGTCGTAGGGCCATCCTGAAAAGGAAACAGGTGCGCCATGGTCAGAATAGTATACCTGGCGAGCTGATACAAAGTAATCACAAAGAAAACTTGAAACACACAGGAAATCAATGTTTTCGTGCATTAAGTCAGAAATCAGAAGTCAGGGTCCTGGTGTATGGATACGTCGGCCGCCGCACCAACACTGGACTCCCTGGACTGATAACCACACTCAATACGATAAACATTATTGCTTCACATAGAAAAGACCAGAGTTCGCGGTAGAACCGAACTCCTCTGATACCAATTTGTCATGACCCGTCCTCGGGGCCCGTGCTGTTACTACCCCAAGCCCGCCTTCCATAGGCCAGAAGCTGGCGACTAGCACCAAGGCGTAAATCCCGGTAAAAAGGGAAGGCATTGACTTTGTAAAGTAAACAAGCACCATAGAGTAATCAAGCGGAAAAGTAAACACTAAGTAAAAACAGAGTACAACTGAAAGTGCGGAAAAGTAAATGGGCCTGTATACAAACCCAAACTGAAAGTAAAGTACAACTCGAAAGGGAAAACAACAACTGTAAAGTAAAAGCCGCAACACCGAGCTGTCCCCTGGAAATCCCACCTGAAGGGTGGGTACAGATAGCTCCACTGCTCCTCGGGTCCTGCCATCTGCTCCGAGCACGTCCCGCCCAGTGGTCCACCTCCAGGTACCATCTTGCTTTGCGAGCCTCAACCACGATCAACGCTGTCAGTCGTCTGCAACCAACACAACGTAGTGCGGGCATAGCCCGTGCAGGGGTGAGTATAAGCTACTCAGTAGGGACCCCAAGACTCCCGAAGGTCTCCCAAAATCCATAAAGGAGAAACTACAAAGGATAGATACAATCACGAAGTAACAACTGACACTGCTTAGGTATATGCCCATAAATATACCTAAGTCATCAATTCCAATACGCTCCAACCTCCGAGCCCAAGTACAACTCAGTACACACAGGAAAGTATACGTATTCCACACCGGAAAGCAAACGTAATCCACACAGGATAGCACAACACAATCCGCACAGGAAAGCAACAGGATTCATCTCACACAAATATACTTCTTCGAGGACGATAGAGATGATCACTGATCCATCTAAGTTGTCGGACCCACAAAGGATCGATAGGTACTAACCCCCACAAAGACCCACACAGGATCGGACCCACACAGGATCTGTAGGCGCTGGTTCACACAGGACCGCTGAGCGCTGACCCACCCAGGATCGGACCCACACAGGATTGGTAGCACTGATTCACACAGGATCGCTGAGTGCTATAGTCTTCGTCATCGAATCCACTAAGGATCTCTGCACAGTCGTCGTCGCAGTCACAGTAGCAGTCGTAGCCAGCTATAGGGTTCCCGCACACAGCAAGCTCGTTCGGGAGGGTCCGCTCCACGAGCCGAGAGCCTGATACATCAACTGTCACATAGTCCAGAGTTGATGTATCCAAAAGTTCCGTATCGTCAACAGGAACTCAATGCAATAGACGGCGCGTCAATCGGACGACCGGTCTGAGAGTTATTGGCTTTTTCGTACCAGGGGCACGATTGGTTTTTAAGGCAAAACCAACCCGACCGTACTCCACCTGCGTCCAAACCTCGAGCGGAGTATGCCAAAAGATCCGTCTCACTAAGAGGAACTCAACAAAGCTGACGACACATCAATCGGACGTCCGTAGCTCAAGATATGAGCATTTCCGCTCCGAGGGCCCGGTTGGTTTCGTGTACGAACCAACCTGGACGAACTAAAAGTAATCCGAAACCTTGAGTGCGATATACCAAAACGACCGTATCGATCCAAGGATCGCATCGCCGCTGACGACGCGTTGTTTGGAGGTCCGTAGCCCGAGTTATGGGCATTTGAACCTAACAGTTCGGTATCGGGGGTTTCGGGCCCGGGCCGACCCGGCCCGAGACCCCCCCGGTTGGCCCGAACCGGGTCGACCCGCCCCGGACAGGTTCGACCCGCCCTAGCGCAGTGCGGCGCGGCCCGATTGGGCTCGGCCCGGCCTGGCCGACCGGCCAGGCTCACCAGTCCGGCTCAAGGCAGCGTGCTGGGCGCGCGGCCAGCTCGGCCTTCGGCTGAGCTAATTGAGAACGGGGGGCGCCTTCCCCCCTTTTGTGAAACCGCGGCCCCCCTCATTATGGGGGGCCATTTATGCTGGCCGGGGGAATTTAATTCCCCCGGTTTCCTCCTTTCCGGCCGGCCCAACTTGGCCGGCCGGCTTCTTCTCAACGAGACCGGCAAAGGCCGGTCCTCTTCCGGCTTCCGACACCGGCGGCTCGGCTGGCCGCCGATCACCAAGCTCCACCGCGGCCCGGAACAGGCCGCAGCCCTTGTCGTCTGGCGCGGTGCGACGACACCGCGCCCCTCCGCCGCGGCCCCATTCCGGCCACGACACCTTCGACTTCCCTCGACGCGACGCGACGGCGTCGCGTTCTTGAATCTCTTTCCACGGCTCGGCGCGATGGCACCGCGTGTATGTTCCGCATGAACCGCATGGTGCGACGACACCACGCTCCTTCGTACCAACCACAAAGAAAACAATTATTAAATAAGGAGGAGGGTCGGCCGTGTTTGTGCGGTCCGACCCCCTCGCATTATTCGATAATAAAAAGTCGAAAACCACAAAATTAGACATACTAGAAACAAGAACGAAAATAATTTAAAATACAACCCCTACCTCGGTTTCAAGAGTGGAGCACGCCAACAAGCCGCGAAAGACAAGCGTCGCGGAGGTCGGGCGTCGCGGTAATCGAACGTTGATTCCGTTGACGTCAAGGTGCGTCCGAAGAGGTATCATCGCTGGAGAAACTTTGTAAGCTGACGAAGAAAGTCCGAGGAGGAAGCGACGTCTCCTTTTGTTGACACGGGAAGAAGATCGAAAGAAGCGGCGTCGTCGATCTTCGGAAACACACCGGCTATGAAGAAGAGATGCGGCGTTCTTCGTCGGAGCTTAAGTGTTCTTCGTGTTCTTCGTCAAGGTTGAAGAAGATGAAGAAAGAGCTTCCCAAATCCTCTCAAGGTGGCAAAGGATACTAACCAAAATAAAATAAGCTTAAGCCTTATTTTATTTACACAACTTCACCTCTTTGAATTTCAAAAGTTTGAAAAACAATAACTCATCTCAATTAAAACTCAAGTTGTCAAAATTAAATTGAGTGGAGTTATTGGGAGTTTAAAGGGGAGTTGAGGAGTTAGGGTTCGTGTGGGCCCCACTACACTTAATCCTCTCAAGGGAGGTTAAGTGGATGTGGATCCCACCTCTAACTACCTTTGGGAGGATATAACCAACATGGTTTAAAATAAATTGTGTTTCCACAATTTATTTAACTTCATTTAAATTCCCCCAAAACTAACCCTCATCCCGCATAAAACGCAACCTCGGAAAAGGTCTCCTTAAGCGAATATCAGCGCTGCGAGTTCATCGGTGCCCTCGAAATTTGATTCCGGGCACCGGTTCAAAAGTTAGAAATTCCCGCTCGTTCGTTCACTGAACGTATCCAAGCCAAACTTCGGAAATTAATTCCGAGCACACCGGGACTCGGAATCAGGTGCCGTCAGAAACCGCGCTCTTGTAAAATTCTAAAAAAAATTAAGAAAAAATTTCCCTTGAATTTTACGGGTCTTTAAATTACTCCCACCTCAGGGATTTATGTCCCCGTAAAGATACATCAAAACTAGGGAAACAAATAAGGGTACCGAGCACGCATCTGAGCCTCCCGCTCCCAAGTGCTCTCCTGGAGATTCCCGTGCTGCCATTTGATGCGCACTAGAGGAATCGACCGTCCAAGTAGGACCCGCTCCTATCGATCCTCGATCTCCACCGGGACCTCCGTAAAAGTCGCCCCATCGTCAACGTCAAGCTCCCCATGGTCAATAATGTGCGTCGGGTCGTACACATATCTGCTCAGTTGAGACACGTGGAAGACGTCGTGCACCCGATGCAACTGAGGTGGTAGAGCCAGGCGATAAGCCACCTCGCCAATCCTGCTGAGGACCTGGAAGGGTCCGATGAAGCACAGAGATAACTTGCCGCCTCGGCCAAATCCCCGTATACCACATCGAGGTGAGACCTGCAAGAAGACGTGGTCACCATCCTCAAACTCTAGTGGCCTCCGCCTCCTGTCAGCGTATGACTTCTGCCAGCTCTGAGCTATTTTCATCCGCTCATGGATGACCTGGACCTTCTCTGTGGTGGCCTAGACCATCTCCGGTCCCACAAGTGCTGACTCCCCAGGGCCTGTCCAGCACAAAGGAGATCTACAAGGTCAGCCGTACAATGCCTTGTACGGTGCCATCCCGATGGCGGAGTGGTAGTTGTTGTTGTACACAAACTCCACTAAGGGTAGGTGGTCCTCCCAGTTATGACCAAAGTCGAGGACACATGCGCGGAGCATGTCCACGAGAGTCTGAATGGTCCTCTCCATCTGACCATCCGTCTGAGGGTGAAAGGCTGTGCTCAGACGTAGCTGCATCCCGAACGCCTCCTGCAACTCCTTCCAAAGCCGGGAAGTAAAGCGAGCATCTCGATCAGAGACAAAAGAAGATGGAACACCGTGAAGCCGTACAATCTCCTGAACGTAGAGACGTCCCAAGATCTCCACTGAGCCCTGCTCTCTGATGGGTAAGAAGTGAGCCGACTTGGTGAGTCGGTCGAAAATCACCAAGATGGAGTCGTGACCTCTGGAAGTGCGTGGAAGTCCAGTCACGAAGTCCATAGATATGTCGTCCCACTTCCACTCTGGAACCTCCAAGGGCTGTACCAAGCCTGCTGATACCTGGTGCTCAGCCTTCACCTGCTCGCAGGTGAGGCATCGAGAAACAAACTCTGCCACTTCCTTCTTCATGCCCGTCCACCAGTGCTGTCGTCTGAGGTCCTGGTACATCTTCGCCACTCCAGGATGTACCGCCAAAGAAGAAGTGTGAAACTCTCTCATCACCTCCTCTCGTAAAGAGACTGGTACCATAGTACGTCCTCTAAAAAGGATGTCGTGCTCTGCTCCAAAGGAGAAACCATCAGGTGCCTGTCCTAAGGATATCTGTGCACGCCGCGTCTCACAGTCAGCGTCCCCACGCTGTGCCTCTCTGACTCGCTGCAGTAGTGGAGGAGTGACTGTGAGAGACTGAAGGAAGGCTGCTCCATCTCTATCCACGAAGGATATCTGTAAAGAGGATAACTGCTCTGTCGCCTCCTCAAGTAGCTGAATGCCCGTCCTCCTGTTGAGGGCATCGGCTACCACGTCCCCCTTCCCAATAGTATAGACTATCTCAAAGTCATAGTCCTGGAGGAACTCGAGCCATCACCGCTGTCTGAGGTTCAGGTCCTTCTGAGAGAAGATGTACCTGAGACTCTGATGGTCAGGAAAGACTGTAAAGCGCTCGCCCATCAGATAGTGTCTCCATGTCTTCAGAGCGAAGAACACGGCTGCTAACTCCAGGTCATGGGTAGCGTAGTTCTGCTCATGCGGCCTCAAATGACGAGATACATAGGCGATCACTTCCCACTCCTCCATCAGGACACATCCGAGTCCTGTCCCTAATGCATAGCAGTAGACTACGTACCCTACTCCCTCCTCAGGCAACCTCAAGATAGGGGCGCTGGTCAATCTCTGTCTCAGCTCCTGGAAGTTCTACTGACATATGTATGACCACACGAAGGGTTTCCCCTTATTCATCAAAGCCGAGAGTGGTGCCACAACTCTAGAGAAGTCTGGAACGAATCTCCAATAGTATCCAGCTAGTCCCAAGAAACTCCGAACCTCCGTCACGCTCCTGGGTGGCTCCCAAGATAACGCTGCCTCGATCTTCGCAGGATCCACTGAAACTCCCGCCTCAGAGATGACGTGTCCCAAGAAGTGGACCTCATGTATCCAGAACTGGAACTTCGAGAGCTTACCATAAAGCTGGTGCTCTCGGAGTGTGTCTAGTACAACCCGTAAGTGGTAGGCGTGCTCCTCCTCAGTCGTCGAGTATATCAAAATGTCTTCGATGAAGACCACGAAAAATCGATCGAGGTATGGCTGAAAGATCCTATTCATGAGGGCCATGAACATTGCTGGATCATTGGTTATTCCGAAGGGAATAACCAAGAACTCATAGTGGCCATACCGACATCTGAAGGCCGTCTTCTGCACGTCCTCGTCTCTAACTCTGAGCTGATGATAGCCTGACCTGAGGTCTATCTTCGAGAACCACTGTGCTCCCTTGAGCTGATCAAAGAGGTCATCAATCCTCGGTAGAGGATACTTGTTTCTCACTGTCTCCTGGTTCAGGTGATGATAGTCAACACAAAGTCGCAAGCTCCCGTCCGCCTTCTTGGAGAACAAAATCGGGGAAGCCCAGGGTGAAACACTAGGTCGGATGAACCCCCTAGCCCTGCAAGTCCTCCAACTATACCCGTAGCTCTCGAAGCTCGGTGGGGGCCGTCCGATATGCTGGAGTCGATATCGGGGCTTTCCCGGGGTACAAGTCAATATAAAAGTCTACCTATCTACGAGGAGGTAACCCTGGAACGTCTTCGGGAAAAATGTCCGCAAACTGATCCACCACTGCAGGAAAACCAGGACTCCGCACATCAACTGCTCCTAGGATGAGGCTAGCCAACTGATGTGTGATGGGCTGTCCTCTCCTCCACGGAAGTCCATCCTGTGCTTCAAAGGCTCCCTTCTCGCCAGTGAAGGTGAACCTGCTCCCGTCGGTGGGTACACATCACACCTTGCGCCTAAAACAGTCAATCTGTGCATGGACTGTAGATAACCAATCCATGCTCAAGATGAAATCGTAAGGCCTCGACGCTGCTACAAGAAGATCCCAGCCGAAGCTCTCGCCTCCTAGAGTAAGCTCACACTACTGGCACCAATGCGTAATCGTCGAGTCTGCTCTCATAGAAGTCTCTAGCCGTAAGGATCGAGCCAACGGCTCTGTCGGAATCTCTGAGCTCCGAACAAGGGCAGCATCTATGAAAGAGTGACTCACTCCTGTGTCTATAAGAACTGCAGCAAAGGTGGAATAGACACAGATAGTACCTCGAATAATCTCGGGCGCACCGTGGTCGTAGGCCTCTGCTGCCTGGAGCTGTGCCTCTCTCTGCCCGCCAGCTCCCTGTGGTCGGGGTGGACCTCCTGGTGGTGGTGGTGGTAGAGCCTCAAAGCGTCGCCCACCACCTGCTGCTCGGCCAGCTCCTCTACCTCGTCCGCCTCCTCCCTATGGACTGCCACGGTCGACCCTCTGCCTCTGCCTCGGTGGTCCCTCAACCATCTGCTGCTCCTCGGCACAGCGGGTTGGGCAATCACAAGCCATGTGGCCCTGCCCGCCGCACGAGTAACACTGTCTGCCTCTCGAAAGACTGGCTCCGCGCTGTGTGCCCCGCACTACTGAGCCAGTGTCCTGAGGTCGTCTGCCTAAGTGTCTGGTCTGCCTGGACCCCTGAGTCATCCGTCGACTGCCTGCCGCAGAAGACTCTGGCACGTGCCGCCCTGCGGTGGGTCGCGACGCTGGTGTAGACTCAGCAAGAAATCTCTCGATCAAAAGGGCCCGCTCCAGTACTCATGTCTGAGTCGGAATGCTAAGGGAGATCAGCGATGCCCTGATCTCGTGTCTCAAACCCTGCTCAAAGGTCCAGGCCCAGAAGAATGGGTCCCGTACCATGTCGGTCGAGTAGTGCGAGAGATCAGTAAATCTCGCCGAGTACTGAGTGACCGTCATGCTGCCCTGCCGCAGCTGAAGAAGCTCCTGAATGCACACCGTACGAAGGGTGGCTGGGACGAACTCCGAGCGGAAGAGGCTATCAAATTCCGTCCATAGTAGAGATGCCTCATCGTGCAACTGGAGCATCCAGCTCCACCATCGGCCCACTGCTACGTGCAGTAGGCTCGCAGCGAGGATCACCATGAGGTCTGCAAGTGTCCTCACTAGCCTAAAAACTCGTACCACTGCCTCCATCCAGTCCTCTACTGCCTGGGGATCTGTCTCCCCATGGAACCTAGGCGGTCGCTGGGGCTGGAACTCTTGCAGAGCTCCGAGGCGACGTGCATCGTCAGCGGCTGGTGCTGGAAGAATCAGTTCCTCGGTGGGTAGTGCTACCGCCGGTGCCACTGCTAACAAAGGGCCTTGTACCGAGGCCTCGTCGCTCGGTGGGCTGTCGTCACGCTCGACTCTCGGAACCCTAGCTGGCTGCCGTCGTGGGGCCATCCTGAAAGGAAACAGGTGCACCACAGTCAGAACAGTATACCTGGTGAGTTGATACAAAGTAATCACAAAGAAAACTTGAAATAAACAGACAATCAATGTTTTCATGCATTAAGTCGGAAATCAGAATTCAGGGTCCTGGTGTATGGATACGTCGGCCTCCGCACCAACACTGGACTCCCTGGACTGATAACCACACTCAATACGATAAACATTATTGCTTCAAATAGAAAAGATCATAGTTCGCGGTAGAACCGAACTCCTCTGATACCAATTTGTCACGACCCATCCTCGGGGCCCGTGCCGTGACTACCCCAAGCCTGCCTTCCATAGGCCAGGGGCTGGCGACTAGCACCAAGGTGTAAATCCCGATAAAAAGGGAAGGCATTGCCTTTGTAAAGTAAACAATCACCACAGAGTAAACAAGCAGAAAAGTAAACACTAAATAAAAACAGAGTACAACTGAAAGTTCAGAAAAGTAAATGGTCCAGTATACAAACCCAAACTGAAAGTAAAGTAAAACTCGAAAGGGAAAACAACAACTGTAAAGTAAAAGCCGCAACACCGAGCTGTCCACTGGAAATCCCACCTGAAGGGTGGGTACAGATAGATCCACTGCTCCTCGGGTCCCGCCATCCGCTCCGAGCACGTCCCGCCCAGTGGTCCACCTCCAGGTACCGTCCTGCTCTGCGAGCCTCAACCACGATCAACGCTGTCCGTCGTCTGCAACCAACACAACGTAGTGCGGGCATAGCCCGTGCAGGGGTGAGTATAAGATACTCAGTAGGGACCCCGAGACTCCTGAAGGTCTCCCAAAATCCATAAAGGATAAACCAAAAAGGATAGATACAATCATGAAGTAACAACCGACACTGCTTAGGTATATTCCCATACATATACCTAAGTCATCAATTCCAATACGCTCCAACCTCCAAGCCCAAGTACAACTCATTCTACACAGGAAAGTATACGTATTCCACACAGGAAAGAAAACGTAATCCACACAGGATAGCACAACACAATACACACAGGAAAGCAACAGGATTCAGCTCACACAGGTATACTTCTTCGAGGACGATAGAGATGATCACTGATCCATCTAAGTCGTCGGACCCACAAAGGATCGATAGGTACTAACCCCCGCAAAGACCCACACATGATCAGACCCACACAGGATCTGTAGGCGCTGGTTCACACTGGACCGCTGAGCACTGAACCACACAGGATCGGACCCACACAAGATTGGTAGCACTGATTCACACAGGATCGCTGAGTGCTGTAGTCGTCGTCATCGAATCAACTAAGGATCTCTGCACAGTCGTCGTCGCAGTCACAATAGCAGTCGCAGCCAGCTATAGGGTTCCCGCACACAACAAGCTCGTTCGGGAGGGTCTGCTCCACGAGCCGAGAGGCTGATACATCAACTGTCACATAGTCCAGAGTTGATGTATCCAAAAGTTCCGTATCATCAACAGGAACTCAACGCAACAGACGACGCATCAATCAGACGCCCGGTCTGAGAGTTATTGGTTTTTTCGTACCAGGGGCCCGGTTGGTTTTTAAGGAAAAACGAACCCTACCATACTACACCTACGTCCAAACCTCGGGCGGAGTACGGAAAAAGATCTGTATCACTAATAGGAACTCAAAAAACCTGACGGCACGTCAATCGGACGTCCGTAGCTTAAGATATGAGCATTTCCGCTCCGAGGGCCCGGTTGGTTTCGTGTACAAACCAACCTGGATGAAATCAAAGTAATCCGAAACCTTGAGTGCGATATACCGAAACGACCGTCTCGATCCAAGGATCGCATCGCCACTAACGGTGTGTCGTTTTGAGGTCTGTATCCCGAGTTATGGGCATTTGAACCTAACAGTTTGGTATCGGGGGTTTCGCGCCCGGGCCGACCCGGCCCGAGACCCCCCCGGTTGGCCCGAACAGGGACGACCCGCCCTGGACAGGGTCGACCTGGCCCAGCGCGGCCCGGCGCGGCCCGGAGTGGCCCGGCGCGACGCGGCCCGGTGCGGCGCGGCCCGGCTGGGCTTGGCCCGGCCTGGCCGACCGGCCAGGCGCACCGGTCCGGTTCAAGGCAGCGCGCGGGGCGCACTTCCAGCTCGGCCTTCGGCTGAGCTGATTGAGAATGGGGGGCGCCTACCCCCCTTTTGTGAAACCGCGGCCCCCCTCATTATGGGGGGCCATTTATGCTGGCCGGGGGAATTTAATTCCCCCGGTTTCCTCCTTTCCGGCTGACCCGACTTGGCCGGCCGACTTCTTCTCAACAGGACCGGCAAAGGCCGGTCCTCTTCTGGCTTCCGACACCGGTGGGCCGGCTAGCTGCCGGTCACCAGGCTCCGCCCCGGCCCGGAACCGGCTGCGGCCCTCGTCGTCTGGAGCAGTGCCACGACATCGCGCCCCTCCGCCGCGACCCCATTCCGGCCACGGCGCCTTCGACTTCCCGCGACGCGACGTGACAGCATCGCATTCTTGAATCTCTTTTGACGGCGCGGCGCGTATGTTCCGGATGAACCGCGTGGTGCGATGGCACCACGCTCCTTCGTACCAACCAGAAAGAAAACAATTATGAAATAAGGAAGAGGGTCGGCCGTGTTTGTGCGGTCTGGCCCCCTCGCATTATTCGATAATAAAAAGTTGAAAACCACAAAATTCGACATGCCAGAAACAAGAACGAAAATAATTTAAAATACAACCCCTACCTCGGTTTCAAGAGTGGAGCACGCCAACAAGCCACGGAAGACAAGCGTCACGGAGGTCGGGCGTCGCGGTAATCGAACGTCGATTCCGTTGACGTCAAGGTGCTTCCGAAGAGGTATCGTCGCTGGAGAAGCTTCGTAAGCTGACGAAGAAAGTCCAAGGAGGAAGCGGCGTCTCCTTTTGTTGACATGGGAAAAAGATCGAAAGAAGCGGCGTCGTCGATCTTCAGAAACACACCGGCTACGAAGAAGAGATGCGACGTTCTTCGTCGAAGCTTAAGTGTTCTTCGTGTTCTTCGTCAGGGTTGAAGAAGATGAAGAGAGAGCTTCCCAAATTCTCTCAAGGTGGCAAAGGATACTAACCAAAATAAAATAAGCTTAAGCCTTATTTTATTTACACAACTTCACCTCTTTGAATTTCAAAAGTTTGAAAAACAATAACTCATCTCAATTAAAACTCAAGTTGTCAAAATTAAATTGAGTGGAGTTATTGGGAGTTTAAAGGGGAGTTGAGGAGTTAGGGTTCGTGTGGGCCACACCACACTTAATCCTCTCAAGGGAGGTTAAGTGGATGTGGGTCCCACCTCTAACTCCCTTTGGGAGGATATAACCAACATGGTTTAAAATAAATTGTCTTTCCACAATTTATTTAACTTCATTTAAATTCCACCAAAACTAACCCTTAACCCGCATAAAATGCAACCTCAGAAAAGGTCTCCTTAAGCGAATATCGGCGCTATGAGTTCATCGGTGCCCTCGGAATTTGATTCCGGGAACCGGTTCAAAAGTTAGAAATTCCCACTCATTCGTTCACTGAACGTACCCGAGCCAAACTTCGGAAATTAATTCCGGGCACACCAGGCCTCGGAATCAGGTGCCGTCAAAAACCGCACTCTTGTAAAATTCCAAAGAAAATTAAGAAAAAATTTCCCTTGAATTTTACGGGTCTTTACATTACTCCCACCTCAGGGCTTTACGTCCCCGTAAAGATACATCAAAACTAGGGAAACAAATGAGGGTACTGAGCACGCATCTGAGCCTCCCGCTCCCAAGTGCTCTCCTGGAGATTCCCGTGCTGCCATCTGATGCGCACTAGAGGAATCGACCGTCCACATAGGACCCGCTCCTGTCGATCCTCGATCTCCACCGGGACCTCCGTAAAAGTCTCCCCATCGTCAACGTCAAGCTCCCCATGGTCAATGATGTGCGTCGGGTCGTGCACGTATCTGCTCAGTTGAGACACGTGGAAGAGGTCATGCACCCGATGCAACTGAGGTGGTAGAGCCAGGCGATAAGCCACCTCGCCAATCCTGCTGAGGACCTGGAAGGGTCCGATGAAGCGCGGAGATAACTTGCCTCCTCGGCCAAATCTCCGTATACCACGTCGAGGTGAGACCCGCAAGAAGACGTGGTCGCCATCCTCGAACTCTAGTGGCCTCCGCCTCCTGTCAGCGTATGACTTCCGCCGGCTCTAAGCTGTCCTCATCCACTCCTGGATGACCTGGACCTTCTCTGTCGTGGCCTGGACCATCTCTGGTCCAACAAGTGCTGACTCACCAGGTTTCTATCCAGTACAAAGAAGATCTACAAGGTCGGCCGTACAACGCCTCGAACGGTGCCATCCCGATGGAGGAGTGGTAGCTGTTTTTGTACGGAAACTCCACCAAGGGTAGGTGGTCCTCCCAGCTATGACCAAAGTCGAGGATACATGCGCGGAGCATGTCCTCGAGAGTCTGAATGGTACTCTCCGTCTGACCATCCGTCTAAGGGTGAAAGGTTGTGCTCAGATGTAGCTGCGTCCCGAACGCCTCCTACAACCCCTTCCAAAGCCGGGAAGTAAAGCGAGCATCTCGATCGGATAAAAAAGAAGATGGCACACCGTGAAGCCGTACAATCTCCTGAACATAGAGACGTCCCAAGATCTCCACTGAACCCTGCTCTCTGATGGGTAAGAAGTGAGCCGACTTGGTGAGTCGGTCGACAATCACCCAGATGGAGTCATGACCTCTGGAAGTGTGTGGAAGTCCAGTCACGAAGTCCATAGATATGCCGTCCCACTTCCACTCCGGAACCTCCAAGGGTTGTACCAAGCCTGCTGGTACCTGGTGCTCAGCCTTCACCTGCTGGCAGGTGAGGAATCGAGAAATGAACTCTGCCACAACCTTCTTCATGCCCGGCCACCAGTGTTGTCATCTGAGGTCCTGATACATCTTCGCCACTCCAGGATATAACGCCAAAGGAGAAGTGTGAAACTCTCTCAGCACCTCCTCTCATAAAGCGACTGGTACCATAGTACGTCCTCTGAAAAGGATGTCGTGCTCTGCTCCAAAGGAGAAACCATCAGGTGCCTGTCCTGAGGATATCTGTGGACGCCGCGTCTCACAGTCAGCATCCCCACGTTGTGCCTCTCTGACTTGCTGCAGCAGTGGAGGAGTGACTGTGAGAGACTGAAGGAAGGATGCTCCATCTCTATCCACGAAGGATATCTGTAAAGAGGATAACTGCTCCGTCGCCTCCTCAAGTAGCTGAATGCCCATCCTCCTGCTGAGGGCATCAGCTACCACATTCCCCTTCCCAGGATTATAGACTATCTCAAAGTCATAGTCCTGGAGGAACTCGAGCCATCGCTGTTGTCTCAGGTTCAGGTCCTTCTGAGAGAAGATGTACCTAAGACTCTGATGGTCAGAAAAGACTGTAAAGCGCTCGCCCATCAGATAGTGTCACCATGTCTTCAGAGCGAAGACCACTGCTGCTAACTCCAGGTCATGGGTAGCGTAGTTCTGCTCATGCGGCCTCAACTGACATGATCTATAGGTGATCACTACCCGCTCCTGCATAAGGACACATCTGAGTCTGGTCCCTGATGCATCGCAGTAGACTACGTACCCTACTCCCTCCTCATTCCACCTCAAGATAGGGGCGCTTGTCAATCTATGTCTCAGCTCCTGGAAGCTCTACTGACATCTGTCTGACCACACGAAGTTTTTCCCCTTATTCTTCAAAGATGAGATTGGTGCCGCAACTCTAGAGAAGTCTGGCACGAATCTCCGATAGTATCCAGCTAGTCCCAAGAAACTCCGAACCTCCGTCACGCTCCTGGGTGGCTCCCAAGCTAACACTGCCTCGATCTTCGCAGGATCCACTGAAAATTCCGCCTCAGAGATGAAGTGTCCCAAGAAGTGGACCTCACGTATCCATAACTGGCACTTCGAGAGCTTACCATAAAGCTGGTGCTCTCGGAGTGTGTCTAGTACAACCCGTAAGTGGTAGGTGTGCTCCTCCTTAGTCGTCGAGTATATCAAAATGTCGTCGATGAAGACCACGACAAATCGATCGAGGTATGCCTGAAAGATCCTATTCATGAGGGCCATGAACACTGCTAGAGCATTGGTTACGCCAAAGGGCATAACCAAGAACTCATAGTGTCCATAACGACATCTGAAGGTCGTCTTCTACACGTCCACGTCTCTAACTCTGAGCTGATGATAGCCTGACATGAGGTCTATCTTCGAGAACCACCATGCTCCCTTGAACTGATCAAAGAAGTCATCAATCCTCGGTAGTGTATAATTGTTTCTCACTGTCTTCTGGTTCAGGTGACGATAGTCAACACAAAGTCGCAAGCTCCCGTCCGCCTTCTTGGCGAACAAAATCGGGGAAGCCCGGGGTGAAACACTGGGTTGGATGAACCCCCTTGCCCTGCAAGTCCTCCAACTGTACCCGTAGCTCTCGAAGCTCGGTGAGGGCCATCCGATATGATGGAGTTGATATCGGGGCTGTCCTGGGGTACAGGTCAATATAAAAGTCTACCTCTCTGCGAGGAGGTAACCCAGGAACGTCGTCGGGAAAAACATCCACAAACTGATCCACCACTGCAGGAAAACCAGGACTCCGTACGTCAACTGCTCCTAGGATGAGGCTACCCAACTGATGAGTGATGGGCTATCCTCTCCTCCGTGGAAGTCCGTCATTTGCTGAAAAGGCTCCCTTCTCGTCGGTGAAGGTGAACCTGCTCCCGTCGGTGCATACACATCGCACCTTGCGCCTAAAACAGTCAATATGTGCATGGACCGTAGATAACCAATCCATGACCAAGATGACATCTTAAGGCCTCTACGGTGCTACAAGAAGATCCCAGCCGAAGCTCTCGCCTCCTAGAGTAAGCTCACACTGCCGGCACCGGTGCGTAATCGTCGAGTCTGCTCCCGTAGGAGTCTCTAGACGTAAGGATCGAGCCAACGGCTCTGTCGGAATCTCCGAGCTCCGAACAAGGGCAGCGGCTATGAAAGAGTGACTCGCTCCTGTTTCTATAAGAACTGCAGCAAGGGTGGAATAGACACAGATAGTACCTCGAATCATCTCGGGCGCGCCGTGGTCGTAGGCCTCTGCTGCCTGGAGCTGTTCCTGTCTCTGCCCGCTAGCTCCCTGTGGTCGGGGTGGACCTCCTGGGGGGTGGTGGTGGTAGAGCCTCAAAGCGTCACCCACCACCTGCTGCTTGGCAATCTCCTCTGCCTCGTCCGCCTCCTCCCTGCGGACCGCCACGGTCGACCCTCTTCCTCTGCCTCAGTGGTCCCTCACCCGTCTGCTGCTCCTCGGCACGGCGGGTCAGGAAATCACGAGCCATGTGGCCCTGCCCGCTGCACGAGTAGCACTGTCTGCCTCTCGAAAGACTGGCTCCGCGATGTGTGCCCCGCACTGCTGAGCCAATGTCCTGAGGTCGTCTGCCCAAGGGTCTGGTCTGCCTGGAACCCTGAGTCATCCGTCGACTGCCTGCCGTAGAAGACTCTGCCACGTGCCGCCCTGCGGTGGGTTGCGGCGCTGGTGTAGACTCAGCAAGAAATCTCTCGATCAAAAGGGCCCGCTCCAGTACTCTTGTCTGAGTCGGAATGCTGATAGAGATCAGCGATGCCCTGATCTCGTGTCTCAAACCCTGCTCAAAGTTCCCGGCCAGGAAGAATGGGTCCCTTACCATGTCGGTCAAGTAGCGCGAGAGATCAGTAAATCTCACCGAGTACTGAGCGACCGTCATGCTCCCCTTCCGCAGCTGAAGAAGCTCCTGAATGCGCACCGCACGAAGGGTGGCTGGGACGAACTCTGAGCGGAAGAGGCTCTCAAAGTCCGTCCATAGTAGAGATTCCTCATCGTGCACCTGGAGCATCAAGCTCCACCATCGGCCCGCTGCTGCGTGTAGTAGGCTCGCAACGAGGATCACCATGAGGTCTGCAGGTGTCCTCACTAGCCTAAAAACTCGTACCACTGCCTCTAGCTAGTCCTCTGCTTCCTGGGGGTCCGTCCCCCCATGGAACCTAGGAGGTCGCTGGTGCTGGAACTCGTGCAGAGCTCCAAGGCGACGTGCATCGTCAAAGGATGGTGCTGGAAGCATCGGTGGCTCGGCGGGTAGTGCTACCGCCGGTGCCACTGCTGACAAAGGGCCCTGTACCGAGGCCTAGTCGCTCGGTGGGCTGTCGTCACACTCGACTCTCGGAACCCTAGCTGGCTGCCGTCGTGGGGCCATCCTGAAAAGGAAACAGGTGCGGCACGGTCAGAACAGTATACCTGGTGAGTTGATACAAAGTAATCACAAAGAAAACTTGAAACACACAGGCAATCAATGTTTTCGTGCATTAAGTCGGAAATCAGAAGTCAGGGTCCTGGTGTACGGATACGTCGGCCGCCGCACCAACACTGGACTCCCTGGACTAATAACCACACTCAATACGCTTTACATTATTGCTTCACATAGAAAAGATCAGAGTTCACGGTAGAACCTAACTCCTCTGATACCAATTTGTCACGACCCGTCCTCGGGGCCCGTGCCGTGACTACCCCAAGCCCGCCTTCCATAGGCCAGGGGCTCGCAACTAGCACCAAGGCGTAAATCCGGGTAAAAAGGGAAGGCACTGCCTTTGTAAAGTAAAAAAGCACCACAGAGTAAGCAAGCGGAAAAGTAAACACTAAGTAAAAACCGAGTACAACTGAAATTGCGGAAAAGTAAATGGGCCAGTATACAAACCCAAACTGAAAGTAAAGTACAACTGGAAAGGGAAAACAACAACTGTAAAGTAAAATCCCAACACCGAGATGTCCACTGGAAATCCCACCTGAAGGGTGGGTACAGATAGCTCCACTGCTCCTCGGGTCCCGCCATCCGCTCCGAGAACGTCCCGCCCAGTGGTCCACCTCCAGGTACCGTCCTGCTCTGCGAGCCTCAACCACAATCAATGCTATCCATCGTCTGCAACCAACACAACATAGTGCGGGAATAGCCCATGCAGGGGTGAGTATAAGCTACTCAGTAGGGACCCCGAGACTCCTGAGGGTCTCCCAAAATCCACAAAGGATAAACCACAAAGTATAGATACAATCACGTAGTAACAATCGACACTGCTTAGGTATATGCCCATACATATACCTAAGTCATCAATTCCAATACGCTCCAACCTCCGAGCCCAAGTACAACTCAGTCCACACAGGAAAGTATACGTATTCCACACAGGAAAGCAAACGTAATCCACACAGGATAGCACAACACAATCCACACAGGAAAGCAACATGATTCAGCTCACACAGGTATACTTCTTCGAGGACGATAGAGATGATCACTGATCCATCTAAGTCATCGGACCCACAAAGGATCGATAGGTACTAACCCCCGCAAATACCCACACAAGATTGGACCCACACAGGATCTGTAGGTGCTAGTTCACGCAGGACCGCTGAGCGCTGACCCACATAGGATCGGACCCACACAGGATCGGTAGCACTGATTCACACAGGATCACTGAGTGCTGTAGTCGTCGTCGTCGAATCCACTAAGGATCTCTGCATAGTCGTCATCGCAGTCACAGTAGCAGTCGCAGCCAGCTATAGGGTTCCCGCACACAACAAGCTCGTTCGGGAGGGTCCACTCCATGAGCCGAGAGGCTGATACATCAACTGTCACATAGTCCAGAGTTAATGTATCCAAAAGTTCTGTATCGTCAACAGGAACTCAACGCAACAGACGACGCGTCAATCGGACGCCCGGTCTGAGAGTTATTGGCATTTTTGTACCAGGGGCCCGATTGGTTTTTAAGGCAAAACCAACCTGACCGTACTCCACCTGCGTCCAAACCTCGGGCGGAGTATGCCAAAATATCCATCTCACTAAGAGGAACTCAACAAAGCTGACGACACGTCAATCAGACGTCCGTAGCTCAAGATATGAGCATTTCCGCTCCGAGGGCCCGGTTGGTTTCGTGTACGAACCAACCCGGCCGAACTCAAAGTAATCTGAAACCTTGAGTCTGATATACCGAAACGACCGTCTTGATCCAAGTAGCGCATCTCCACTGACGGCGCGTTGTTTGGAGGTCCGTAGCCCGAGTTATGGGCATTTGAACCTAACACTTCGGTATCGGGGGTTTCGGGCCCGGCCCGAGACCCCCCCGGTTGGCCCGAACCGGGTCGACCCGCCCCGGACAGGGTCGACCCGGCCCAGCGCGGCCCGGCGCGGCCCGGCCTGGCCGACCAGCCAGGTGCGCCGGTCCGGCTCCAGGCAGCGCGCCGGGCGCGCTGCCAGCTCGGCCTTCGACCGAGCTGATTGAGAACGGGGGGGGGGGGGGGTTCCTGCCCCCCTTTTGTGAAACCGCGGCCCCCCTCATTATGGGGGGACATTTATGCTGGCCGATGGAATTTAATTCCCCCGGTTTCCTCCTTTTCGGCCGGCCTGACTTGGCCGGCCCGCTTCTTCTCAACAGGACCGGCAAAGGCCGGTCCTCTTCCGGCTTCCGACACCGACGGCCCGGCTGGCCGCCGGTCACCAAGCCCCGCCGCGGCCCGGAACCGGCCAAGGCCCTTGTCGTCCAGCGCGGTGCGACGACACCGCGCCCCTCCGCCGCTGCCCCGTTCCGGCCGCGACGCCTTCGACTTCCCTCGACGCGACGCGACGGCGTCGCGTTCTTGAATCTCTTTCCACGGCAAGGCGCGATGGCGCCACGTGTATGTTCCGCATGAACCGCGTGGTGCGACGACACCACGCTCCTTCGTACCAACCACAAAGAAAACAATTATGAAATAAGGAGGAGGGTCGGCCGTGTTTGTGCGGTCCGGCCCCCTCACATTATTCGATAATAAAAAGTCGAAAACCACAAAATTCGACATGCCAGAAACAAGAATGGAAATAATTTTAAATACAACCCCTACCTCGGTTTCAAGAGTGGAGAACTCCAACAAGCCGCAGAAGACAAGCATCGCGGAGGTCGGGCGTTGCGGTAATCAAACGCCGATTCCGTTGACGTCAAGGTGCGTCCGAAGAGGTATCGTCGCTGGATCAGCTTCGTAAGCTGACGAAGAAAGTCCGAGGAGGAAGCAGCGTCTCCTTTCGTTGACACAGGAAGAAGATCGAAAGAAGCGGCGTCGTCGATCTTCGAAAACACACCGGCTACGAAGAAGAGATGCGGCGTTCTTCGTCGGAGCTTAAGTGTTCTTCGTGTTCTTCGTCAAGGTTGAAGAAGATGAAGAGAGAGCTTCCCAAATCCTCTCAAGGTGGCAAAGGATACTATCCAAAATAAAATAAGCTTAAGACTTATTTTATTTACACAACTTCACCTCTTTGAATTTCAAAAGTTTGAAAAACAATAACTCGTCTCAATTAAAACTCAAGTTGTCAAAACTAAATTGAGTGGAGTTATTGGGAGTTTAAAGGGGAGTTGAGGAGTTAGGGTTCGTGTGGGCCCCACCACACTTAATCCTATCAAGGGAGGTTAAGTGGATGTGGGTCCCACCTCTAAATCCTTTTGGGAGGATATAACTAACATGGTTTAAAATAAATTGTGTTTCCACAATTTATTTAACTTCATTTAAATTCCCCCAAAACTAACCCTCAACCCTCATAAAACGCAACCTCGAAAAAGGTCTCCTTAAGCGAATATCGGCGCTGCGAGTTCATCGATGCCCTCATAATTCGATTCTGGGCACCGGTTCAAAAGTTAGAAATTCCCGCTCGTTCATTCACTGAACGTACCCGAGCCAAACTTCGGAAATTAATTCCGGGCACACCGGGCCTCGGAATCAGGTGCCTTCAGAAACCGCGCTCTTGTAAAACTCTAAAGAAAATTAAGAAAAAATTTCCCTTGAATTTTACGGGTCTTTACAAATCTATCCTGAGTTTCCATATTTCCTTTTGTCATATCATTATGGGGTAGCTGGAACACATTCCATTTCAACTCAACATGACCATTCAATGATTTATGAGAGTTGAATGTATTATGGTGGTGATAATTGTCACACCATAACCTTGATTTCCATTATAATTTTATTTATATGATAAATATTGAAATTTTCCTTGAGTTTTGGGATGAATATATTGATATTAAGGTTTTTGATGTTTCAATGTTGGGTTCACCTTTGGGACACAATTCATAGAAACTATAATAAAATCATGCATATGCATAAACGTTTTAGTATTGAAATTTTTCATAGTTCGCATATGGTTTTCCAAATTGTGTGCATAAACCATAAAATATATCCAACTCATTATAAATGGGAGATTACCATTGTAACCCTCTTCAGGTTATACCCTAAAACACACCCAACCTCTGATACTCGACATTCCTAAATCTAGAGGCTCTCTAGTTGGTTCCCTCATCCACCTATGGATAGTTATTGGCTTTTCATTGAGTTTTATAGTTGGTTTATTATGGAAACCGTTTCTCATCCTCCTCTAATATTGGTTTATTCATATTTACTCATTATTTATTATACTAATGAGGTCTCAAGAACCTTTGGTTCCTTGTGGATTTAATTTTAATGGGATATTTTGTGGTTTTAGGGTTCTTCTTTCTTATATTCACATTTTGGGTTTCATTGGGATGGAGTAACACTCTGGGTTTTAATGGTTATTTGTTTAAATAAGTTTTTCTCCATTTCATATTTATTTAAATTATTAAACTATGATTTATTTTATTTTAAATCAATGTTTTAGATACATATTTGAATTATTATTTGTGTATGTGAATCTTATTAAAAGGTCAACCAATTTATACTTGGTTTCCCTTGATGGAAAATTCTTTTTATATCAAAACATATTTCTTAAATTTTTCATCAAGTACTATTCGCACCAAAATTTTGATGTAATTAATGAATTACTTTTTTTATGGGATGTCTAAATTATATATGGTGTATCATTATTTAAACAATTTTAAAAGGAAATAATTGAATACTAAGGGTGAGATTGGAATTTAAAGAATGGGTGTTAATTTATTTTGGATTTTGATATTTTATGAGGGTTATGTGTTTGGTTTTCAAGGAGTGTATTTACATTGTGGGTTTTATAAATGGTATTAGATGGAATAGTTTTCACATTTTCAAATTGTTTTAATGATTTCCCTTGAAAAAAATCTCTTGGTTTATTTTTCTATATTGAAATAATAATAGTTATATAATGTTTACCTATGGGGAGAATTTTTATATTGATTACTGTTATTGATGGAAAAGAAGGAGTTGTTTCCATGATGGGTGTTCATATGTGAGGGTGAGCTTATTGGTTGAATAATTTGATTATATTAGTGTGTTAAAATTGGTGTGCTCACCTCCATTATTATTTCATGGGACTCCATGGGTAGGTGGGTGGGAAATATGGGTAATCATGCTTAATTAGTTTAGTACCATGATCTGACTTGTGGTTCTGAGATAGACTTTATTATTCTTATAGGATCATGCCCCTCATTTAGGATTGATAAAAATATATCAAGTATTAGGGACAATTTTTTCACATCTATAATTGATCTATTATCACAATATCTATATAGACACATCTTATTCTGTCCCGTGATATTCTTGGTTCCCATAATGACTATTATTATTTTATTTTATACAAGAATGAATTTTATTTGACCACTCTATTCTATTTTAAATCATACTTATTCATTAAATTGTTTTTTTCTAAATAAAAAAGGCATAGGTTTAGGTGATATTTATCAAGGTATTTTTTCCATTCAAATAAAATAAGTAAAACTTTTTTAAAATGGATTAGATGTGATATTTGGTTTTCTTGTGCTCACATGCTAAAAAGTACTCTCTATATAAATTTCAAATTAGCCTGAAATGACTTTAATTTTTAATGATTATTCTTGAGGTGTAGCTTCTCTTAGAATAAATATTGGGAATGTTTATTCTCACACCTATCATATTATAGGCTTAGTTAGTCTCTTTGGAATTAGAAAATTATCCCAGTTATTGGTTTATGTTATTTAAGGTGAGAAGTATATTTTTTCACCGGTCCATGGTGATGGGTAATAGTGGTTTGTATTTATTATTTTCATTTTGGTATTATTGATACATCCACCGCATATGCATCCTTTCAAATATTTTTCCAACTAGTCGGATTTGTATAATTTCATACCTATTTATTATATTATTTTATTGATGATATATTTTTTTGTTCTTATATCATTGTTGATTACACTTTTATTTTTAGTCTATTTATCTTCTACAAATTATATTTGATATACAAAATGAACAAAACAATATTTTAAGAGAAAGACCATTAATTTTTTAGTTTTATCATGTGAAATAATTTACTTTGATATATATCTGATGACATGGAATAATATTCTATTCCAAGGTGAGTGGGAATATACCTCAGGTATATCCTGGCCTAGTTTAGGTGCTCAGTTTTAGTTTTTAAAAGAGTTGGTTCATGAAAAATCCTTTTTATCATATTTCTCATTTCTATATTTCTTATTATCTTTCTAGATGTATATATTTTTCTTAAATACCATTCATTCACCATTAAAGGTATAAAATTTCACATTCACAAACTTTTTAAACATTACTAATATAATAATTATTTCTATTCATCTTCTTATAAGTAATAAGATTTCCCATATTAGCTATGAAAGATAATGACCCAAAAGATGTAATAAACATAACACCATTATTCCTCTGTCTTTCTCAATATATGTTTTCAAATGAATCTAAAATCTTTTAATTGTATTAATTAAATTTTCATGACTTATCTTCAGAAGAAGTTTCATATCAAATATAGATATTTATTTCAATTCCAATTATTTTGAAAGAATCTTAATAATCTTTTATACTAACAAATCATCCATTATCTCCTTTTCTATAAGTGACTGGAAACCATTCATTACAATTATAAATATTTTGTCTTTCCACTAATTCAATAGGAAGAAAGTAATATTCTTGATACAACCCTCTAATCATAGATCTTATATTCTCAAGGACCATAGACGTTTTGAAATGTGGGATTTAAAATCTCCTCTAAATATCCTTCACTATTTCACATGAAGAAATCTGACTACAAATATTCCCCATCATAGAATATAAAAAATTGTTCCATAATTTATAATTCACTTGTTATGCCAATATCCCCTCATGAGTAAAAGTATAATATTTTTTCTTAGTAATAATTTAATTTCTAACATTCATCTTATAATGATTCGCTATAGTATTTATCATAATTTTATTCATCCAATCTCACTGGTACTCATAGTTATCTCTATAAAAATTCCTATCATAGAAAAAGACATATATATTTCCACTTTCCACACATCATTACAAGGAATATCAAATTCAAATATCAAAAGTAAAAATTAATGTGAAAGGATCTAATACGTAGTGTTTTCCTAGATAATATAATATTTGAATGATTTAATAGGGTTTACCCTTGAATTAGTTTTTTATAATCATTATAATAACTAAAAAATAAGAGTAATCAATGTATAAATAAACTAAAAATAAAAAACCCTATAGTAAAACGAGCAAATTTATAAATATAATATAATAAAAATATTTTTTATTATCCTCAAACAAAATATAGAGTTTCAGGTGAATATATGAAAACTCATAAAAGTGATATTATTTATAGAAGTTCCAATTCATATGAACTATTCAATTTTATTCCAGTGTGGTAGGAGGTTTAATTTATATCACTATAGTAGACATTTATTACATAAGAAACTTCATTGAAAACCAACTTCTAAGATACGTGTTATTCAATGTTAAATTCATTAACTAAATTCTGATAGATAGAGATAAATCCTTGAGAACCTCATTAATTATTAAGATCAGTAATAAGTCTATCACCCAGAAATTACTGAACTTTATTATTTAGAAACAAGAATATTTATCTTCTGTTGGTTATTTTTGATGTGTGGAATGAATTTCAAGGATGAAAGAAAAAACCAATGAAGAAGAAAAATGAAATATTAATATTTTGAATGTATATTATGATAGTGTAATGGAATAAATGGGAGTTGGATGACCAGAAGAATGGATGAATAGATGAGGAACTGGAAAGATTCAATATAATTCAAACCATTTAATGATGCTTATGGGTGGAAGTTTGGGAAAAGATAATTAATCATTATATCCCCATAAGATATAACTATTCATTGAGAGGGAAATTTGAGATAGTGGAGTTACATAAATAAATATAGGATCACCCATGAATATTATTTATGTGGATATCATATATTAATAATCAAATGGATATGATAATTTCATGTACTAGAAATACACTTCTATTTATGAAGGTTTGGTCACTTTTGATCTTCATATCGAGTCCCAAGAATTTTAATTATCTTATATTTCTATGAATAAATGTAAGGAAACATTTCCCCTTGTATTAGGACACAATATTGAACCACATAACATCGTATATTAATCATTAAATCATTTTCCCATTGAACATTGTTTTTTTTCTTTTTTACATTGTTAAGAAGGAGGGTGTGGTAGCAGGGTGATTTAGGAGTAGTTTATCTTTCAATTTTTGGATTCTAATTAATGGGTTTATTATGGAACTTTGATTGAATTTTATATGTTTAAGTGGAGTTGTATCTCATGTTTTTATCTGAAGTTGGATTCTTTGAGCTTAGTCAATAAGTGTTATTAGAGATCATTTTTAGAGTGATATTTATGACCATGCTCATAATGAGGTGTTTCAAAGACTAGTTTTGTACTATTATTCTACACTTAGTCTCGTAGGGGAAACTCAAAAAATAGTTAATGATATCTTTATCATTATATTTTTAGAAGTAACTGGTAGTTCACATCTTATAGATAAGTGACATCAAATGATAATATTTTTTATTTGGGGATGTGTTATAGAACATATGTATAATTATAAAAGATGAAAATAGATGATAATATATAACTAAAGGGTAAAAGTATTCATTTAATCATAGCTAAATGAAAATTGATCATAAAAGATGAGTTATAGAGGTTTGACAAGAAATATCTCATATTTTTGTGTATTTTAATCATTAAAATGTCAAATAAAACAATGGGATTTTAGTATCAGAAAAAATTAATATATTAGATGACATGTATGATAATATGATTATGATGAACTAAGTGTATTTTTCTAATAAAATCTTTAGAATTATTATATGTGAAGGAAGGTCCACAACCAATCATATCAATAACATAAATGTAATTAAAGTTCAGTTGAAGTTAGTGAAGGTGAACTTCAGAGATTTAGCTTAGGAATTTATATTAATTTCTTATTTCAATAATCTTTATATGTAATAGTGACAACTGTAAGAATTTTTTAGAAAGAATCAACTGGAATTTAAATATTTATGAAACTTAATATTGAATTAATAAATTCATTAAAAAGATATCCATACATATTTCAAAAAATCATATAGCATGAAAATAAGTGAATGTGATAAAACATAGGAAAATCATCAAAATTGAAAAGGAAAGAGGAGATGTATTAGGAGTAGATCGATGGATAACGATCCCTCCTATTACAAATATAGGAAAAAATTCCAAAAAATGATTAAAATGTTCATATGGAGAAATATATAATATTAACCTATAAATGTAGATCTGTGATTTCTTTAATATATTATAGAAGTATACTAATCCAGAGTACCACTACGTTATTGGGGTCTTATATTATAGACCATATAAATTCATTTCACTCAACATCTAATGAGGTAAGTATGAAACATTATAGTTATAAATTATTTGTAAGTGTTCATCTTGTAAAATGAAACGATCTCCAAATTTTTGGAAAATGTGATATTTCGTTGTGGATAAGGAATATAATAATTATTTATTTGAAGGAATTTTAACACATTACAGGCCTTTATAAAATTATTATTTCTAGGTAAAATTTAATTACGTACAATTCTCTAATATCTTTGTAGATGGGGCATGGAAAATCCCACAAGGCTATATGGATATTTCAAAATGAGTGAAGGATTCAACTTTTTACCTTATAGGAGGATCATAAGGTCTGAATAATGATAGAAAAATAACTTCACCAAAGTAATGAAATGACCAACTGGTTAATCTTTATGAGCAGGGGATATATATCCTTACTATCAGAAGATTGCTAATTTATAGAATATTGGGTTCAAAATGTTAAAGGATCACGTAATATCCCTTCTTTTTCAAGGTATATATCTCTTTATTTTTTGTTGAACATATTTTAGTTGGGTTTCCATCCTTCTTTAAACCTTAGTGGTTTAGTTTGTTTTGGGGATGGAGATATTTTTCTAGGGAAAATGACATAAACATAAGGTAAATATGTTTGATTTAATAAAGCCTGACTATAAATGTTTCAAATGGGCCTATGGGGGTTCTATATGGTTTTAGAATGATTTGGAAGTGATTTGGGTTCTTTTTATAGAAGCTTAGATGATATCTTTCTTCAATACACTTTCACATTGTGAACCATTATAAGACATGAATCTATTTTCTGAAATATTCCATGAACTGGTTCAAACCATGAAATGTTTATACACCATGAAATTGGATCAGGTCATGAAATGGTCAATTGGGGTAATTGTAAACCAAGGAGACATATTTTCTAGTATATCTTATAAATTTAGAAACTCACATTGTGAAAGGGGTTCACATTATGAATACCTCTAGACTAGAAGTTTTAAACCATGATGTGCGTATGATTTTATTTTTATCCACAACGTGATGTTCCATTTAAAACCGTATGGTGAATCCATGTGATTTTGGAGAAATTCCTTCCCTTATAAATGTCATGGTCTAGAATTTAATCTTTTGTGAGTTCTATCACTAGGGTTGACCCATTTTTATTCCTCTATTATCCATTAAATATGTGTTCTATATTGACTACCATTGAATTAGGTTTTGATATTGATGTTTTTTTATCTATGTTTTCCCCGTAATCTCCTCCACCAATATTCTTGTTAGAATTACCTATTGAGGTGTTTCTTTGATTTATAGATATAGACAGGTGGTCTAGATCAATTACATATGGTCTATTTCTATTTGTTTAAGTGTGTACCATATTATGTGATTGGACTGTCTCAACATACACATTAACTAATCAAATAATGGGTGATTTTAATCATGGGTTTGGACTAATTCTTGGATATATTTGGATCCTCTAGTATTTAGACTTGGCTTTCTGCTACTTGTAAGGAGATCCTACCCTTGAACAAAAACGAAATGGATAATGACTTCAAATACTTTTTAGCATGACATGATACCTTAGGTGATTGATTGTGATATAATCCCATTGGAGAATGTGTTACTTTTTTATTGAAATGGATGGTGGTACTTTTATATGAGATGATTGTGTATAATTGCATGATAACATCTTAATATATATTACGATGAATAAAAGGGTAATTTAAATAGAAATGGTAATTGGATGGATTGAAAAATTTGTTTTATGATTTTATATTGTGTTATTCCTACTATTATGGATTATGTTGTGATTCATGCTATAATGCTTATATTGAGGGATTTGATAGGTTTTATACTGAAATGATTATATATTAGACTTTTCTTCATTATTAGTAAATTATTATTATATATATATATATTATCCTAGATATTATGTAATGCTTATAGGGATTGGCTTGGTTATGCTTTAATACTTATATGGATTGGTCAGTTTTTTATGAAATTATTAAACAGAGGGATTTTCCCATGTTATGTGATTATTTTAGGAACATGACGTTGCATATGGAATTATTATTCTACATTCTTAGAGATATACTATCATGGTGATGGTGAATATTGATTGATATGTTGTGTTAATTGATTAATTAATACTCATGTTTTTTTACTATATTGAATGCACTTACTATCAAACTAGTTTTGTTTAAACATGATGATGTTATCTTACTATGTTCTAATCACACCCTATTTGTGGTTCCATTTGGTACATAACTACACTACATTGATTTAGTTTTTTATAAGGAAAAGATTCCTTTTTTGGTTTTGGATTTCTATATAGGATGGATTTTGGAGAAGGGATCGACATGGTATTTAAGAGTGGGGTCTTTTTAGTTTATCTACATCAGCTTAGTATTTTATCTATATGAATCTTAACAAGACATGTAGTTTCATTCCATCATGTCATTACATTATTATTTTATTTTCATTGGATTGTTTAGTTGATATCTATGGTTTGTTTTATCTTTTGTGTTGTAATGTTTCCACTATTTCCTTTACCATAATATTTTTTATATTAAAACACTATTTCAACTATGTATGAGGGGGTTTAGTCTCCCCACTATGTTCGCTACACCCCTGATACTTGTCAGAAGCCACTAGAGTGTAAGGAGTTCACTTGAGGCCAATTTACCAACCTTATTTGTCCATGTAAGAGAGTGTCAGATCGGGTGAGATTAAAAATTAGTCTCATAAGAGATATGTTTAAATTTATATTACTTTAAAAATGAGAAAAGTTTGAAATGAGATTAAGATATTTCAGGACTTGGTAATGAGATTGTGAAAGCGAGTAACTAGCCCATGTATTGGGGAAAATAAATGGGTTATTTTTAATACTAGTTTAGTGAAAAAATTAAATTAGTATAGATAAAAAACTAATAGGAAAATTTTATTATTAAAAATGAATTTGCATAAAAATAAATTTTTTAGGTGATATTTATTTTCATATGTTATGTTTCAATGATGAAAAAATATTTTTTTATTTTAATAATAGATTATCACTAATGAAATTTGTAATTAATATTAAATAAGAAAAATAATAGTTAATATTTAAAAATTCATCTTCTAATTAAAAATGCTTTTCATTATATTTTATATTGGTTTTAAAAGATAAATTTCTAATTTTTTAAAATTATAATATAAATAAAAATCTTCTTTGTTGGATTAATAATTTATATACTTTTAAAGATTATTTTTTAGTGTTTTAATAAAAATATTAATTTTTAGATGAATATTTGAGAATACCATTTTCAAAAATTCTAGGACTTTTCTGAATTACTTTGGATTGAATCGAAACATAAAAATTTATGATGCCTCTTTCATAATCAAATATGTATTTATTAATTAAAATTATAAATTTTATATATTTATTGTATTTATTAAAACCATTTTTCAACATTTTGGATCTCATGTAATATTGTATGCTAATAAAAACCATTTTGGTGTTTTCTATTAATTAAATATTCACATGGTGAAATTTTGTTTTGGATTGATATTATTGACAAATAAATATTATTTATTTAATAATGAATCTACTATTTTCATGGAAATCACTAATATTGATAATTTTATATTAAGAGTAATTTATTAAGATAATAATTACACTTTTTATAAAAATAGTTTTTATGCATTATGTGCGCTTAGATTACAATTACTTTTTTCTAACACATAAAACTTTAATTTCATAAAATTTATTTATTACTTGGGATCACTATTTCCAAGTTATATATTGTGTCCAATTTTATTTTTTTCCATTAAAAGTAAATTATGTATGCAAAAATTTATTACCAATGTAAAAACTGAAAATGGTAGAAGAAAAAATATCCATGAGTAAAATAGATATAAAAAGTCAAAAAATGTATCCAAATGGTTGGTTGAGGGATATATTTATGAAACCTTATATACTCTATATTATTTTAATCTTTGGATTCTAATTCCTTGTTAAACATGCATTCCTATTATATTAAGATGTTATATTTACAAAAATCCCATTTTATCCACTTATACAAGAGGTTTTTCATCACCCCTTCTAATCCACTCTAATTTTTTTCCTATTTTTTAACTAAGTAGATTATTATTCAGTAAATAATATTTAAATTTTAGTAGTCATTACTATAAAAATATATCAGATAAAAATCATGTATTATTTCCCTCTTTATATAAGAAATATTATTTTGATTGATTCTAGGATCATTCATGATTTAGTGTGAACATGCAACTAACTCAAATTTTTAATTGAACACCTTCAATATATTTATGATGATATTTTGATTCTACTTAATTTATAGTGTTTTGAAACATTGAATCATCTATCTTTAAAAAATTCTTAAATATTAGTGAGAATCATGATCTTTCCATCACGAATATTTAGTTTTTTGACATCCTATTCAACATATTCAATATTTTTGCCTTTATTAAGTTAACATAAAATGCTCAAAACCATATTTGTTTTTCATTATAAGAACTATTTTGTTTGTTAATTCTTCAATTGGTATTCCTCGATAATTATTTTCTTTACTCAATAATTTTCTACCTAGTAGTTCCTCATAAGAACTCTTATGGATGGTAAATAATTCTTTGGAATCACAATGTCCGATGAAATAAAGATTTTACATAAGGAAGTCATAATATTTCTCATTCTGGTGATCATCATATATTTCCATCCAGTGATATTTTTTTTACTCCTACTTTCCAAGCATTTAATTCTGATAAAGTCACATTTATCTATTTGGCCCTCTTCAACTTTCTCCATCTCGTTTTCTTTATATGTTTCTTCCATCTACTTTTCAACATCTAATGTAAAAATGAACATTCATTTGATAAACTTATAATATTTCCTCCATACAATAATCTATTTTTTATATAATTATATATTTATGGATCGATCTTTATATAACCACAACTATATCACTTCATAACTCAAAAAAATGTAAAGTTGAAAATTTATCAATTCAAAATTTGTATAAGTAAAACTTCATTAATTTAGACATTGTATAACAATAACTTCATTCATTTTCCAAATTTGTTGAAACCACTATCATTGAAATATGAACTCATCCTATATTCCAAAATAATGAATTATTATTAGTTTTTCAATTCATTATTGGTGATTTGTCATTCCAATAATGTAACGCCCCGACCCCAGCTACCCAGAGTCAGTGCATTACTTCGTAACATTGGCATGATCACAAGAAAGATCAAATCTCGAAAGACCGATTGGTTTAGTAGCCTTGGAAACACTAGATATATTCATAAGTTTTACATTACATCATTAAACGAAAAACTACTACAACAACATATTGTCTCCATAATCTACACTAATATCCCCTCATAATATCCCTGCAGGTCATTCATAACTTACATCTTCACTTCCTGGGAAAAATAAAACATAGAAAAGGGGTGAGCTCAAATGCCCAGTAAGGATAACAATATAGAGGAAACTTTCATAAATAAGAATAAACATTTAAGGCAATGTATAACTAAAACATAAGCCTTTTAAACTTGAACTTTCAACATGGCATGGAATAAATAGAATGAAATAATTCCATTTACTTATTCATATGGATATTCTACTAATCGAATAATCACATGCAAAAATCAATAACCACTTTCATAATGTTGGAATGCATAATGCTAAACGTTAATTTCTTTGTCTAGGCCTCTTCCCAAGACCTAGGGGTTACTTCTAACCGGAACCCAACCCGGAGTTCCTATAATAACCGGACACCAACCCGGAGTGCCTCTAATAACCGGACACCAACCCAGAGTGCCTCTAATAACCGGACACCAACCCGGAGGGCATACTTTTACCAGTCCCTAACCTGGAGGGCTTACTTTAACCAGTCCCCAACCTGGAGGGCTTACTTTAACCAGTCCCCAACCTGGAGGGCTTACTTTTACCAGTCCCCAACCTGGAGGGCTTACTTTTACCGGTCCCCAACCCGGAACATACTTGTTTAGCACATTCATCTGAAGAAAAGTTTGAAATATAACATAAACATTCGGATTAAAACTAGCATACGAAATGTCAATAGTTTCACCATAAAATATGAATGGTATAAAATAGCACATCCAAAGTCAAACATATCACAAAACCTTCAATACAATATAGAAGTTTTGTATTATAATAAATCAACTTCAAATAAGCGTAAAATCCATTAAAGGATGTTGACATAGATGAAATCAAAACACTTTTTAGAGAAATATCTCTTTCTATTTTTGAAATAATTTAAGAGCCATATAAAATAAAACATTTTCTTGAAAATATTCTTGTAAGCTTGTAAGGAAAGCTTTGACGATTTTATAACGGCGGAAAATAACCGCACCCGCCGTATAAAAAAAACATTCTTATCTTAATTCTGTCGAAAAGGTCAAAAAGGACCTTGTTTTGAAAACGACGGAAAGATTCCTTTATAAACCTCTTATAAAAAGTAAAACAAGGGTATAAATGACTTTAACCCATATTCTTGTAAATAGTGAAAATGTTTTGAAATACATTTCGAAGAAACATGGATGTGGATGATAAAGAGATCCCAGTAGATTATTACGTATAATACAACCTCGGATAATGAAGAGATTGTGAAATAACCCTTACCTTGTACTTTTCCTTTGTTGGTGTAGGTTAACCTCCTGTATAATGGTTAAATAATTGTTATTAAGTTATACAAGAATCATATACATTAATATGATATCATATATGATCTTTTAATATTGATTTGATAATAATATCTTAGTATTATCGCTGTTTCGGGTGTGAACTTACTTGTTTGCTTTTGTATGTTTTGTTACGTAAGACATGTTTGTAAAGGATAAGTTGTATATTATTCAAATCCAGAATGGTATCAAGTCCTTAAACATCATTTTTAAATCATCAAATGATAATTATACTTGAATGGATACGATGGAGAATGAATCTCATCGCGTTCGTGGAGACGGTAGTCCGTACGTACGCACGAGCGACAATATCATTCTTTTGATATTAAAATAATATATTAATGGATGGTATATCATATATAAATAATCATTAACATGTTATATTTATTATTTACATGAGTTACACATCATTATTATACCCATCCAAATAATAATATATTGAATAACAATTACCCCACGACGTGGAGACGGTAAGCCGTACGTACGCACGTATGGTGACATGTTATTCAAAGGGTGGATAGAATACTGAATATGGTTGTACCATATTTATAACAACATCACAGTATATAAATGATACTGGAGTTATTATTTTATAATGGTAACAACAAAGGAAGAAGAAGTGGAAGAAGAAATGAACTTGGAAAAGGGTGGTGAAATCACTACCTCTTCTTCGGTTTCTTCCTTTTGATTTGATCAAAAGGGCTCCTTAGGTTGGCTTTCTGATCAAACTAAGGCCCCTAGGTTGTAGTGAGGGAAGTTGGGAGAGTATTTGGGAAGGGTTTGGCCGAGCCAAAAGGCTTTAGAGGTGTGAAGAAATGAGAAGGAGGAGTGCCCTTTTATAAGAGGGGTGAGGGGCACCTTTGGAAAAGCTAGAAATATTAATTTATAATAAATTCATATTCGGTTTCTAATGGCTCCAAAGTTGATTATTCAAAGGTTAAGGTGGGGATAGGTCGAAAACCACTCAACCAATAGAATTTAGACAGGTTTAAGTACTTATATTAACCTTATCTTTAAGTATTAACTCTAAGTTAATTAGTTTCACTTTTACAATGTCTCTTTGTATTTTTATATAATATGGTTAATAAACTTACTATATACATCCAAGCGACCCCCAAGTGGTCCATTAATGATGAACCTATCCTTATATAAGTCTCTTGGCCGAACCTTAGATTTTTAGAAATTTAATATCAATTAATAATATAATATTTGTTTTAAAAACTCTTTTATGTCAATTTTGACACTATTCAATAGTTGATTTTTGTGAAACTCATAACAGATTTATTACTTCGAAAAAAGTCAATTAACTCAATCCTAATATATCATATTATCCTAGAAAATTAGTTTAATTCATTAAAAGTTTCATATTATATTTATTTGGGTATTTATAATATCAATTATTTTAATTTTTCACTATTATAGTAATTACTGCATCATCATTGTGTCATAAATAAAATAAATTATTTAATGTCTAAAAATTATAAATAAAATATCATTATGTAGGAAATCATTTTATCTTTCTAATGAATATTTATAATCTAAAATCCAACATATATAACCCTATGTAACAATTATTTTTCTAAAAGATATATGCTTGTGTCATTTTTGTATTCATTTTAACTTAATTAAAATAAAGTGTCATTATCACTTACAAGTGGATCCATGGTGTCCCCAAATCGACCCAAAGATTCCCATGGTCGACCATGTATCAACCAATAGGGTTAAGACACGTTTTAGGGTAATTTAGTATTATTATAATATTATTTTTTAACCCTTATTTACCGGATTTACCCTTAACCATGGTAAATAAAATATTTACCGCAGTAATTATTCAAAATGTCTAAAAATAAAAGTTACCTATTTACACAATTTGAACATCCTGATTCAAAATATGGAATCCATTTTCCTAAATTCAAAACACAGAAGTGGCATAAATTAATTTAAAATTAATTCCCGCTGTCAAAACAAAAAGCGTGTTTTTAAGAGATAATAACTATCAAAAGATTGACACTTGTTTATGTTCGGTTTAATTGTAAAATTATGTCTAATGACAAACATTATATTAAATTGTAAAAATATATTCTAAATATACTTTAAAACCACTCAAATTCATAATTTATCACTATTAATTATTTTGATTAAAAAAGTTGTTTTTAATTAAAATTTAGTAATTTTCACTATTCATCAAAATATGAAAGTTATCCGAAAAGTACCAAAATTTCACCTTAGGCTAAATTCGATATTCCGAATCCAAAAATGAAGTCCATTTTGAAATATAAAATATATATATTTTCAAAAAGTAGGTATTACTATTTATAACGGCTAGTTTGATTGGTTATGGTGTGTTAGAACTCGGTGTTGCGTACAACACACGCTATCACATTATTCAAAGGGAAACGTACCGTGGAAGCTTGGGGTGTTTCATTTTAAATTTTTGATGTCCCCATTTAGTCAAAAAGTTTAAAATATTGTATTTAAAAAGGTTTCACTATTAGAAGTTGATAAAAGTGAAATACTGAAAATGAATCTGTTCTTGCATTATGACTAAGAAACTCATAATAGGGATTATAAAATTATAAGGATTATATAAAGTTCAAAATGTAGTTAATACTATTCATGACCTCTTTTAATGGTGTGATTGAACTTGTTGTTGCGTGTAGTGAAAGTTATTGAATTATTATGAAGAAATAACACACTATAAAATCTTGGGGTGTTACATTCTCCCCTCCTTCAATAAATTGCGTCCTCGCAATTTGAAAATGTTCTTCGAAAATAAAAGGTTGAAAATAAAAAAATATATTTGTGGGAAAACCCACATCAGAAATTGGGTTACTAAAATTTAGTCTTAATATGAGGAAAAGAGAAATCAAAGGGTCACCACCTAATTATGATCTCGATTAGGAGAACATTGGTGGAAATTAGAGACATATAATTGGAGGAAAAACGTAAATATTTATAGGTAGTGATTGAGGTCATCAATCACAAACAAGTGTATAATTGAGGTCCTTAAATTCATCAATCTATGATGATTTGAAATATCATCAGTTCAACAAAACATAGGGTATTAGGATAACACATTTTTGACGTTTCAAAATATCTTAGTTGAAATCCCACATTGAAAAATGAATTAATGAGGCCTCTATTTAAAATAAAGAGTGGAAAGTATGAAGATTACCGAAAATAACACATACTAGGGTTCCATGTAGGAAAATATGGATATGGAAGAAAAATATAACCATCAATTATCTGATGGAGAGTGGTAGAGAACATGGCTATGAAAAGGCCAACAATCCCAAAGCCATAAATTAGTGATGATTTAAGGTACCATCTAGGACAACATTTTTGTTCTAAGTTCCTTTTATTAATGTTGATGAATTTATTTATGAGATTGGATAAGATCATAAGGAGATATACTTACTTTATAATTAGAGTTTTATCCACTAATAAATTTCTACCACAAACTCATATTTCACTCTAAAAGATAATAGAATGTAATTTTTTTTTCTATTTATACTATTTGTACAGGGTTCCAAAATAAATGAATTTATAATTCATCTACCAGATCTTTTAAAAAAAACTATATTATTTAATCCAGGACATCTCGTGGGCCAGTGGTAGGTGATACACCCTTGTCGCCCTTCGGTTGCGGGTTCAAGTCTCGCAGCCTTGCCGGACGCGACGGGTTGCTGCCCGACCTCCGGGTTGTCCTTTTATGGCAATCCAAAATAATCCAAACTAGAACTATCCAAAATACTTCTATCCATACTCACAGTCCAACATTTATAAGTAAGGTAAAAATAATGTAGAACCTTTTTACCCCGTAATAGCATATGAATACCTTCATCATGTATTCTTTTAATACACCGAAACATCCTGAATTACCATATTCCTTATTGATTACATTCATGCTCCCTTATTCCATATAGAAAGTTGGATATACTTCATTAATCCAAAAATGTTTTAAACCCCAACAATGATGAAATATACAAATCATTAATCAGTTCCAGGGTATTCAAGAATATCCAATATAAGTTATCCAAAACAATCACATATTATTCCAAAATCACTACCTCAGTATCAGAACTATATTATGATTTATCATTCTCTCAACCATATATTTTCCAAAAATTTATCCTGCTATTGAGTCACTTTTCTTTGTTCCACACAATCTCAAGTCCTTAATGAAATAGTACTGCAATACAATCCTTATATACTCCATGATTATTGTAACAAGTACATTGTTGATACAACACTCAATTGACATAATCAACATAAGAACTCTAATCATTCCTCTTCATCTGTGGTAGTATCATAACATGATTATTATCCAATAACATCATTTGCGGCATAGTCTGTTGACTGGGACATAGGTTCGCGTAGTGTCCAAACTCCTTGCAAATGAAGCATTGTACATTTGAAACCATTTTCTTACCCTTGCAGTCACGTACTTTGTGCCCTTTTCCTCCACACTTATAACAAACTCCCATTTCTTTCAGGCAAGTTCCAGGGTGTTTCTTTCCACAGTTACCACATATGGGAAAATTCTTCTTTTCCCTCTTCCCTTTATCCATCTTTCTCTCTTCCATCCTTTTCTTCTCTTGCTTCCCTTCAAAGCCATAGGACTCAGTAAACTCTTTACTTATCTTATCAACACATGATATTATTTCTTCATATGATGATAATACATGGGAGACTATTTCTATTATAAATTCTAGCTTAAGACCATGAGAGATATGATCCTTCCTTCTCTTTGAATCATGTGCATTTCTGGAGTTATCATTCCTTCTACTGGGCGCCATTTCTAAACAATGGCATAAACTAGATTAGTTTATGAGTCAAAATACATAATCCCATACTTATAAAACACTTAACATAAATTGAACTATTTATGGATATAATCCATAATCATAAAAATTTTTTCTTTGAGGAAGTATATACTCATAAACCCTTCATAATGGTTTGTAAAGAAAATGAGAATTATCCTAAGCATATCCCCCGTGAGTGTCGTAACCAAGAGTGCAGCAAGGCCCGTTGTCGTGCACCAGTTCCCGTTCGAGTCTAGCTCAAAGCGGTGTTTTCGGGTTTTACCCCTAGGTACATCTGTGCCAGAGCCGCCTTTACCTGCTCGTATCCAGACAGGTATGTACTGCTCGGAAAACTCACAAAATCTCTACAATACCAAAATTCTAGGAAGTTCTTCTACACTAATCCTCAAAGTTCATCTTAGGTCTACGTGCTCTAATCAGAGTTTATCTAAATCTAGCTTCCAAGGTTTGTACTAAACTTCCTCTGATACCAACTGTAACGCCCCGACCCCAGCTACCCAGAGTCGGTGCATTACTTCGTAACATTGGCATGATCACAAGAAAGATCAAATCTCGAAAGACCGATTGGTTTAGTAGCCTTGGAAACACTAGATATATTCATAAGTTTTACATTACATCATTAAACGAAAAACTACTACAACAACATATTGTCTCCATAATCTACACTAATATCCCCTCATAATATCCCTGCAGGTCATTCATAACTTACATCTTCACTTCCTGGGAAAAATGAAACATAGAAAAGGGGTGAGCTCAAATGCCCAGTAAGGATAACAATATAGCGGAAACTTTCATAAATACGAATAAACATTTAAGGCAATGTATAACTAAAACATAAGCCTTTTAAACTTGAACTTTCAACATGGCATGGAATAAATAGAATGAAATAATTCCATTTACTTATTCATATGGATATTCTACTAATCGAATAATCACATTCAAAAATCAATAACCACTTTCATAATGTTGGAATGCATAATGCTAAACGTTAATTTCTTTGTCTAGGCCTCATCCCAAGACCTAGGGGTTACTTCTAACCGGAACCCAACCCGGAGTTCCTCTAATAACCGGACACCAACCCGGAGTGCCTCTAATAACCGGACACCAACCCAGAGTGCCTCTAATAACCGGACACCAACCCGGAGGGCATACTTTTACCAGTCCCTAACCTGGAGGGCTTACTTTAACCAGTCCCCAACCTGGAGGGCTTACTTTAACCAGTCCCCAACCTGGAGGGCTTACTTTTACCAGTCCCCAACCTGGAGGGCTTACTTTTACCGGTCCCCAACCCGGAACATACTTGTTTAGCACATTCATCTGAAGAAAAGTTTGAAATATAACATAAACATTCGGATTAAAACTAGCATACGAAATGTCAATAGTTTCACCATAAAATATGAATGGTATAAAATAGCACATCCAAAGTCAAACATATCACAAAACCTTCAATACAATATAGAAGTTTTGTATTATAATAAATCAACTTCAAATAAGCGTAAAATCCATTAAAGGATGTTGACATAGATGAAATCAAAACACTTTTTAGAGAAATATCTCTTTCTATTTTTGAAATAATTTAAGAGCCATATAAAATAAAACATTTTCTTGAAAATATTCTTGTAAGCTTGTAAGGAAAGCTTTGACGATTTTATAACGGCGGAAAATAACCGCACCCGCCGTATAAAAAAAAACATTCTTATCTTAATTCTGTCGAAAAGGTCAAAAAGGACCTTGTTTTGAAAACGACGGAAAGATTCCTTTATAAACCTCTTATAAAAAGTCAAACAAGGGTATAAATGACTTTAACCCATATTCTTGTAAATAGTAAAAATGTTTTGAAATACATTTCGAAGAAACATGGATGTGGATGATAAAGAGATCCCAGTAGATTATTACGTATAATACAACCTCGGATAATGAAGAGATTGTGAAATAACCCTTACCTTGTACTTTTCCTTTGTTGGGGTAGGTTAACCTCCTGTATAATGGTTAAATAATTGTTATTAAGTTATACAAGAATCATATACATTAATATGATATCATATATGATCTTTTAATATTGATTTGATAATAATATCTTAGTATTATCGCTGTTTCGGGTGTGAACTTACTTGTTTGCTTTTGTATGTTTTGTTACGTAAGACATGTTTGTAAAGGATAAGTTGTATATTATTCAAATCCAGAATGGTATCAAGTCCTTAAACATCATTTTTAAATCATCAAATGATAATTATACTTGAATGGATACGATGGAGAATGAATCTCATCGCGTTCGTGGAGACGGTAGTCCGTACGTACGCACGAGCGACAATATCATTCTTTTGATATTAAAATAATATATTAATGGATGGTATATCATATATAAAGAATCATTAACATGTTATATTTATTATTTACATGAGTTACACATCATTATTATACCCATCCAAATAATAATATATTGAATAACAATTACCCCACGACGTGGAGACGGTAAGCCGTACGTACGCATGTATGGTGACATGTTATTCAAAGGGTGGATAGAATACTGAATATGGTTGTACCATATTTATAACAACATCACAGTATATAAATGATACTGGAGTTATTATTTTATAATGGTAACAACAAAGGAAGAAGAAGTGGAAGAAGAAATGAACTTGGAAAAGGGTGGTGAAATCAGTACCTCTTCTTCGGTTTCTTCCTTTTGATTTGATCAAAAGGGCTCCTTAGGTTGGCTTTATGATCAAACTAAGGCCCCTAGGTTGTAGTGAGGGAAGTTGGGAGAGTATTTGGGAAGGGTTTGGCCGAGCCAAAAGGCTTTAGAGGTGTGAAGAAATGAGAAGGAGGAGTGCCCTTTTATAAGAGGGGTGACGGGCACCTTTGGAAAAGCTTGAAATATTAATTTATAATAAATTCATATTCGGTTTCTAATGGCTCCAAAGTTGATTATTCAAAGGTTAAGGTGGGGATAGGTCGAAAACCACTCAACCAATAGAATTTAGACAGGTTTAAGTACTTATATTAACCTTATCTTTAAGTATTAACTCTAAGTAAATTAGTTTCACTTTTACAATGTCTCTTTGTATTTTTATATAATATGGTTAATAAACTTACTATATACATCCAAGCGACCCCCAAGTGGTCCATTAATGATGAACCTATACTTATATAAGTCTCTTGGCCGAACCTTAGATTTTTAGAAATTTAATATCAATTAATAATATAATATTTGTTTTAAAAACTCTTTTATGTCAATTTTGACACTATTCAATAGTTGATTTTTGTGAAACTCATAACAGATTTATTACTTCGAAAAAAGTCAATTAACTCAATCCTAATATATCATATTATCCTAGAAAATTAGTTTAATTCATTAAAAGTTTCATATTATATTTATTTGGGTATTTATAATATCACTTATTTTAATTTTTCACTATTATAGTAATTACTGCATCATCATTGTGTCATAAATAAAATAAATTATTTAATGTCTAAAAATTATAAATAAAATATCATTATGTAGGAAATTGTTTTAGCTTTCTAATGAATATTTATAATCTAAAATCCAACATATATAACCCTATGTAACAATTGTTTTTCTAAAAGATATATGCTTGTGTCATTTTTGTATTCATTTTAACTTAATTAAAATAAAGTGTCATTATCACTTACAAGTGGATCCATGGTGTCCCCAAATCGACCCAAAGATTCCCATGGTCGACCATGTATCAACCAATAGTGTTAAGACACGTTTTAGGGTAATTTAGTATTATTATAATATTATTTTTTAACCCTTATTTACCGGATTTACCCTTAACCATGGTAAATAAAATATTTACCGCAGTAATTATTCAAAATGTCTAAAAATAAAAGTTACCTATTTACACAATTTGAACATCCTGATTCAAAATATGGAATCCATTTTCCTAAATTCAAAACACAGAAGTGGCAGAAATTAATTTAAAATTAATTCCCGCTGTCAAAACAAAAAGCGTGTTTTTAAGAGATAATAACTATCAAAAGATTGACACCTGTTTATGTTCGGTTTAATTGTAAAATTATGTCTAATGACAAACATTATATTAAATTGTAAAAATATATTCTAAATATACTTTAAAACCACTCAAATTCATAATTTATCACTATTAATTATTTTGATTAAAAAAGTTGTTTTTAATTAAAATTTAGTAATTTTCACTATTCATCAAAATATGAAAGTTATCCGAAAAGTACCAAAATTTCACCTTAGGCTAAATTCGATATTCCGAATCCAAAAATGAAGTCCATTTTGAAATATAAAATATATATATTTTCAAAAAGTAGGTATTACTATTTATAACGGCTAGTTTGATTGGTTATGGTGTGTTAGAACTCGGTGTTGCGTACAACACACGCTATCACATTATTCAAAGGGAAACGTACCGTGGAAGCTTGGGGTGTTTCATTTTAAATTTTTGATGTCCCCATTTAGTCAAAAAGTTTAAAATATTTTATTTAAAAAGGTTTCACTATTAGAAGTTGATAAAAGTGAAATACTGAAAATGAATCTGTTCTTGCATTATGACTAAGAAACTCATAATAGGGATTCTAAAATTATAAGGATTATATAAAGTTCAAAATGTAGTTAATACTATTCATGACCTCTTTTAATGGTGTGATTGAACTTGTTGTTGCGTGTAGTGAAAGTTATTGAATTATTATGAAGAAATAACACACTATAAAATCTTGGGGTGTTACAAATAATATTGGTTTCTTCAACTCCACTATTTAACTTTTGATGGATTTTACTTATACTTACATTATTTATAATATATTATAAATATTCATCTGATAAAAAATCATTCGAAATATTTATTAAGATCATAATATTCGTAAGAGTTATTAATGGGAAGATAGACTATGGGGAGGTGAATAGTTCTTTTAAACTTATATTATTAATTAAAAATTATCATAATTTCATTTAATAAAACAAAAAACAATATAAATGTTAGAGTACTATTAAAACTAATATGTAATGGAAGAAAAATAAAGATAAATAACCCCAAAATTTTTATATTAGAGAGGTTTTGAGTGAATATACCCCACTCCTCAATATCCATCAACTCAATGATATGTTTAGTAAAAACTATTATAATGAAAAATGACTTTTACAGGTATAGAATCAACATTGTCTTTTACAATATAGAATGAGACAATATTTGAAATAACCAAAAATATTATAATGAAAGAAAAATTATTTATTACCTTTTACAAGAAAATTATGAATATAGTCTATTTCAATGAGAGTCCAAACTGATCAATGTATTTTACAAATAAGCAATCAAAACATATGTAATTGTTATTTTTTTAGTGAACATAACCAAATCACTAAGTTTTGAATGGTGGTATGACCATAGGTTAACTATGAATTATAAAAGATTTCAGAGAAAAATAAACTTACTAAACTATTAGAATATGTTGATGAAGAATACTACTATGGAGAAACTATCTTCATACATTCATGAAATGATTTAGAACAAAGAAGTTTAAGGAAACTATAAATAAAAAATAAAATTTTAAAAAGTAAAATTATATAATGTTGTTTCCACTTTTATTTTCTCTATATCTCACTAATTATCCTCAAACTATATTTATATTTGAAATTTTAATTTTTTTAAATTAAAGGAACCATCTCCATTTGGTTGTTTTCTATTTCTTTACATTATATTTTAAACTAATGGTTATAAATAAAACCGAAAACATATTACTATTACCTATATTTTGATATAATAAAAAATCCAATCAAAATAATAATTTCAAAATATTTGAGTTTCATGCTGTAAATATATGCACAACTTAAGAAAGAAATTAATCCTCATTATTTTTTAAATCAATGTAGAAACACTTTTTATAGGTTCTATATTAGTAATAAGAATTTATTAAATGATTAAAAAAATTTAATCACCTTTTAAACACAATCACCAAATCTATATATCAAGAAAATTAAGAAACCTAGAAAATTAGTGATTTCTATTTATTCAAAACTACATATAGTGACATTTAACTATATATTTTAAGGTATAATATAAATTAAAAATAACATGTAATGGTAACTCACAATTTATAAATAATGTGTAATGGTAAAATGTTTTTCTATAACTTTTGTAAGTGTAATATGTACTTTATAAAGTTTTCATAATGGTAAGAAACAATTTACTCGTGATGCGTAAAGGTATAATATAAATTCCAAGAAATGCATAAAGGAAACAAATAATTCATACTAGCTATGTAAAGGAAAAATGATTTTTCCAAACACAGCATAAGGGTAACATAGACTTTATAAAGGTTACATAAAGGTAAGAAACATTTTACATATGTTTTTTAATGGTAAAGATAAATTTATGTATGTTCCATATGGGTATCTTATCACACTATGTCAAGGTAATTTCATATTTCATGCGTTGTGTTAGGGTTGAGATCTTTGTATAAATATTTTTTGAATAGCTATGTAAAGGTAAAAAGATAAGTATATACATTGTGTAAATTTACCTTAAAGTTTTTTAAGTGTTAGTTATTGTTAATAAACACCATGTAAAGACAATGTACAACACAATGTAAGGGTATTCTATATTTTCTATATATTGTCTAAGGGTAACAAAAAATTAGAATATGGGTAAAAAAATATGTAAGGGTAACATGAAATTAATATATGTTACACAAAGGTAAACCAAATTTTATAAAACACACATAACGGTAAAAAGAAATATCATTTAAGGGTAAACCAAAAATTACAATAGATACATAAGTGTAAACAAAATACATAAAACTAATTTTTTAATAAGATATAAAAAATACAAATAATAATATGAAAAATAACAAAAATGATGAAAAATTAAATAAATTTTAAATTCAACATAATTTTTATAATAAATAATAAACCATGTAATGATTTTGTTTAACATAAATAATTAAATAACTTACAATAATGATACAATTAAATTAGATTGAATTGATCAAAAAATGTTTTTATTCAAATGTAATTTAACTAAAATTTTCAATTTACAATGATCTAAATAAAGAGATAGATGTTAGAACTAAAATTCATAAACTAATTTAAAAATTCAAATATTATACATTATTCCGAAAGAAATTTAATAACAAAATGGGAGGTGGTTTTAAATTTATCATAAAAAATCAACTCAATTTCCTAAAACCTCAACTCAAATAATCTCTCTATTGTTGTTAATTTAAAACTAGAATATTTAATTAAAAACTCAAAACATTATCCCATGTTTTAAAATTTATCAAAAAAACCAATAAACCATTTTAAGAAATTATAACCCCTATACAAAATGAACACATTCTTCTAAAAAAGAAAAAAACAATTATTGAACACTGACTAAGCATGGATATCATTCAAAATACTTATATTGATAACATTAAAGTTCAATATATACTAAAATTTAAAAATTTAATAAAAAAATTACTATAAATTAACGTGGTTACATTAAAGATAGTAAACCCCATTTTAAACCATAATAAAAAATCAATAATGTATAGTCCAAAATCCGTCAACCCACAATGTGTAACTCCCTGACCCCAGAAGCCAAAAGCCTGTACATTATTTTAATACATTTACTTGATTAAAAGGAATCAAATATAGAAGGACCGATCAATTTATTAGTCTTGGAAGACCATATTACAGTTATGATACCCATAATAAATTGAAAAAAGAAAATAAAACATGATACAATATGAAATAAATAGCATCCCTGCAAGCTTATTTGGAGTTTTCATATTCATAACATAGGGAAAGTAAACATCATAAAGGTGTGATATCAGATTCTTAGTATGGTTAAGTGGTAAAACTTAAGATATCATAAAAAATAAGGAAAAATGAATAATTTATTCCATTAAAACATAATCTTGAGCATAATATGACAGGAATAAAAACTTAATGAATAATGCAATATAAATAATCACATGAAACATCACCTTGGATATTGTAGTAGGTAAATAATCACATAATTTATATATTATAAATATCATAATGATGGAATTAATATTCTTGACATCATAAACCTATTATCGAGGCCTCATCCAAGACTTCTAAAAATACTAGGGTAAGGCCTCGACTGGAACCCAATTCTGTTTTATCTCATGAGACCTCACCATGCATTGAGAAGAAATATAGGGCCCCACCCATAAAATTATAAGTCCAATGAATTACTCATATGTATAATAAAATATATATTTAGATAAAAGTGTCCCATACAAATTTTAAATATTTGAATCATAATCATATATGAAAACAGTCTAATTAAATCATTGATAAACTCTTAAGAAAAATCATTATTAAACATTCCAAAGTGTCCCATACCACTTTGAAACTTTTTATTTTTAATTCCATATAATATTATAAGAATAATAATAATCATAATATTATATATAAAAGGTAATTTCATACACCACTTGTAAGGAATAAGTGTTTAATAAGTCTTAAATATTATATGATGAAAAGTGAGATGAGAAAAACCCTTTTATTTTGGAAAGAAGAGTTCTTTTGGAAAAACATTTTTATTTTTCATAAAATCAAATTTTAAACATATTTATAATATAAAGGAAAATTTAATGACATTGAATTTATATTTTGGTCATAAATGTTTACTTTATAAAGTAAAATCAGGTAAAAAGTGTTTTAAATGAAGCTTTAGAAGTAAAACATTTTATTGTGGTTTAAGGAAAATATGGAAGATATTTTAAAGTGGAATTACATGTTTTTTTTCCTAAAACCAGAAATGAACCATGATAATTTTTTCATGATAAAATGCATTATTTAAAAAAATTATTTATTAAAACAGACTATATAGTGAACTTAAAAATGGGTAATTATTCAAAAAGTTACCTTTAATCGGGCCTCTTTATCGGGAATAATTAAGAAGGGAACTATTTTATAACACATAATCCCCATGAATAAAAGATGAAATGATCTGAATATATTATTTTGGAACATAAAAAAATAATTTAGAATATGTACACAAAAATAAATAAGAATTATATTTGGTAAGGAAAGTGAAGGAATAACTAGAAAGAAAAAAATGAAGGTTCAGGTGGATCCCCTTACCACTTTGTAATCAATGAAATCATTTTCCCCAAAATTTAATAATAATAAAATGAGACATTTAATAACATAAAAATAAATATATTCATGATATGATACATCAATGGGAAATATACGTATTCCATACATAAGGAATAATGGTAAATAAAGAATATCTAACAAAAATAGAAGTGAGATATGAAAACCCTTACCTCGTGTCTGAATGTGTTTTGAACTTGACCTTAAGGTCCTAGAATATGAAATTAGACCCATTAATATTTAAATTAATAACCTTTTAGACATGTATATAATTTATTATAATTTTATTAATTTAATTTATGGTCTTTTGATAAGTTATAAGATTCAATTCTGTCGTTTCAGAGAAATCATTTCTTGATATTCATATTCAATTTGGTTGATTATATGTATGGAAGTTCAGGTGGAATGGATATAATTATAAAATATTTAATATATATATTATTAATGAAAAAATAATTTTAAATGTTTATATATATCATTTGGTTACATGATATGAGGATGAATCATTAAATAAGTCATTTAGTAATAATTTTTTAGATATTACGGTGGTTTTTCGATCACAATGAACTAGTTTTGTTATATTATATAGTATCACGTGAAAATGATGGTTCTAAAATTATTAAATAACATATAATAAATATTTTAGAGTCTGTTTAGACCATAAAAATGGTTCCATGATCATTATTGATGGATAAAATGAAGAACATAGGTTCTTTATTCATGAATGTTTTAAATTGGCACCTCCCAGATGATGATTTCATTTTTAAAATAAAAGAGATATAGTAAGGATATTGATGATGTATCTTCCATTAACATGATATAATTATAGTATATATAATATAGTGGAGATATCATTATCATTTGGAAAGATTAGGTTAAAATAATATAAGAATATAAAAAAAACTGAATATGATATTAAAAGAAAAAGGGAGAGGGTTTGCCTCTTGAAATATCCTCCTTGAGAACCTTTTTAAGAGATGGGGTTTGGTACTTTAGAGATATAAAAATCTTTTAGAGGTGGGGAGGTACTAGGGGATAGTATTTGGGAAGAAAATGGAAAATATTCCAGGATTAAAGGGGTGAATAGAAGGAGTGTGGGAGGTTTTTATAGGGGAGGAGAGGAGATTATTTCCATTATTTTAATAATTATTTCATTATTTTGGGTCAAGACTATGAATAGTATTTATTATTGTGAAAAACTAGTAATAAGTTCATGTGAGTATTAACCAATGTCCATTTACATCGTCCATGAATCAATCATGACATAAAAATCCATTTATTTAGCATATTTCAATATTTAATTAATTTCACCATTCACCAAAAATTTACATATTTCAGAAAAATACCAAACATTTACCCTAATCAATTTTTTGACAAGTAGAATTAAAAAATTGACTCCATTTAAGGAAAATAATTTTTTAAATATGTGAAATTTAATTTAAAAAAAAATCATTATTTACCTGAAAATTATAAATTTTAATTTTAAAACTGATTTTATAATACTTTCAAAAATTAAATAAGGCCTCATAAAATTATCCTAAATCCATAAGAAAAAAATATTTATTTTGGAATAAATTTTATAAAAATTAATTTTATTTTAAATAATTTTATTTTAAATAATTTTTTTATTTTAAAAATGTAAATAAATTTTTATTATTCACAAAATACGAACACTTAATTATTTATTTTTAAAACATTTACTCTCATTTATAAGGTACCTAAATTTTATTTATAATTTCAGGGGTGATGTTACTATTCATAAGGGTCAAGTTACTATTCACCAAAAAAATTAGGTTGATCCAATTAGACTATAAAAAACACACTTTTCACTACAGAATATGTCTGTTTTTCAAAATCCAAAACACAGAAGTGGAAAAATGATGTTTCGTGTTTGAGTTATAAAAAGTGTTATTTTACAGAGACTCAGTGTTGTGTACATATAAGTTATCTAATGAATTGATATTATTTTTTAATAAATATACCATAAAATATTGGGGTGTTATATTAATAGTGAATATATTCATAATATAATTTAGTATTTATCAAAATAATTATAATTGTCAATATATATATTATATTTAGTTAAATAATTTATTGATAAAAATGAATTTTGTAAAAATAATTTAATATATACATATATATATATTAATATTAAAATATCCAAAAATAATATTGTAAAATAGTATTTGTTTTTTAGAACATTAATTAATTTTAAATATATAAATTATAATTTTTTATAAGTATTGTTATTATTTAAAATACTTAATTTTAAATTTTTTAACATTATTAAAAAAATCACTTGGGTGTTACACATTAATTTAGTGGGGTAAAACTAGTAATCCCATAATAAATTTTTTCAATTTTCTATAAATGCATTTTCCCAAAAAAATAATCATTTTACATGATTTAATACTTAAGGGAAAAATCCTCATAAATTGATGAAATTACCCATCGAAAATAAATATAATAATTAAAACATTTTAGGAATATATTGTCCCCTTGAATTTGATTCATCACAAAAACATATTTAAAGAATTTGAAATAGATTTTCAATAAATTAAAAATAAATTAAGAATATACCAGTAAACATATAATAAAAAGTTGAACATTATTACTAGGCATAAATAAGAAAATGAGATTATTGATTTCTAACATACCAAATTTTATAACAATGATATAAATTGAATATTGGCCAAAATAAAAATTCTTACATTTGAATATAGTCCAACATGAGATCAATTTTATTTCAATATAATTTTTTTTGAACCTATGTTATTCAAGTGTTAATCCTCTTAACATTGAAAGTTCATTTTGAGATAACTACTTTCTTATTTCCATATTTTTCACTTGATTTAATGTGAAATCCAAATAATAGTGTCCAAATGTTCTACGCTTAAAATAAGTAACATTAAAAACATTTCCATTAGTACTCTTAATAAACACCATATTATACAAATTAGGAATCTGCTTATTATAACCAAATCTATATTTTCCTTTATTCCGTTTATTTATATACATTATATTATCAGACTATTATATCTATTTATATAATGTAAAAAAAGTTTTTTTCAAACCTACATCCTTATTTATATGATATTCATTATCTTTCTGATCATTTTATAAATATGTCCAGACTTTATGATTTGATCATGAAACTGAATTAATTATTTTACTATTTTCTTTCGTTGACTTCTTACATTCATTATAAACATTATAAATGTTATTTAAAAACAATTTGAGTTTTTTATTGATCTTTTTAATTCATAGAAATGAATTCATTATTACTTTAATTCTAATTTATTAACATTTCATTTTATTTTCTAATAATTTCCATCACTTTACATTTAGAACATGTAGTATAATTTTTTAATTCTTGTTATCTTTAAGAAAAATTTTATCTTCATTTTTCAATTAAAAATATTTCTAATTAGTTTTTTCAAACAAAAACAATTGATTTCAAACAACCCTCTTGTAATATTATATTATCTTATTTTATTTCTAATTGAATAATAATTTTAGAATCTGTTTCATTAGAAGAAGTTGAATCAGAATAAAAATTATAATTTTTAATCAAACATTATTGTAACACAAGGAGGCTTTAATAATAGTTCAATGATATATTATGGAAACTAAACATGTATATACATAAAATAAATATTCATTATTTGTTTGTCATATTCATATTTCTCACTTATTGTATCTGGATCCTAGGTATAACGTTGACCAGTATGATAAGATTACTTCACTCCCTATATTTCCTATCTTTCCCTTACATCATCAATTTTGGAAAATAATATTAGATGTTTCCTATATTACTATATACATATCATATTAATTATGTATGATTTTTTAATTTATATGACTTAACATTCCTTTGGAATCATTTCTTATACTTCTTTGATCTTAATTCCCTTGAAATGTGTTCCTTCTTCAAACAGTCTTTCAATACTTTAGAAATTTGATTGAACTCATTGCCTTTTTAATTAAAAAAGGATCCTTGTCTTTCATTATAAGAGGAAAAATAAATATACTTTGAATATTTAAATGATACTCCCGTCTTTTTTGTCAACAAATTCACTATCATTTATCTTCAACTCTAGGTCATATTATATAAGATATCTAATCATTTTATCAATAGTATATTTTGTAAAATCTTTTTTCTTCAATTTCAACTTTATTTGTGTTCCATTTCATAGGTAACTGCCAAATAGTTATCTCAATAAGTACTTCATTACTTATATTCAACCCAATAATAATCTTTCCACTCACAATATTTGTAAATTAGTCATACATCCCATTGATTTTCTCATGATCATAAATTTGAAATTCCTGAAAGTATGTATGATTTCATCCAAAAGTATTTCTATATAACATATCTATAATAAACATTACACTCACAATATGTTTAAATCAATCACACATCCAATTGATTTTCTCATGATCATAAATTTCGAATTCTTGAAAGTATGTATGATTTCTTCCAAAATTATTTCTCTATAACATATCTGAACATGATGAGAGAATTTTAAAGTCCTAACAATATAATAAAATCATTTTCATGATGAATACATTATTTATTTAATATATAATAACTCTAATTCATGACTTTATATTTTATCACATACTTGGAAGCATCATTTCTAGTTTGTATATCCAAATCTACATCATATAATTTATAAGGTTTAATAATAATTATCAAATATTCAGTACTAATATTCTTTAAAAAAACATCCATAAGATCATTATAATACTAATAATAACATCCATTTAAGTGTGGTGTCTTGATAATATGTATAACTTAAGTTTCATGACATTCCATTGAGATAAACAATTATCATTCCATGGGCTGTTAGGCCTAGGAGAATCATATAATAATAAAAACAATGATATTAGATTTTAAAAGAGTGTAGATAATTGATTATCATTATCAAACCTCCTATGATTCTAATTTTTTTGTATAGTTATCAAAATAATGATGAACTATAAGGGTGTGATTAGTCCATTTAAAATTTTTAAATCAATTAAAAAATTATCAAAGTATTATTTATTCAAGAAGTGAAAAGAAAATTCTTAGGTAAAGGTTCAAAAAAATAAGTAGAGTAATATAAATAAATTAAAATAACACCAATTTTTTTGGTAGTTTGGTTCCTGTGAACCTACTCTATGATTAAATACCCCTAACATAGATAGAGTACTAATACACACAAAAAAAGGATGTCTATTATAGGTATAGTCTCAACCTATTCTTTTATAGGATGGACCATAAATTTATAATTTTTTTAGGGAAAAGGATTAATATGGTCTATTCCAAGTAAAAACCAAACATTTAATTACTTTTATGAGAAAAAGAAGAAACCTATCTATTCTAAGAATACAGAAAACCTATCAATTCCTTATAGAAAAAAGAAATAATAACCTAAGTGATTCTATTTTTGGGTGAAGTGGGAATATCCAAAATACTAACTTTTGAATCGATGTATAAGTATGTGTGAACAATGAGTTGTAAACACATACATGGAAAAACAAAAATAACTAGACTATTGTAAGATGTTAATAAAGAAGGCTAGTTTAGTTATTTGATATTTGTAACTTCATGAATTTTTGTAGGACAAATATAAATTTGGAAACCAAAAAAATCTCATCAAATTTAGAAAATTGAAATTTATATAATTTTGAGTCTCCTTTTCTCTTAACTATATCTCACTAATTTTAATTTACTGTTATTTTTTGATAAAAGTTTTAAAAAATAGTTTCTCATTAAAATTATAGGAACTATCCCCATATGGGTGTTTCATTTTTGTTTAAACTATGTTGCAAACAAATTGTTATAAATAAAAATGGAAACTTATTACCATTACATTTATTTATATGTAATTTAAATGAGATAATCCACTCAAAATAATAAATTCAAAATATTTGAGTTTCATACTATAAAGAAATGTGTGAAAAAAGAACAAATTAATATTCTTAATTGTTTTAGAAGAATATAGAAACACTTCAAATATGTTATATATCAGTAATAAGAATTTATAGCATGATTAAAAAAATATCAAAACTATCTAGTCACCTCAAAAAAATCAATATATCAGGAAAAATGAAAATTAGATAAAGCTATAGATTTCTAAATTTTCAAAACTATATAGAGTTATGTTTCATGCCAGAAAAAATAATACCATATAATTTAAAAAAACATATAAAAGTAACTCTCAATTATAATAGGATTCATAAACATAAAACTATTTATACATACATTGCGTAAGGGTGACATACACTATAAAATTGTTATATGAATTTATCAAACAATTTTATCATACAATATAATGATATAATATAAATTTTAAATAATTCATAAAGGTAAATCACAACTCATATAGTCTATGTGAATGTAAAATAAATTTTCTATGAATTGTGTAAGGGTAACATGAACTTTCTAGTGTTGTGTAAAGGTAAGAAACATTTCACACATGTTGTGTAAAGGTAATAAGAAATTTATATATGAAGTGTACGTATATCTTATCACGTTATTTAAGGGTATATTTATATTTTAATAAATACATAAGGGTAGATTTCATTACGTAAAGGTAAATTGAATAGATATGTAAAGGTAAAAATGTATGTACATGTGCTATATAAAAGTAATTTAGATTGGCGTTAGGGTAAGGTGTAGTTTATAAAAATTACATAAATGTAATATAACACACGACATAAGGGTAAGTTGTATTTTCAATATATTATGTCTGTTTAACACATAAGTTTCATAAGGACTGAAATATATAAGTAACGGTAACAAACAATTAACATATATTAAGGAAAGGTAAACTAAAATTAGTAAAACACACGTAATGGTACATATAGTTAAAAAATATTACAAAGGATATGTAAGGGTAAATAAAATAATTTAAATGTGATTTTTTAAGATATAAATATTAATAATTATAAATAACTATAAAAATAACAAAAAATGATGAACAATTAAAGAATAATAAAATCGAATAAAATTATCAGAGAAAAATAAACTATTTAAGGAATTTGAAGAACTTATAAAATTAATAAATTTAATAAAATTGTACAATTATACTAGTTTCAATTTATCTAAATTTTTTTCATTGAAATGTAATTTAATTAAAATATACATTTTATAATGAACCAAATAAATATATAGATATTAAAATTATAATTCTTTAATTAATATAAAACATTAAAATTTAAACAATATTCCAATATAAATTGAATAGTAAAATGTTGGGGGGATTTCAATTTAACAAAATAATAAAACTCAACCTCCCAAAACCCCAAAACCAACATTTCAATCTCCACATCTATTGAATTCACCAATCTGTGTTTCTACAGAGATCCTAATGTTTATGGTTCCTCTATCCAAAGTATATTTCTGTGACGTTTTGTTCTTCTAAAACATATATATGTATCTTTTAATTAAGTTCACTCATTTAATTTTCTACAAAATACTAAAAAAATAAAATATATCACAATTATCAGTTGATGGACACTTAAATCTTTCTCTTTGGATTTGTTTTGAATATCATTCAAGACACTAGAGTCAATGATATTTCTCACCCTTATTGATAATAATTTCAATTTTTTTATATTCGTATTTTATATATTTAATTTATTGATACATTTTCTCTCCCTATTGATGATCTTAATATTAAAACCCTTTTATTTAAAACATGGTTGAGGGGGGATTTTATTCAAAAACATTATTATTCTCTTTTACCCCATTGTACTTTATTTCTTTGAGAGAAATATAAAATCCCTTTTTATAAAACAATTATTCATAAATCAACCAATACTACAACTACATGATTCATTCTCAGTATAGAAAACTAGAGTGATTAACTTGAACATTAAATATTTCCATAAGAAGTTTCAAAGTGAAGGATTTTTTAAAAAAATATTCCATTTATAGAAAAGTTCGTCATAATTTCGTTCAAATTAATTTCCTATATTCATCTCTGTAAACCAATTAAAAAATTTCAAGTGTAAAAATCATATTTATTTCCTTATATAAGATAATATTTACTTTGTAATTAACAAATCAATTTTCCCAATTAACATTTAAACATCAGTTTTCATATAAAATATGAAAGTATAGAAAAAATATATCAATATGAAAAAAAATTCAATTCAAAAATTTTATATTTTTTTAAATTCTCCTCATCCTCATTAAGAGACTAATACTTAGAGTATATCAATGTTTACTTTACCAAAAATTCAGAATTTGGTTTTATGAACCTTGATTTTCAAGAATTTTTCCCTTTCTTCGACTTTATAATGATTTCAGAATCACCAACCTTCACTTCACATGAGGGATCCCCCTGAATAACATTACATTTAATTCATTTTTCAATATAGGATCTTCAAAACACTTGAGGTAATGATGTTTATCTTCTTTATCCCATAAAATAATGAAACATGGCTTAAAATGTTTTCCTAACCCACAAACTCTATTCACTATAGATTTGTTTTTCTCTATGCCCCCACCCTTAAAATTCTAAGAATTATTCTTATTTGGTGTCATAGACATATTTGATTTAATTATATTTTAAATTTTTGTTGATATTTATTCTTATCATTAGATAGAAAGAAACATACATTATTCTTTTGTTATGTTTAAAATATCCATTCTTTCTCTAATTTTTTTTTGAAAATAATCTTATAATCCCTTAAAAATTTTATGTATTTTCTCTTCCACTGATATTTTTATTTTAATGCCTGAATTTTATTTATAGTGGAGGATTTTATATTCACTACTGTCTCTTTTATAGAAATAATTTTCATTAAATTTTTAATAGTGTAGCTAGCTGACTTAAAACTTTCTAAAATATTTTTATATTCGAGTAAGTTACTATTTATATGTAAATTCTATTAGAATTCAACATCATCATTTGAGATGTATTCCACCATTCCAACACACCTGTTTTACTCTAATATTGATTTAATTTTTATCTTGTTATTACATCAATTAAAATTAATATTCATGGAATTCTTACAACTGTCCACAATGTTATTTTTTCTTCCATATATGTAACATATTTTCTTGAGAATGATATCTTCCAAAAAATTATTCATGGATAAAAAATACTTTATAGTTTATGATTTGTTACACCTAAATGTGGGCTTATACTCTACCTTCCTTATATTTTTATTTATATTTTTTAGTCATATTCTTGTAGTATTTGTTAATTTTTTCTTTGTATAAGTAAACCAACACTCACCTTAGACATTTCATCATTAATATCAAAATGTTTAACAAAGATTTTCAAATCTATTAGATTTAAACATATTTTTATTCTTTTGTGAAGGTTGGGTATATATTACTATTTTTATCTTTCCTTTTACTTTCCTCCCCCTTAATGATGGACTTCATTATTATTAATATCATCTGAATAATATTTCAACAATCATATCCATGTGTAAAAAAATTACAAAAAACTAAAATTATCAAATAATCCATGTTTTCCTTCATTTAGTTGAGTTTTTATTAGAGGATCCTTATTTTAAAATTTATATCTCCTAAATTTATTATGGGATACTTCTTAATTTATTTATTTTTTACACCTTCTATGATGTTCTGGGTTTCCCTATATATTTTTTCACATTTTTTTCAGGTATTTATGTTTTATCCAATAATATTCAAAGCATTAGAGTTAGTACATACAAAATTTCTAGATTATGGGTTTACCTACTTATTTGAATTATTGGAAAATCGTAATTCTAATTCTTTTACACTACTTACTCAATTAAATGATTTTTTATAGGTAAGATTATAGTTTTAAATTTTAATAGTGGACATTATTTTAACATCATAAATTGATTTCTATTTTTTAGATTCTATGTTTCTAAATATTACTTCCAATATAAGACTTATTAAATTTAATGTATTTATGTAGTAGTAAATAAATTTTACTTTATCTATATAGTTTTTTGCAAAAATCTAAATATTTTATTAATGTATATTTATTTCATTATATAATTAATTTTAAACCTATTTGATTCTTCAATAATTAATTTCCAAATGAGAGTTTTTTAATTAAATGGTATTTTTTGATTTATGGAAAGCATCGTCTAAAACTTTCTTAAAAATTTATTTCTTACAATACCACATATACAATTATTCTTCTACAATTTTAAACTATTATTGTGAATGTAATAACATTTATTCCATATCTTAAATGATTTTTGTAAGAGTTTTTCATTCACATACTTTCTTTAACAAATAATCCCCTATTTCATCAGTTTACTTATTAACCTGTGATGTTTATTCATAAATTCCCTTGATGAATTATAATATAAAGTGACAAATTCACAAGATATATTAAATAAATAGTCTCTAACATCAGTGAAGAGTTCTTAAATATATTCAACTTAGAAAAACACATCATTTATTTAAAACTATTATTTCATAGGTGTAATTCTGAAAGTTTCCAACGAGCCCGTAACCAAGTGGTAAGGGATCCTGCTTGGAATCCAAGAGACCTAGGTTCAAAAATAGGTGGAGGAGAATTTCAGGGTTACTATAGCAGGAACTGTAGCAGGAACTGTACCAGGAACTGTTTAGTACTGTAGCATCCAGACTGTTCACCTGATTTGGGATTTCGGGCCACCGGTTTGGGCCTACAGGTCTCAGGGGCTTCGGTCCATAAAAGGCCTTTGGGCCACAGGGCCTTTGGGCCATTGAATACCATGAAGTAGGCCTGTTCACATGGAGCATGCCCCATATGAGGATCAGAGCACCAGTAGTAGTCACCAGAAGCAGAGCTAACTAGATTGGAAGAATGAGAGTGTATGACAACCACCATCGGGACCAGGCATCGTGAAACTTTGTACTGGGAAATGCTAGTCGATCATCAATTCAGGTGAGGAGATAAAGGCAATAAATGATGCATAAGCTGGGAAGGGGAAGTTATAGTGGGCTGGGCCTATCGGTCATGTATTGGGTATGGTATGCCTCTGGTCGTTCGGGTCAAGTATTATGGGTCATGTCGGGCCTTGTGCCATGGGCCTACGGGTCATGTACGGGTTCCCCTTCAACCATTAAAAGGGGTATTATCTATAATAAAATAAAAAAGAAGGCCTTCGGGCCATTCAGTCTTAATTCTGATAGTTTTTAGTATAACTTTCACTATATTTACCTTTCTGTAATGGTGAATCATCCTTCTAATGTGCATGTGAATACCATGATCTCCATGAACTCCATGTTTTATTTTTCATCACCAACTTCCATTAATGTTTAATAAGGTTATTTAATATATTAATATTATATTTATAATAATATAAATATTGTAAAATTATAAATAATACCCTATCTTCCTCCCATTAAATGTCTGCGAATGTGTTTCCCATCTGTTTGGGTAGACTACCTGATCCATGGAAGTGAAAAATATCATTTATCATTAAGAATTTTCATCATTATAAAACACTATTAAAATATTATTCATCAATTTTAAAACATCTAAAAAATTTCATTATACCTACGTAATAAAGATATTATTCCAAAAGAATCATTTTCGTAATCATGCTCACCCATATATTATAGACTTTTCTTTTTTGGGTTGGTTTAACCACATACATGAACATTACTATAACTTTATATATAAAATAAATATGGAAACCTTAGTACTGGTGTTATTAAAAACTAATGAGAAAATAATATTTAGTTTACATTTATATAATATTCTTATTAATTTTTACCTTATTTTTTTTACTACCCTTTTGTTCGTTAAAAATTACCTAAACAAGATCATCACCAACATCATTATCGTGAATCATAAAAAAATACTTATGAAATGAAATTAAAAAATTATAAATAATTCTTAAAATTTTAGTCCAGTTTTAATAATGATTTCATAATTATTCACTTTAAATATATAAATAATAATTAATAGCTCTAGTATAAAATTAGTTCTAAAGAAATAATAGAAGCTAATAACACCCAATGATGATAATAAAATATAACTCACTAATATGTTTATAATAAATTATTATTAGATAAGATTATATATTGTTTTAGTTATTAATAAGTATATAAATTAGGTTATTAAGATAGTTATTTTTTATTATATATATGGTTAAATAACATTCGATTAAATAAGATTAAAATTTTGAGTTTTTGAAAAATAAATTTTAATTAATTATGTTGGGATTATCCTTCTTAAAAATTAATCTTATAAGTTATTAATGTTTTTCCATATTATTTTATTATTTTTATTTTACTATTTATTTTTTTGGGATTTACATTCATGTCACATAAACACATTTTCAAAATATCACATACTACATTAGTTAGGATTTTCAAAATAGATTTTCATATATATTTTAATTCTTTGAGACACATTCCATATTCAATACTAGATTTGTTTTCTATGTCTTATCTACTACCTTATAAGCTTCTTTTATCATAACATTAATTAAATTTAAGGTATTTAAAAATCTATCCAGTGTTCTTTTTATAATCATTCTCAATTTAGGAGATTTTAAAATAAAAAACTATATGTTTAAATCAAAATTCATTTTATTGAATTATAATGTTTCATCATGAACATATTACTTATACACTTGGATTCTTAGACACTATGAATTTATGTTTAAATTTGTCTTTCAATAATATAATATTGAGATATACTAACATACATATTATAATTGTTTGGATAAAACTATTACTATATTTACTATAGATAGAAACTATACCAATTGTTTTTTCAAAACTCTTGGTATAGGAAAATAAATGAGAAACCATACCAATGGTTTTTCAAATATCATTGGTATGAGTACTCTATTTCTTTAATTTTTTTATTCAATAACATTAGATAAAAAAAAATAAGTTTTTAATATAAATATATATTTTTATCATGTTATATTCACAAAATCCATTATTAATTTGTGTTTTGGATGTTGAAATATAACTAGGAGGTTCTATGTTCAGAACCTAGTAAGACTTCATCTTACATTAGCTATACCAATGGGTTTTGGAAATAATTTGTATAGGTTTCTAATATAGAGTATACCAATAATTTGGAAAAACCATTGGTATAGGTTTATACCAATGAATAATTTTACAACATACCTCAAACCCATTTGAATTGGCATTATTTCTAGTGGTGTTTCTATTAGTGGAAAATAACACTTTTGATTTAAATCTTTCTCCTTGACTAATTAATTCACCATAAGTGTGTGACATTGTTAAGAATAATTATTCCTATATTTAATGATCATTTTTTCTTCCATGTCTATATTTTCCCTTCCCATAAATGATTTCCTTTATATTTGGGAATAAAAATTTGTGTTATCTCTTATGAAATTGCATTTTCCCTTTTCCTATTTTAAAAGGATGTTCAATAACCAATTTTAATAATGTGGGTTTCAAAAACGTATTTTGAAAAACTAAAAGGGTTATTTTCTTTTGTAATTATAATATTTATCTTCCAATACAAATTTCCTTGATATAATATTTTTGTATTGAAGACACTACTATTTATGATTTTTTGGAAGTAAAATTTTTAAATTCTATTCAATTTACCTTTTTGAAAATAGATTTTTAATGTTATTCATAAATTATTATTTTTTCAATATTTTTAAAAATGTTTTATAAAATAACTTTTACGGTATTCCATGTAAAAACATTCTTCATCAAGAATTAACATTGTTTTCAAGGAATCCTCCTTTCCATTTTTTAAAATTATTTTACTAATATACATAAGTATTAATGATTTAAAAATAAAATGTGATATTTTTTATTATAATTAGAAGCGATTTATCCAATGATCTTAAAATATATATTTTTCATTTTTTTCAACATCCTTAATTATCCTTATATTACATTAGGGAAAGTTTCTTATTCCACCATCCAACTTATTTTTCAATATGGGAAATGAAATATTCTATGGATGTTATTATAAAACATGTTTTTTTTCAGTGGGTGAATTAACTGTTGAATAATTTCATGTTTTTTATGACACATATATTTTCCAATCATTATGTGATAGGTAGGACCAAAATTATATATCCCTCTAATTAATTGAGTAATGTTTTTATCTCATGATATAAAATATAATGTGCATTGGAAGTTACCTAGAAAATAATGTTATGTTTCCTTGGAAGTGCGCCTTGAATTATTCTTATGATAAAATTTTTTCTGTTTTTTCACATATTTATGCTTATGTGAAAATGTAATATCCTTCATTTATACTGTATTATCATTCTTATATAACACTCTTATTCCATGGTATGTTTTTTTCATTTTTTATTACATGTTTTTCTATCATTAAATATGGACAAATCTTATTATTATGTTTTATTTTCAACAATATATTTCCCAACTTATCAGGTTATCTTATATTAATTTGATTTAAAACGTGATGAAATTTTGATATTATTTCTCTAATTTAGCATTTGTTCCCACCCCTTTCATATGATTATATTCCCCAAATTACTAAGATGAGTAAAACCCATGAGGAGTCAAAAACGGGGTCTAGTGTGGTTTAATTATGGAAAATTGTTAACAAGTAATATAAAATATTTTTATTATATAGATATTTCATAGAGAAATAAAAATAATAATTCTTTGTATTGTGAGATTATTGTGAGATGTAATTTTTAAGTAATAAAGATGATGTGAAATATATGTTTGTATATCATTATTAATATCAATTTGTATCAAAATATGTATTTTAAAAAAATTATCACTCGACTCGGGTTTGTGGGTATGTAGAACTTTAGTCGGTATTAGAGTAGGTTTTGTTTATTTTTTGGGCATTAGTTTAGTTATTTTTGGGGATTTTTAAAGTTATTTTAGGGAATATTTAGAGATAACTTTAGTGAAAACTCCTATTATATCTCTAAATATTGGACATAAAACTGATGTTTTAATGAAGTAGGTATTTTGTGATTTCTTAACAATTACATCCCAATTAGGATACTATAAAGTGGATGTTGTTGTGTCAAAGATTCACTTAGGTGTAATCACCCTGAAAAAGGCTAGTTGAGTATCAACTCAATTTTACTCTATAACTGATGAATGAGCCTAAGATTTTACAACTAGATTGAAATAGCCAGAGGATATTTTTTTAAAAAAGAAATTCTATTTATGAGATATTATAAAGGATATATTATGATAAAGAATTTTGTTAAGTATTATGATAAAACCAAACATAAATATTCTTAGATTGAACTGAGAGCCATTTATGTTGAACAGAGAGCTATCACAGTGACAACTGTCAGATATTATTGCATATACATTCCACCAATACTACCACTATATGGATATGATACTCTTAATTTCAACTATGTGGGCTTCCCCATGACTATATTGGAGTAGTGGGTAATCTTGAAAAAATAAGGATGAATGGATGAACCAATTTCTGCACCTATCCGTGAATCATCTAGAGATTTCTATGGATGTGGACTTAATACTTAATATATATATATATATATATATATATATATATCTATATTTGTCTGTTTGTGTACTAGGTTATGCCTATAGTGGAACTAGTGGGTCGATTCATTTTACTCATGAGATTAGAGCATTGGGAAATGACCGAATGAGTGACCATTTGAATATTGTGTTTTTCATGAGATAATTTATTATAATTATATTATGATAAAATTTTTCATCACTAACATTAACCCTATTTGGTGTTTGTTATGGCTATATCCCGAATGAACCATGTTAACAATCAATACCATGGATCAAGGGTTTTCGTAAAGGAAAATGAAAAGAAATAAAATCTAGATTGAGGAATATTTTGTTTTTTATTAATCATCTATCATGAATTATGATTAAATATTTGAATATATCTATGTTTCCAAACACCCCAAATTAGAGAAGGATATAGTCTCATTGAATTTAATGAAACAATTATGATTAAAGAAATAATATTTTATTTACTTTATGTTGAAAATGTGAGAAGAGGAACCTACGAGTAAGTCTCACAGGAATGAGATGATTTTTTTTTGTGATAATGGAGGAAATTAAGAAACAATATACTGAGGGAAAGAGGAATATTTTATTTAATATGATTTAGAAAAGTAATATTGTTCCTAAATATAAACTATTTATTCAATTTTCTATATGGGACGGATTTGAGAAATATGAAAATTAGTGACCAAATCCAAGGGATTGAGATGACAATCGACACCACCAACCTCCAAAACAATGAAAAATGGGCAATAAAATGAAATTACTACTATTAAATAAGATATTAATAATTAAATTGTTCTAGGTACACCTACTATTAATTTTATAATTAGATATGACTTATTATTTGTATGGTTTGACCAATTATTATAATTTAAATTACAAATAACAACACATGGTGGTATCATTATCAAATCCATGGTATAGGAATATACTTTGAGGTTTATAGGCTTATTTTTTTATTTATTATTATACTTAATTTAGATTATTTTAATGTGATTTTGGAAATGGATTGGTTCAGTATACTTTGATATTTAATTTTGGAAATACAAAATCACATTTTATATGAACCTTTGATAGACTACAATGCAAGGATGATTATAAAGAACCTTTATATGAAAATTATATAATGTGGGTTATAATAATGACTAACGATAAAATATTGGATCAAATGGTTTGATAAAACTAAATATTAGGGACAAAACTATTATGGGGAATAATATATGTTTCATTTGTTTTGATTGTTGATATCTCTCTATAAATTCAATCTTGATTCATGTCTATCATTTAGATAACCAATCTATTATAATCAATATGTTATAATTATGATTCTGATCATGTAATTTTTTAGGTAGAAGATGGTAGTGCCCCAATATTTTACTATATATATTTCCCTTAAATAAATATAATGTGTTTGATATATTTTTTCACATGCAACACCAAACTAAAATAAGTCTGAATACATTTTATAAACCTAAAATTATATGATGAAAATAGAACAATCATAATATATCAATTGAATTGGTATGTATAAATAAAAGTAACCAAATTTTAAAAAATATATATAAATTAAAATTAGGGTTAATTTTTAATAAAATTTCACTAATAAAATTCAATTAGAATAGGTAAATAACCAATAATATCAATTTAGGATTAAAAAATATATATTCCTCAAAAATATCTTCTTAGGTGATATGTATTTTTATATATTATGTTTAAATTTTAATAAATTTAATTTTTCATAGGAATAATTGATTACAAATAATTAAATTTTCAAATAATAGAAAATATGAATAATAATAGTTAATATTTTAAATTTCATTTTCTGATTAAAAATAGTTTCTCATTATATTTTATATTTTCATTTAAAATATAAATTCATAAATTTTATAATATTAAATTGAAAAATTATCTTCAAATTTTGATCCATTATGTTTATATTATATTAAGATTAATTTTTCATATCATTATAAATAGATGGAATTGTATATAAATTGTGAAAAGTAATGTTTTTAAAAATTCAATGAATTTTATGACATCATTAGGATATAATAAAAATTTAAAAATTTATGATTTTTTAATAATAAAATATGTATTTAATAAGTAAAAATTTATAATTAAAATATTAATTTTATTTTTTAAAATCTATGTTTAATATTTTGGAACTCAAGTGATATTTTATCCAAAAAACTATTTTTGGTCTTTCCTTTCAATTAAATATTCACATAGTGAAATTTAGTTTGTGGTTGATTTAAAATTATAATAACCATTTTTATGTAACTTTTTACCAATTAATGTAATTTTAATCAATAAAATAGGTAATTTTTTCTTAAACATAATTTTGTAGGCTTTAAAATACATGTTTTTTAAAGACATTTTTTAAAAGTTGTGTGTGCTGAAATTAATTTTTTGACACTTATAAATATTCTTTGATAATATTAATTTCATTTTTATAATTATTAGGTCAAAATTATAAATTAATTTATATTTTTTCATTAATTTTATTAAATGGGTAAAAATTAATTACCATGATAAAAACAAAAAATGGTAAAAGTGAAAAATCAAAATGTAATTGAGATAAAATATGTCAAAAAATGTCTTTAATTGGTTTTTTATATGTCTGGATCAATCGAAAAAATATCTTCCCTATATTATTTTTCCAATTTTTATTCCACTTTCCATAATAATCATTTGTTCTTTTTATATTAATATATAAAATTTATAAAAATTCCATTATCTCCACCTATAAAGTGGGCTTCTACCACCTCTTCAAGGACGCTATAAAATTAGATTAAATATTGAATATATACCCTTTTTAATTAATATAGTGCCCTATCCCACTTTTTAGTCCCATTTATCCAAGGAAAAAACATGTGTTATCCAATTAAAATATGCCCTCAAAGGGAAAAGTCAAGCTCTCAACGTGAGTACAACTCTTCCCCTAGCCTATTTTCTCTTCTATTTTTCTATACCAAATATTATTTTTTATTATTATATGATTAAATTGGTGTTTTTTAATTAATTTTGTCATGTTTATGTGATAATTATTACCCACCATTCTATTTTTCTTTAGAAAAATTAAAACATAGTCATCTGTATGTGCAAACTACCACATATTTGAGCAATCTGTTTGATTCTTCATATCCAAATTTCATTAATTGTTAAAAATATATATTTAATAAATTAATATAATATTTATAACATTATTAATGTTATAAAATTATAAAACATTCGATATCCTCCTCTCATTCATTGTAAATTAATATGTCATTTGTGTGTAAGTGTAGACTACCACCTCCACAAATGTGTAGTATTTCATTTTTCATATATGAATTTTTATTTATAAACCACTATTAAAATATAATTCAACACCTAAAAAAATAATTCCATTATGATTATATAGAAGTTATATTATGAAAGAATAATCAATTTCATAACCAAACTGACCCAAATATTACAGTTTGTTCTTATGTGAGTCCGTTTAACCACTTGCTTAAACAATGATATAAATATCTATCATGAATTAATATGGAAACATAAACAATGGTGTTATTATAAATCAATGATATAATAAATTTTTACGGTTCTATAAAGATAATATTAATATTTTTCTTGTTATTATTATATCATATTTTGTTAACTAAACATTTTGAAAACAAGATTGTCAGCAACATTTCCATCAAAAAACACAACTAAAAAAATTATGAAATGAATATTGAATACTATAAATCATTAAAAAATATATATTGAAATATCAATAATGACTTATAAATTTGGAAATTTTAATCTATGAAAAATAATCAATACAACCATTATAAAACAAGTGCTAAAAAATTACAGTTACTAACATCTGATGATAAGAATAAAATTGAAATAACTAATATATGAGTAATAAATGATTAAAAAATAAGTTTATCAAATATTATATTTATGAATATGGTTATAAAATAGTATATTAGGATTGTTATTTTTGTTATACAAGAGTTTATATAATTTTATACCAAGTGAGATTGAAGGTAAGAGTTTTTGTAAAGTCAATTTTTATTCACTATGTTATGATTGTTATTCTAGAAATTTATTCTTATAAATTATGTATTTTATTACATAATATTTTACTATATTTAATTTCCTCTTTAATTTATAGAGACTTAAATTTATATCGCAGAAAAATACTTTTAAATGTTACATACTTCGTGAATTATGTTGTTTTAAGGGATTTTTTCTTCAATTTTCGTTATTTAAGACATGTTCCTTATTAACCAATTGTTTTTGTGTGTGTAGTGTATATAATTAATAGTGAGTTAATTTCATCATAAATTTCATGAAATTCAAGGTATTTAAAATTCCATCTCATGTTATCTTTCCAAGTATTTTCAATTCAAGTGATTTAAAATTCGTAAGAAATTTTGTTAACTGATATTTCCTTTTGTTGAGCTATAATGTTTTATCTTGAAATTATTTTCTCTATGATTGGTTTCTTCCCCCCGAATATTTTTATTGAAAATTACGTTTCTATAAATTTAAAATGATAATTTTGATTTAAATATTCCCCCTTTATAATTTTTCCATATAATAGTATGATATTATTAATAATAATCACACTTATCTTAAATGAATATTTTTTACATGTCCATATCATCCCTTCACACACATTGTCCCCTTTATATTTAATAAACCTATTTTGTCATCTCATTAAACTTACAATTTTTTATTTTTCCTCTTTAAAATAATTTCTCCTTTTTTTATGTGGGTTTCAAAAAAATGTATTTTAAATAAAAAAATGTATTTTCCTTTCATAATCTTATATTTTATATTCCAATACTATTTCATTCAAGATAATAATTACTTATATTTAATCCATTTTCTAAATAAGATTATTTTTAAAATTAAAATTTTTCATATTTGTTCATATAAAATTTTTGAAATGAAATTTTTAAAGTGACCCATAAATTCATATTATTTCAAAAATGTTGAAAATATTTTTAAAATATATATGAAAAAAATTATTCCATCATTGAGAATATTATTTCTATTAAAGCCTCCTTTAAAATTTTTAAAATAGTTTTCCAAATAAACATATGATAAAAATGAGATTATAAGGAAATGGTATATTTCTACATATTCATTAAAGTTATATGTATAATGATATTATAGATGAATTTTTCTTTAATGTCTACAACTTTAATACTACACACATTACATTGGGGATACATCATTATTCCACCATCCATCTGATTTCTCTAGATTGATTATGAAATGTTATTTATAAATTTTATTAAACACTTTTCTTTTCCATCGAATAATTTATTGATGAACGTTTTAATATTGTTATGGAAAAATGATGCATGGTTTTCATTATATGAAGGGTGGTCCTGGAATTGGATAGCCCTATAATGTATTGGAAATTTGTTTAATCTCTTGAGATACCATGTATGGTGAATGAGCAGTGATCCTAACACATTAGGTTACGTTGTCTTCCAAGTGATCCATGAGTTATGCTTACAATGTCTTTATTTATGTTTTTCCACGTATTTTTGAGTCCATGAACTTAAAATATCATTCTCTTATTACATGTTTCCATTCTTATCTCACACTCTTATACATTAATACATTATTGTTCATTTTTGATTACTCATTATGCTACCATTTCCTATGGAAAAATCTAATTATTTAGTGTTCTTTATAATTATATATTTCTCATCTGCTCATGTTTTCTCATATTTTTAGTATCTAATAGTTAATAACATATTGATAAGTTATATTTTGTTTAGTTTTTAAGATAACCTCTTTATTTTGATTTCATTGTTTAGGTAATGATGAGGTGTATAACTTATGGAGACTCTAGAAGGAGTATAATGTGGTTTTATTATAGAAAAATGTTCCCAGGTACTTTAAAATAATTTTCGTATGTAGCTAGTACTCAATGAAACTAAACCTTATGTTATTGGGATTGTGATATTATTTTGAGATTTATTTTTTATGTTATTAAAATGATGCGAAATATATATATTTTTATCTTGGTTCATCTAAATTTGTATCAAATATAGTATTTAAAGCATGTTTATTTATTACTGAACCATGGATTGTCTTTTTGAGGTTCCACAATGTTGATTCCAAGGAAGGAGAAAAGTTTGAGGCTAAGTAAAAAGCATATTAATTTTTGGGATATAAATATGAAGAGTTTGTTTTTTGAATTTGGGATAATGATCTTAAGAAGGTCATCATAATTTAGTATATGATCATCAATGAAGGGATTCTTTGTAAGGATCATAACCATATAGAAAATTCCTATGATAAAAAATTATCATTAGATATTGGAGTTCACATGGTTGGAAGTTCAAATGGTATGAAACTTTTGAAAAATATATGAAGCATGTAAGTACTAAAAATAGAATACTAGACAAAGGAGGTTCTATATGGAGGTGAGATTTTGATGGTGTTACCAAGGTCTAAAGTACCAAATAATTATGATGGGAAAATCTCAAAAAGTAGATGCCCACACTTCAAAAATTATAACATATTAATGAGAATAAATTTATGGATAATTGTTGATGTCTACCATGTGGAGGTGAAATGTTTAAAGGTATGAGAGTAATTTACATTATTTCATATTAATTAATTATAGAGAAAATGAAATTCATAATTATAAAAGGTGTTTGGAAGACTGAAAGTAGTGTGAGTTAGCTATGATGGATAAACATGATTCCCTCCATGTTTCTAGAACATAGAAGATGAAGGGAAGACCTATTGGGAAGAATGTCTTGAAAATAAGTGGGTTGTCTGAAAAAAGGAGGAGGAACATGGTATGTAGAAGAATAATAATAGGCCAGTTTTAAAAAGATTTAAAAAAATATAAGGAATTTTTTTAGTAGTTAGTACACAACTATCTAAATAGTTTTAATAATGTTTTATTCTGAAATATTTCATTTATAGTATATGTATATAAAGAAAACATATCTTTATGGGGAAATATATGAGTAAATATTGATGGATCAACTTAAGGGTTTAAAAAACCATAACTTGAATCTTATATTCATGCAATGTAATTGCCTTTACAACCTGAAGAAGGTGTCATGGACTTGGAATTGAAATTTTAATGATCTCATAATGGAATGTAAGGCAATCCATATAAATTTTTATCATTTTTTTCACTAGAATGTTTTTGATGATGGAGTTTCATTATCTTTATAATTTATATTTTTTATATGTCAATAAAATGTTTGTAAAAGAAAAAACATGAGAAAAATATTGAGGTATCTAAAAACTTTTAGATGAAGGACCTTGGTATGATAAAATAGATTTTTATGATGAGGATTGTGAGAGACCAATTTTTGGTAATTTTTACATGGTATTGTAATATATAATAATAAACGTGGTTGGATGTTTTACAATGAGTACAATAAAACTAATGACTAAAACCCTGAACATGCATTTTAACTGTGAAAGGGGAAGTCGCCTTGAATGGAAGAAGAAGATAAAGATATGGAAAAAGTTCCCTATAAATCATCTTTAGAAATTTTAATATATTCCATGGATTTTACCCACCAGTAAATTGAATAAGAAGTGGGAGACATCAATAGATACATGTTTAACCCTAGAAGGGAACATAGTGAGGTAGTTAAATAGATTCCTCAATACTTTAAGGGCTCTAGAAGAATGGAATATTTATTGATAAAAAATCATACCTTATAAGGTATTGTGAATTAAAACATTTGGGGAGATTAAAACTCATAGAAGAGCTTCTCTCGACATGTGTTTACTTTCATTGAAACAATATTCAGTTAGATTTTTAAAATTGAATAAATGGTTTCTCTCTTGAGAATTGATGATGAAAACATTACACTAATGAAATCATGAAGGGTGTTGAATTAGATTAAGGGTTCGTTGGAGGATTTTGGAAGAATGTATTGTGATGGTATACACTTCTGTGAAACATAAAGAGTGATTCAAATAAAAAAATAAAACTTTTCATTCATTGATAAGGAAAATTCAATTAATGTTTCACTTAATATAAAAACTATTTGTGGACATGGATATGGAATTATAGAACACTAAATAACATGGAACCCAATAGTCATATTGATGAAAGTGGTTACTTAGGATTACTTGAGTTGATAGTGTTTCTTAGTCAGTTTTATTTGACTAGAATATTTGGTGGTAAATCATTTTTTTACATTGTAAAAGTTCAAGTATTAGATGAGGGTTTACTTAAGATAATGAGGAATTAGTTATGAAGATCAGAAATATGATTTAAAAGTATGATATTTTAAGACTATTTACAATTTATTAAAACCATTTACAAGATACGAAAACTAAACTAACACAAAGATGAAAAATTTAGGCTAGACTTCTAGATGTTTGGTAGGATTGTGGAATGGTGGTAGTAGGGTTCGGATGATCAAAATATGGCTAGAATAGATGCAGAACTGGATGAGGTTACTAGGGGTAAAACTATTAGAAGATGAATTCTTGAGGAAGTATGAGACAATATGAGTAATATAAGGATCCTCAAATGATGAAATGATTCATCGAGAGGAAAATATGAGGATAGGGATATACTTGAACAAACCAAGGATCACCTTTGTAGATACATTGAGGTTGATCTCATCACATAATAATATGATGGTGGAAATAAAAAACAGAACCTATCGAGAACATCAAAATAAGGAGGGTTGATCACTTGTGATTTGAATACTTGGTTTCAAGAATTACAACCATACTACATATATCTAAATAAAATTAATGTTTTATCACTCCACCGAATAGGTTGAAATATTGAACTACATAATCTATTGTTCAATCATTTTTTTCTTGAATCATTTTTTATTGGTATTGTTTTCATTGTCCATGTAACGACCCTTCCCTCATGGCCCGTATCGTGACTATCCCAAGCCTGCGTTCCATAGGCCAGGGGCTGACGACTAGCACCAAAGTCATAAATCCTTAAACTGGGAAGGAATTTCCTTTATCAACAAAAATACACACAACATAGTATGCAGCAAGAAGTAAAAAACTAAGTAAAACTGTATAAAAAAGAGAGTACTATAAGTAAAGGGGTCGGAAATACAAGCCTAACAGTAAAGTATAGGTACAACTGAAAGCAAGTACAACTAAAAAAGGGACAAAGAGCCGAAAGGTAAAGAGCATCTCTTAGATCATCCTATAGGGTTCCTATCTAAAGGTTAGGTATTGATGGACACCTCAGTAGTCCACATCCGTCAGACTCCTCCATGTATCGACTCATCATAAGGTACACCTCCGGGTACCGTCTAGTCCTGGCGCTCTCGACCTCTGTCAGCGCTGTCCGTTGTCTGCATCCAACACAATGAGGTGCGGGCATAGCCCATGCAAGGGTGAGTATAACGATACTCAATAGGGACCTCGAGACCCTCAAGTTCTCACAATATCCAACAAGGATAACCATAAAGTAAAGATTCAATGGATAACCCTTACATAGGTATATGCCCATACATATAACTAAGTTATCTAGTAACCCATCTCAATCATTAGTTAACACAAAATTCAATGTCTCGGCTCAAACCAAGATTTTAGTGAAGTATAGAAGTACAAATGATTAGTCATTAAGATAGATCATCTTATTCTGTCAAGAGGCACTGTTTCTGACTGTATGGAGTCTGACCCACACAAGATCGATAGGTAAGAACCCCCGAAATGACCCACATAGGATCTGACCCACACAAGATCGGTATGCGCTGACCCACATAGGGTCACTGAGAACTGACCCACACAGGATCGGTATGCGCTGACCCACATAGGATCGATGAGTGCTGACCTCCGTATGACCTGTCTCCAACTGTCGCCTCACCATCAGCCACTGGATTCCTCGCACCTAGTGCACTCGTGTTTTCGTAGAATCTACCCTTGAGATATTTTTCGTACCTCTAACACCACTAAACTCCAAAAATGAGTAACCCAATGGTACGCCATGTCGTAAGGGTTCCAACGCGACAGACGGTGCGTCAATCGGACACCCGGTCTATGAGTTACTGACATTTCTGTTCCAGGGGCCTGGTTGGTTTTTATGTTCAAAACAACCCGACCGTACTCCAAATGTGTCCAAAATCAAGTACGTCATTCCAATAGAACCATATCGCTCTATGATTTCTGTTTCCTTAGGCGGTTTGTCAATCAGACACCCATAGCCTGAGATATGGCCGAAAAGGTGTAAACTGTCCAAATGGGTCCAGGTCCGGTCTGACCCAGTCGGACCGACCCGACCCAACCCGGTCTGGACTGGGGTTAGACCCAGTCCATGGGAATAGCCCGACCAGAAGGGGCGGCCCGACCTGAGTGGTCTGGCCCAGTCGAGGGCAGCCCGACCATGGGTGGCCTGATCAAAGGCGGTCCCTCCGTGGGCAGCTCGGTCGAAGGTGCCCCCTGGCCGGCCGGCTGGGTCACGTGGCCGGATGGCCACCCAAGGGGGGGGGGGGTTACACCCTCTATCTTTCGAAATGATCGATGCATGGCACCGGCCTGGTAACCGCGGGACCCGAAGTGTCCCGCCTGCAACTCGCACCGGTGGTCGGCTCAGCCGGCTACCCTACTTTGACCGCCACGGCCTATGGTCGCAGCTCTTCTCTCTTGCACGGCACGACGATGCTGCACCCATCTTTTCCAACCACCGTGGCCCGGCCTGGCCTGACCGCGGCCTGCAGCTTCCCCGCACGGTGCGACGACACCACACCTCCTCCAACCACCGCGGCTTGCGTGGCTGTGGTTCTTCTCTGGCGCGGTGCGATGGCACCACGCCCCTCTGGAACTGCCACGACTTGGTCTTCATCATGGAATGATGGCACCGTGCCCCTCTGGTCTCATATCACTCTTCTATCATATGATTTTTGCTCTCTTTTCTTTACTTTTGTATATAAGTGTCCACACATTCATTTGTATGTTTTATTTATTTGTTAGAAATGGAAATATTTTAGTGATAACTAGTAAGAAAAAACAAATACCCCATTTTTCCTCTCCCATGATATATATATATATATATTCACCAAATATTTTCTCCTTGAAATTTATAAAAGTTGATGTTCTCATTTATCTTCATTGAATATCCTTCAGATATTTCTTTAAGTGGTTTTAAAAATTATATTCTTCCCAAAATATTCCACTAGAATAGATGAATTAATAATCTCCCTTTCAATATAAATATAACATCAGCAACATTATGTTGCATGAAACTTTCTTTTTCAAAATTAGAGATACAAAAAACATCTATACATATTCTATCTTGAATCTATAAACCCAATCCAGTAACTCAACACACTTATATTCCATATATTACTAGAATCAAAATCCATTGTTAATATTTAATACATTGAAGAAAAATATAAATATCAACATACAAAATTTATCCTTTTATTGAAACATGAGTTATTCATCTAAATGTCATTGATTTTTCAGAAAATCTCTTCTGACATTGATCTTTCCTCCAATAGCTTGAAATTATTTTATATTATTTCTAAATCCATAGCTTAAATCAAAACACATTTTTTGATATTTAAATCACTAAAAATTAGATTTGGAATAATTTAGTTTAATTCTCTATTTGATCCTAAAAATTGATTTTAAAATATTCATATTAAAAATCATAAATAAATTGAATAATTATTTTCACATATATTTTTCAATTAAATATTCCTCAAATAAGGACTGAATCTTTTATTCTCATTGAATCATGGTTATTTAAAATTTGATTATAATTTCTACACCATCAAACATATTATAATTTTTTAGAATTTCAATTTTTGAATCTTTTTTTTTTCATTTAGTAGAAATATTATATTTTTCTATGTATGGAATGACAAATAAATAATTGAATTTTTAGGCCCAAAAAATAGATTAGGTGAAAGATACCTAGGGGTGAAACATGGTATGAACATTTCTCTAATTTTATCAATTTTCCTTAAACTCTCACTTACAAACTTGGATCTTGTATTCTTAATCATAATGGTCACTTATTTTTCACTTTAGTGTTTCTATTGATCATGTATATTTATTAGCCTCTAAAAACAATTTTTATTATAATTATCATACCATCTTTATCAAATGGTGATGCATATAATTAAAGAAAAGAAAGAAAAAGGTCACAAAAATTTCTTACATGGTTCACCATTATGGGATGTCATAAGTAGCATGTAACCAATATTGTTTTTTCATATAAAATAATATAAGATAACTACTTGTTGTTTTAAGACTAGGCCACACTTTTAAGGGATCACATCCCTTAAAAATATTTAAAGTTGATTTATTATATTTCCGAGATCACTTACCTTATAGTTCCCTTGTCTACTCATTTTTTAAATGGAAATAACAGTTTTCATTCATACCAAATAATAATATAACATATAATTTTATGTTGAAAAATATATCGCTTATGTGTATTTTAACTTTATATATTCTTTTATATCCTTTTATGTGAATATCACTTTGAGCAACATCCTTCCATTAGAGATTATGGAATCCCCTTATCACTTTATCAATATCTTCAAGAGATTCCTTGTCTTATTCTATAAAATTTCAAGAATACTTCTATAACATTACATTATAGTGTTCATAACAAGTATGACTCTACTTTTTTGGTTCTTTCAACTTCCCTTTGAACATACAAGCTATATCATGGAATTTATTGGTCAAAATCCTCCTTCACATATACATGTATTTATGTTTTACATCATGAAGAACCTATCTCTTTTCTTCTATGAATATATTAATTACATGCAATTCACTGGCCTCAATCATTCCCCTTTATTCTTATTATAGGTACCTCAAGAAATTGTAGACAAACATTATCAACTTTGAAACCTGAAAATACTACTTCTCTAAAGATAATATCATTACATAATATTAATTATGGAAAATACCTTTAAAATGAGTCTTCATATCTCTATGAGAATATTTTCATTTTTAAATACATAAATACTTTCTTATATATGGTATGAAAACCTAAGAATACATTCATTAAAAAAAACTCAAACATCAGTGTTATTCCAACATTAATCAAGATACATTAAAATTTTATTATGAATAGTTTAATAATGTGGAGTGTATCTCTAAGGGCTCGAATATCATATACGTATCATGATAAATATCTTACCTTTTCATAATGAAATGACAACTGTATCTACTGAGGGTTCATGATCACTAGATTGACTATGGATGTGAGGTCACTGGATCAACTGTGGATACATTTTCATTATATAGACTATTCTAATTCATTCATATTATTATTTATAAGAATCCATTTACCTAAAACATTACCTTTCCATAATAGTTAGGATTTAGAAATTTTACCTTTGCATAGAAACACAGATCATTCCTATACCTTCACAAAAATTCATAGTTTTAACACTACCTTTACATGACTTATAAACATTACAAATAACCTTTATACTTGAAGTAGAGTTATATTTCTATGTACTTCACCTAACCATTATTAATTTTCCACTTATACTTTTTTAACTTAAGGCTATAAATGCACTTACATTCATGGTACCAATATCATATACCTTCACACAATATTTATGCCCATCATTACATTTAAATCGTTATTTTAGTATTACCCTTATGAAAAATCTACTTACATTTATATAGAGTCATATTAACATCACAAAGATAGCCCTGATCATCCACTTAATTTACACAAGGTGAGCCTAACCCTTTATAAAACCTATGATTTAGCCTATCTTACATTTAAAAAGCCCGTAATTTATCTATTATTACATTTATATCTCCCATACATATACCTCATGATCCTTACATAGAATTTTTTATACATACACACCATTACACAAGTCATCATCGTACCTTTACATAGACTCAGAATAATATTTTCAAATGTTATCTTGTAACCTTTATATAGGTATTCCATAGCCATATTGTAATTCTTGATTTCCTTAGGTTCTTTTAGAACCTATTCAGACTTTATATAGAATTTCTCAAGCACTAAAATTACACTTCATACTTACCAAAAACAACATCAAGCATTAGTAATTTCCAACAATATTCTTCTTTATAATTTAACCTATGATTGTAAAAACATACATATTACAATAACTCACTTATTTTCAAAAAAATGAAAAATAAAATCCAATATTGTTAAGAAATACAATACATATACTTATTGGTACAGAAATACCCCATTATATTTTCTTAACAATTTCTTATGAAATCCAACTATATTTTTTCTCCCCCCTTTATTTTTAATGAAATAAAAAGGGTTATTTGAAATAAAAAAAGAAATATCCATGCTAGAAGTTTATAAAAATTTCCCCCCTTTATTATTTAATTTCCCCCTTTTATCCTTTGATACTAATTTTCAAACCTTTGTAGTTGGACTTTCTTAGTACAGATTTTTTCTCCCAGTAAACATCAAATCCTTTATTCAATAATAGTTTCATTATTCTCTCAAGAAATATATTTAGTATAATTACCACATAAGGTATAATGTGTTCAAAAATATATTAATCATACTAATCCATGGATAAATTTATGAAAAAATAGTCTTAGACAACACAGAAAAGAATGCCCTTTTACTCATTTGGTATAATAATTCATTAATAAATTTTACATTTTTTTTTCTCAAAATATTTTGTAATCTAAACATACACAAAATAGTTAGCACATAATATTTAAAGAATATTAGGTTTATGAAATTACATTTATTGGAATATTTATTCAACATTAATATACTATTATAAGTCCATTTTCCTTCCAAGTCATCTTGGACCTCATAGGTTAAATCACTAAAGAATGAGATTGAATAGACAATGAGAATTATTCTTTATTTTACCCCTTAATTCATGTATCCTATCTATGAATTTTTATTTAATTTTGGGGACTCCACTTGTTGAGAGATAATACGTATTGATATATAGCATTCATTATTCTTAAAATAAAAATAACTATCACCAATCATTAGAATATACACACACAAAATATGAAATATAATGCTATTTATTTTCTAATGTGATTTTCTCCAACAGTGGACATATTTTAATAACCATAAAGCCTAGAAAACACACGTTTAAAGTTTTATTCATAATTATATAATTTTTTACTTTATATATATCCTCATATAACATATTTTATTTACATAAATTAATTCTTCACCAATTTGAGTAATAAAAATTCAATATAACATGTACCTTTGGGATTGACACAAAACTGAACAAGAAATATATTAATCACTTATTGAAACTACCATATAATTATAAACTCTATATTCAACACATATATTACTTGATATTAATTTCATAATATTTTAGAAAAAATTATACATGGATTTTACCCCATGAGTCTTGCATCAATTCATTTATTTGATAAAAATTTATTATAGAAAGGGGATAGGGTTATAATCCATTATACTAAAAGAAAAGAAGAGGGTGAGTCACATTAGAATTATATTTTTCTTCTTCTATTAATTTCAGAATCCTAATTTTAATTTTATTTTAATGGAACCAATATTTTCCAATTCTTTGGGTTTATTCTCTTATTTACAACTGAAGTCGTAAATTTTATAAATTATAAAACATCATCTATATGGAATTATTTTTTTCAAAATATTTGTACCTTTAATTCTCAAACGAAACATAATATATTTATTGTCCCTACATGAAGTATTTATTTTTTTATCACCTACCATGACTTTATACAATTACATCACATGAAATTATCTATTTTTAGGATTATGTGAGCCCTTACTCTCTTTCCCCAGAACCATATTCTTATCTCTCTAAGATGTTTTTGGTATATAAATAGTTTTAAAGATTTTATTCACTAATTTATATATATGAGAACTAATTATATATATTTTAAAATAGTCTTATTAATAGGATTGATTTACCCTTATGTGGATGATTATTTACTCTTTCAATCCATGCAAAAAATTATCTAAAATTTAAAATTAAGCCATGGTTAGTATAATAATAATAATTGGACTAAAAACCATAACATGGATGTTATGATTGAATTATTTTTTTACATTTTTTCAATCTTAAATACTTGAAATATATTCCAAGGACAAAAAATTGAAATGTGACCATACATACCATATAAGGAGAACATTCCATATTTGATTTTTCAATATAATACCATTTATCTTTGTATAATCCATCTTAAGAATGTATTTATCATCTATAATACATTACATTTACATGGTAATCTCCATGGTTTTCTTCTTCACAAACCATAGAGAGGTATCATTATAGGTAATACCATATTTTTATATATTTCATGGCCTTTAGGATGCCACTATTTTATTAGAATTATATTTAGATGAGGTGAAATTTCATTTCAGTTCATTACAACATTTTTAAGGATATTAAAATAATAAATGAAAATAATAATTTACCTTAGTCTTAAATTTTTCATTAGATTTCTCAACTTATTTTTTGGCTGAGTTGATCTCTTCTTCTAACTATTTAATCTTTCTTCCCCTTGATTCAAGATGAACACTAATTTATTTCTATATAATCTACCCACTATACATGTGATCTTCTAATGGAGAGTGAGTTTGTTAAGTATGACACTTTGACCCTTGATTTTTTAATTCATTTCAGATATATAATCTTTAAGGCATACCTTATCTTGTTGTAGCAGTTAATTCTCCTTAGCCAACTTTGATAGGTGTGCAACAAGATCCTCATTCATGGATTTTAAATTATGATTTATTTTTTGTTTATATTATTTATCTGGAATCAAAATAGATTTTTTCTTACATTGTGGAAATTACCTTTAGTTTTTTATCTTGGTTATCATTCATTCTATTAAGTGAATAAACACTTAAACATGTCATTTATTTAGGCCTTTTAGCTTGTTGAATTCAATTTCGTGCTCTTGGATCCACATTTCATTAGACTTAATTTCTTAACAAAGATTTGAATTTAATTATTTTAATTTTTGACGCAACTCCTATGTGAAGTATTAAACTTCAAATTTTTTCCTTTTTTACTTCTCCTCATCATCAGTGGATCCATAATCACTCAACATACTAGTCATTTTACTCATTCCTACAACATCATTAAATGAATTAATGTTTCACAGTTTGATTCGTCTATATATTTCATTAGTATGTTGATGGAATCTTTTAACTAAATAAAAATATTCCTATATATATCTTCATATTGAGTAATTTCCCCATACTTATGATTCTTCCATGAATTACTTCCCTTTTTATGGAAGATTGAAACTACACATTCAATAATCAACAAGTTCATGTTATAAATAAAATACAATAAAATAAAACTATGCCCTAATAAAAATGTTTTGGCCTAAAATGGTATTAGGTAATAGATACACATTGATTTAGGGGGATTGATCCGGGTATGTGACTTTATCTAATTTTATCACATTTCAATAAACTCTCACCATCTTACTTGGATCATGACTTCTTAATAATAAGGGACACTTATATTACATGTTTTTGTTTTTGTGAATCCAATTACTTGATCGTCCTTTAATATTAATTTTTAATCTGATTGTCTTACCACCTTTATCTAATTGTGATTCATAGGAATTAAAGTAAAGAAATAACAAGGAAACATGTATTTCTTACTTGGTTTACCACTATGGATTCAACCAATGTTTTTTTGGTTCACAAAATATATTAATCTCAGTACTTATTAGTTTTAGGCTACATCAACCTAACCTAGGATAACTACCCTTAATTTTGTTTCATAGAAGAATTCTATACTAAGGACCACTTCCCTCAACGTTACCTACTATAATCTATTCACAAAAAGGAAAAATAGTAGGCACATATGATCAAGAATGAAATAACCAATCATTTAATGTTTCACCCAATATAGTGTAGGATCCATTGAAATTCGCATTCTCACTTACAACCTTGATGTTAATATCACATTGAGAAGATTCCTTCCATGATATATCCAGGAATACAATTCTTACATTGGAATGATAACCATGATATTACAAGCATTCTTATTCAAAATTTTAGGAATAATTCATTAAATTTACATTCTAGTGCCTAAAACTAGAATGAATCTACATTTATGGATAAAAAAACTCTCTTTCAAAATATAGGATTTATCAAGGTATGGTATGGTAAAATACCTTCTTCTATTATATAATTATTACGTTTTTGTATCATGTATAACCTATCTCTTTAATCTTTTGAATATTTTTATATAATGCAGATTAGTTGACATTCTCAGGCTATTTTATTCTTCTTATACAAAAATAAAAAATCCATAGTGAACATTTTCATATTTAAAATATAGAAACTATTCCTTTATCTTGGAATATATCATTCAATAATATCAATGATGAAAACTATTTTTAAATATGGTTTGTAGATGTCAAATTTATTTTTTAAATATTTGAAAATATAAATATTTCTATATAGATAGTTTGAAACCCAAAGAATAAATTCATTAAAATAATTTTTCAAACATTGGTGTTATTCCTCAATACATCTCACACATTAAAAATTTGAGTAGGGTAGCTTAATAATGTTTAGTGCATATCACATGGCTCAAAACTGATGAATGTAGCAAGACAAATCCCATAACTTTTCATTGTACAATGGATGTTGGACCAACCATGGATATACTTTCATTATTTTGAATATGGATTAACGGTCAATGGATCAATCAAGCACATTTTTAAACTAAAATAAGAAATAAACCTCAAACTATTATTTTACCTACTAATATTATTTAGAATTTATACATGTTAATATTATATATCCATAAAAATAATTTATGTAACTTTATACAACTTCATTGTTTTAGCACTACCTTTATACAACTTCTGAATTTCACTGATGACTGTTACACATGTTTCAATGTTATGCTTCTATTTACTTGACCTGAACATAACATAGTGTCCAATTTTGTTTTTTATATATTTTTTGTGCATAATATTATCTTTATGAATCCTTTATACATTACCATTACATGAGCTACCTTCTCAACTTTATATTGGTCACATATTTTCATTCAACCCTTACATATAATTCTCTTACCTTTATGTAGATTTATAGAACCTTTACATAGCCTATATATATCTCCCAATACCATTATATAGGATTGACCATAACCTTTAAATAAAATGTTATTACTAAATAAATTTTTAATTCTATATTTTTAGGTGATTCGAAAATAACTTCAAATTATCTTTAGGATTTTTTAGCAAAAAAATTTCACTTCAGACTTTCCACAAAAATATCCAATCATTATTTATTATCAAAATATAATTCTTTATAATTCATCTAATGAATGTTAGAAATTCAATAGAACCATCACTCACATATGTTTAATAACTATAAAAATAAAATTATATATTGTAAAAATTTTAATTCACATCCTTAGGGGTTAAACTTAACTCATAATAATTGGCTTGAGGTCACATGCATAGATCATATGTCTAATACACGAATATACTATGATGAATCATACATAGAGTCCCAAACATTCATAAATATCTAAAAATAGCTCATACATTATCCTCTATGACACATACATAGGGATCCATAGCTCATATGAAAGCCTCGATAAATCATAAGATTCTCTAAATGACTTGTATGCATGTCATTACATTGTTGGATTTCAGGTATTCTGACCATAAAATGTATGAAGAATGTTAAATGAATATTATACTAGTCATAGTTTCTCATTAAAATATGTTTGAATATCTTAGGTGACATATAAAATGAGTTAGAAAAAAATAATATTCATATTTATTTACCTACGAAATGACTTATATTTTTCACTAAATGAATCATTAACTTATGGGAAATCCCTCATAAAAATATCAAGGACATTCCACAATTTTCAACACCAATAAAAAATTATAAATTTATTTAAGTGATCTTATATACAATTTAAATTCATCCTTATAACACTTAAATCACTTCAAATAATCTTAGACTAGCTTCAAATAATTATTATAATTATTAAAATAATTCCATACTCTTTTAGTTAGTTTTTGAGTTGTTCATATTATCATTTAAACTCGTGATTGATTATTTAAAAATCATTTACTACCTTCTCAATCCATCCTTTAAATAACCAGATATAAATATTTATCGGCATGATATTCATCATTTACATCAATCAATATAAAGATAAGTAATATATGTATGGATTACCAATAACTTTATATAGATTTGCAGTAGTTGGATTCATTTAATCTTATCCAAACTATTGGGTCAAACACTTCAAATTCAACACTTTTTATTGACTTAAGGATCAACTCATCAATAATATGTTGTTAAATGGGAAGAAATTGAAATAATTTATCTTGATATTCAACAGAAGCATCTCTTTTATATTCATTACCCTAATATAAGGGAAACAAATTTAGAAATACATTGATAAGGTTTATGAAAAAAATATGATCATGGTCGAATGGTGGGTTCATAAATATTAAACATGACACATAAAAGACCACATATATCTATATATAATGTAGCTGATGAGTAAAATACCCCACTAAGCCTACTATATATTGATACGTCTTAGAGGGTCGTGATCAATTAATCCATTACTTAGGATATAGTTCATAATAATGAGAATCCACACATGCTGATGTCATATAGGGTGTCTCTTTCTATCACCCTTTAAACATAAAAAGTGATGTTTCACCATAATATGTAAGGAATTAGATTGATAATATTCCCTAAATATTCAAGAGGATTGATACTCTATACTAATACAGTGTTCTCTTGGACATTTTTATATATGAAGAGGCTTACCATTAATAGGGTTATTTATTGATAAAGGATAATAAGTATCCCGATGTAACATCAAATGGATTCCATTAGTTTTTCATTGAGAAATTATAAAATGAAACTCTTAATTGTGTGAAATATCATTAATTTATAAAACTTGATGGAACTATTGAAGTTATGTAATATATAGATATATTTTACAACATACTACAATTTTTACCCCAACAAAGAGATTATGAGAAATAAAAATCACAATAATTTGAAATAGATTTGATTGAAACATTTTAGATACATGTGGTGACGTGTCATCTAACTACCATATCTGAAGTTTTAAATCAATATTGACCACTGAGACAAGTTCTATGGGATTTTATGTAGTTGGTGGTTCATTTCATGTGTCAGGGGAATCATTTTTTTTAAATTTTACTATATAATATTTTTTATGGGACTAAAAGTGTATGTTTAATTGAAGATAATGATTCGTGATATTTTTTTGGGTAAATAGATGAAAGGATTCATAAATATAACTATTGTGTGATTATCATGGGAAAATTGTATTATATTTGGTCTTTATTCATATTTTCTAGAAAATGTTAAATTTTATTCTGGGTATGGATCATTTTAAAAACCATCCATATATAATTAATTATTATTGAAGGTGGGTTTTTTTCATCTCTGACTGGTAATCTATATATTTTTATTATAGAAAAGTAGTTTTAATTTGGTTAAATAGGCCTATATAATAGAAAAATGGGTTATATCACTACAAAAATTAAATTTATAAAAATTGGAGTAGAAAAAGATGTATATGGTCATACATTCAATTTTAAACTATTTCTTTAATGTCTCCCCTGAAGATTTATTTGGGTTACCTAATAAAATGTGGTTGAATTACCTATCAAGTTTTCTCTTAGTGTAAAACTATTTTTCATGCTAATATATTGCATATATCCAAATAATATGAGGGAAATAAAATTTAATTTACAAGAGTTTTAGATGATGGTGTTTATGAGACCTATCTCGTCTTTTTAGGGTGAAATAATATTTTTTTTCATTAAGAAATGTGATGGAAGTTTATGGCTATGTGTTGGATATGGAATGTTGAACTAGTTGAATATCAAAAGCCATTATCCACTAACCTGTATTGATGATCTATGTGATCATCCAGATGAGGATTGATAGTTTTCAGAAATAAACCCTTAATCTGGGCATCATCAGCTCTATGTGAGACTGAATTATAATCCTAAAATATAATTTTGAATCTGATAAAGACTATATAGTTATATTTATAAGCCATTTGGATTAACTAATTCAATTTTAGTGTTGAAAACTATAATATATAGAATATTTAACCCCATGTTTATATTCATTTTTGGAGGTCTTTGTTGATGATAATTTTATATATTCAATATCCTAGGAGGATCATGTGATACATATTCATATCATATAGGATATGTTTTTAGAGTAATAACTTTGTGATAAGATTTCTAAATTCACTTTCTATATTGATAAAGAAATCTGTCCAAGGCATGTGGTCGATAATGATATAATTTCTATTGATCCTAAAAAGGTAGATACAATTATATCTTTGAAATTTACAATAAAAAACTTTGATAGCCATAGTTTTCTGATTTTAGAGGATATTTTCATCACTTTTTTCAATATACTCCTATTCTATATTTAATAATGAAAGAGTTCAATTTTTTTTTGTCAATTGTAGTGTGAGATGAATTTTTAAGAATAAAATAAAATATTTAACACTAATTTTATCCAGATTCTACTTCAAAAAGGTAAAGGATTTTATGTTTAGTATATATCATTTTTTTACTCATGTTGGATCATCATGTCATGGACTATGGATCAGGTAAAATTTAGCCTCATGAGAAGAAATCTGTGATCCATTCCCAAAATTGACCCCCTATATTTCATGAATTTATGTATCAAATGAACTATATTTATTATGAGTTATTCATTATATAATGCAATCATAAAATCCATAAGTGTATATTTTCCAAATGATACATAAATATATGAAATTTTTAGAAATTTAAATGCCATCAATTTTTTTATTTTTATCACTTTTATTTTCAACAAAACAGAAATATAGTTGAATATTATCTTAGTAGGAAGGACCAACCTTAGTAAGAGGTGAAATATGAAAAAATATTGATCTATTTGATAGATGATCTTCATCTGGATGTTATTTAGGATTAATTATTTGTTATATTATTATTCAATATTTGTCCAACATAACCCATTTTGGTTTGACTCAGAGACTCCTACATATCATATTATAATTGTATCTTTATTCTAGAAACACTTGATGGGGGATGAACCATGACAATTGGTCTCCAGATTCACTCTCTTAAATTTTTATCCTTGGAATACTAATTATTCCTACCTACATGGGGGATTGAGTTTTCAAGTAATATCACACATCTAGTTTGGTTTTTCATCATAGGTCAATGATGAGGTACCATGAAATTCATTGGTAATTCTAGTGGCCTAGCTTGAAAAAAGGTCACTAGTTTTTTTGATTCCTTATTTATAAACATGTTAAATTGAAAGAAATAACTTATATTAAAATTATATAAAATTATAATTATAATATGGAAATGTGATTAAGTCAAATTGGATTTAATGGTCAGCTTGTCAGGATCATCAAGAGGCTAGGATATAAATCGTGTATTCATCGACTACGTAACCAAGATGGGTTAATTTATATCTATCTAGAACCCTCTAATGTGTATGATATTTGAAGATTATATATTTACAATATTATTAATTTTTGGGTTTTGTTTGGAATCATATTTTATTTGGGCCTAAGGTCCAAGTCTCAGTTCTAGAAAGTGTTATTGATATTTCAAAAAATATATGTAAAAATGTGTAAAGATTATCTCTATCAAATAGGTTATATTTCTACTTGAAAAAATAGGAATTATTTAATATTTTTTATGGATCTATATTATTGAATTCGTTTTCTCTTAGTAGTACCACATATCACTTTCAGAGGTTTCATAAAATAATATCAACCAATTATCACTACAAAAAACTTCTCTGTTAGAGGGGATTATTTTTTTACATTAGAGGGGGATATAACCCCCTCTAAATACATTGGAAGTGATTTTGAGAAATAAAAATTAATTTGGATGCCTTATCCTATTAGAGGTAGTATAAATGAAGCAATGGTAATATGAGCTAATGATTAGAGGTATTTCTTTTAGAAGGGGTTTAAACCCCCTTTATGTTTCATAAAAAATTCCCATTGATAGATGAATTAGGAGGGGTTTGAACCATCCCTAAAAGAGTTTTGAAAATAAAATTTAGGGAAAATTTTACCAACAACCCATAACTAAGAAAATTTTATAGTTCATCCCCCTAACAAAATCTAAAATTTTTATTGTTTTCTCTTTATTAGAAGACCACACATGTGGCCACCTTACCACATGCTAGAGTGATCCTGCTCAACTCAACTATGCCTAGTGAATTACAATGTGGAGTCCTGATTAAGGATATAGCTCACATGCCCATAACTATGCCTAAAAAGAGGGAATGAGCTACCACTATAATGTCCTATCCCGGGTGCCACACAAATAGTGCCCTAAGCTGGTAGGTCACATGACCTCAAGCACACCTCATCATGCACCAGAGGCTACCATATAGTAGTAGAGTCTAGTAAGTCATCTATGGGGAGACAATACCCTCTTTTATCAGAGTAAAGCACCAGTGGATATAGATAAAAATAGCAGATGCATATGTAAATCATAAACAATAATAATTTCATCAGATAACTGAAACATCAAGTACAATATTCAGCATAAAGAGAAAACATTATATGTCGATATAAGTTTCAAAGTGATTATAATGGAACTGAATTTAAAGACACTATGAACCCCAAGCGAGTTTCAGGCCATGTTTGGTTATCTCATCCTAGCTCCATCTGAAATCAAAAATCTATCACAGGGCCTTTGACCTTATCCTATCCTGAAATAATATAATATATTTAGGTATCGATCAAATAGCCCGAGTAGGTTGTGAGTACAACTAAGTAGGCCACCACCAACAGTGTCTAAAAAAAGTACAGTCAAATGGTAGTGTATGAATTTCTATAATGAAAATAAGATAATACATAAATAAATAGTTATTAGATTATCATTTATTCATTATTTATTCATATCATACAGGATCCTGAAGCATTCATGTGGTAATATCATATCTTAATACGTACTTCTATACAAATATTGAAATATTCAAAGGTGCTATGATATTTCATTATACGATTCGACTCATTTAGAAGTTCAAAATATTATCATGTGTAGACATAACTCAGAGTTCCATTATTTAAATTCTTTAATTTCACATTTATATGGAAAATTGACAAAGTTACCAATACCACAAACATAAGTAAGATGAACATGTTACCATGCTTAATCCTCAATAGATTGACAATATTCTCATTCTCTTTACTCATATGTATAATGACCATGTTACCATATATACTCCTTAATTTAAAATTACCATGTTTCCATTCATTTAAACATAATTAATTCATAATTAATCATCCACATTAACACCATTACTAATCCAATAATTATTTAAACATATAAAATCCATTAGTTAACACAATAATTAACTAAATTCCTCATTACCAATAATTAATTAACCAATATCACAATTCATATACCATAATTATTTTTTCTAGAATTAATTATCCAATTATAAATCTCAAATCTTCATAATTAATCCCACAATTAACTATCTTGATCTTAATGTAAAAGAAAATAATTAATTCATAATTAATTAAATCACCTTAACCAGTTCGAGATCTCATAATTAATCCTCTGATTGATTATCTATATTTGAATCCCTAAATATAAAAATCAATTTCTTAAATTAATTATCTAATATTCAAATCCCTTAGTCTCATGATTAATTCCTCAACTAATCATTTAATTCAACAAATCATTGATAAATCAATTAGTCAACCTAATCAACCCGATTTATGAAATTAAATTACTATAGGATGTTAGAAATTATATAATTTTTCATATACATATAAAATCCACAACTATGGGAATTAGATTTTAAACCACCTACATCGATTCGCTGATGGACATTCGCTCAATAGAAATCCCCAAAATTCGAGCAGCACAACAACCTAGATATTAGTACTGGATTTAAATCCAAAAACCAAAATCAGGATATCAAGATCTATTGAATATTGATCTATATCTTCAATATTAGATCTAGATATCACAAAATAGGTTTAAATCTAAATTAACATTGGATATTTACCATCAAAAGGTCACGGATGAGAGAATAATGAAGGATATACACATCAGGATTAGTTCCACTTATTGACCGAAGAGAAGATCTTCAATTTGGGATTTGAATCTTTAAGAAAAGCGGTCAAAAAACCTTATAATCCCTATAGAAAACTCTAGAATTTCCCAAAAACATTTATTCCCTAGAAAAGGTTGTAATAGAGGTGTTTTCAAGGTTTGGTTTATTTTAATATAATTTTTCAAGTAATTAAAAACTATGCAAACAATTTTATGGGCTGGGGGAGCACAGTTAAGAAAAAACCATGTTCCAACCATACGCCAACTGTACGTGCCTCTCTATCAGGGGTTGCATTCTTTACTGGGGTTGGGTACATAGTTTATCAAACTATATGCCAATTGTGCATACCTTTATGCATGGGTTCACACGGTTAGCTGCATTGGGGGCATGGTTTACCCTAACAGTGAGCCAACTGTACATAGAACCTTTTTCTCATAATTTCATAAAAACTCCACCCAAGAACATTCCATTTCATAATTACAAAAAAAGTTACTTAAATAAGTATCAAGGATACTTGAATTCAATCCTGAGATAACTCTTAAAGAGGTCCAGATTTTACAATCTCCCCACATTATAATAACTCATCATCGAGCTTCATTTCAAAGCCTTTCTATGATTCTGATCGAAAAATATTGGGTCATTGATCCATCATATCTCCTTCTCATTACCATGTTTCCTATTATAAATGTTCATGTTTCCATAGTACATGAACTATTGGAATAGTAATTCCCCACAACACTTTCTCACTACGCTCAAACACATATATTATATGCTCCTCGAAGGGAACATCTATCTATAGGTCAACAACATCCACATCGATAACATGAGAAGGGTAGTGGTGATACTGCATAATTTTTGATACATGGAAAACACCATGAATATCATGGTATATCTATGGAAGATACAATTTGTATGCCACTAACCCAATTCTCTCCACTATCACAAATAGTCAAACAAACCTAGGCACTAACATGCCTTGCCTCTATATCCTCTAGTGACCCAACCTATGGGACACCTAAAGAAACAAACAATCACCCTCTGTAAATTTTAGGGGTCATCTTCGTCTAACATCATATGAATTTTGTCTGCTATTATCCATATCCATATATTTATGAATCAACCATAGTGGCTCTGATGTATCCTTTATGAGACTCAGTCTCAATAACTCTGACTCACCTACTTCCATCCGGCATAGCAGTGATCAATATGGAATGCCAAAAAGAGCATCATATGGTGATACTTATATAGCTTCCTGATAACAATTGTTATATGTGAAATCCATAAAATCCATGTGATTTTTCCAAGATTCACTTATGTCAACCATACATGCCCATTGCATATCCCCAAGCACCTGTATAGTACGTTCTGACTACCCATCTGTTTGTGGGTGGAAAGTCGAACTCAATAATACATGTGTTCCAAGAACCTTGTACAAGCCCTACAAGAAATGTAATGTAAAGCATGAATCATGATATGAAACTATAGTTTGTAGTAATCCACATAGACAAACTATTTCCCAAACATACATTTTTCCTAGCTTTTATATTGTGAATGTTTTCTTTATAGTTAGGAAACATGCTACCTTTTTTAGTCGATCCACAATGAACCAAATAGTGTCATTCTTCCTAATCATTTTTATGATACTCGTCAGAAAATACAAGGTCATGCCATTACACTTCCATTTTGGTATGGGAAACAACTTTAGCAAACCTACAGGTTTTTGATGCTCCCCCTCCACCTATTGAAAAGTGAATCATCTTTTCATAAAACCTACTATCTCATTTTTCATTCTTGGCCACCAAACTATTCTCTTTCATGGGTCTGTATTCCAGTTCAAAATTGAAGGACTATATATACTCAACCCATCTCCACTACTAATGATTCAAATTGTACTGTAAAAATATATACTTCAAGATCTTGTGATATAAATAAACAGTAAAAATTTATCCCAAAATATAGGGTCACCAATACTTAATTGCATAAATAATTTCTTACAACTCAAGGTCATATGTGCGTTAGTTTCATTAATATGATCTCAACGACCATGATTCATATTCCATAACTCTATCTCCCTACATAAGCACAACATCAAGTATAATCCCAGAAGCCTCACAATAAACCGTAGACTCCTCTCCTGACTCAGGTAGGATCAAAATTGGTGTTGATGTTAAGTTCTTATTCAACTCCTTAAAGGTTTCTTCAAAATACTTCGGCCAATCAAACATTATTCCCTTCTTAGTCATGCATGAAATTAATATTGACAAACATGAAAATCCTTGGATGAACCAATGATAATATTCAGCTAACCCCAAAATGCTAAGGATATCGAAAATGTTATTGGGTTACTCCCAAGAAACAATAACCTGAACCTTATCTGGGTCCATCGACACACCTTCATATGAGATGATGTTACCCAAGAAGGGTAACTAGTCAATCCAAAAAAAAAACTTAGATTTATTGGTGTATATCCGATACTCTCTTAGTGTACTCAGGATGTGGTCAAGACATTAGGCATGATCAGTAGAAGTTTTGGAGTACACCAAGATTTCATCCATAAACACCACCACAAAATGATATAGATACAATATAAAGATCATGTTCATCAAATCCATAAAAATTGTCGGTTCATTTTCCCTCCCAAATGGAATTATGAAAAACTCAAAAGGCCATACCAGCTTTTAAAAGCAATCTTCGGTATATCAGAAGTTGACAATCTCAACTAATAATACCCTAATATAAAATTGATCATTGAGAACACACAAGAACCCTTTAATTGATCAAAGAAGTCATCGATATGCGGAATATGATATCAGTTCTTCATATCCATTCTTATCATGTTCCAATAATCGACACATGAATGTAAAATACCTTCACTTTTCATTGCAAAAAAAATCAGTGATCCCCAAGGAGATGTACTTGGATGGATAAATCCATAATCCTAAAACTCCTCCAACTACATCTTAATATCTTAAATCCTAGTTTGCGTCATTCTGTATGGTGGAATAGATATTGGATCAGCCACCAACATGATATCAATATTGAATTCTACATCTCTCTTAGGTGGTATACCTACAAAGTCTTTAGGAAAGAGATCTTGAAATTTTTCCACTACTGGTGGAAGGACATATTTCCTAACACCCTCATCATCCAATAATAGACTAACAACTTAGGCTGTGAGATCTCCCAGTTTCTGATTAATTTCCCCTATTCCACCTACCTATATGCCCCACTCTCCATGATGAATATACTGGTCATCCTTATGAGACAAAAAGGTCACTCTCATACAGTAAAAATCAATATGGTGTTAGTAGGAAACTATCTGTTCCATCCCTATAATTAGGTATAATCTCATCATGTCAAGGACATAGTAATCCCATAAAAAAACTCTCTGATCTCTATTGAACATCACTTGCGTTGACATGTATATCTAGACCACACTCCCAATAGTGTATCTATAATCATTACCCCACTAACAGAATCCATTTTCAGGCTCAAACCAACAAAAAAATCTGTAGATATAAAGGAATTAGAGGCATGAGTATCAAGTAAGGAACTTTCTAAAGTAGAAGATACTAGAATAGTACTTGTCACAATGAAGGGTCCATCCTCTCAATGCAGAAGTGTAGGTTTTAAAACATGTAATGGTGCGTCCCCTCTTTCATGTGATGTTGTTTGACTCCCCTAAGTAGCACCAACCTACTGATGCGGGAGATACTACCCAAAATCATCACATCTACTACCTCTATCACTGTAGACATTTGAACTCCAACTGCTAGCCCAATATGATGTAGAAGATCCTCTTCCCATCCTCTAACTCTACCCAGCTTCTCCATCAGTACATGTCAGTCATTGTGACCTACAGAACATCTATAGATGTCCCATATTTCAGAAATATTGACACTTTACTAGTGGTCATGAATAGTGTTGATGATAATGTCCCAATCTACCACATCTATGATAGATCACCCCAGTTAGGTCCTATCCAACCAACCCTCCCATATTTTTACTTTTCTTCCCACTACGTTGGATAAATTTATCATTTCAGTGCTTCTTTATCTCGAAAGTCACACCTCATGATCATCTAGTAACAAATACCTATCCATCACTGGAATACTTCCTCAGGTTCCCTTCGATATGAGAGAATAATCCACCACTTCTGTAAACTTATTCATCATGAAGATATTCACCTAAGGCTTAATCTCACACTTATGTCCATTCTAAAAACGTTTCACTATATCTACCTTATCTCCTAGTAATGCTCTTGAAAACAATTATAGATCTGTGTGGCATCAAACATAGTCCATCATTGATAAGATCCCCTATGTCAAATTCATGAACTCAACAAGTTTCTCTTGTATTAGCGTCTCTAGAAAAAATCTCCAAGAACCACTCTAAGATGTCCTTCGATAACATACCATTAGTCTGTCAAGTTAGCACCTGAATGTACCACCAGCGCTTCGCCAATCCCTGTAGTATATGTATAGCCAAAATTTCCTTCATCTCAGTCAGAGTCTCAAAATGGTCATTTATAGTCTCTATGGACTCAATCTAGAATTTAGGTCCCTCAGGCCCACCCTCTCTAGTAAAATTCAGAGGATATTGCAACTGAATCAACCTTGTTAACCGAGACATACTTTTCACAACCCTCCTGAGGTCTCTTTTTATGAATTTTGTGAAATGAGAAAAGTTCTCTTAGAACATCTCCCCTTCATCTTCAGCTATCACCATCGGTGCATCATGTTCCATAGCTAGATGATCATTCCCAACCAAGCCCCTCAGTCGTCCCCTCAGTATGTGTCATGGAGGTATACTCTATACAATTCCAAATACATGTCTTAGGTCTCATAATACAACCTTATAAAATTTATGTTAGAGGAGGTAATCACAACAGGTCACAACATATCCTTTCCCCCAAATGTCACCACATGGTCAAACATAGATGCTATCATTACCCTTAACCATATTACACCTAGGTTTTTGTTAAAAAGGGTTAACAAACTAGTATAATCAAGTTCCTCAATTAGAAACCCTATTATTCTCATTTCTCTCAATTTTTTAAACCATTTTAAATTCATGTTAGACACTGTTTTTTAATATAAAAAATAATGGAAATAGTTTAAGTTCAATGACTTACCCAGAACTTGTTTTTTCATGCATGCCTAAGATGATGTAAGCCACAAAATAATCCAGAGTTCCTAGAATGATGCATGAAAACTAAACTCTCATTCCATTCGTCAACAAAAATCAATATTATAATACCCCAAGTTTTTCTAAATAAATAGAAATGCTTGGAACTTTTCTTTAAGTAGGTATTTTTAATTATCCTTTAAAACATAACTTTTATACTTTTATGTTCTAAATTTCAAGAAATTTTCATCTACATTTGTGTTCAGTATGTTATTTGGAGTCTATTGGAACCAACTTGTTTTTTTGATGAATAGTAACATACACTTATGAATAGTAATATGAATAGTAATATGACCCTAATGAATAGTAAAATTTATTATTATTTTATTTTATTAAGGCTTTAAGATAATAGCATCTAGGTTAATTTTTCATTGTGATATAGAAGTAGTTACAGAATTAGAATTGTTAATTTTTGAATTAAGTATGATTTTATTTAAAAATTAAATTAATAATATTTAGAAAATTATTCTCAAAAAATGGACTCCATTTTTGAAATCTACACATTGATAAATGGTTATGCTGAATTTTGGGAATTTTTCTAAAACAATTGATTTTTCAATGAATAGTAAAAAACACAGTTTTTAGTTTTGGTGTATTAATGACATAATTAATGATATAATAATGATTTCATAAATCTAGTAGACTTTTTTATAGTTAAATAATATGTGAGGTTTCCCAAGTGGCTTATACCATGGTGAAATACCACGGGCAAGCCTATGATTTTGTAAAAACCACTCATGAGGTGTCCCTTGAAGATTATTAAAATAATCCCTCACTTTTCCTATAAATACCAACTCTTCCCTTCATTTAATTCATTCCCAATTCTCCCTAAACGAAGCTTTTACTTCCTTACCTTCATAGTAGTCCTCCCAAGGTTTCCTCAATCCCCCAAGGTCCCAACCTTCATGTTTTAAGGGTTACTCTACAAGGTAAGAAAATTCTCAATTTCTTTCTTTTTTCTTTTCAAATTCTCTTTTATGTGGTATAATTTTCATGTTTAAAAACCATGTTCTTATTTACTTCTTATTATTGATCTTCTATTTATTATGGTTAATTTATGGATGGGTGACCCTTGTCCCCTCTTTTTTTAATATTTTCTAAAACCATGTTGTGTAGCCGTTAGGCTGCCGAATGTTTGTAAGAGATTTCTCACTTTTTCTTTTATTTTGAGTTCCTTCCTTATTATTTCTTCATATCTCCTTACCCAAGAGGCATGAAATATCCATAAATCATGTATTATCTGGATTTTATCATGTTTATGAAAAATTACTCATCATTATTCTTCTCCTCTCTTACTTATTTAAAGAATAAAAACATTGTCCGTTTGTGTTGAATTACCGACATCGTGGACGATGTGATTTCAATTTTCGTTCATTATTTAAAGTCTTGTCATGAAACCATTTATATGGTTGAAAAAGGTTATAATATATGTTTTATGACTCACCCATGTTTTTTTAATTCTTTTGTACTCATGGTTCTAATTTATAAGACAAAACAGGGTTGTTATTATCAAATAACCACTAAAATGATGTAAATGAACATCATTAATGTTCTAAATTATGAATAATCCTCAGGTAAGAATTCAAAATGATGAATGGAATAATTTATGGTACTGGATATATGTAAATACTAATCCATTCCAATTCTGGATTTTCACTTCCAATCGACAAGAATTTCCATCACAAACCAATCATGGAAATCATGCTAAGAACTCACCCAAAAATAGTGCAAAGGAAAAAATACTAACAATTAATAGTGAAATGATGTTATGAAATGATAATATAAGATGTTATAAACATTAAAATGTTTCTGTAAAATATTAATAACAATCTTTTAACCATTATACAGGAGGTTTAAACAAGTTGTAAGTAAGACAAACCCGAGGTAAGGGAATTCTTAACCCGATTTCCATTCTTTGGTTTAACCTTCTACTTCATTATTTATGTGCTATTTAAACTGTTTGTGTGATGGTTTATATTTATATTATGTTTTATTACGTGTATTTATAGTATATATACATACTACATCCACTTTATTAAGTATATATTCAATTTTACTATATTTATAAGGGCCTTTTCATTAAAAAACGTTTTTTTACATTTAGTTTTTCGAAATTCCAAAGTAATGTTTTTATGGAATTATTGAGGTTATATGATTCAGTTTTTGTAACAAACCAATGTTTTTAATGGAAATTACCTTCTTATAAATATTCCATAAATCAAATAATAATGAACTACTAAGTGATAAGGGACCTTTAAACATAAGTTTGTCACTTATGTGTTTGGAATTTTGAAAATCTGACATACACCGTTGTGTTCAAGATGTTTTTTTGGAGGCCGGCAAGAAAAAATTAATTTTTTTGGTGAATAGTAACCTACACTAATTAAAAGTAACATACCCTAATGAATATTGATATAACCTAATGAATATTATCCTCAGCTATGGTGGTATAAAAATAATATTCAAGTTGGAAGTACGATATACCTATATTTTAGAATAAGTTAATGAATGTATTAAAATTGGTTTTCGATAATTAATTATGATTTTAATTAAATATTAACATAATCATATTTAGAAAATTATTTTAGAAAAATGGACTTTATTTTTGGATTATAAATGTCGAAAAATGGTTGGGGTTAGTTTTTGTGATTTTTAAGAAATACTTGAATTTTTTGATGAATAGTAAAATACGGTAATTTACCGTATATGTACATTATAATAAAAATAGACTATTCCTAGAATCATGGATGATTTCACCACCCTTGTTTCGGATTCACATGAACCATTTACTATTCTTGGTCAAGTAATACTTACTATTCCTTGTCTTGTGAAGAAATAATAAATTAATAATTATAATATTGTGAAATCCCTCCTCTCCTCCACTATAAAAACCCCCCTTCACTCCCTCTTCTCTCCACTTCTCTCAATCCTTGTTACTTGAAATTATTCTTCTCAAATATATTCCCAATTTCCTCCCCCACATCCAAAATCTCTCAGACTCCTCAAAATACCAAAACATCTCCCCTAAAGAGGTTCTCAAAGGAGGAAGTCTCAAGAGGTAAATTCCTCTTCCCAAATTTCTTCTTTTCTTTTAAGTTCATTTCTTTTTATTTATTTCCTCACCTCCCTTCAACATAATAGTATAATAAATCCAGTAACATACATTTAATGGAATGTTTTAATGCTAATGGTATATTTCATTATCTTCTATCATTTCCCCACCCTTTTATTTGAATGAAATGAAAGCATCTTTTGAGATGTGCTAATTTAGCACATTCAAGGACAACAGTTTATCAATTTCTAACGTTATCTTTAATTATGGTCATGAAACCATTTGTGCTATGGTTGAACAAGATTATTACACATGTAATATATCCTATTTTTTTTGTTTCTGTAATCCTTTTGTACAAATGGTTCTAAATTACAAAGCAAAACATGTTCTTTGTAATCAAATCCATCGTTTAACAAAAATGGTTATCACTAAGGTTATATATATAAAAATTCGACTCCAATTTAAGTAACCTAATTAAAATTAAAACCATGTAATATCCTTGATGTTAACTAAATAATATAATTTCAGTTCTGGTCAATCACATTCATCTTACATATAATCCAAACTTGAATATAAGTGAACCGATCTTTTAAAACAATGTAAACAAGCAAGCCCAAACAATGAAACTGAACCTTATAACTAATCAAAAAGGATTTGAATGAACTAAAAAGGGTTAAAATAAGTAAATTACATATAGAATAGGTTATGGAATTGTTAATTAATATTCCTAATTTGTTTATTCATGTCATTTATAACAAGTGGAGAACACCAACAGATTTAAGGTAAGGGATCCTCCCCTTTCACTCTTAATCAATATTGTTTTCTATGCTATGACTTTTTTTATGTAATAAAAAGTGATGGGATATGTTTATACACCTTACCCATAATTCCCTAATGTTTTATAAGTGACAAGAAACCCCTTATCTCTCTCATAAATCCCTCTTAGGTACACCCGACACCATGCTGGTAAATTCATAACGAATTCTACCCAAACATTCTTCATTATTTCAGGTTGCCTTATCTTTCTTTCAAAATGGTGTTATCTTATCTATCTATGTGATTATTATGAATTCTTATTATTAGTACAAGATTATTATATCAAGACCCTTTCATCACATTCTTTCGGGGATATACATGATTTTGAAATATTCCCTCCTTAGAACTTTCTGATAAGCCAAACCGTTTTAAGGGGACTTCCCAAATTTTTACCCAAATTTTTACCCAAATTTCAAGTGCACTCTATCCTATGTTTTAAAACAACATTGTATTTATAAAATCAGTACTTATTTTATTATGAAAAACTCCTTGGTTTAATTATGGTTTTATATAAAAGAATTTCCTCTTTTCTATTTGAAAAACTCTAGTGTGTTTTCCCTAAAACCGCACAATTTTTTTTTAATACTAATGATTCCAAAATACTTTTTTTATATGTTGTCACTTATATTTGACACCACTTACCATTTTATATGCCTATTTTACCCTATGAATTTCCACGTATGTTCTAATCCCTTTATTTCACGAAAAATTTCGTGATACGCCCATTGGATATGTTTTATGTCATGATTGTGGTACCCAATTCTTTCTATGTGTAACCTTATGTTTTTGTATGGTTGATTATGTATGATTATTTAGGTGGAAAGATTATTTATTTGGCAAGAATATTCATGAATATGTTGAGATGGGTGAACCCAGATAGCACTTCAATGCATTGGGTAAGGTTAAGTCTCATGAGATGTGATGTGAAATGGGATTGGTGGTTAGCCTTGACCCGTACTGAAATGGGAAACAGGATTGGCGATTAGCCTTGACCCGTACAGAAATGGGAAATGGGATTGGTGGTTATCCTTGAACCATACTGAATAAATTTTTTATGATTTCGACACATTTATATGATTCCATGTTTATATGATCCCATTCTTATATTAAATGATTTTATAAGTTTCATGCTTTAGATATCTTTATGTCATGCCTCCTAACTCATGTGCTTGAGATGTATCCTTAAGTTCATTTCCCTTATCGGGATTTTTAGCGCATACCTTTGTTCATGTGTTCCCCAGGGTACCCTATACAAATGTTAGAGCTCAAAGTACGTTAGAAGCTCTTTATGGAGATTAAATAAAAAAGTTTTTTTAGCCCCATGTTTTATGTATTTTGTACCTAGTCTTCCAGGACACTAGACTTAACAATCCTTGGCTTGTAATCTGATGGTTAATTATGCTCAAAATCTTGAAATGTTTTATGTAAATGTATTGGGTAACTATAGTTGGTATTATAGGATGGTCTAGTTAATTTTGGAGATTAGGAACAGAACACCTTAGTGATAACCTTAAGGATGAGACTAATTATAAAGAAACAATCCAAAATTTTGCTGAGTATAGAGTAAGTGGTTTATCAAGAAAATACATCCCTGTCTGGATACGAGCAGGTAGAGTCGGCTCTAGAACAAATGTATCTAGGGGTAAAACCTAAAAACACCAATTTGATCTAGACTTGAATGGGAACTGGTGCACAATAATGGGCCTTGCTGCACTCTAGGTTACGACACTCCTGGGGGATATGCTTTGGTAGATTCACGAGCTTAGTACAAACCATTATTAAGGGACAAAAAAATATCATAAGATTATAAGTTAAGAAATTGATCGAGGATAACCAAGGTTTTAACCTAAGGAATCATAAGTTAGGATGTACTTATTCTTTATAAGTTTATCCCTTTATGTTGAATGTTTCCTTTTATTATCAATAAAAAAGTATTCAAGCCCCCTAATTTTATGTTCTTATTTCTTAGTTAATAGCGGGAAATAGAAGAATGTGTGCCAACAATCAATGTGATAGGCAATGTGGCAACCACCCTAATGATATGCCTGAGATGAAGGGAGCCCAAGTTGAACATACTGTGAACTTGCCAAACCAGCCATTGAAAATCACAATAAAAAATTGGTACATAGTTGAATGAACAAATTCATCAAGGAGGAGGAAGATGACATCTCAAGGAAGTTCATCTGATAAAGGTGATAAAGGATATAATACCAAATTTCCTTTGTGCAAAAAGTTTGGAAAGATGCATCAAGGAGAATGTCACAAAGGAACCAAGAGATGTTTTAATTGTGGGAAGGTGGGGCATAAAATAGCCAATTTCTATACAAAATGGATAATGTGATGAATGGAGATAAAGTTATATCTAATGTACCTTATATTGTTCATTGTCATGAATGTGGAAAAGTTGGACATTATCCAGGACAATGCTCCATCGGTAAGGATGAGAAGCGTAATGAGAATCAACAATCTCTAAGGACAAGGGGACAATGCAAGTCCAATGTTGAGATAGATCATGATGACTGAAATACATGTACCCTCTTTGAAATAATTGTGTATGTCATGTTGTATTTCAGTTCATGCCCTATGAGCATGTATTAAATTTTTTATAGGAACATCGATTCGCTACTTAAAATGATTTTATATAATTTGGGGAAAACTTATATGTTTATGTATCACATGTTAATGTTTGTGAAACTGTTCATCTTTAAAATAATACAAGTCTCCCTTTAGTGGGATTTGATGAAATTCTAGGCAAGGATTGAATTTATCCAGATAGATCCAACATAAATATCTTCAAAGAAATTATTAGGATACGTACTAAAACAAAATGTTGAAGTGATATCCTATGCCTCAAGGAATTTGAAAATCCATGAGGAAAACTATCCCACACATGATCTAGAGTTGGAGGCTGTGATCTTTGCGTTGAAAATCTGGCGGCATTATCTATATGGGAAAAAATGTGAGATATATACTGACCACAAGAGTCTCAAATATATATTCACACAGAGAGAGCTTAATATGCACCAGAAAAGATGGATAGAGCTCATCAAGGATTATGGCTGCTCAATCCACTACCATCCCGGTAAGGAAAACAAGGTGGCAGATGCTCTAAGTTGAAAGGATCATGCATCTTTATCAATGATGAGAATTGAAAAGGATCCGATATTATTAGATTTGAAAAGGATGGACATGGGAATCATTAAGGGAGGAACATCATAAATAATTTTTCAAACTATTAAACTACCATACCTCTTGGAGAAAATAAAGGTTTCTCAAAGAAAGGGTGTGGAAATTTAGAAAAGGATGGAAGCTGTTAGAAATGGGAAATCCTCTGATTTCAAAATTGACGAGGAATGAGTTGTAAGATTTGGGACATGATTATGTGTACCATCTAATCTAGAGATAAAGAAGGATCTATTGAATGATGCACATAGCTCAACCTTCTCTATCCATCTTGGGAGTACCAAAATGTACCGTGATCTCCGAGAACACTTCTGGTGTGATAACATGAAGAATGAGATTACAGAATATATATCAAGGTGTTTAGTATGTCAGCAAGTTAAAGATGAGTGAAAAAAGTCCAAAGGTATGATGTAGCCATTACCTATACCCATGTGGAAATGGGATAATGTTACTATGGACTTTGTCACGGGTCTCCTGGAGACGTCAAAGGGAAATAATGCAATATGGGTTGTGGTTGACTGACTCACCAAGACATCCGATTTCATCGCTATTTGGAAAGATCTCTCACTTGAAAAACTTGCAATGTTATATGTGAATAAAGTGGTGAGACTGCATGGTGTTACACTCTCAATTGTCTCTGACCATGATCCAAGGTTCACATATAAATTCTGGAGGAGCCTTCAATATTCTTTGAGTACTGAAATAAATTTCAGCATGGCCTATCACCCCTAAACTGATGACTAGTCTGAAAGAACTTTTCAGACGCTTGAATAAATGCTCAGAGCCTGCTCTCTAGAATTCAAAGGTGGATGGGATCAGCATATCCCATTGGTTGAGTTCTCATACAACAATATCTTCCACTCGAGTATTCATATGGCTTCATATGAAGCTCTGTATGGAAAGATATGTATAACTCCAACCTGTTGGGATGAAGTTGCAGAAAGAAAGCTACTTGGACCCGATCCTGTCCAAGAGATGATAGAGAAGGTTCATGTCATCCAGAAACACATCAAAGCTGGTCAAAGTTAGCAAAAGATCTATGCTGACAACCGTCGAAGGGACTTGAAGTTCGACGTTGGAGATAAAGTCTTCCTTCAAATAATTTCGTGGAAGAGAGTCATGCGATTCGGGAAGAAAGGGAAGCTAAGCCCAAGGTATATTGGCCCCTTTGAGATCCTTGACCGCATGTGACCCGTGGCCTATCGTCTTGTACTTCCACCGAATATAGACCGAGTTCATGATTCTTTCCACGTATCACTCTTGAGTAAGTACATACCTGATCCCTCATATGTACTAAGCTCCGAGGTGGTGAAATTGGAAGATGATATCTCCTATGAAGAGAAGCCAGTAAAGATTTTGGAATGGAGAGATAAGGTTCTACACAACAAGAGGAACCATATTTTCAAATTTTTTTAGAGGAACCATAAGTTTGAGGAAGGAACATGGGAATTGGAGGAAGCAATGAAGGAAAAGTACCCACACCTGTTTCTGGCTTAGTCTGTAAAACGAAATTTCAAGGGAAAATTTTCATAAGGGGGGAAGAGTGTAACGACCCAATGTTTTTAATGGAAATTCATTTCTTATAAATATGCCATAAATCACATAATAATAAACTACTAAGTGATAAGTTACCTTTAAATAGAAGTTTGTCACATTTGTGTTTGGAATTTTGAAAATATGACATACACGGTTGTGTTCAAGATGTTTTTTTGGAGTCCGATAAGAAAAATATAATTTTTTGGTGAATAGTAACCTACCATAATGAATAGTAACATACCCTTATGAATATTGATATACCCTAATGAATATTAAACTCACCTATTTTGGTATAAAAATATTATTCATGTTGGAAGTACGATATACCTGTATTTTAGAATAAGGTAATGAATGTATTAAAACAGGTTTTCAATAATGAATTATGATTTTAATTAAATATTAAAATAATCATATTTAGAGTATTATTTTTGAAAAATGGAATTAATTTTTGGATTTTACATGTTGAAAAATTGTTGGGGTGAATTTTTGGGAATTTTCTGAAATACTTGAATTTTTTAATGAATAGTAAAATAGGGTAATTTACCGTATATGTACATTATAAGATAAATAGACTATTACTAGAATCATGGATGATGTCACCACCCTTGGTTCTGATTCACATGACCCATTTAATATTCTTTTTCATGGAATACTTACTATTCCTTGTATTGTGAAGAAATAATAAATTAATAACTATAATATTGTGAAATCCCTCCTCTCCTCCACTATAAACGCCCCCCCTTCACTCCATCTTCTCTTCACTCCTCTAAATCCTTGTAACATTCCATTATTCTTCACAAATTTCTCCCCACGGTCTTCCTCCATGTCCAAAAGCTCTCAGCCTCCTCAAAATACCAAAACCTCTCCACTTAGGAGGTTCTCAAAGGAGGAAGTCTCAAGAGGTAAATTCCTCTTCCCAAATTTCTTCTTTTCTTTTAAGTTCTTTTCTTTTTTATTTATTTCCTCACCTCCCTTCACCATAATAGTATGATAAATCCATTAAAATACATGTACTAGAATTTTTTCATTCTAATGGTATATTTCATTATCTTTTCTCCTTTCCCCGCCCTATTATTTGAAAGAAATGAAAGCACCGTTTGAGATGTACTAATTTAGCACATTCAAGGACAATGGTTTATCAATTTCTAATGTTATCTTTAATTATGGTCATGAAACCATATGTGATATTGTTGAACCATATTATTACACATGTAATATATCCTATTTTTTGGTTCTGTAATCCTTTTTTACAAATGGTATTAAATTATAAAGCAAAACATGTTCTTCGTAATCAAATCCATCGTTTAAAAAAAATGGTTATCACTAAGGTTATATATATAATAATTAAACATAACTTTAAGTAACCTAATTAAAATTAAAACCATTTAATATCCTATAGGTTCACTAAATAATATACCTTCTGTTCTGGACAACCACATTCATCTTTCATATAATCCAAACTTGAATATAAGTGAACCGATCTTTTAAAACCAAGTAAACAAACATGCCCGACCAATAATACCAAAACTTATAACTAATAAAAAAGGATTTTAATGAACTAAAAAGTGTTATAATAAGTAAATTACATATATAAGAGGTTCTGTACTTGTTAATTAATAATACTAATTTTTTTATTCAGGTCATTTATAACAAGTGGGGAACACCAACATATTTAAGGTAATGGATCCTCCCCTTTCACTCTTAATCAAGATTGTTTTCTATGCTATGCCTTTTTTGTGTAATACCAAGTGATGGGGTATGTTTATACACATTACCCATACTGCCCTAATTTCTTATAAGCGAAGAGAAACCCCTTATCTCTCTCATCAAGCCCTCTTAGGTACACCCGACACCATGCCGGTTAATTCGTAACGAATTCTACCCAAACCTTCTTCGTTTTTCGGGTTGCCTTATCTTTATTTCAAAATGGTGGTATCTTATCTATCTATGTGAGTCTTATGACTTATGGTTAGTTGTAAAATATTACTATATAAATACCCTTTCATCACATTCCATCGGGGATATACATGATTTTGAAATATTCCCTCCTTAGAACTTTCCGATAAGCCAACATGTTTTAAGGGGACTTCCCAAATTTTTACCCAAATTTCAAGTGCACTCTATCCTATGTTTTAAAACACCATTTTATTTATAAAATCATTATTTTTTATTATGAAAACCTTCTTGGTTCAATTCTGGTTTTATATAAAGGAATTTCCTCTTTTTTATTTGAAAAACTCTAGAGTGTTTTTCTTAAAACCGCACAAAAATGTTTTAATACTAATGATTCTAAAATACATTTTTTATATATTGTCACTTATATTTGACACCAATTACCATGTTATATGCCTATTTTACTCTATGAATTTCCATGTATGTTCTAATCCCTTCCTTTCATGGACACTTTGGTGATACACCCCTTGGATATGTTTTATGTCATGATTGTGGTACCCAATTCTTTCCATGTGTAACCTTATGTTTATGTATGATTGATTATGTATGATTATTTATGTGGAAAGATTATCTATGTGGCAATAATATTCATGAATATTTTGATATGGGTGCACCCAAATAGTTCTCCAATGAATTGGGTAAGGTTAAGTCTCATGAGATGCGATGTGAGACAGGATTAGCTCTTAGCCTTGACCCATACTGAAATGGGAAATGGGATTGGCGGTTAGCCTTGACCCATACAGAAATGGGAAACAGGATTGGCGGTTAGCCTTGACCCGTACTAAAGAAATTTTTTATGATTCTGACACATTTATATGATTCCATGTTTATATGATCCCATGCTTATATTAAATGATTTTATAAGTTTCAGGATTTGGATATCTTTATGTCATGCCTCCTAACTCATGTGCTTGAGATGTATCATTATGTTCATTTCCATTACTGGGAATTTTAGCTCATCCATTTGTTCATGTGTTCCCCAGGGTACCCTATGCAGATGTAAGATCTCAAAGGAAGTTAGAATCTCTTTATGGACATTAAATAATTTTTTTGGTCCCTTGTTTTAAGTATTATGTACCTAGTCTTCCAAGACACTAGACTTGAAATTCCTTGGATTGTACTCTGATGGTTAATTATGCTCAAAATCATGAAATGTTTTATGTAAAAGGCTCAGGTCTCTATAGTTGGTATCAAAGGATGGTCTAGTTATTTTTGGAGATTATGAATAGAGCACCTTAGTGAGAACCTTAAGGATGAGACTAATTATAAGGAAACCGTCCTAAATTTTGGTGATTATAGAGTATGTGGTTTATCAAGAAAATACATCCCTGTCTGGATATGAGCAGGTAGAGGCGGCTCTGGCACTGATGTATCTAGGGGTAAAACCCAAAAACACCACTTTGATCTAGACTTGAACGGGAACTGGTGCATGATAACGGGCCATTCTGCACTCTTCGTTACGAAACTCCCAAGGGATATGCTTTGGTAGATTCACGATCTTAGTAAAAACCATTATTAAGGGACAAAAAAAGCCCATAATAATATAAGTTCAGAAATAGAACGAGGATAACCTAGGTTTTAACCTAAGGAATCACAAGTTAGGATGTACTTATTCCTTATAAGTTTATCCCTTTATGTTGAATGTTTCCTTTTATGCTCAATAAATAAGTATTCAAGCCCCCTAATTGTATGTTCTTATTTCTTAGGTAATGGAGGGAAATAGAAGAACGTGTGCCAACAATCAATGTGATAGGAAATGTGACAACCACCCTAATCATATGCCTGAGATGAAGGGAGCCCAAGTTGAACATACTGTGAACTTTCCAAACCAGTTATTGAAAATCACAATCAACAATTGGTACATAGTTTAATGCCCAATTCATCAAGGAGAAATAAGATGACATCTCAAGGAAGTTCATCTGATAAAGGTGATAAAGGAAAGAAGACCAAAATTCCTTTGTGCAAAAAGTGTGGAAAGAGGCATCAAGGAGAATGTCACAAAGGAACCAAGAGATGTTTTAATTATAGGAAGGTGGGGCATAAAATAGCCATTTGCTATAAAAAATGGATAATGTGATGAATGGAGATAAGATTATATCTAATGTACCTTATATTGTTCATTATCGTGAATGTGGAGAATCTCAACATTATTCAGGACAATTCTCCATTGGAAGGGATGAGAAGCGTGATGAGCATCAACAATCTCTAAGGACAAGGGGACAATGTAAGTCCAATGATGAGACAGACCATGATGACTGAAATACATGTAACCTCTTTGTAATAATTGTGTACGTCATGCTGTATTTCAGTTCATTCCCTATGAGCATGTCTTAAATGTTTTCTAGGAACATTGATTCGCTACTTAAAATGATTTTATATCATTTGGGGAAAACTTATATGATTATGTATCACATGTTGATGTTTGTGAAACTATTCATCTTTGAAATAATATAAGTCTCCCTTTAGTGGAATTTGATGCAATTTTGGGCGAGTATTGACTTTATCCAAATAGAGACAACATAAATAACTTCAAAGAAATTATTAGGATGCGTACTAATACAAAATGATAAAGTGATAGCTTATACCTCAAGGCAGCTGAAAATCTAAGAGCAAAAATATCCCACGCATGATCTGGAGTTGGCGGTTGTGATCTTTGCGTTGAAAAACTGGTGGGATTATCTCTATCGGGAAAATTGTGAGATATATACTGACCAAAAGAGTCTCAAATATATATTCACACAAAGAGAGCTTAATATGCACTAGAGAATATGGATAGAGCTCATCAAGGATTATGACTGCTCAATCCACTACCATCCCGGTAAGGCAAACAAGGTGGCAGATGCTCTAAGTAGAAATGATCCTGAATCTTTATCAATGATGAGAATTGAAAAGGATCCGATCATCTTAGATTGGAAAAGTATGGAAATGGGAATCATTAAGGGAGGAACATCATCAATCCTTTCTCAAATGATTTCTCAACAATCCCTCTTGGAGAAAATAAAGGTTGCTCAAAGAAAGGATGTGGAAATTCAGAAAAGGGTGGAAGATATTTAAAATGGGAAATCCTCTGATTTCAAAATTGACGAGGAAGGAGTTGTAAGATTTGGGACATGATTATGTGTACCATATAATCCAGAGATAAAGAATGATATTTTGAATGATGCACATATCTCGACCTTCTCTATCCATCCGGGGATTACCAAAATGTACCGTGACCTCCGAGAACACTTCTGGTGGGATAAAATGAAGAATGATATTGAGGAATATATATCAAGGTTCTTGGTATGTCAGCAAGTAAAAGTTGAGTGAAAAAAGTCCAAAGTTATGATGCAGCCATTTCCTATACCCTTGTGGAAATGGGAAAATGTTACTATGGACTTTTTCACGGGTCTCCCGAAGACGTCGAAGGGAAATAATGCAATAGGGGTTGTGGTTGACCGACTCACCAATACATACCATTTAATCGCTATTTGGGAGGATATCTCGCTTGAACAACTTTCAAAGTTATATGTGAAGGAAGTGGTGAGACTGCACGATGTTCCACTCTCAATTGTCTCTGACTGTGATACAAGGTTCACATCTAAATTCTAGAGGAGCCTTCAAAATTCCTTGAGTACTGAATTAAATTTCGGCACAACCTATCACCCCCAAACTGATAGCCAGTTTGAAAGAACTATTTAGACGCTTGAAGATATGCTTATAACCTGCTCTCTAGATTTCAAAGGTGGATGGGATCAGAATCTCCCATTGGTTTAGTTCTCATACAACAATAGCTTCCACTCAAGTATTTAGATGGATCCATATGAAGCTCTGTATGGAAAGCGATGTAGAACTCCAACCTATTATGATGAAGTTGGAGAAAGAAAGATACATGGACCCGATCTTGTTCAAGAGATGACAGAGAAGGTTCAAGTCATCCAGAAACACATCAAAGCTGATCAAATTTGGCAAAAGATCTATGCTGAAAACCATCAAAGGGAATTGGAGTTTGACGTTGGAGATAAAGTATTCCTTCAAATATCTATGTGGAAGAGAGTCATGCGATTCGGGAAGAAAGGGAAGTTAAGCCCAAGGTTTATTTGCCCCTTTGAGATCATTGACCTCATAGGAGTCGTGGCCTATTAGCTTGAACTTCCACCGAATATGGCTTGAGTTCATGATGTTTTCCACGTATCACTCTTGAGTAAGTACATACCTGATCCCTCATATGTAATATGCTCAGAGGTGGTGCAGCTGGAAGATGATATCTCCTATGAGGAGCAGCCAATAAAGATTCTGGATAGGAGAGATAATGTTCTACGCAACAAGAAAAACCATCTTGTCAAAGTTTTGTGGAGGAACCATAAGTTTGAGTAAGGAAAATGGGAATTAGAGGAATCAATGAAGGAAAAGTACCCACACATGTTTTTGGCTTAGTATGTAAAATGAAATTTCGAGGGTAAAATTTCATAAGGGGTGAAGAATGTAACGACCCAATGTTTTTAATGGAAATTCCCTTCTTATAAATATGCGATAAATCACATAATAATGAACTACTAAGTGATAATTGACCTTTAAACATAAGTTTGTCACTTCTGTGTTTGGAATTTTGAAAATCTGACATACACGGTTGTGTTCAAGATTTTTTTTGGAGTCCGATAAGAAAAAATTAATTTTTTTGGTGAATATTAAACTACCCTAATGAATAGTAACAAAAACTTATGAATAGTGATATACCATAATTAAGAGTAACCACACCTATGGTGGTATAAAAATAATATTCAAGTTGGAAGTACGATATACCTATATTTTAGAATAAGTTAATGAATGTATTAAAACGGATTTTCGATAATGAATTATGATTTTAATTAAATATTAAAATAATCATATTTATAGAATTATTTTTGAAAAATGGACTTAATTTTTGGATTGTACACATCAAAAAATTTTTGGGGTGAATTTTTTGGATTTTTCTGAAATACATGAATTTTTTGATGAATAGTAAAATACGGTAATTTACCGTATATGTACATTATAAGATAAATAGACTATTCCTAGCATCATGGATGATGTAACCTCCATTGGTTCGGATTCACATGACCCATTTACTATTATTGGTCAGGGAATACTTATTATTCCTTTTCTTGTGAAGAAATAATAAATTAATAATTATAATACTGTGAAATCCCTCCTGTCCTCCACTATAAAAACCCCCCTTCACTCCCTCTTCTCTCCACTACTCTCAAGACTTTTTCCTTGCCATTATTCTTACCAAATCAATCCACAAGTTCCTACCCCACTTCCAAAATCTCTTATCCTCCTCAAAATACAAAAACATCTCCCCTTAAGAGGTTATCAAAGGAGGAAGTCTCAAGAGGCAAATTCCTCTTCCCAAATTTCTTCTTTTCTTTTAAGTTATTTTCTTTTTATTTATTTCCTCACCTCCCTTAAACATAATAGTATGAAAAATCCAGTAACAAACATGTACTATAATTTTTTCATGCTAATGGTATATTTCATTGTCTTCTCTCATTTCCCCACCCTTTTATTTGAAATAAATGAAAGCATAGTTTGAGATGTGCTAATTTAGCACATTCAAGGACAACAGTTTATCAATTTCTAACGTTATATTTAATTTTGGTCATGAAACCATTTGTTATATGGTTGAAAAATATTATTAAACATGTAATATATCCTATTTTATTTGTTTATTTTATCCTTTTGTACAAATGGTTTTAAATTATAAAGAAAAACATTTTCTTCGTAATCAAATCCATCGTTTAACAAAAATAGTTATCACTAAGGTTATATATATAATAATTTGACTTCACCTTAAGTAACCTAATTTAAATTAAAACAATGTAATATACTTTATGTTCACTAAAGAATATAAGTTCAGTTATGTACAACCACATTCATCTTACGTATAATCCAAACATGAATATAAGTGAACAGATCTTTTAAAACCAAGTAAACAAACAAGTCCGAACAATGAAACTGAACCTTATAACTAATCAAAAAGGATTTGAATGAACTAAAAAGGGTTAAAATAAGTAAATTACATATATAAGAGGTTGTTTAATTGTTAATTAATAATCCTATTTTTTTTATTCAGGTCATTTATAACTAGTGGAGAACACCAACAGATTTAATGTAAGGGATCATCCCCTTTCACTCTTAATCAAGATTGTTTCCTATGCTATGCCTTTTTTGTGTAATACCAAGTTATGGGGTATGTTTATACACATTACCAATACTTCCCTAATGTTTTATAAGTGACTAGAAACCCCTTCTCTCTCTCATCAATCCCTCTTAGGTACACCCAACACCATGCCAGTAATTCCGTAATGAATTCTACCCAAACCTTCTTCGTTATTTCGGGTTGTCTTATCTTTCATTCAAAATGGTGTTATCTTATCTATAAATGTGAGTATTATTACTTCTGGTTAGTTTTACAAGATTCTTATATCAAGACCCTTTCATCACAATCTTTCAGGGATATACATGATTTTGAAAGATTCCCTCCTTAGAACTTTCCGATAAGCCAACCAGTTTTAAGGGGACGTCCCAAATTTTTACCCAAATTTCAAGTGCACTATATCCTATGTTTTAAAACACCATTGTATTTATAAAATCAGTATTTATTTATTATTAAAACCTTCTTGGTTCAATTATGGTTTTATATAAAATAATTTCCTTTTTTCTATTTGAAAAACTCTAGAGTGTTTTCCTTAAAACCGCCCAAAAATGTTTTAATACTAATGATTCTAAAATACATTTTTTTATCTGTTGTCACTTATATTAGACACCACTTACCATGTTAAATGCCTATTTTACCCTATGAATTTACATGTATGTTCTAATCCATTCCTTTCATGGACACTTTCGTGATACGCCCATTGGATATGTTTTATGTCATGATTGTGGTACCAAATTTTTTTCATGGGTAAACTTATGTTTTTGTATGGTTGATTATATATGATTATTTATGTGGAAAGATTATTTATGTGGAAAGATTATTTATGTGGAAAGAATATTCATGAATATGTTGAGATGGGTGCACCCAGATAGCACTCCAATTCATTGGGTAAGGTTAATTCTCATGAGATGCGATGTGAAACAGGATTGGCGGTTAGCCTTGACCCATACTGAAATGGGAAATGGGATTGGTGATTAGCCTTGACCCATACAGAAATGGGAGACGGGACTGGTGGTTAGCCTTGACCCGTACTAAGAAATTTTTAATGATTCTTTCACATTTATATGATTCCATGTTTATATGATCACATGCTTATATTAAATGATTTTATAAGTTTTATGCTTTGGATATCTGTATGTCAAGCCTCTTAACTCATGTGCTTGAAATGTATACTTAAGTTCATTTCCCTTACTAGGCTTTTTAGCTCATCCCTTTGTTCATGTGTTCCCCAGGGTACCCTATGTAGATGTAAGAGCTCAAAGGAAGTTATAATCTCTTTATGGAGATTAAATAAAGAAGTTTTGTTAGCCCCTTGTTTTATGTATTATGTACCTAGTCTTCCAAGACACTAGACTTAATGATCCCTGGCTTGTACTCGGATGGTTAATTATGCTCAAAATCATGAAATGTTTTATGTAAAAGGCTCAGGTCGCTATAGTTTTGGTTCTTGGGAATTATTTATGATGAAGGGTGTGACCTATATTTCCCTCCAATGCATTGGGTATAAGTAAGTTGGAGGTCGGTCGTATGGTTACTCCAAGTGTAACTGCGATGGTTACACAATGTAAGGTAGCCATGAGGGTTAGAAATTTGAAGGTATCCAATATGGTTACAAGATTATGTAAGTAATGCCCCAATATACCTTTATGATTATATTTATGTTCTCATGTTTGTGTGGATATTGTGTAAATATCTTATTACACGAACTAAGTATATATGGGTGAAAATCATGTCTTTTGAAAAGGTTTTCATACGTTATGAGTATTCATGGACTAGTGCGATTTTTCATTCTTTTCCATCTGATACTGAGATTTTGTTCTCATCCCAAGTTTTTAAATTATTTTTCACAGGTTAATGGATGTGTAATACAAGGAAGGAAGGCACGTTAAATGTTGAATAATTGTCAAGGAGTCTTGTTTTAAGTTTTAATGTTTTATATTTTGAAAAAAATGGAAATTTTTTTTATGATATCCACTCTGTAATAATGTTTAATGTCATGAATGTACTTTCCTAAGTCTCTAAAGCTCTAAACTTGAAAATATCTTAAATGTAAAAGGAAGTGTTTTCTTGACTAAATTCAAGATTATGTGTGTAATAAGGCCGGGTCCTTATAGTTGGTATCAGAGGATGGTTTATATAACTTTAGGGGTTAGGGTGATGTTAATAGAATACCATAAATGATTTTCACTCTATGTTTAATTTGAAATGTTATAGATTTTAAAGATTACCATGCTGCTTTATCTAAGACATGTTTGTTCAGAATAGTTGTCAGCAGAAAGAATATGGATGCTGAAGAGGAGAGGCACTGACAGGATGACATCCTTCTCGAACTACAGCCCGGAATGGTAGGGATTCGAATTGAGTAGTTTGTGACAGTAATGTCTCAGCTAATGCAGACAATAAATGGTGGTGGAATCCATGCAAGAGAACCAATAGAGGTACCACAATGGAACATGATAGTGGTTGAACATTTTATGAGACAACATCCTCCTACATTCAATTAATCTTCTGACCCAGTGGCAACTGAAGGATGGATGAAAGCCCTTGAAAAGATATTCTATATTATGGGAAGTTCAGACAATCAAAAGTTAATTCTTTCCATTTATCATTTTGAAGGGGAAGCTGATCAATGTTGGTCAATGGTAAGTAATATCAGGGGTAGATAAGATTTTGATGCCTTAGAGTGGGATGAATATAAATGTCATTTCCTTGAAAAATATTTTTTTATGGTGGTGCGACATAGGATGGAGAAGCAACTCCATGAATTGAAACAGAAGGAGGAAGATTCAGTGGCTGTGTATGAAGCAATCTTCACCCGAATGGCGAGTTATGCTCCAAATCTTATTCTAGATCTTGATAGCAAAATCAACCTGTTTTACTCAGTATTGAAGACAAGGTATCGAAGGGAGTTGGCCTCCTGTGAATTCAAAAGTTATGAGAAACAGGTCTGATGTGCTGAGAGGGTAGATATGGAGTTTTATGATGACCATGTGCATTTTGGAAACAAAAAGAAGAAGAGGTCTAGTTGGCAAGCAATGGGTAAGAATCAACCAAATAAATATGATGGTAAGAAAATCCAATTTCCAGTTTGTGGAAAGTGTGGCAAGAAACACCCTGGGGAATGTCTTAGCAAAATAAGGAAGTGTTTTAAATGTGGTAAGTTTGGACATATGTCCCAAGATTGCAATGAAAATGATCCTAATAATAATCTTGATCAGAAAACTGTAAACTGTTTTAAATGTGGTGAGATGGGTCACTATGCAAACATCTTCCCAAAGAGAGATATGAATGATGCAAAGAAGACAGACTACAAGCAGAAAGGTTTAGTGGGATCCTTTGTGACTAAATCAGTAGATATTGGCCCATCCAATGAAGTTGTATTAGGTACTTTTTTTGTTCACACAGATTTTTCTAAAGTTTAGTTTGATACGGGGTCTACACATTCCATCATCTCTAATAAAATTTCTGGTAATTTGGAAATATCACCTCAACAAATGAGACCCAAAATTGTTGTTAAAACACTAGGGGAAATGATATAGAAAAGAGGAATTATATTAATCTTTCTATTGTGGTCTGTGGAAAGACTTTACCTGCAAACCTTTTTGTTTTACCCTTAGTCGAGTTTGATATTATTATGGGTATGGACTGGCTTTTTGATTATCATGCTAAGATTGACTTTAGAGCTAAAGAATTTGTTTTTCAGAAATAGTTATAGTTTGAATACAAGAATGAACCCATAAAATTGATAAAATACCAGGAAGCTGAGAAACTATTGAAACATGGAAATGAAAGTTATCTTGCTCAAATTTTTGAAAACAAGGGAACTATTCAAATTAATGATGTTCCAGTGGTAAATGAATAGATTGATGTTTTTCATGATGAGTTACTCTGTGTCATACCTGATCGAGAAGTCGAATTCAAAATTGACTTAGTTCCTGATGCTAAGCCAATTTCAAAACCCCCATATCGTATGGCTCCAATAGAACTTCTTGAATTGAAAAATCAGTTCCAGGATTTTCTTGACAAAGGCTTCATTCATCCTAGAACTTCTCCATAGAGAGCCCCTATTTTTTTTGTTAAAAAGAAAGATGGTTATATGAGACTTTTCATTGATTATAGAGCTTTGAATAATGTCACTATTAAAAAAAAGAATCCTTTTCCTCATATTTATGACTTGTTTGATCTGCTCCAGGGAGATCAGTACTTTTCCAAGATTGACTTGAGATCTGGATACCATCAGATGAAGGTTGCGGAAGATGACATCCCGAAAATAGCCTTTTGTACTAGATATGGGCATTATGAATTTGTTGGTATTCCATTTGTATTAACTAATACACCTGCAGTATTCATGAATCCTATGAATAGAGTATTTCATGAGTTCTTCGATAAGTTTTTGGTTGTATTTATTGATGACATTCTGGTATTTTCTAAAAATAAAGAGGATCATGAAAAACATCTAAGGGTTGTTTTTCAAACATTAAAAGAAAAGAAACTATATGGAAAATTTAGAAAGTGCGATTTTTGGTTGCAACAGATTTCTTTTATTGGGAACATTGTAAATAAGGATGGAATAATAGTTGATCCTGCCAAAACAAAAGTAGTTTATGAATGACCAAGACCCACAAATGTTACAGAGATTTTTTGTTTTCTGGGCTTAGCAAGTTATTACCAATAGTTTGTTACGAACTTTGCATAGTCATGTACCCTGATAACTAAGTTAACATGGAAAGGGGTTAAATTTTCTTGGATAGAGGAATGCGATGTTTGTTTTCAAGAACTAAAGAAGAGATTGGTGAATGCTCCAGTTTTGGCCTTACCTTCTCGAAATGGTGAGTTTTTCATATACAGTGATGCTTCTTTGAGGGGATTTGGTTGTGTTTTGATGAAGAATGATCAGGTAGTTTCCTATGCTTCATGACAACTTAAACCTCATGATCTAAATTATCCAACACAGGATTTAGAATTGGCAGCTGTGGTTTTTGTTTTGAAAATTTGGAGGCATCATCTATATGGAACAAAATGCCAAATATATACTCACCATAAAAGTATAAAGTATATATTCAATCAGAAGTAATTAAACATGAGGTAAAGAAGATGGATAGAACTGATAAAGGATTATGACTGCATGATCAATTACCATTCAAACAAAGTAGTGGATGCCTTGAGTCAGAAACATCATGCATGATTAACCATGTTACGTTTAGAACATGATCTCATGATTAATGATTTGATGAATTTTGGATTAGAAGTTGTTGGTGCAGGGAATACATCTATTTTGTTTCAGGTTTCAGTGCGGTCTTTGTTTCCAGACAGAATTATGAAAGCGCAGAAGGAAGACTGTGAGCTACAGAAAAAGGTAGAATTGGTTAAAATGGGTAAGTTTCCAGAATTTAAGCTTGATAAATATTGTGTTTTAAGATTTGGTAAAAGGTTGTGTGTGACTTGTGATTCCTAGTTGAAGAAAGAGTTGTTGTGTGAAGCTCATAGTTCTCCATTTTCTATTCATCCTGGCAGTACTAAGATGTACAGGGACCTTCGGGAGTATTATTGGTGGGATGGAATGAAAAGAGATATTGTTGATTTTACCATAAGATGTTTGAAATATCAAAAGGTTAAAACGGATCAACAATGCGATTTGGGTTATTGTTGATCAACTAACAAAGTCTGCACATTTTATTTCTATTTGAGATACAATGACTTTAGACCAGCTTTCTCGATTGTACCTAAAGGAGATTGTCCGGTTACATGGAGTTCCTCTTTCCATTGTATCTGACTGAGATCCCAGGTTCACTTTTAACTTTTGGAAGGGACTTCAGAAGTCGTTGGACATAGAGTTAAATTTCAGTACATATTTTCATTCTCAATCAGATGGGCAGTTAGAATGAACGATTCAAACTTTGGAGGATATTCTTTGAGCTTGTTCAATAGACTATCAGGGAAGTTCAGATCAACATCTTTCTTTATTTGAGTTTTCTTATAATAACAGTTTTCATTTCAGTATTCAGATGGCATCTTTTAAGGTATTTTAAGGGAAGCGGTGTCGGACTCCATCGTTTTGGTATGAAGTGGGTGAAAGAAAGTTTATGGGGCCAGAATTAGTTGGAGAAGTGGATGAGAAAGTGAGGATGATCTAGCAGCACATGAGGATAGCTCAGAGTTGGTAGAAAGTTTATGCAGATAACAGAAGGAAAGACTTCTGTTTCGAGGTAGGTGACCATGTTTCCCTTAAAGTCCCTCCTTGGAAAAGTGTGATGCATTTCGGTAAGAAAGTAAAGTTAAGTCCACAGTTCATCGGTCCTTTTGAAATCTTGCAGAAAGTTGGAACAATTGCATACCGTATAGCTTTGCCTTCAAGTTTGTTTCAGGTACACATTGTTTTTCATGTTTCGATGCTGAGAAAGTATGTGCCAGATTCATCACATGTCTTGAGCCTAGAAGCAGTTCAGCCGGAAGAGAACCTTTCTTATGATGAGAACCTTTCTTATGAAGAGAAACTAGTTTAGATTCTTGATCGAAGGGAACAGGTATTACGGAATAAGGTAATCCACCAGTTAAAGGTTTTGTGGGAAAACCACATGGTTGAAGAAGCAACATGGGAGTCTGAAAATGTTATGAGAGAAAAATACCCTCAGTTGTTTAATAAGTAAATAAAATTGCAAGGACGCAATTTCAAGAATGTGGGGATAATGTAACACCCCAAATTTTTCTAAAAATAAATAGAAATGCATAGAAGTTTGTTTTAAGTAGATATTTTTAATTATCCTTTAAAACATAACTTTTCTAATTTTATGTTCTGAATTTCAAGAAAGTGTCATCTAAATTTGCGTTCAGTGTGTTATTTGGAGTATATTAGAACAAACTTGTTTTTTTGGTGAATAGTAACATTCCCTTATGAAAAGTAATATGAATAGTAATATGACCCTAATGAATAGTAACTTTTATTATTATTTTATTTTATTAAGGCTTTAAGATAATAGCATCTAGGTTAATTTTTCATTGTGATATAGAAGTAGTTACAGAATTAGAATTTTTAGTTTTTGAATTAAGTATGCTTTTATTTAAAAATTAAATTATTAATATTTAGAAAATTATTTTCAAAAAATGGACTTCATTTTTTAAATATACACGTCGATAAATGGTTACGGTGAATTTTGGGAAATTTTCTGAAACAGTTGATTTTTCGGTGAATAGTAAAAAATACAGTTTTTAGTTTCGGTGTATTAATGACATCATTAATGATATAATAATGATGTCATAAATCTGGTCGACTTATGTATGGTTAAATAATATGTGAGGTGTCACAATTGGCTTATACCATGGGAAAATACCATGGGAAATCCCATGGTTTTGTAAAAACCACTCATGAGGTGTCCCTTGAAAATTATTAAAATAATCCCTCACTTTTCCTATAAATACCAAGTCTTACCTTCATTGAATTCATTCCCAATTCTCCCTAAATGATGCTCTGGCATCATTACCTTTATAGTAGTTCTACCAAGGTTTCATCAATCTCCCTAGGTCCCAAACTTCATGTTCTAAGGGTTACTCTACAAGGTAATAAAATTCTCAATTTTTTTCTTTTTCCATTCAAATTCTCTTTTATGTGGTATAATTTTTTAGTTTCCAAACCATGTTATTATTTCATTATTATTCTTGATATTCTATTTATTATGATTCATTTATGGATGGGTGACCCTTTTCCCCTATCTTTTTAATATTTTTTTAAACCTTGTTGTGTAGTCGTTAGTCTACTGAATTTTTGTAAGAGATTTCTCACTTTTTCTTTTATTTTGAGTTCCTTCCTTATTATGTCTTCATATCTTCTTTACCAAGAGGCATAAAATCTCCAAAAATCATTTATAATCTGGATTTTATAATGTTTATGAAAAATTACTCATCATTATTCTTCTTATCACCCACTTATTTAAAGAATATAAACATTGTCTATTTGTGTCGAATTACCGACATCGTGGACGATGTGATTTCAATTTCCATTAATTCATTAAAGTATGGTAATGAAACCATTTATATGGTTGAACCAAGTTATAATATATGTTTTATTACTCAAACATGTTTATGGAAGTCTTTTGTACTCATGGTTCTAATTTATAATACAAAACGGGGTTATTATTATCAAATAACCACTAAAATGATCTAAATGAAAATCATTAATGTTATAACTTATGAATCAACCTCAGGTAAGAATTCAAAATGATGAATATAATAATTTATGTTAATATATTTATGTAAATACTACTCCATTACAATTCTGTAGTTTCACTTCTAATCGACAAGAATGTCCATCATGAACCAATCATGGAAATCAAGCTAAGAACTCACCCAAAAACAGTGCAAAGGAAAAAATACTAACAATTAAAGGGGAAATGATGTTATGAAATGATCATATAAGATGTTATAAACATGAAAATTTTTCTGTAAAATATTAATAACACTCTTTTAACCATTATAAAAGAGTTTTAAACAAGTTAAAAGTAAGAAAAACCCGAGGTAAGAAAATTCTTAACCCGATTTCCATTCTTTGGGTTAACCTTATACTTCATTATTTATGTGCTATTTAATTTTTTTTGATGGGTTCGGTTTATATTATGTTTTATTACATGTATTTACAGTATATATACATACTAAATCCACTATATTAAGTCTCTCTTCAATTGTATGATATTTATAAGGGCCTTTTCATTAAAAATATTTTTTTTAATTCAGTTTTTAAAAATTCCAAAGTAATGTTTTTATGGAATTATTCATGTTGTATGATTATGTTTTGGTTCATGGAAATTATATTTTATAATTTTTGGGACCAATATTTCCCTCCAATGAATTGGGTATGAGTAATTTGGAGGTCGTCTGTATGGTTACTCAAAGTGTAACTGTGATGGTTACACAAAGTAAGGTAGTTGTGAGGGTTACAAATTTTAAGGTAGCCAAGATGGTTACAAGATTATGTAAGTAATTACCAAAGATACCTTTATGATTATATTTATGTTCTCATGTTTTTTTGGATCTTGTGTAAATTTCATGTTACACGAATTAAGTATATATGGGTGAAAAGAATGTCTTTTGAAAATGTTTTCATACATTATGAGTATTCATGGACTAATGTGATTTTTCCTTATTTTCTACCCCTTACCGAGCTTTTGTGCTCATCCCATGTTTTTAAATGATTTTTCACAGGTTAATGGATGTATAAAACAAGGAAGGAAGGCATGTTAAATGTTGGAGAATTTTCAAGGAGTCTTGTTTTGATTTTTAATGTTTTATATTTTGAAAAAAATAGAAATTGTTTTTATGGTATCCACTATGTAATAATGTGTAATGTCATGAATGTACTATCCTAATTATCTAAAGCTCTAAAAATGAAAATATCTTCAATTTAAAAGGAAGTGTTTTCATGAATAAATTCAAGATTATTTATGTGATAAGGTCAGGTCCTTATAAATATTCAATAATTTTAGAAACAATATTCACATCACACCACAAGTGTGTAACCCAAGGTGAAATAATTTTCAATTGTAACATCACACAACAATAACAACAATACCACCTTGGGAACTCAGGTTTCCCCCATACTTGGGTTTGAAACTTTCATGAACAAGATCATTACCAAGACTTGAATCTTCCTAGTTTCATTTATACCATTCCCTAAATAGTAATACAAAATAATAATAAAGAAAACTCATATGATACAACATTATAATGTCCCGACTCGGGTGCCACACAATAGTACCCCGAGATGGTCGGTCACATGACCTCAGGTTTGCCTCCCTGTATTCCAGAGGCTACCTAATAGTAGTGAGGGTCATGTAAGTTAGTCATGGGGAGACTATACCCTCTTTTATCAGAGTAAAACACCAGCAGAAATAGATAAAAAATAGTAGAAGCATATGTAAATCATAAACAATACCAATGTCATGAGATAACCAAAACAACAAGTACAATATTCAACAGAAAGGGAAAACAAGATATACAAATATAAGTGTCAAAGTTCCTATAATGAAACTGACTGTAAAGAAATAACAACCCCCCTCAAGTAGGTTCTGAACCATGTTTGGTCCCCTCATCCAAGCTCCATCCCAAATCCACAATCCATCCAAAGGCCATTGGCCTTACCCTGTCCTACAAAAATATAATCTATTTAGGTACCGATCTAGAAGACCAAGTAGGGTTTGGGTAAAACTCAGTAGACCACCACCAGAAATTTCTATAACAAATCTTGTGAAAAGGTAGTGTATGTAGTTCTATAAATAAAATAAGTTAATTCATAAATAAATAGTTATCAAATTAGCATTTATTCTTTATTTAGTCATATTAACTCCAGGGTTCCTGGGGATACCCATACCTCAATACTAACTTCATATTGTAATAGATCCTAAAGAATTCCCTAGGTTTTATCATATCTTAATACCTTCTTCTACTCGGATATTGAAGTTTTTGAAGGTGCTATGATATCTCAGTACATGATTTGACTCATGCCGAAGTTCGAAGTAATCTCCTGTGATGCCATAACTTAGAGTTACATTATTTCAATTCTTTAATTTCTCATTTATAAGCAACATTTTCAAAGTTACTAATTTCACAAATGTAAGTAATATTAACATGTTACCATTCTTACTCCTCAGTAAAATTACCATGTTCCCACTCTCTTTTCTCATAAGTATAATGACCATGTTACCATATATACTACTCAATCTATAATGACCATGTTCCCATTCATTCACACATAATTAATTCATAATTAATTATCAACATAAATTCCATTACTAATACAATAATTAGTTAAATACATCAAATACATTAGTCAACAAAACAATTAACTAAATGCATCAATCCCATCGATTAATTCAATAATTAATTAACCAATATCACAATTTATATCTCATTATTAATTTTTACTGAATTAATTATCCCATTATAAATCTAAAATATTCATAATTAATCCCACAATTAATTATCTAGATCCTAATCTAAATGTACATAATTAATTCTTAATTAATTATCTCAACTTAACCAATTCAATATCTCATAATTAATCCCCTAATTAATTATCTAGATAAAAATCCCTTAACCATGAAATTAATTTCCCAAATTAATTATCTAACAGGGAAGTCCATTAGTCCCGTGATTAATTCATCAACTAATCATTTAATTCAAAAATTATTTGATAAATCAACTAGTCAGCCTAATTTACCCAATTTAAGAAAATCAATTTTGTAATGATTCTACAAATTCTAGAATTTTTCATATAGTTATCAAATATAGAACTATGTGAATTAGATTTTAGACCACCTACATCGATTCATTAACAGAGGTTTTATCAACATAAAATAGCAAAATTGGAGCAGCACAATGACGTATATATGAGTTTCAGATCTAAATCCATAAACCAAAATCAAGATATCCAAATATATTAAATCTAGATATAGATCAAAAAAATTAGATCTATAACTCAATAAATAGGTTCATATATAAATAAAAAGAGTAAATATTTCATCAAGGGAATAGGTAAGTGAGAAGAATGATTGGGATATGTGTTAGGATGAGATCCACTTACAGAGAGAAGAGCATATATTCAATTCGGGCTTTAAATCTTGAAGAACAGAGGTTGGATGGCCTTAGAACCCCTATGAAAAGCTTTTGAATTTCCCAAAAACGTTTAGTCTTGATCCAAGGTTGAAATGGAGGTGTTTTGGGGATTTAGGGGATTGTAAATTAATTATTCATGTAATTAAAAATTGCGCACATGTTTTCCCAGGAAGGGATGCATAGTTAGGGAAAACTATGCACCAATTGTGCGAACCTATCTATCTGAGGTTTCATTATTTAATATATTTTGGAAAACCATTTTTCAAACCATGTTCCAACTATGTGGACCTTTCTTCCTAGGTTCACATAGTTAGTTGGGCTCGACACACGGTTCACCCTAACCATGTGCCAACTGTGAACATACCCTTTTTCTAAAAATTTCTTTAAAACTACACCAAAACACACCCCAATTCATATATCCAAAAAAGGTAAATAATTAAGAATGAAAAGTACCTTAATAAAATCCCAAGATAACTCCAAAAAAGGTTGCAATATTACACCCACATTTTGAGGTGTTATGTTGTCTTATTAAGGGAAATTTAGCATAGGAGTCCGTAAGAAGATTAGCAAGGCATAGAACTATATTCTGAGGGAGGACCCCATGCATTATTCTAAAGAGATAATAGAGTCATTTAACTTATATATATAATAAATCCCTTAGATTAAATCAATGTGGGAAGACATTATTTGGTAACTGTTCATCTTTATTAAAATAAGATCATTTTTTCAAGGCCCTACCTCTTATAGGACTTGAACACATGATCAGTCTAAAATAAAGCATGTTATTTTAACACAATGAAAAATAAATATATTTTTTAATTAATTATGCAACATTATATATATATACACATGATTATACATTTATTCAAATAATCAATTTCTTTATAAATACAATTTTACTGGTTTATATATATATATTGATATATTTGTTTAACACATACAATTATTATGTGTATACAAATTTACTTAATTTAATAATTAAAATAATTATACATATAAATAAATTTATTTATATATTTTATTATAAATATAAATATTATGAAAACAAATATAAACATATTTATTCATAAATTTATATTTGGGTCTGTGTCTTTATGTATTTATATAATATTAATAGATAAAATATATTTCTGAAATATTTTTAATATTTATTTTCATATATATATATAGATGTCGAGGTGTGTGTAAAAAAATATTATTAAATATTATTATTGTTATTATTACACCAATTTTTTAAACTATAAAAATTATATGTTTTTTTGTAAAAAAATTATATTTATTTTATCAGTTATATAATACATATATATTATATATTTATGTATTTAATTATATAAATTTATATTATATTACACACACACACACATATATATACATAAAAAATAAAATACCCTCATATAGTTGGAAATATCTAATATAATTAATTAATATTTAGATTTACTAATATAATTTATAATTAATATGGTATAAAACAATATATATAATATAATTATATAATATATATAAATTTATTATATAATAAAATATTTATAATATATATATATACAATTTTTTCTATATGATATATATTTGTGTACATAATAGAATATTATTTTTTTTATACATACATATACAATACAAATTTATTTAATATAATATATGCATAATATAAATCATAATGTAGATATATTTTAAAAAATATATTTTATTTAATAAATTTATAGTATTTATAAAACAATATTTTTTTTTTATATTTTATCAAATATATTTATAATTACCTCTATATCTTGTTTACCAATATTTATATATGTATACATTTTTGTTTATATTTTTAAGTAATTATTTAAGTTATTTATATAATGTCTTTATATATATATATGTGTGTGTGTGTGTGTTTGTGTGTTTATATATTTAAATACATTTATATAATGTGTTTATTTAATACACAATCACATACACAGATATGCCAACAAACATATATTTTATAAAATTTAAATTTTTAAGAAAAATTAAAATAATTATAGGGGGAAAAAAACACCTATAATTTAGTGGTGGTTTTCTATAAAAACTAATAATTTATATGGGATTTATTTTTAAAAAATTTGAATGGGTTAAAATTCCCTATAATATAGAAAATTAGAAGCACTTAATGGACCCACACTATTTTCTTTAATAAAATATTGCATGATATATATATATATATATATATATATAAACAAATGCACACAAAGAAACACATATATAACGCCTCTAAAATCCAAATGAATATATATATATATGTGTGTGTGTGTGTGTGTGTGCGTGTGTGTGTCTGTCTTTATCTCTCTCAGTGTGTTCATTAATATAATTTTCAGAAATATTCATGATTTGAATGAATCCAGTAATCAAATATAAGAATAAGAACTAAATGATACTTCAACCATTACAAGAGGTTTTATAAAGGAAAGATTTTGTTGCACCCCATATGTCTTTATCCATCAAATGATCGTAGTTTTCATGGATCCTGAAGGACTACATCATATTCATTTAAAATACTTCTCTCTTTGATAAAGAATCTAATTCATGATTATCCTTCTTATAGTCATGTGAAATTACCAAATGAAGTCCATTGAAATTTTGGATGAATTTAATCCAATGAGGTATTAATATCCCAAGAACATTACTATTTCTATTCCCGGTTGACATAACATAAGGTTTAGAGTCATATTTAATCAGATGAATGTTCTAATTGTGGTGAACAATTTCCTTAATATCATATATCATGGAATATATTTTATCATCATAAGTAATGGAAACACTTATATAGTGCTGAAAATATCTTTGATTAACTCATAGTGAGTTCAGAAAACCCCTCCACAACTTGAGGGACCAAGCGTTTTGGAGACCACACCATCCCCAATATCATTTATTCAAAAAGTGATAAGTGGGACCCAATGAACATATCTGATCACCAAAGGTTTCTTGGGATAGCTTTACACACCCACTAGACTTATTATATTAATGTGAATGAGACTGTTGATCACACCCCTACTAAAATATTTGAGGTATCATGAGCTTCCCTATGAATTCCAAGGATTACCATGTGTATGGATGGATTATTATTCTCAAATAACAAGTCATTTAATTCATTCCAACAAATAAATGAAATTATAGTGGATGAGTAAACCAAAAGAATGTTTTGTACGTAATCAATAGTATCATCCTTGGTGATTAAATCCATGAGTTCATCCAAATGGTTGTGTAAGAAGATGTAAATACTAAAGAGGTTTCCAAAAAAACTCTATAGTTTTTAAAAAAACTAAATCTAATAAATAGATGTTTCACATTTTTAGAATCCCTAAAAAACATGCTATATCCTGTTATGATCATCATTCTGTCACTTTAATTATGGTCATGGGATGGAAACCTATTTATCCACATAATCTATGTGAGAAATTAAATTGATGTATTAATGAAACAAGTCTTGAGTTTTATAATCCTAAATGGTATCATACCAGATAAATCACATCTAATAATATATTATTATTTAGTGTTTAAAATTACATTCTTATATGGATTCTAGACTACTGTTTCATTATTCATACAATAAAACCCTTGTATATCTAGGTTGACCATAGAAGGAATAATTTCACTAGAGTTTCTAAGAGATATTAGAAGGCCTATAACAGAAATATTCATCATGATTGTTGGGGAATCCATATTTTACATTAGGGAAATATCTATCCAAGAGGAAGTCCAAAAATTTATAGTTCATTGTTTTCTAACTAGCCATTAAGTGTTGTTCATAATGTCACTAAAAGAGGACTTGACTTCTATCCAGGATGATGATTTAAGATAGTAAGAATATACTTCAATCATCCTAGTATTAAACATACATTAGATAAATTCAATAGAAACATAATTCAACATGAATATTTTCCAAGTGAAATTATTTAAGAGTCCATCATTTCATATTTTGATATCCTTGACAGAAATACCCCCATATCAATAGTCTAAATACATTCCATCCAATAAAATATTAATAGTTTCTTTTCACGAATGATTCCATTCAAGATGATGTTCCTAATCATGAATTGGAGATCTTCTATGAGGCCTTTGGGCCATTTTTAAACTGATAATGAGTAGTTAAATTTATAAGAGATCACTGAATTCACCAGACACACACTACTAGCTTGAGACATGGAATTACATTTCTATTTATCCAGTTGAGTGATGATACAAAAAAATACGTTCTCAATATATAAACTTCTCACCTTTACCCAAAATAATGAGGCTTCAAGATAATTTAAAGGGAGTATACCCCTATTCATACTAAGAGATCTAGGGACTCTATTTTTTATTAATGGGAACTCCATCCCCAAAAATAATGAATGATTTATTCCAGCTAATTGATTGTCATTCCACCTCTTCATTGTTAGAAAAGGGGCCTTAGAAACATCTGTGGTCTAGTTTATATCATGAAGATAAAGGTGAATATCATTAGTATATAAAAGATTGGATTTATTATAGACTCATCTTCCAACCTTGATTTTCTTATAAATTCTACCTTGAGAAAGGTCATTGATTCATAGACTCGTGTATTATTCATCCAATGATAAAAGACAACCTATGATTGGGTCTCCTTATCTAACACCCCTAAGGAAATGGAAGATGTCTCTAGGAGAACCATTAGTAATGATGGAATCCTTGATGAGATGATAATTCTATTGATTAATCTAATGAAATAATTTTAGAAGTAAAATTCCATGAGCACAATAAATAAAAAACTTGATTTCGGAGTACCAATTTTTTTTGGAAATGTCTATTTTTAAAATCAAAGTTTCAATCCTTTGTATTTATTTTCATTATGTTGACACTTTCTGAAGCTATGAAAAGCAAATTCTAAATGTTTATCCCATGAACAAATCCAAAATGGTATAAAGAAAAAATATATTTAACAATCCCATTCATCAAGGTGACCATGGATTTTCTGATTATATTAGGGATAATATTCCCAATAGAAATCATCCTGAAGTATTTGACATCAATTGCATTATCATTTTTCAGACTTATAGTAATTAAATGTGAGTTGATTACATATGACAAGGATTCTTGATGGAAAAATTTCCTCACAATAATTTTCACATAATCATGAAATATGTCCCAATATAACATAAAAAATTTATTGGTGAATCCATTCAAGCTAGGATCATTATCCATGATAAGCGAGAATACTATTTCTTCAGCCCAATATTTATAGGGGGATTATAAGAGCCTAGTTTTGATGATACTCAACATAAATTGGGAGGTTTTATACCATTTTATGTGTGATTTTCACACTGTGATCAGAATATAGTTCTCTAAAATTCTGCACCAAATAATTAAAAACATTACTTTCACTAGTTTAGATGCATCCACTGATGATGAGAGAATTATTTCCAAGCCTTGCACAATTTTTTTATCCATGCTATGGAAAATACTTGAGTTTTTTTCACCATATTTCATCCATTTGACATCAGGTTGTTGTGGTCTAGACATTATTTTAGATATAAGAATGCATCATGATGGGATGTGGCCTATATCTCTTCCCTAGGGAAGAAATGTATTGTCCCGACCCTATATGTCCTAGAGTCTATCATTTTTACTATTAAATTTTCATGATTAAAGGGAATAAAATCTCAACGGAATGAGAGTTTAGTATTGTTGGTAAACTAGATACATAAATGTGTCTTTTATTAAAAATGAATACACTAATTACAACATATTTTTATACTTATTTTAAAATAAATAACTATGTTAGAGTATAACTTTATTCCATCAATTAAATCCATGCATATATTTCATAGTAAACTTCTTGGATTATGGGGAAATAAATATAATAAGGATGAGAGGAGATTCTATTTTTGTATAAAGTATAGCGGAAGAAATTATGAATAAATGGGATTAATAGTTATGGCATGGTAAATAATATAACACACAAACCATATAATCAAAAAACTGAGAAGGAATTTCATAAACAATATGGGAAGGTAATAAATGGAAACACATGCAATTAAAATAACTAGATAAGGAAAAATAAAAATGGAAATGATATAAACTGAAACACATGCCATTTAATCAATGAATTAAAGATGACATGTATCCATAGATACATCGATGAAAAATATTAGGGATGAATAATAACTGAAACTAATATGAGGGAAATTATTTCTTAATGGAATTCATGTATCAGGAACATGAAAACCCCTACTATCAAGATCCATAATTTTAAGATTTTAAAACTATAGATATAAACCTATTTAATTTGGGAAACTTATTTGTCTCATGAGAACCTATAGATGCAATAAAGAGAAATATAAATTCAGGTATCCACCCATCATTCCTTTTCCAAAAAATTCTACACATCGAGTAACCAATGTAATTAATAAACAACATGCCTTATCAGATATTTTTATTGAATAAAGAATACATATTTATCAATATTTACCCAAATAATCAAATATTTTCAAGGTAGACATCAAATGTAAAGAGGTATACGGTTTAGGAAATAGTAATATCTATGATTAAAGTAATTTATAATTAGGAGTAAATTCACTGTTCAATGATCAGAAAAGATTAGATATTTCAAGGGGAATAAAAAATGTTTCAAGGAAATGAATGTGAATAATATCATTTAAAAAATAAATAATAGACCATCCATAGGAATAATAAATATGTTATCAATACAAAAAATCCCAAGTGCAGTAAAAATAAGGGGTTGTTGTTGATGAATAATAATACCATAAAAATATCTTTTAAAATCATTATAGAGGAAAATATCCTTTCGTTTTGTAAAACCTTTTGAAAAATATTTTCTTTGAAAATTAAATTTGAAAAAAATTCTTTAAGAAGTATCCATTTATAAAAACAATATAATATTCAAAGAAATAGTGGTGGGTAAATCTCTATAAGCTATATGAGGTAAAATGAACATTCATTTAACAAGGTTAATGGTTAGAAAAATGATTATTCAAAAATAGATAAGAATATTCCTTTAAAAACATTGTTAAAATAAAAAAGGGTAAAAATTTATTTACCAAATCTTTTTAAACTCATTTTTGAAGATATTTTAAAATAACAAGCTTTTTAGAAGAAAAAAGGTTCTTTAACTGAAGAGAGAAATAATGTCGGGTTTTCTTAAAAACATTTTCTAAAACATTTTGGGAACCAAAGAGTGGAAAATGGTAATAATACTTGAAAATGGTAATGAATAACTAGAGGAGAGTAAAATGAATGGTTTTATTGAAAAATGGTAATATAATTTCATTAAATAAATAATACCATTTGGAGATAATTTAAGTTATTATTGAGTAAAATGATCATGAAACATTCCAAAGTGTCTCATACCACATTGAATTTTTTTAAATAATAATAATAATAAAGGAATAATATTCAATGAAATTTAATATAATATAATGATAAATGTATTAAACATATAATATAAATAATGGTTTAGTAGATACACTACAAAAAATATGTAATTGGTGAACAATACATTTATCTTAGGGATGTTAAAGGGAAATGAGAGTCCCTTACCTTGAGTTTCCATTTAGGTGAACGTCATTTAACTTCCTATATAATAACCATTTTGTAATTTTATATTTTCTTGAGAAACTTTTTAATTTATATGATTACTTTTATTTCACTTCTTACTTTTTTTTGTACATATATTTAAACAATTATGTTTACATCTGTTTTTGAACCAAATTTTATTTATGCATCAAAAACGAATTTGGTAGGTCAACTATGGTTCAAATGGTTCATTATATAACATATCCAGTACAAAAATAATGGAATAATTATCATAATTATAAATAAATTATACTTTTAAAATCAATCATTACATATGGTTATCAGAAATGAATCAAAATTACCATCATGGAGATGGTAGTTTGTACATACACATGATTAATGTTATTATTTTTCAATGGTCACTATGGAAAGAAAGTAAGTTTAAAAAAATATACTTATATAATGATAATTATATCATAAATACTAAAATATTTAATCATATACACTTTTATATATAATTCTTGTGATGTAGAATGAATCACATCATGTCGAGGACGTGGTAGTCCACCCATCCATTAATAATGTCATCACGTTTTAAGAGTGTGAAAGGGTAATAATGAAAATGATATATATATATATATATATCAATAAAAATAATTATTCCATGAATATAATCTAGTTTTATTATTTCTAATATTATTAATTATAACATTCTTTTATAAATTCCTTGGATCGTGTGAACAAATCACATCACTTGGGGGGTATCCCACACTTCCTCAAAGGATGTTATCGTATTCCAAAAAAATGAAGTGCATAAGGGTATGTTATATAAAAAAAATAAAGAAGTATAAAGACATTAAAAATATCATATTTAACATATATAAACATATTTTTCATCATAATGTCCCCCTATGAGTTGTGGTGATGGAAAAATAGACAATCATTATTTCGTGTGGCACTAGTTCACTATACAAAAAAAATAGTATATATGTTACCCATTATATGGATGAGTGTGTAGGTGTAGGTAAAAAAATTATAATAATAAAACTATTATATTGGTGATAAAGGTGTTTTTATACATGTATATAATTAGAATATTTGAGGGGGTGGATAATGGAAACAAAACTAAAAATGTTGAGGAATTTTTATACCTCTTAATCAAATAACTACATTTTGTTCATAAAAAAATGCATCCTTTGATTACTTTGTGAAAAAGGCGAGGATTTAAAGTCGATGGGGGTATTTTTGAAGATATTTGGGTAGATATTTTCTGAACCTATGTTTGTTTGAGAGGTGTGAGTAATGGAAAGAAGTGGTGGCCTTTTATAAGGGAGGAAATGGATTCACTAGGTATTTTTTTAAATAAGTAAGGTATACCAACTTTTTTACCTAAAATAAGTCTTAAAAAAAATAAATAATTGAGGGTTAAAATATTATTAATTTCTAGAAAATGTGTGTTGTATATGTGTCTAGGTGATTTGGGCCCCAAAGTTAAAGGTTTAGCCCTTTATTGAGCATAATTTGGAAATAAAAATAGTAATTAAATTTATTTTCCTTCTCAAATACTATTGGTAAAAAAATATTACTATTATGATAACTTATAAATTATACTTATTTAAAATCTAGAATCCATTTTTGTAAAATCCATTAACATTAGTTATAGAAATTATTTTAAATTCATCCTGTAGGATGGGTGAAATATGTGTTTTTAGAGCAAAATCCTCCAAAAGATTTCAATGTTTTTATAATAAATTTCAATGTGATATTGATTAGAATAAAATAAATTTTATTAATTGGTAAATCTATTATGTAATTAAACATTAAAACTAATTAAAATTATAATTTATACTTATAAATTAATTATATGGAAAAACGGTTTTGAACTAAAATTTAGTATTTTAATCATCAGTTAAAAAATGAAATGTTTCAGAAAAATATAAAAAATTCACCCTAACCTAATAATTATGTTTCAATTTAAAAGATGAAGATTATTTTAAAATATTAAATCAATTAATGAGACAAAATTAATATTTAAAATGGGTTCTCTATTTATTGGTTGTAAAATTACCATAATAAAAATATAGGTTTTTATGTGTGAAAGAGAGTTTATTCTTATATTATGCCTATCAAACGTAATGGAAGAATATGAATAATATTTTATTGAATATATTAAATATATATTTCATTAAAAACATTCAATGACTATAATAAGTTATGTTTATTAAGATAAAACTACTTTTGAAGCATAAAAATTATAATATTTCTTTTTTATATCCAATTTTTTCTTATTTTAATTTTTTATTAATTGGTAACCCATGAATTTATTATATATATATATACAAATAATAAATATTCATAATTTATTCAACAATATTCATAATCTATAACAAAATTACTAGGTTATATGATATTATATTAAATAAAAATATTTTAATAATATACCAGTATCGGGTAAAACATGGTCTTTCATGTAACACAGACCATCAGAGAAGGTTTTTCTTGAGTGTAAAGCATGCTAACTCAGTGTTGCATGCATTGAAATATATTGAATTTATTTTAAATATTAAATATATTATATAGTATCTAGATATTATAATACCTTATGTGCATGGTGTCACATGTCATACATGCTATCAAATACAAGGTTCTTTATTTAGATTTTCAAGGTGTCACATTCTACCAACCTTATTTAAATTGTGTCCTTAAAATTTAGACTCGATCATTATGATATATTTTTTTAATACTTTATATAATTGAAATCCCACATTTGTAAGAAGGGTTCATAATTTATCCTCTATAAAATAGGGAATGGAATGTTCAAAGGTCACATGGACTACCATGTAACTTGGTCTTTAAGAAAGATAACAACAATGGAAATTAAAAATATATACTTGAAGGAAAAGAATAAATATTTATAGGGAGTGAATGAGGTCATCAATAAAAAATAATTTCTTAATAAATTTAATATTAAGGTCCACAAATCCATAAATAAGTTATGATTTAAGAGGCCATCAATTAAATATAAATTAAGGTATTTTGAAAATATATTACATCAAAGTCATTTTTCTAATGTCATGTAATTATTTTACTGAATAATAATATAATAAAATATTCTTACTTTATAGGTTTTAATTTTATATGAACAATATTAATTTTTTTTGATTCAATAAAATTCTAATTCATTCCTCTACTACTAGAAATTAATTATAAATAATGATTTTTTTATATATAAAGCATTAAAAAACTTTGAAAGGATTATAAGTCCTACAAAATAGTGAAAAATATATCTATTTGTTTTTAAATATCTTCCAAAACCAATATGGTTTATTTTTTAATCTCTAATACTCAAATTTATACTAATTTATCTTTATTAATATTTTTTCATCAAATAGTTTCATAAAAAGCAATGAAAAATTAACCAGGACATTGAGTAGGGCAGCCCAAATGGCTCGAAGGCCTTCATTTTTTATTAATTTTTTTATAACCCCCCTTTCAAGGGGTGAGGGGGAACCCTTACAAGCCCCGTAGGCTCATAGATTACATGGAACATAGGCTTAGGAGATTACATGACCTGAAGGTATTAGGGAATTCAACCAGACTGTCTACAAGGAACTGCCCCTCCCCTGCATCTGCATCATCCATTTTATTTCAAAGAGGTACTTATTTAATAAATGGTTTATCATAATATAATTTATTTAATTTATAAATTGGGAAACCATATCCTTTAAAAAACTATTTTTAACCTAGGTTTTATTTTTTTAATGTCCTTTATATTGGTTTGTAATTAATATATGGATTATACTAAGCATATCTCCCAGGAGTGTCAAACTAGGTGTCCGGTAAGGCCCATTGTCAGGTACTAGGTTACCCTGAGTCAAGATCGGAACACCTTATTAGTGTAATTACACCTAGTTTTTTCTATTTTTGAACAAAGTCTAGTTATAGTATCTAGACAGAGATTTATTTCTTGTAAGACCATCATAATCTCTACCTTACAAGTATTCTAGGTTGTTATTTTATTATTATCCTAAAATTATACCTTAGTTATATGTTCTCTAACCTAGGTTTTCCTAAATCTAGTTCCCAAGGTTTATATTAATCTTCCTCTGAGACCCATTATAGCACCCTCAACCTAGATACCTTAGAGTTTGTGTCAGCTACTATTAGATTGGAATGATTAAAAGGAATCAAATATAGAAGGAACTATAGTTTAGTAGTCTTGGTAAACCATATACATTCATGAGACTTTTATTACAAGTTAATACACTAATTACAACATAATTATTTACTTCTTTTTAAATAAATAAATAAATTCGATGATAACATTAGTCGATAGAGTAAATCCTTACATATATTCCATAGTATTCTTATTGGATTCTTAGGGAAATAAACATAATAATGGTGAAATAAAATTCTTATTAAGGGAAAAGTATATGGGAAGAAATAATGAATCAATGAGATTAATAATTATGGAATGGAAAATAATAGAACACACATTCCATATAGTCAAAAAATTGATAAGGAAGTCCATAAACAATATGGTAAGGTAATAAATAGAAACACATTCCGATAAAAAACTTGATAAGGAAAAACAAATATGGAAAGGTAAGAAATTAAAACACATTTAATTTAATTAATTAACTAAATATGAAGTGTATTCGTAGATATGTCAATGAAAAATCTCATGGATGAATAAAAAAATAAAACTATTATAAGGAATATTCTTTCTTAATGGACATCATGTCTCATGAACATGAAAACCTATACGATCAAGATCTATCCTATAGACAATTTAAAACTACAGATAGAATCCTGTTTAATCTATGAAACTTTTTTATCTCATGAGAACCTATCGATGCATAAAGGATCTATATAATTCATGTGATCCACCCATCATTTCATGTCCAATGTATTCTTCAAATCGAGTAATTAATTAAATTAATAAAAAATGTGCATTATTAAATATCCGTATTGAATAAAGAATATAGATTTATCAATATTTACCCAAATAATAAAATATTTTCAATGTTTAAACCATATGTAAGTAGGTATATGATTTAGGAAATAATAATATCCATGGTAAATTAAATGAATAATTAGGTATAAATTTAATGTTCAATGATCATAGGAGATTTAATATTTCAAGGGGAATAAAAAATGATTCAAGGAAGTTAATGTGAGTATAATCCTTGTAAAAATAAATAATAAACCATCCAGAGGAAGAATAAGGATTTCATCAATACAAAAATACCATGTGGAGTTACCATAATGGGTTCTTGTTATTAATGAATAAAAATACCATAAAAGTATATTTTAAAATTATTCATGAGGAAAATATCAATTTGTTTTGTAATTTTGTTTGAACAATCATTTCAATGAAAATAACTTTGGAAAATAATTTATTTAAAAATTATGATTCGAGACATACAAAGGAATGATCGAATAAATGGCAGAGGGTAAATCCATAAAATCCATATGAGGTTAAAAGAACATTTTTTTTCAATAGTTAATGGTTATAAAAATGTATTTTTTGGAATAAGAACAGACGATTCATTTGAAAACACTAGTAAAATAAAAAAAGAAGAAAAATGTATTTACCAAATAATTTTATAATTATTTTTGAAAACATTATAATAAAAATGGTTTTTAGAAGAAAATTGGTTGTCTGGATAAACAGAGAAATAATGTCAGGTTTTCTTAAAAACATTTTCTAAAACATTTAGAGAATGAAAGAGTAGAAAACTTTACTAATAATTTAAAATGATCATAAATAACCAGAGGATATGAAAATTAAAGTTTTTATTCATAAATTTTAACACAATTTTTTTCAAATGGAAATAAAATTTTAAGATAATTATAGTTATTCATGAGGAAAATAATCATTAAACGTTTTAAAGTATCCCATACTACTTTGAAGCATTTTAAATCCTAATCCTAATGATGAAGTAACATTAAAATAAAATTTAAAATACCATGAATATAAAAAGATTAATTATATAATAATACAAAAGTTTCAATGGATCCACCACACAAAATATGTTAGGGGTGAACATGACATTTATCTCACAGATGTAAAAGTGAGATTATAATCTCTTACCTTGAGTTTTATTTCAGGTTAACATCATTTAACTTATTATATAATAAACTTTTGTTAATTTTTTAATTAATTGAGAAACTTTTTCTTGTTTATTATTACTTTTATATCATTTATTACTATTTTGTGTACATCTATAAAAACAATTTAGTTTACTTCATGTATTTGACTAAATTCATTTTATGTTTCAAAAATGGATTTGGTAGGTCATATATGATCAAATGGGGTCATTATATGACATATATAGAATAATAATCATGAAATAATTATAATATTTATTCATACATTATACATTTAAAATCCATTATTGTATAAAATTATGAAAAATGAATCAACATTACAATCATCGAGACGGTAGATTGTACATAAGGATGAGTAACTTTCTTATTTTTCAATAATCATTCAGGAAATAAAGAAAGTAAAAACATTTATTTACAAATTTATAATTATATGATAAATACCATATTATTTAATAATATATACTTATATATATATATTTATTATGACGAAAAAGGAATCACATCATGTCGAGGAGATAGTATTCGACACATCTAGGAATAACATTATCACATTTTAAGTGTGTGAAAGAGTAATAAAGAAAATGATATATATATATATATATGAGTGTTTCAAGAAAATAAATTAATTCATTAATATCATATATTTTTTATATCTCATATTTTTAATTATTACCATCATTTATACATTCCATGGATTCTGTGAATGAGTCACATCACATGGAGGGGGCCATAGTCCACACATTCTCAAACGATATTATCATATTTGAACAAACTGGAGTTCATAAGGGTATGTGTTATAAAGTAATTAAATAATTATAATTACATTATATATATCATATAAAACATATGTAAATAGAGTACCCCTCATAATCTCCACCATGAGTGGTGGAGATGGAAAAACTAACAATCATCATTTCGTGAGGCCGTAGTTCTCCATACATAGAACCAGTATGTTCATTACCCATTAGATGTAAGTGCATGTAATTGTAGGTAAAAAACATATAAAAACATCCTAGTATATTGGTGATACTGGTTATTTTATACAGGTATAGAATAAGAAGATTTTATGGGTTGGACAATTGAAGTAAAACTGAAGAGCATGAGGAATTATATTACCTGTTAACTGGGTAACTACTTTTGGTTTTTCCCAAAATGAATCCTTGGATTACATCATCTTAAGGTGTGGATTAAAGGTCAAGGGGGGGGGGGGGGATTTTGTGAATCTCTTTTTATAGCTATTTCCAAAACCTATTTGGTTTGATAGGTGTGAGGATGGATAGAATGGTTCCCTATTATAGGGGAATAAAAGGACTCAATTGGTATTTTTGAAATCAAGTTAGGTGTACCCACATTTTTTACTTAAAAAAATTCATACAAAAAAACCAAAATCATTAATGAAAGTATCATGGGATATTTATGTCTAGACAATGGGTTTTGGAAAAGTTTCAAGGACATTTCGGCCCCAAAGATACAGATTTAGTCCCTATTAAATTTAATTTTTCCTTAATAATTGTAATAAATATTAATTACATTCACTAATATTATTGGTCAAATATAAAGATGTTATTTTTAGAAATTATAAATTATTCTGATTCCAAATATGGAATCAATTTTTCCAAATTAAAATCATATAAGTGGTATACGTTAGTCTAAATTCAACCAGTAAGCAGGATGACAATACAAGTTTTTAAAGTAAAAACATATAAAAGTTTGATTTGTTTTTATAAGAAATTTAAATTTGAATTTGATTAAAATTAAATAAAAATAGTTTTGAACTAAAATTAGGTTTTTAACTAATTCTTAAACAATAAATGTTTTAGAAAAATATAAAATTCATCCTAACTTAATAATTTTGTTTTAATTTAAAATATAAAGTTTATTTTGACATATCAAATCAATTAAAGTGTATAAATTAATATTTAAAATGAGTTCTTTATTAAAATGTGGTAAAATTTCTTTTATAAAAATATAGGTTTTTATGTGTGAAATAGAGTTTGTTTTTTTATTGTGACTATAAATTCTGATGCCTAAATATAAAAAATATTTGATTAAATATATAAAAAAATAATTACTTAAAATCATTCACTAATTTGAATTAGTTATTTTCATTAATATAAAACATTTTAGGATGTAGAAAAATAATAATAATTCTTTTTATATCCAATCAGTTATTTTTTTTTGTTTCTCATTAATTGGTAACACATAAATTAATTTTATATTTATATAAATCATAGATATTAAAATTTTATTTAATACAATTAATAACCACAAACAAAAAAACTAGGTTATATTATATTATATTAAATAATAATATTTTGAAAATAAACTAGTGTTCAATAAAACTTGATCTTGCGTGTAACTCAACCTATTGAAGAAGGTCACCCTTACGTGTAACATTGAATAAATTATTGTTTCATGAATTGAAATAGATAGAATTTATTTTAATTAGTAAATATATTATAATTTATCTAGATATTATATTACCTTACATGCATGGTGTCACGTCTCATACATGCTATCAAATACAAGGATATTACTTTAGATTTTTTTGGGTGTCACATTATCCCCATCTTATTTAAATTATGTCCTCACAAGTTAAACGTGGTCATGGTGACATATTTTTTGATCCTTTCTATGTTCGAAATCCCACATCATGAGAAGGGCGTATAAGTAAACCTCTATAAAATAGAGAATCTAAATTACAAAGGTCTCATGGAATTACATGTAAGTAGGTATCTAAGTAGGATAACATTAGTGGAATGTGAAAATACATACTTGTTGGAAAATCATAAATATTTATAAGGAGTGAATGAGGTCATCAATAAAAAATTTAATGATAAAATTATTTTTGGGGGCCTCAAATTCATAAATATTTGATGATTTAAGAGACTATCAATTAAATGGAAATTAAGGTATTAAAACAAAATTTTATATAAAATTCATTTCTAAAATGTTGGGTAATTATTTTATGGATTATGAATATAAAAAAATATTCTTTATTTATAGGTTCAATTTCATATAAACAATACAAACTTTTGGTTTTTCTGGAATCAAATTCAAATTCATTCATTTACTAACAGAATTTAATTACAAATAATTAATTTCTTTATGCCCGATTCACTAAAATAAACTTTTAAAGGATCCAAATGCCTATAAAAGAGTGTCAAATATAAATATTTGTCTAAAAATATTTAAAAACCAGTATGGTTCATAGATAAATTTCTAATCCTAAATTGTTATACTACTGGTTCATCATTAATATTTGTTCATCAAAATTTTTAACTCAAAACAACCAAAATTAATTCAGGACATTACATAGGTTAGTGGTTTGTTTGAAACCATTAACGTCCTTCGATCACGTTTTCAAGACTTATGACCTTGGTGAATTTTATTTTTTCACTTGGATTGCTAGTTTCCCTTTTCTAAAACCCAATTAATATAATTTCCAAAATAAATCTAATGGATGTCCTCAAGATAAGGTTAATCATTAAATATCTCTTTAACTAAGGTTTTCAATATAACCTCAGAACATAAATACCTCATTCATTTTATTTAATATATATCATTCATTGGTATAGTGTTTATCCATAATATCTTTTATAGGACTTCTAATTCAATAAACTTTATCATCAATCTAAAACACTTAAGTTTAACCTATGTTATTTGTTGTCAAAATAATTCATAGTGGTCTCTAAAGAAAATGTTAATTATCCTAAGAATATCCCACATGAGTGTCAAACAAGGTGTGTAGTAAGGACCGTTTCCATGTAACACATTACCCCAAGTCAGGATCATAATAGCTTATCAGATCTATTAATTATAGATACATCTATGCCAAAACCACATCCGCTTGTAGTATCCAAACATGTTTGTATTTCTAGAAACACCCACACAAACTGTAAATTACCAGAATTCTAGGATGTATTTATATAGTTATGCTAAAATTATACATTATGGTTATGTTATCTAATCTATTTTTTTTAAATCTAGTTCCCACATTTTCTACTAAACTTATTCTAATACAAACTTTAGATCCCGATCCCATATTGTCTAGACCCGGTGTTAGTAACTAATATATTAGCATGATTACAAGAAATCAAATGTTGAAGGAATGTGAGTTTATTAGTATTGGTAAACCAAATACATAAATTATCCTTTTATTATAAATTAATACATTAATTACAACATAATTTTCTTCTTCTTTCTAAAAATATAAATAACTTCGAGGATAACCTTAGTTCATCTAGTAAACCCCTTAATATCTTTCATAGTACACTTCTTGGATTCCTAGGGAAAGAAAAACAATAAGGGTGACCTCAAATTCTCAGTAATGGTAAAGTTTAGTGGAATCAATAATTAATCATTAAGATTAATAATTATGGAACGGTAAATAATA